>OY856410.1:1108554334-1109754334 GCA_963693085.1 Alisma plantago-aquatica
AGCTACTTAACAATATATTCTTTTAGTTTGTTCAAATTTCTAAATAAATTGAAAAAATCACAATATGTTGATATATTTGTCATATGATTGCAGTATTATTCGAAGTATGTTGGTCGTTGCTTCAACCAAGAGGAAATCGATGAGGTCCGAAAGGAGTGGGAGACATGTGTTCTTGAGCACACATAAGATTATGTGACATGTGGGGGAGACATTTGTTCTTTACCATAGATCAAAGTGTGAAACTTTTTAAGTTAGTTTTCAGTTCGATTCTAGAGTGGATACTCAATACTTTGTATTATTGAATCGTTATATGGATGATTTAATATTAATTAAATTTAGTACGACTTTATTTCAAGGTTTGATGGAAATTTTGTTCAACTATGTGTTTGTTTGTGAAATGAAAAAGTTTAATGGCATATTTATTATAATTTATTAATAATATGGTTAATTTGATCAATTCAATTGGTGCGATATATGACCTTTCAAACACTAATCAAAGACAACAGTTAATAATATGTTGTAAAATGTATGATTCTACAACAAACAACACATGTTGTGTTATCCACACCTATTACAACATGTTTGTCAGGAAAAAATACACCTATTACAACAGGTGTTTCTAGTGAACTACAACATGCATAACATGTTGTATAAATTGTGTATATTACAACAGACACACACCATGTTGTCTAAACAATCTTACTACAACAGTTGAATGTATGGAAAGACAACATACTCCAACCGTTGTATAAACATGTATATTACAACAGGTGCACTGCATGTTGTAATAGACCTACCTATTACAACGGGTGTGTTTAGTGAAAGACAACATGCTTCGACTGTTGTATAATATATATTACAACGGGTGAACCGCATGTTGTAAAAAATACCCCTATTACAACGGGTGTGTTTTGCGAAAAACATCGTCGTTCAACTGTTGTATAATATATATTACAACATGTGCACCACATGTTGTGAAATATACCCATATTACAACATGCCATTCCTTAAAAGACAACATGTTTCAACTGTTGTATAAAATACATCTATTACAACATGCGATCACATGTTGTGTAAAGCACCCCCCATAAGACCACGCGATCTAATACAACGGTTAACACCTGTTGTAAATTGAGAAAAGGAACTGTTGTAAAAAGCATTTTCTGTAGTAGTGTCTTCATTTAAGTACACACAGTTAGGGTTAACCTTTATAATCACCTTCGGTCTACATCATTATCAATCAAGTAGCTAACTAACCTTTAATCATATTAGGTTTCCAAATGGTTTAACCAATTTGAACCTCAAAAAGTCTAGGTCACTTAGACCCCAAATGGTCTTGACCAAAAGTTCAAACAGTTTGAAACCGTTTAGCAAGGTTGGTGCTTGAAACTATTTAGACAAAACATATTGAAACTGAATGAACTTGGGTCTCCAAACGGTTTGAGACCGTTTGGTCTCAAACAGTATTGAGACCATTTGGACCCAAATGGTCTTGAGACCGTTTGGACTCAAACGGTCTTAAGACCGTTTGGTCCAAACCCTCTCAAAACCAAATGGACCAAAAGGGTCTTCCATCACTTAGTCAATTTAGGGTTTCAATCATTGAACCATCTATTAATTGGACCACTAATTTATTCTTGAATTGAACCATTGAATCACCCTTCAATTGGACCTTAAATTAGGGTTTTGAACCCAATTGAACTAGGGTTTATAATTAATAAACCATCACTTAGGGTTTTGAAATCGAGGAACCATCAAGGGTTGACATTGTGGAACTAATTCGATTGAAATCATTAAATAACCACTTAGCTATGTCATGAGCTGACCTCAAACGGTCTTGAGGTCGTTTGGATGACCTCCAAATGGTCTTGATACCGTTTTCCCAATCCATTATTGAAATATGTGGAATTCAATTAGGGTTTGCATCATTGAATCAATCATCAATTGAGCTATTGATTGTATTTCAATTTGATATCATTGGATTTTCAACAATTAAATCATGCTTCATCATAGACTTCCAAACGGTCTTGGTTGACCTCCAAATGGTATTGAGACTGTTTGGGTGACCTCCAAACGGAATTCAATTAGGGTTTGCATCATTGAATCAATCATCAATTGAGCTATTGATTGTATTTCAATTTGATATCATTGGATTTTCAACAATTAAATCATGCTTCATCATAGACTTCCAAACGGTCTTGGTTTACCTCCAAATGGTATTGAGACTGTTTGGGTGACCTCCAAACGGTCTTGAGACCGTTTGGGTTAGTCAACCCAAGAATTAACTCCATCAATTTAGAAATTCAACACTCAACCTGATTAGGGTTTCTAATTGGAGGATTTTACATATATTGAATCATTCAATTGGATTCATTGGATCATCATCCAAGGTGTACTAGGGCCCTGACCTCAAATGGTCAACCCATACAAACAGTCAACTCCTCCAAATGGTTTGGGATCCAAACCTTCAAACGGTTTGTAAACCGTTTGGTCTCCAAATGGTTTGGTGAAACCGTTTGGTCTCCAAACGGTTTGGTGAAACCGTTTGGACCAAGGTTACAAAACTGTTTGCAATAGATATTTGTGGAGGTGTGTGCTTATGATGATGTCATCATCATCAAGCTATAAAATCACGAAGCTTTCTGTGATTTTCATGGTGATTGCATCAATCAACCAAAAAAAAATTCGAGAATGAAGAAAGAATAAAAAATTAACAAGGAATTGAATGCAATAACAAAGTTATAAAACCTGCCTCCAAATGAGCTCAAAAGCTTCAAGCTCACATAAAAAATGGTAAAAGAAGCTTTCTCAACCCACAAGGTTCGTTCCTCAAGCTTTTGAGTGAAAAGGATTGGCTAGAGTTGAAGATTGATTGAAGAAAGTAAGAAATCAAGCATTGATTTTCGATTTCCACCATGGAATCAAGGTGAAAGAAGGTCAAGAAGCTTACCAATAGGTTGGGGGTCGTCCTACTGTTTCTCCAAGCTCCCTTGGTCGTTTTTGCAAGCAAGAAGTGAAATGGGTTTCGAAATTATCCCTTCACCTCAAAGATAAAGGAGCTTATATATGAATTTTATTGAAAATTCATTTAAGAGAGAGAAAGTAGGAATTATCTCCTCAACTTTCTTGCCATATGCCCCATTTTATTCCCTAGGTGAGAGGGTACCTTCTTTTCCTCTTATTCCTCTCAATTATCCATGTTTTAAAGGAAAACAAACTAAGCACCTTAAATCATATAATAATAATATCCATAAGTGAGTGGATATTACTTTTTCTTATAATAATGTGAGTGAGTTATCCACTTCCTTTGGATATCTTCATGCCTTTGCAAGGCACATGGTCGTACACACATAACCAAACTCAACCATTATATTTTTGGTTGAAGGGCAATCCAATTAATATAATTATTTTTGCATTAAATTGGATTAGGGTTTTGATTATGCTTAAATCTTGATTATTTTAATATCAAAATTATCTCTCCTTCAAAATGATTCAAATGAGGCGCCCCTCTCAAATTATTTTCTATACCTGATTCCAAGAATCATGAGGGACCCTCTTGAAGTGGTATTTTGCATATTGAACCCTAGATTTTGGGTAAATTGCACATTACACCAAAACTAGGTTTTTAATGCATAACATTGCTCAACCGGCTCTTTCTTGTTATTCAGGTTTGTAGAAGCCATACTACTGCATCATACTCATTCCCATGATGCTTCAACACATTAGGAACATTGTATCATGTAAAATTTGCAAGTTAACCCCTCAACTTGGGTAAATTGCACTTTAGTCCAAAATTGACAAAACATTGTTTCAACATTATTCAAAAGGGACTAAAATTGAAATATAAGTTCCTCTTGAGCCTTAATTACTTTTAGAGAGATAAGAGAGGGCATATAATCAACTTCATTAAGAAAAACATCTAGGGTTAAGCATAACCCAGGTTAGGGATGTTACAAATTATAAACCCCGAACAAGGATTTCGTCCCTGAAATCCCAGATAATAGAAGATAGTTGTTACTCATATCATCAAGTCCCTAATTATCATCTAAATGTCATGAAGATACCATAGATCTTTAATCCACACAAAGTTCTTCCACACATGATTATTCTTAAGAAAATATTTTCAACTTGATAAACTTTTCCACCATAATTACACTTGTTCCTTCCATTAGTTCAACCTTATCAAGGTTTATGTTTATGCAGAGCATAAACCCCTAACATATGATGTTCATATTATTTTTTATAACTAAATTGAATTCTCAATTGGCCAATATAGGTAACCAACATAAATACCTTACTTTGGTATTCATCATATGTATTGAGAACACATGTCATCCTTATCATATTCGATTCCCTGTTGTTACCACCAAGGGTACACATGCACAAAGTATTTATTTTACTTTAGGACATTGCTTGTTCCATATATCATTATCTTGGAACCAAAGTCCAAATCAAACAGATACTTTTCTAAGTATCCATCAATGAATTATTTCTAATCCAAATACATCAACTGTCATAATAGTTACTTGATTGTCATGTAAATGAAAGGAGAACATAAAGTATCATACTCTTATCATTACCCAAGGTTGTTCATCAAAGGGGAAACATATATATATATATAACAGAGGTAATCCACTCAGTAATCCTTTATTTGTTTGGGAAAGTTCACTTAGCACTTCCTATGTAATTAGGAAAGTTCACTTAGCACTTCTTATGTTATTAGGAAAGTTCACTTAGAACTTCCTATATGGCTGGGAAAGTTCACTTAGCAAACCCTATATAAATGGGAAAGTTCACTTCAGCAATCCTATGTTATTGGGAAAGTTCACTGAGCAATTTCCTATTTAATTGGAAAAGTTCACTTAGCAGTTCCTATTTAATTGGGAAAGTTCACTGAGCAATTTCCTATTTAATTGGAAAAGTTCAATTAGCAATTCCTATTTAATTGGGAAAGTTCACTGAGCAATTTCCTATTTAATTGGAAAAGTTCACTTAGCAGTTCCTATTTAATTGGGAAAGTTCACTGAGCAATTTCCTATTTAATTGGAAAAGTTCACTTAGCAGTTCCTATTTAATTGGGAAAGTTCACTGAGAAAATTCCTATTTAATTGGAAAAGTTCGTTTAGCAATTCCTATTTAATTTCATTATACTCTCTAGATTGTTTCAGAATGACTACTTGATCAGAGTAATCAGAAAGATAACAATCTAAGAGTTCCATACTTTCCTTATCTCCAATAATCATATACCTAGCCAGGGTATACAAGTATTGATATTAGGTAGTATGCACTTTATTTACCATCATGTTCCTCACTTTTCATATCATTATACACACATGATTTTTCATTTATGGATTTTCTTCAGGAATCACTTCTATATCTCATCTTTTATCACACAGATAAGAGAGGCTATAAAGCATTTTAAGGGGCACTGAGTAAAATGTAAATTCTCATCTTACTTGTGTCCTTATAGGACTAGTCAGGGAAGGTTCGAAAACAACTACTTTCTTATTTTTGACACATAGAATCATAAAATGAATATCAGAATGAATCTATTTCATCTGACCTGTCACAACCCGAGGGTTGACTATTGCATCAGATTGATTCATTACATAGAACCTCGCAGTTGTTTGTTGTTGACCCTGTGCTTGATTGTTAGGTGTTGATGAACCAGCTTGGGACGCTTTCCCACGTCCTCTAATATTACTAGAAAACTGCCTCCTTTGTGAGCCTTGCTGACTCTGCCCTTGGGGTTGAGTCATCATTGAATTCCCGTCTGGACAATCCTTTGCTAGATGTCCTGATTGTCTACATTGGTAACAGACCCTGGGTGAAAAATAGGGTCTGTGAGATCCAGTCACCGATGTTGATGCTATGCTGGGGGCTCTACTTAGAGAAATACTATGATCCCTACCCCTACTTGACGTCCATTGAGTCAGGGTGTGGAATCTCGATGGTGCTACCGATGCAGAAAATCTCGGCTTCTTAAAACTTTCAGATCCTTGTCCTTGAAATTGAATGTATACCTTCTTACCACTGGTCTGTCGTTTCTCGATTTCAGACCTTTCTATTCTCCTTACCGACTCCACAAAAGTGGCAAACCTCTCCCTATTCTCTAAAGAAGACACATGAGTGGTTAGTTCAGCGTTCAACCCCTTCTCAAAATGCCAAATTCTTTCCTCATCACTAACTGCCATATGCGGACAAAACTGCAACAGCTCCATGAACTTAGCTTCATATTCACTAACGTTCATATGTCCTTGTCTGAACTTCTCAAATTGAGAGATCTTCTCATCTAGATACATCTTAGGGAAGTACCAAATGACGAACTCTCGTCAGAATACCTCCCATCCAATCTCTTCACCTGGTCTCTTATCTTCTTCTATCATCCACCAGTGACCAACACTCCCTTTTAGGAGGTACACAACATGTCTTATCTTTTCGGCTTCAGGAATATCAAGGATCCTGAAAGCCTTCTCCAGCTCTGTCAGCCACAAATCAGCATCTGCTGGATTAGATGTACTAGCATAATCTATGGCTCCAACCCGAAGAAGCCTCTCAAAAGTCTTGCCGGCTCCATATCCCTCATGGTGGGCTGGTGCCCTAGGTGCAGGTGGTGGCATCCTGTCTGCCATGTGTATCATGGTTTTCAAGAATTTCTCAAAGAGAGCATGGAGGGCTGGGTTTTCTATCATAGCTGGATCAATCTGGGGCTGTTCAGGTACAAGCCCTTCCCTATTTTGGTCTCTTGCACCTCCTCCTAGTACAGCAACACTGCTATTAGCAGTGTGCTCTTCGTGTGCCCCATACATCTTCAAGTTTTTCTTCTCCTCCTATTTTAGCAGAAGTCACTATCAGATGAACTGGAAGACACTAGAATAAACTCAACATCTTAGTCCTATGTATATGTAGACTCAACGAACCTAGGGCTCTGATACCGCTAAATTGTGACACATCGTTTGAATAAAACGTTATTAACTAAGCGGAAGCGATCACTAAGAACCAGATTACCAAAAATCACTAAAAATTAAAACCATTTTACAAAGAGGTCCACACATAGGAAAACTCTTTCATAAAGAACTGGAGTAACTTAATTACATACTGGTTCACAAGTACATGTCATGTATCATCTTTTTCTGAGGATTACATGCATCAACTGCTCTGTTAAACTAAACACAGGCAGTATAAAATCTCGAGGCACTGAGCCAAAATCTCAAAAGTACTAACTACTACTCTGAGGACCTGAGAGTACAGAGACGACACATAGGACTCTATGTACATCTATACAAGGCATATCAGCCAGTGTCTCCACCTGAGACTTCACTATTGTCCCTGTTGTTGCTGTTGTCCTTCACCTATTGAAGGATTCCTGCCTCCTCGTCTGCGCCCACCTAAAAATTTGGTTCCCACGGGGGTGAGACAATTATAAAATACCCCCAGCGGGAGATATAACTCTCCGCCAGAAACATTATTATTGCAGTTTAATAAGATAAATCTGAATAGAAGAATCATTATTGTTTTAATAGTAGTTGCTTCATTGTCTAATAGATTAGAACATTGTTATTATCTAAAGCATTGCATCTATAACTTGATAGAGTAGCATGCCACTTATCCATTCAGGAATATGTATAAAATTTATTCACTATAGAATTATAACCGCAACATATACTCTCTTCAGGATTAGATCACAAAGCTAATTCCTGGTATTGTCTTTGTGGAGTCATGGCATGTAGCCATATTCTTTTAACAAAGTATTGGGATCTTAATCCCTCATCTCAACAAGTACAATTCTGTTTCTTAACAAGTTCATCATCATGATTATAGAATATGGGTATTTGAACCCTTAACTCAACATGGAATACTTGTTACCACTTATTAGGTAATTTAATTCCTTCACGTCATCTGACCAAGGACTTTATGATTCTTTTTACACAAAGTATTCCACATAGTTCACAAATCTCATATCTCCTCTTGTTACCCATTAATAGGCCACAGGGCATATTATGGCTTATAAAGCCCATAAACAATTTCAATAAATAAAACATCATATGGCACACAGGGCTCATTAATTTCCAGATTACCTCTTACTGATCAATAAAGCATATGAAGGCTTATAAGGCCTATAAAACATTTTCAGTATACAGAGCATCATAGCCCATACTTGGCTATGCTCATCCTCTCAACATACCTGCATGATTAGTACTCATGATAACAGTCATATATCAATACCATGCAGTACAAGGGTTTTCTTATTACATTCATAACTCATCAATTTGTATTTGAGCTTCACATAGAATTACTTTGTGTTAAGACTTCACATAGAATCACCCTGTATTAGGGTTTCATATAGTATTACCCTGTATTAGGGTTTCATATAGCATTACCCTATATTAGGGTTTCACATAGCATTACCCTGTATTTGGGTTTTCCATAAATAACCATATAGGTTCTCAAGATCATATTATTAAAGATCAAGTCCTATTCCATTGTTTCACAAAACTAGGAATCAATATGGATAACATAAGTATTCAATCATACTTATTTATTATCATCATTCATCATTAAATGAATTATCAACACAAAGTATATGTTTCTCTCTCAACTTTATCAGAATATGATTACATCATGGTCTATTGATTTGGATTAACCTTTTCATAAGGCACGTTAGCCTACAATTTCAAAGTGCATTACATCTGAATGTAACAACTAACATGACACACTTCATTTGTTACTCATCCAAATATATAGGATTTAAAATACATAAGGTATATCACACTTGAGGTGCTAGATGTGATATCTATCATATTTTGATGTATCACTTTCCTCATCACCTTTATCTTACTTGAGTTCATCCACTTAGCTTGTATTAGGGTATTTCCCCTCCTAATACATTATACACCAGTGCATCACATTTATCATGTAATGTATTGGTCACAAGTCACTATATTTAGAAAATACAACCATTGCTAATGATATGGACTCATCTTTGAGTTAGGAACTATTGATATAAGGATATCCACTATCAACCTCTTTAGATTTTACACTTGTCAATATATTAATCACTATTCCATTATTAAGAATAGGATTTTCCATGTTTACAAATTAAGGTTCACATAGCATCTCCCATAAATATGGGTTTCACATAACATTACTCTACTTTAAAGTTTCACATAACATCCTCATATATCAAGGTTTCACATAGTGTTACCTGAAATTAGGATTTTACATCACATCACCCAGTGTTAGGGCTTCACATAGCATTACCTTGTGTTAGGGTTTCATATACCTTTACCCTATTTTAGGGATTAGGGTTTACCATTCACATCCAAGTAGGGTTTCTTATACCCTATTACTCAAATTAGGGTTAGGATGTACAATTACCATCAAATTAGGGTTTCTTACATTATTACACTAAATTAAGGTTACATCATCACCCTAGAATAGGGTTTCACTCAGTTTTTCCCTAAATAGATTAGTGGCTCAATAATCTTTTCAATTAAGGTTTCATGATCTCATTATTATGGATCAAACCCTAATCACATATTTTATTTATAATGAGAGAATTAGGGCTTAATTATGTAAGCATTCCTGTCTCTCTTTCTCATCTCTATCATCCACTCTAAGATGTTAAGTAGTTCAAGATTGATCTACGTCAGCTCTTCATTTAAGTACACACAGTTAGGGTTAACCTTTATAATCACATTTGGTCTACATCATTATCAATCAAGTAGCTAATTGAACTTTAATCATATTAGGTGTCCAAATGGTTTAACCAATTTGAAACTCAAAAAGTCTTGGTCACTTAGACCCCAAACGGTCTTGACCAAAAGTTCAAACGGTTTGAAACCATTTAACAAGGTTGGTGCTTGAAACCGTTTAGACAAAACATATTGATACCGAATGAACTTGGGTCTCCAAACGGTTTGAGACCATTTGGTCTCAAACGGTCTTGAGACCATTTGGACCCAAATGGTCTTGAGACCGTTTGGACTCAAACGTTCTTAAGACCATTTGGTCCAAACCCTCTCAAAACCTAATGGACCAAAAGGGTCTTCCATCACTTTATCGATTTAGGGTTTCAATCATTGAACCATGTATTAATTGGACCACTGATTTATTCTTCAGTTGAACCATTGAATCACCCTTCAATTAGACCTTCAATTAGGGTTTTGAACCCAATTGAACTAAGGTTTATAATTAAGAAACCATCACTTAGGGTTTTGAAATCGAGGAACCATCAAGGGTTGACATTGTGGAACTAATTCGATTGCAATAATTGAATAACCACTTAGCTATGTCATGACCTGACCTCAAATGGTCTTGAGGTCATTTGGATGACCTACAAACGGTCTTGAGACCGTTTGCCCAATCCATTATTGAAATCTATGGAATTGAGTTAGGGTTTGCATCATTGAATCAATCATCAGTTGAGCTATTGATTGTATTTCAATTTGATATCATTGGATCTTAAACCATCCAATCATTTTTCATCATAGACTTCCAAACGGTCTTGGTTGACCTCCAAACGGTCTTGAGACCATTTGGGTGACCTCCAAACGGTCTTGAGACTGTTTGGGTTAGTCAACCCAAGAATTAACTCCATCAATTTAGAAATTCAGCACTCAACCCGATTAGGGTTTCTAATTGGAGGATTGTACATATATGGAATCATTCAATTGGATCCATTAGATCATCATCCAAGGTGTACTATGGTCCTGACCTGAAATGGTCAACCCATCCAAACAGTCAAATCCTCTAAATGGTTTGAGATCCAAACCTCCAAAAGGTTTGCAAACCGTTTGGTCTCCAAACGGTTTGGTGAAACCGTTTGGACCAAGGTTACAAAACTGTTTGCAATAGATATTTGTGGAGGTGTGTTCTTATGATGATGTCATCATAATCAAGCTATAAACCCATGAAGCTTTCTGTGATTTTCATAGTGATTGCATCAATCAACCAAATAAAAATTTGGAGAATGAAGAAAGAATCAACAATTGATAAGGAATTGAATGCAATAACAATATTAAGGGTTCAAGTTATAAAACCCACCTCCAAATGAGCTCCAAAGCTTCAAGCTCATGTCACAAATGGTGGAAGAAGCCTTATCAACCCACAAGGTTCATTCCTCAAGCTTTTGAGTGAAAAGGATTGGTTAGAGTTGAAGATTGATTGAAGAAAGTAAGAAATCAAGCATTGATTTTCGATTTCCACCATGGAGTCAAGGTGAAAGAAAGTCAAGAAGCTTACCAACAGGTTGGGGGTCGTCCTCCTGTTTCTCCAAGCTCCCTTGGTCGTTTTTGCAAGCAAGAATTGAAAGGGGTTTCGAAATTATCCCTTCACCTCAAATATAAAGGAGCTTATATATGAATTTTATTGAAAATTCATTTAAGAGAGAGAAAGTAGGAATTATCTCCTCAACTTTCTTGCCATATGCCCCCTTTTCTTCCTTAGGGATGAGGCTATCTTGTTTGCCTCTTATTCCTCTCAATTATCCATGTTTTAAAGGAAAACAAACTAAACACCTTAAATCATATAATAATAATATCCATAAGTGAGTGGATATTACTTTTTCTTATAATAATGTGAGTGAGTTATCCACTTCCTTTGGATATCTTCGTGCCTTTGCAAGGAACATTGTCGTCCACATATAACCAAACTCAACCATTATATTTTTGGTTGAAGGGCAATCCAATTAATATAATTATTTTTGCGTTAAATTGGATTAGGGTTTTGATTATGCTTAAATCTTAATTATTTTAATATCAAGATTATCTCTCCTTCAAAATGATTCAAATGAGGCACCCCTCACAGATTATTTTCTCTACCTGATTCCAAGAATCATGAGGGACCCTATTGAAGTGGTATTTTGCATATTGAACCCTAGATTTTTGGTAAATTGCACATTACACAAAAACTAAGGTTTTAATGCATAACATTGCTCAATAGACTCTTTCTTGTTATTCAGGTTTGTAGAAGCCATACTACTGCATCATACTCATTCCCATTATGCTTCAACACATGAGGAACATTGTATCATGTAAAATTTGCAAGTTAACTCCTCAACTTGGGTAAATTGCACTTTAGTCTAAAACTGACAAAACATTGTTTCAACATTATTCAAAAGGGACTAAAATTGAAATATAAGTTCCTCTTGAGCCTTAATTACTTTTAGAGAGATAAGAGAGAGCATATAATCAACTTCATTAAGCAAAACATCTAGGGTTAAGCATAACCCAAGTTAGGTATGTTACATTTCTGGTACCAGATTGATCTCAAAATCAATCTCTCGGGGTGGGGGAACACTGGGGAACTCATCAGGAAACACATCCGCAAACTCTCGGACAACTGTTACCTCCTCAAGGCTAGGACCTTTCATCTTGGTATCCACAATGTGAGCTAATAAAGCCTTACAACCTTGTCGAAACAACTTTTCTGCCACCAGTGCTGACACTAGACTTGTCAGAAGAATCTTCCTATCTCCTTGGAAGATCCACTTCTCTCCATTATCATCAAACACTGTCTGCTTGGAACCACAGTCCAACACAACCTTATACTTTTTTAAGGTATCCATACCAAGGATCACATCAAATCCATGCATATAAAGTGGTATAAGATTCACTTGTATACTGTGTCCCGAAAAAGATAAGACACAAGATGGACACTCCTCTCGAAGCAGCGAGGAACCATCAAGAGGGGTTTCTAACAACATGCTATCTATCTTACAAATAACAGGTAAAGGATAGCTATCGAGCAGACTATGTGTGATAAAAGAGTGTGTAGCACCGGGGTCAACCAAAATAGATATAAAGCAAGAAGAAGACAAATCAGAATGAAATAACTCCATCTAACCTGTCACCACTCGCGGGTTGACTATCGCCTCCGGCTGACTCATAGCATAGAATCGAGTCATTGCTTGTTGTCCACGTCCTCTACTTCCTTGAGCAAACGATCCCGCTTGTGACGCTTGACTGCGTCCTCACCCTATGCTACCATTGGGCTGATGTCTGTCTAATCCTTGTTGATTCTGTCTCAACTGTTGTGTTACCTCAATGTCTCTTCTTGGGCAATTTGACTTTAAATGCCCCATCTGTCCACAGTGATAACATGACCTGCCTTTTGTCTATGGTCTAGATGGATTTGTTACTACCACAGAAGTTGTACTATGTGTCTTTGACGACAATGAAACATAACCTCTTCCCTTACTCAGGGACCATTGTGATGGTGCACGAGAACTCTGCATCGTGGAAGGTGCTGAAAACCTTGGCTTCTTGAAGCCACCAAATCTCTATCCCTGGAACTGAACATGCCGTTTCCTGGTCATGGAATCCCTCTTCTCCCTGACAGACCGTTCAATCCTACGGACAGACTCCACAAATGTGGCAAACCGTTCTCGATTCTCTAAAGCAGCAGTAGGTGTTGACAACTCAGCACTCAAACCTTTCTCAAACCACCTGATCCACTCTTCATCAGTAATCGCCATGTGAGGACAAAACCTCAACAATTCCATGAACTTGGATTCATACTCGGTGATGCTCATTGTTCCTTGGCGTAGTCACTCAAACTGGTTGATCTTCTCCTCCAAATACGTCTTCGGAAAGTATCTACTGACGAACTCTTGTCAGAAAACCTCCCAACCGATCTCCTCACCGGGTCGCTTCTCCTCCTTGATGGCCCACCAGTGGCCAACACTACCCTTCATAAGGTAGACAACGTGCTTGACTTTGTCTGCTTCGGGGACGTCAAGAATTCGAAAGGCCTTCTCAAGACCTGTCAGCCACAGATTTGCATCCGTTGGATCAACCATCCCAGCATAATCTGAAGCTCCGACTTCGAGAAGCTGCTCAAAGGTCTTCCCAATACCCGATGCTTCACCATGGGGAGCCTGTGCTCTTGGCTGAGGCACTGGCAACCTTTCCACCATGTGATTCATCGTAGCCATCATCTGCCCCATAAGTTGTTGGTAGGCAGGATTTTCAAGAATGGTTGGGTCAAGTTGGGGGACCTCAGGCACCCGATCTTCATGTGCATGCCCTCCTACTCCATCAACTAATGCAGCATCGCTGCTCTCGGCAGCATGTTCTTCATGGTTTCTAGACATCTTTATGCTTTATCTTCTGCTGAGAGCAGAAGGTTATTGTAAGAAAATCTGGAAAGCTCACAAGAATAGACACAAACCTAGTCGTAGATCCCTGTAAACTCAACGAACCTAGAGCTCTGATACCAAACCAACTGTGACACCCCGCCATCACACAGACAACGAGATGACACACGAAAATGTGCGGAACCTCATATTACTGAAAACACGGGTTAATTAAAACCGATTGCAGAAATCATACGTGAGAGAACTTTTGCATCCAGATCCTGTAGAAAGACATGTTATCTAAACATTCACAAGCCCTGTTATAGGTCCACAACTTATCGGAACCAGGTGCACTGTCAGCACCAGAGTTCAACACATGTTTATACATACATAACAGCCATGTACGGCCAGCAGCAGGATATACCAAAAATTACAACAGTTAGACATCGCGAAACACCTCTGAGGACCTGAGAGTACATGGATGGCTCTAGGGCTCTACTACAAAACAACCAAAACAGCAGCATGTCCATCTCTTGCCTTCTACTGCTCTTCTTGCTGCTCGACCGCAACCCCACAACCACCACCACATCTAGAGCGATAACCTAAAAAGGATGTAAACCAGTGGGGTGAGACAAACAGTCCCAGTGAGAAACATAACTCCCCACCGCAACTATAAAAATGGTTAAACCAGATAACAACAGATAACTGATAAAGCGTATAACAAGAGCAGCATACTGAACAAAGCTATTATTACCAACAGGCTTACCAAGATATTCGGGAGGCATATAACCAAGTATTTCTTTATGGAACATGATTGATAAGATAAGCATTTTAAGAACTTATCAAAAGATATAAGGATCGTATGCGCAAATTCATAGTTCAACAAGAACAACTATATAAGCAAGGCATCGGTCAATGTTCTGTATTTTTCTCTAAGCAAGGTATACTTATTCGGTTGGATTACATTTTATTATACCCTAAGGAAGTGAGCCTTCCCTGCTCAAATCCAACCATTGGCTGCGAAGCCCAATCCGGTGCCACACAAGGTCTAAGGAGATTCGGACTCCATGACCTCACCTTCTCGTGGTTAGTACACAACTCATAAAGCAAGACTGCAGTCTTATGCTTATGGGGCCTCAGCCTCTGGGTTAGCTCCGCAAGCTACTGATATCTTTAGCTCACCTCATCATAGGTGCAAGTACATACATCTGAACCATGAACGCATCATGCTCATCATCACACATCCTGAGCCACGGATCTGTTCACCATGCTCCACATGTCCCGAGTCTGCAACCGCAGTTGCACTCAAACCCTCCTATTTTAGGCTAGGGGAAACCTCACATATTCAACAATATGCACTCTAGGTAATCCCACAGGATAAACCTGTTTCACCATCACCAAATACTGACGGTAATGGATCTATGGCCAGGGAAACTACATGATATGTTCATCTATAATTTATTAGTATATTTTAAGCCAATTGTTGAGGTAAAACAAAGTATAAACACAACCTTATAGAATTACATCATCATTGCCATAAACATACTGTCCTGGGACCTCAATCCCTCATGATATCAACCACTGCTTCTCAAGGCATCACAGTCATGCATAAGCACCTGGAAACACATCCCTTATATCATCATTAGAGGATAACACCTCACTAGGCACTCAGCCTTATATCAGGTCCTCAGACCTATCAACTTGTTGCCATATCACCACATGGTGCTATTCTAGCACATATGTCTCATAGCTCTTACCAGGCTATGAATCCACATGAAATTCCTGCATGGTTAGTATACACATTCATATAGATAACTGAAGCCATCATGGATTAATAGAGTTATTATTATACTATCAAGTATAAAGAAGCATCCATGAATACATCACACATAAGCTTTATCATCCATAGTATTATTATCAATCCTGGGCATATATTATGCCTTACACTTGTGACCATATGCATGTGTCATATCAACATGTGTAGCAACATCATATGCTTCCAAGCTTCCTGGTTCACAATCTATTATTTTAACTTATCAACTTATTTGCAAGATTCAAGGTGATCACATCATTTTACTTGTATTATCATTACTAAAAGAGAACCATCAACTATATACATTCCAGGTTATCAAAACCCTCACCAAAACTCTTGCAATCCACTCTAAGCATGGCGAGTAGTGCCATCCCTCATCAAAGGGTGTACCCAATATAACAATACCCTTACCAAAGGTATTACAGCTAGGATTTCCAACCCTAAGGCAACTCACCACCATATCGGCCAATCACTGCACATTCTCTAACATGCATCAAGGTTCCATTAGCACGCATGGTGTCAGGAAGCCATCATCAAGGTATAACGGGCAGCACAACCATGGCTATCGGCCAAGGGTCTAACGTGCATCAAGCTAGGGTTAGGGTTAGGTTTCACTATCGACTAACCTTCAACATGAGCCATATCGACCAAAGGGGTGTCGCCTAAGGCGCCCCTATCATGCAACCATCTCAGCATCATCCGAGGGTAAATCCTATCGGCCAGGGTACCCATGATGCCCAAGAATGGTGTCGTGCATGGCCATGAAGCATCATATCGACCAACATCTAGGGTTAGCATGTCAGGCATGAAGCCATATCGTCCAACACTTCATATAAGTCAAAGTTCAACTAGGACATGGTGGTATCAGCCAAAGCCATCCTGGGCACCATACCACATCACCCAAGATCATTTAGACAAGGATAACAGCCAAGGCTGTGTTGGGCACCAAGCTATCAAAGTCTATCAAGTCAAGACAATCTCAAGACAAGGGGGTGCATCAGGCATCCTCTATACATGGTGTATATCCTCTCTACTAGGTGTTTCGGGCAGCCCTCAACTAGGTGTATCACCCATCCATCATCTCCACAAGGGATATCGGCCAAAGGATACAAGGAGAAACCTAACGCTCACGCAAACATATCTACTAAGGATTCCACCTCAAGAACATATCATGCCACAAGGGTAGACAACTCATGTCACCCAAAGCAACTCTAACACCCAAGCTAGGGTTGAGGATCTATATCGACCAAAGCATAACGGGCACCAAGCCAACTATCTCAACAAGGTATGTCACCCAAGGGTACAACTCCAAACAAGGCTATCAGGCAGCACAACTCCAAGGTCATATCGTGCAAGGCAAAACCCCACAAGATCATCTTCAACCTCAAGCACAAGGGCATCAAACCCTAATTGATGACGAAGGTCGGCTCACCTCTCAACAACCAAGAAAGAGGGGTTTTGTACAACCTCTATCACAAATCGGGCAACCACAAGGATCCACCTCAACATAGGTCATCATCTATCCAAAATCTCACCTCTCTAATCCATGGTGAGAGGAGGGTGTTCCTCAAGCAACTAGAATATAAGCTCACCTCTCAACCTAATCAGGAGAGGGGTATTGCCCATATTACTAGATCTCAAACTCATTTCTCTAGACCAAGGAGAGAAAAGAGTGTTTCTCAACAAGGAAACCCTAAACCATGGTTCGGCCAACTAGGTGTAAAGGCACATAGACCATCAACAACTTCAACAACATCAACAACATCATGCTCATTATGTCCCCAAGATCAACAACATGTACTAGAGCAATATACATAACATGCAATGGCCGATCATCAACATATATGAAACATTCAACATAGAGAAGGTAGTATATCTAGGGTTAGAAGTTATGTAACCCGCCTTAAGCAAACTCCTCAAGCTCTAAAGATCCAAGCTTTAAGCTCCTAGATCCAAGGACACTACTTCGGCAACCTCAAGAAAAGGAACAAGAAGATTAACCACCATGGCCGAAGAGTAGGCAAGATGGAGAAGAAGATGCTAAGGAGAGAGGGGAGATACTTACCAAGGAAACAAGACCCACCTAGGGTTCAGCCACCAAGCTAAAAGAAGAAGAAGGGAACTCCTTCAAGAGGATCGGCCACAAACCTTAGCTCCTCCAAGGGTATCGGCCACCAAGGTTGCAAGGGAGAGGTGTATCGTGCACTAAGGAAGAGAGGAGAAACAAAGAGCTAAAGTGTTCCTAAGGAAGAGAAAGGCAAGGCAT
Source organism: Alisma plantago-aquatica (assembly GCA_963693085.1). Classification (NCBI taxonomy): domain Eukaryota; kingdom Viridiplantae; phylum Streptophyta; class Magnoliopsida; order Alismatales; family Alismataceae; genus Alisma; species Alisma plantago-aquatica. Next base: position 1,108,572,491 of record OY856410.1, read on the forward strand.
ATATAGATGAGGTTCAAGGTTAAACCAAGGAAAGGTGTCACCTTACCAAGGGACACTTGTCCACACGTTTCACCACCTTGCAAAACACATGCACATGCCATGCCACTACTCAACCAAGGATCGGCCACATGTCCAAGCTAGGGTGACACAACCAAGGCAAGAAGGTCCAACAAAGGTCAAAGGCCGACACACTACTCCTCCATGGCTGACACACCCCCATGGGTGATACCCCATGGCCGACACAAAGTGCCCTTGCCCAATACAGGGCTCAACCAAGCAAGGCAAGGCCCAAACAAGGGAAAACAAGGCCCAAAAGAGCACAACAAAGCCCAAGACAACTCAAGGCACGAGCCCAAATCTTCCTCTCAACCCTAGAAGAAGCAAAGAGAGAGAAATACATCTCTCAAGGTGAAAAACTTGCTCTTAAACCTTAACTCATGTTATTTTGCAAGTAGCACCTCCAGCTCTCAACTAAGTACAAGCAAACCCTAATCATCACTAAAGATGATTAGCAGGAAACCAAGAACAAGTTTTAGGTAAAACAAATAGGGTAAGACCAAAACGAAGGTCAGGGTCCTTACAATAATCCTACCGATGGTGATCAAGCATAGATAGGTCATTCAATTCCACAATTATATATCTAGGAATAAAGATAAATCTATATTAAGACATGTAAAAAGTCGATACAATGATTCCCCGGGCTACTCCCAGGTCCTAAGAAAAGGAGGGGTTTAGCCGCGCATGGTTTTTAGTTGCGAATACATAGAGAGAGAGAAGAAAATTGTGGGAAACATGAAGGAAGTGTGTGTAACCCCTGGAGATAAGGTGTTCCAGATGATCCTCCTCGAGAAACGCACGTTCTGTAGTCTTCCGGCAGCAAAATTTTCCGTTGGAGGTACTCAGATCTCTCAGTTGACATCCTTCGGCTCCGTGCTTTTCTCTCTCTTCTCTGGCCTTTATGCGGTGCAACATGATGATCCCCTTAGGTTTGGCCATCCTCTTTTGAGTCATAGGTCAACTTACAATATCACATATCATGGACTGTTAGATTTGGACGGATCTAATGGTTGCTGATTTCTGGCAAAGTCGGTGGCATTGACTAGGGTGTCAGTGGAACCAACGGTATCAGGTGCGATCTGGCTATGGCAAAGTTGGTACCACTGACTCGTGATGGTCTGTGGCACCGAGCTGGTTCCCGTAGTTTGATCTTCCACTCTAAATGAATATCGGTGGCACCGACATGATGGTCGGTGGCACCGACTCTTCTGGTCTCTTTTTTCCCGGCCACTGATGCTAACTTAGTGGAACCAACTATGATAGTCGGCGGTACCGACTTTTCACTGTATATAGACTACCTAAAAAATCCATAAAAACATGTATAATGCTGGGGAATGTATAAAATGATGTAAATATGATAAAATGAACATAGTTTGATACAAACAAAGTATACAAGCCATCAAAACTGATTTATGCAAATATGATCAACTAATTGACTAATAAATGCACAAAATGAATATAAAATAGGCATGTAAAAGTGATTCAAAACTCGTGCATCAAACTCCCCTAAGCTTAAACATTGCTCGTCCTCAAGCAACAACACCTTTGGATCTGATTTTGATAAATCATATGAAGGACATAAGTGCATAAGGTACATCTAAAAAGTATCCACCTTTTGGTCCTCCTTCTGGCCCTTACTGACCACTGAACACTGAATTCCATCTAGGCGACCAGAAACTTCTATAAAAGATGTCCGTCCCCCAATCAATGAAACACTATCAATTAAAGTAGTTAATATGATAGACTTGTTCGATTCATACTTGGTGCATCGTGTGATCTCCTATCTACGTTGCTCTTCTCTCTACCTACCATCTACATGGAAGCAGTTCTCCTGATAGATACTTAATGAGGAGAAAATCATCTGAGTGGCCTACCAATAAGAGCAATGGGTAATTGGAATGGGTGGTTGTGGAAGAATCATGAGTACATAAAATCATTCATGCAATCAAAAATTATGATGAAACTATGATGATGACACTTTATAGAATGCTCCTAATGCCTAATCATTGAGGTGGAATGATGCACGCAACTATCATTTCATCTCAACATAACATGAAATATCTACAAACTGCATCATGTACTAATTCTTCCTTATGATCAGGTAGGTAGGATTATGGCCTTTCTCCCTCACTTTCTGACATTATACTCAATTTTTTTTCTAAGCCCCTATTCACATGATAGAATTACTTTGGGCTTCCACTTGCACTACATATTTGATTTATGTCAATGCTTCTCCTTTTTTATCTTCTTTTGAGGGTATGGATAAAATCACTACCTTCTTATATTAGAGAAGAAACTAGACATGATATTTGCAAGATGATGTGTAATGCATATGCAAAATATGTGAATAAGATGTTATGTTATGCAACTACATGGCATGCACCAGAATTTTTGTTGAGCATGTATGTTTTTTTTTCCACTAATGCAAGCAAAAACAACGACTATTATGCAAGATCTACTATACAATGTAAATGCAATCAAGAGAAAGAATGATAACATGTACTCAATCTTCCTATGGTGGAGTGTAAAGTGAAAGTATGTGGTGGGTGAGATCACACGATTAAGAGATAGAACCTTCAGAGAAAATTATATGTCCCTCTCTAATGACTGTGTACAGGGTAATCAAGGGGTTTCTCTCTTAAATTTTAGTTTAAGGTCACGTTAGTGTTTGGTCAATTTGGGCTCAACAACCTTGTCAATCACTTTTCTTAGACAATCAAGATGGTGATTTATGTTCTCATATCCTGAAGCTGACTTACCCAAGCACTTCCTCAGTTATGCAACTCGACTACTCACAAGATAATCTCACAAAAATTTTGAAATTTGCTATTTTTTTTCTTTTTCTTTTTTGTGCACCCAACCCATAGATTTATAAACTCAAATGAAACCATGCATTTATTTCTCCACAAATTACACTAGATAGATTGTGGATCCTACATAGCAGAAAAACTAACAAGAAAACTAATTTTACCAAAATAAAAACACAATGCTAAAATGAAAGAAAAACTAAGATAGAAGTTATTCCAGCACCCCCCAAGCTTGAATATGACTATGACCTCATAGTCAAAATTCCAACTTAAGAGGTGGAACAGAGATACCCGACAAAAATGGTGGTGGTGATGGATGGGTAGGGTCCTGGGGAGGAAACATCCCCTAGAAGGCTGGATCAAAAGAAGGCATATCCGGTGGCATCAGGTAGCCTCTAAAGTATCCCTAGCTCCAGTAGTTATCAAAGAATGGTTGCTGGTAGTTTTCCATCCTTTGTAGGTGTTGATGCATCTTCTCTTGGTTTGCCAAGAGAAGACGTTCATTCTCATAGATCGCCTGTTGGTTGGTGTACAACCGACCCTACACATCTTGAATTCTTTCCAGAGATTGAGTTTGTTGTTGTTGATGTGTCTGTATATCCTACAGCATGGAATACATGTCCGCCATAGAATAAGCTTCCTCTCCTTCTTGAGAGGGTGGTGTGGTAGAGGATGTAGAGGCAACATAATGTTGTGGATGCTTCTGTGGAGCAACTCGATGCATCATAGGAATGGTGGGATCCACCTCCTCCATGTCATCGCTTGACTCCTCCTCCTCATCAGCATTTTCTTCATCATCGTCATCCACGTCCGGCCATCTATAGTGCTCAACTTGCCTGATGTTGAAGATAGGATCAGGAAGTCGACGCTTGTAGAAGGTGCCACTGACCAAACAAATTACACATATGGCATTGTTTTGGACCAAGATAAGACTAGCCTGCTTGAAGTGGAGGTGGTCTATGCGAAGCTTGGAATGTAGAGGCTCTAGAGTAGAAAGATCCAGGACTAAGTGGAGAGCAATGGGAGTGATAAGTCCCCCAAATAGAATAGGCTTGATCCTCTTGATGTTGTTCTTAACCACCATCACATGTGTAAGGAAGAAGGCCCCAAAGTTGACCGGCCTTCCCTCCAAAAGTTGATAGAGAAAGTACAAGTTTGACAACTGGACCTTCGCTTGCCCTTGAGTTGACTTGGCGAAGAGAGTGTTGGTGAGCATGCGATGTAGCACCTGAACAAAGGGATGCTCGAGGTCGCCAATGAGTTGTGGTGCTAGTTTAACTTGTAACCTTCTGGCACTGTCACGAGGTCCTTCCATATAGCGTCAAAGTCAATGTTCTCGGGCTGTGGAAAGGCACATGAGGCCACCCATAGATGTCATTGAAGGCACAAAGGGTAAGGGAGTAGTTGGTGTTGTAAAGGTGGAAGTCCACCTTCCCTTCTCTCTACTCGCCTCGCGCTGGGCGTGTTGGGTTAGGGGTGACAAATATCTTGAGAGATGCCAAGAACTCGATCATAATCTACTTGTATGTTGGCCATCTGCCAAAGATAGGGTTCACCGACCCTCCATCAAACTCGTGCCCCTCAAGGACCACCGCCATGTTGTCGTTGAATCCCATGTCCTCAAGTAGTTTTTAGTCTCCGTATCTTGTTGGCATAAACAGCCTCTTGGCGAGATCCTCATACACCTTATGCACTTCCATCAAAGGGTGGATGATTCGGGGTCATGGTGTCAGATCGCCTGGGATTCTTGCTTTCCTTGCCATGACGTTGAAGTGATCGGGGAAGGAGGTTGAGAAAATAAGAGCTCGGTGCATCTTCTCGATGCTCGGAGTAGTCACTTGCACTTGGGGAGTAGTGGTTATTGAAGTTGTGAGAAGAAAACAATCCACTACTTCCCTTTTATAGGCTTGGCGCCGCCCTACTGTGATGGAGTCAGTGGCACTGACTCTGGGGCGGATCTGATCCCTCAGTGCATCGACAGTCATTGGTGCGCGATCTTCACTTCATCGATTGTCGACCATTCAGTGGCACCGACTATGTGTCAGTGGCACCAACTCTTGACTATGTGTCAGTGGCACCAACTCTTGGGAAGATCAGTGCTACCGATCGTCAATTCTTGATGCATATAGGTCGTTGATGAAGGAGCCCATGGATCAGTGGTTTCACATGTCGGTGGCATCGACTGACGGGTCAGTGGTACTGACTCGATTGATTTTTTTTTTATCCAGTCGATACACTGACACATCCACCAGGCCTGGGGTGTTATTCGAGTTAGTGCCACCGACTGAGGTGTCAGTGGTACTGATGGCTTATCAGTTAGCTACGCCCATTTTTTCTGCACTTTCTTTAGACATGTCAGTGGCACTGACTTTGTAGTCGGTGGCATCGACTTGTTTCAATCAAATTGACCCTCTCGCTGACCTGATCTCGGTGCCATCCACTAGGGTGTCGGTGGCACCAACTTTGCCACAGCCTGCACACTTAACAAATGAGTCAAGGTATCATTTTTACAAAAAATTATGAAAAACTAAGTACTACTAAACCAACATAATGAAAAGGAATGAAATGAACATCCTAATTGTTGGGTTGCCTCCCAACAAGCACCCTTGTTTAACATCCTAGGCTAGACAAATCCATTCTTGAGGTTAATTAGGAACGATGAATTTCATCTCATGCTCTTTCTTATTGAAATCTTCTCCAAAGTAGTGCTTTAGTCTTTGACCATTAACCAAGAGGGATCTCTCTCCCTCTTTGATTCTAACTTCCCCATGTGGAAACACTTCTTCTATGACAAATGGTCCACTCCATCTAGATCTCAATTTCCTGAGGTGTAATTTCAGCCTTGAATTAAAAAGCAACACATTCTCTCCCAGATAAAAGACTCTCCTTGCTATATGTAGGTCATGTATTTGCTTAGTCCTCTCCTTATACAATCTAGAATTCTCATAGGCATTCATCCTAATTTCATCAAGCTCATTCAACTCTAGTATCCTTGTCTTACCTGCTTCATCAAGGTCAAAATTAAGTCTCCTTAACACCTAATGATCTTTATGTTCTTACTCCATAGGGAGATGACACGCCCATTCATAGACTAACCTAAAGGGTGTAGCTCCTATTGGTGTTTTATAGGCAGTCCTATAGGCCTATAGCACATCAACCAACAATTCACTCCAATTTTTTCTACTAGATGACACCGTCTTCTCAAGAATCTTTTTGATCTCAAGATTGGAAACCTCCACCTTCCCTTGAGTTTGTGGGTGGTATGGTGTACCCACATGGTGTGTCACTCCATATTTGTTTAAGATTGCCCCAAATTTTTTATTGGTGAAATGAGTTCCCCCATCATTTATAATCATCATTAGCACTCCAAACCTGCAGAAGATGTGATCCTTAACAAATTTTCATACGACATTGGCATCATTGCTGTGGGTTGGAATTGCTTACACCCATTTTGACACATAATCTATAGCCAATAAGATGTAGAGGTTAGAGTTATAGGACACAAAGGGTCCCATGAAATCAATACCCCATAAATTAAAAACCTCTACTTCTTGAAAAACATTCAATGGCATCTCCTGCCTCTTTGATATGTTACCTGACCGCTGAAATGTGTCACACCTACGTACAAAATCATATGCATCTTTGAATAGGGTCGACCAATATAAACCACTCTCCAGAACCTTTGCAATTGTCCTAGAACTGGCATGGTGTCCACCTGTAGGTAGTGTGTGGCAGTGGTTCAACACACTCTCATACTCACATTCAAGTACGCACCTCCTCAAAATTCCATCCCTGCACTATCTCAACAAAATAGGATCATCCCAAAAATAATAGCGCAAAGAATGAAAGAACCTCTTCTTTTCTTGGTAGCCTCAATCAGCAGGTAATTCCTTGCAAGCTAAATAATTCACAATGTTAGAAAACCAAGGGTCCTTTTGCTTAAGGGCGAACAACTACTCATCAGGGAAAGTCTCTAGAATGGGTATATTAACATCCTTCTCATCTACCCTCTCCAGTCTAGATAGGTGGTCAGCCACCACATTCTCAATCCCTTCTTTGTCTTTGACCTCAATGTCAAACTCCTACAATAAAAGGATCCATCTAATCAATCTTGGTTTAGCATCCTTCTTCTGCAGCAAGTATATAATTGCAACATGATCAGTCCACACCACCCCCTTAGCTCCCACAAGATATTGTCTAAATTTCTCAAAAGCAAAAGTAAACAACTAATAACTCTTTTTCAGTTGTGGTGTAATTTAGTTGTGCATCATTAAGTATTTTAGATGCATAATATATTATTGTAGGAACCTTGTCTAAGCATTTCCCCAACACTACCCCCACATCATAATCTGATGCATCACACATCACTTCAAACAGTTGGCTTCAATCTAGAGCCTGCACAACCGGTACGGATATGAGTTTTTCCTTTAAGATTTCAAAAGCTCTTAAACATCTCTCATCAAAGTTGAATTTGACATCCTTTTCCGAAAGCTCAGATAATGGCTTAGTGATATTTGAAAAATCCTTAATAAATCGGCGATAATACCCGGCATGGCCTAAAAAACTCCTAACTACCTTCACTGGCGTTGGTGGAGGAAGTTTTGAAATCACTTCTATCTTAACCAGATCCACCTCCAATCCTTTGCTAGACACCTTGTGTCCAAGCACTATGCCCTTGATAACCATCATGTGGCATATTTCCCAATTAAGCACTAAGTGTGTGTCTTCACACTTCTATAAAACCTTATCCAAATTTCTCAAACAATCATCAAAAGATGCCCCATAGACTGAAAAATCATCCATAAAAACCTCAAGACATCATTCCACCATATCTGAGAAAATCACCAACATACATTGTTGAAAAGTAGTGGGTGTGTTACACAACCTGAACGGCATGCAGCGGTATGCAAAAGTGCCATAAGGGCAGGTGAAGTTACACTTCTCCTGGTCCTTAGGATCGATTGAAATCTCATTATAGCCCGAATATCCGTCAAGAAAACAAAAGTGGGAGCGACTGGTGAGTCGCTCCAAAATCTGATCAATGAACGATAATGGAAAATGGTCCTTAAGCATGGCAGTGTTCAATCTACGATAATCAATGCAAACTCACCATCCTATCACTAATCTAGTGGTTATTTGTTTATTAGATGAGTTAGTAGTGACAGAGATTCCCCCTTCCTTTGGTACCACCTGTGTCGGAGTAACCCTCATAGAATCAAAAATAGCATAGATTACACCTTCCGATAGTAGCTTGAGTACCTCCTTCTTGACTACCTCCATCATGATTAGATTTAAGCGACACTGAGGTTGAATGACCATCTTTTCTCCTTCTTCTAGCCGAATCTTATGTTGGCACAAAGTGGGGGAAATCCCCTTGATGTCAGCCTTGTCCACCCAAATGCACCTCAGTGGCTTTTTAGCACAACAATCAATTGTTCTTCTTCCAATTAACTCAATGATTCTAATATGATAATTGACAGATTCTCCTCTATAGCTAGAAAAATGTACTTTATGTGGGGTGGCAGTGTCTTTAGCTCCAACTCAAGTGGGCTCAGGAATGAAGAAACCAGTGGTGGTGGTAGTGGTCCCAAGTTCTCAAAGTACCTTGTGTAATAACATGGCAAAGCCTTCAGTAATCTTGCACATTCTTCTAGTGACCGACTTTGCATACAATCATCTATAATATTCATTAGACATGCCTCTAGAGGAAGTTGTGGATGTATCTATACTAGAGATTCTTCTTCATGCTCATCCATCATGAAAAAACCCAATTCCTCCTGCTCTTCGTCCAGATACCGTACTGCCTTGGCAAGTGAAACCACCTTAGTGTTCTCCATGATGTCCATAGCTAGTGTACCCTTGTCCACCTTTGTCATTACATGCACCATGTCCAAAAATGATTTTCCCAAGAACAAAGAGATATTGCTATCCATGTGCTTCATCATATTGCATTTCTCTTGAGCATTGGGTGACTTGGAATTATCTAGCATAGTTATCTCAAACCGTTCATCGTTAATTCCCATAGTCAAATGGCCTCTACCCATCTTCAAGATCGTATCAACCATTTCTTGGAAGGGTCTTCCTAATAAAAGCTCATTGCCATGGTCATCTTGCATAATCATCACCACAAAGTCCGTAGGGAAAATGAACCAGTCCACCTTGACCAATACATCCTCGCAAATACCATACGTTGTCACCACTGAGTTATCTGCCAATTGGATTGTCATGCTACTCTTCCTAGACATTTTGAGACCAAGTTTCCTAAAGGTAGATAAGGGCATCAATTTTATACTTGCCCCCAAATCATAGAGTGCATCCCCAAACTTTTTCTTCCTGATGTAACATGTGATGTTGAAGTAACTGGGGTCCTGTCTCTTTGGTGGTAGTGTACCTAAAATGAAGGCACTAACTTTCTCTCTTAGTACAACTACCTCAGCCTCTGGACTCTTCTTCTTCTTATTAATGATATCCTTCAGAAATTTACCATATGATAGTATTTGTTCAATTGCATCAATCAACGATATGTTCACAGAAAGCTTCCTAAAGCTATCTAGAAACTTCTTGAATTGTTGATCCATATTTGTTGCCTTCAAGCTGTTAGGGTATGGAATCACAACCGTCTGTGTCCTATGATGTGGTGGTACATATGAAGTCCTCTTTTTCCCCTCAGATTCTTGATTCTGCTCTTCCCTTGTATTGCCTACCTCCATTTCTACTTGTGTCGGCTCTGCCACTGGATCACCACTATCAATAGGCTTGGTCACCTCAGTCTCCACAGTCTTTGGAGTCAACATCTTCTTCCCACTCCTCAGTAGTATGGAAACTCATCATATGGGCCCCTTGATTCTGGAGGTCACATTGGAAATTGTTTATCAATTGCTCATTCTGCTTCACTATCCGGTTGAGAATTTCATTTGTGGTTTCCTCTGTTGTAGGTCGCTACTGCTGATTGTTCCTTTGTTGGTTCTGTTGATCAGGATCATGTAGGAAGTTGTTTGGATCTTTCCAAGAGAACTTGGGATCCTTTCTCCATGAGTAATCATTGTTCCTGTATCCTTGTTGTCGCATGTATTTCACTTGTCCTTTCTCATCTGATAAATTATTATCCTTCTCTAGAAGCTTCTTTCCTATCAAGTCTAGCTTCTCATTCAAAGAGGTTATAACCTTAGATTCCCCTATGTTTTTGATCTACTCTGGATGGTCTCTCTCATTACCCTATGCTTGATTTCTTGCCATATTTTTCAAAATGTCCTGACACATAGAAGGTGAGTTGTTGAGAAAGAACCCTGAGCCTGCACTATCTAAAGTGGTCTATTCACTTTTGTGGAGCCCAAAGTAGAACATCTTGACATAGTTCTCCAGATCTATCCCATGGTGAGGGACCTTTCTGAGCATGTTCTGAAAATGCTCACAATCTTCGGAATAAGATTTAGCTGCCTATTGCTTGAAATTGTGAATGTTTCTAACCATCTCATTTGTCTTTTCTGGAGTAAAGTATCTTTCAAAGAATGCCTCTACCATTTGATCCCATGTCTCGATCGATTCCTTTAGCAGGTTGTACAGTCATTCTTTTGCCTTATCTTCCAGTGATGATGGAAATAGTTTCAGATAAATGGCTGTCTATGGAAACCTATCCACTTTCACCATATCACTGATCTCCACAAAATTGCTGATCTGTGCCACCGGGTCTTCATGAGTGTTCCCATAAAAAGCTTGTGACTTGACTAGTGCAATCAGACCTGGATCAATCTTGTATTGAGCTACATTCACATTCTGCTTCTTGATAGGCCTTGTCTGTGCACCTGAAGAAGATGCCTTTATCCTCTCCCATATTGTCCTCTCTGTTCCTGGATTACCGTCCCCCATTGCTTGTTGCATGGGCGTCAATGAAATGCCTTGTGATGCAGTTGTTTGAGCTGGAACCTCAACAATGACTGGGACCTCTGGTGTAGATTCTCTGTAGTCTGTGGTCCGTGTTGTCACCATGCACTAGTACCTAAAAATTTGAAATCAGTTTCACGGTACTTAATAGAGAAAATTGTTGAATGTATATGCAATAAATTTTTAATGATTAAAATAAAGTTGCAAAAAATAAAAAAGTAGCCTAGAGTGGCCATCTGCAACACTCGTAGCGCTGAAACTTCATTGTCTCCCTGTCAACGGTGCTAAAAACTTGACACACTAAAACCATGCGTATAAATGCAAGTTCATGCGTCGAGTAATATAGGCCTATGTGAGGCCCTAGTCAAACTCGGGGAGACGTAGTCTCAGTGACTACTACTAATGACATTGTGATCAGCTAAGCCGATTAAAATTTTGGATTTAATCTTAACAAAAATAAAAGGAAATTAAAATAAAATTAAAAGTGGTTGATTCAAATGAGATGGATACCTTAGGATTACCAATTTCTATCATATCAATATGAAATTTACTCCTACCCTAGATAGAAAGCATGTAGTTAGAATTGCCCACTTCCACGGTACAATTCACTACCTAGATCTAAGATAATTCCACATATGTAGTAATTTATATCTTAGTCTAGGTACATTATCAAAAATTTTGGGTTTCTTTCCACTAACTGTACATTACCTTTCCCAAAGAACGTGTAGGAAAGTGTATAAATTTTGGTGTTCTAACCTTTAATCCTCCTTCTGGATTAATTATTAGTCTATAATCATATCGATGGTGATCAAGCATAGATAGGTCATTCAATTCCATAATTATATATCCAGAAATAAAGAGAAATCTATATTAAGGCATGTAAAAAGTCGATACAATGATTCCCAGGCTACTCCCAAGTCCTAATGAAAGGAGGGGTTTAGCCCCACATGGTTTTCAATTGTGAATACATAGAGAGAGATAAGAAAAATATGGGAAACATGAAGGAAGTTTGTGTAACCCCTGGAGATAAGGTGTTCTGGATGATCTTGCTCGAGAAACGCACATTCTGCAGTCTTCCGACAGCAAAATCATCCGTCGGAGGTGCTCGAATCTCCCAATTGACGTCTTTTGGCTCCGTGCTTCTCTCTATCTCTTCTCTGGCCTTCGTGCGGTGCAACGTGATGATCCCCTTAGGTCTGGCCGTCCTATTTTAAGTCATAGGTTAGCTTACGGTACCACATATCGTGGACTGTGAGATCTGGATGGATCTAACGATTGCTGATTTTTGGCAAAGTCGGTGGCACTGACAGTATCAGGTGTGATCTGGTTGTGGTGAAGTCGGTACCATCGACTCATGATGGTCAGTGGCACCGAGCTGGTGCGTGTAGTTTGATCTTCCGCTCTAAATGAATCTCGGTGGCATCGACATGACAGTCGGTGGCACCAACTCTTCTAGTCTCTTTGCGCTCGGCCACTAATACTAACTCGATGGCACCGAATGTGATAGTCGGTGGCACTAACTTTTCACTGTACATAGACTACCTAAAAAATCTATAAAAATGTGTATAAGGCTGGGGAATGTATAAAATGATGTAAATATGATAAAATGAACATAGTTTGATGCAAACAGAGTATACAAGCCATTAATACTGATTTATGCAAATATGATCAACTAATTGACTAATAAATACACAAAATGAATATAAAATAGGCATATAAAAGTGACTCAAAACCCTTGCATCAATCGAGTACCTTCTAAATCAGTTTAATAGATATCATATAACATATGGAATGGGAAGCCTCCCAATGTGTATTTTGTTAAGTGTTGGAGTGTGAAGCTTATATCAAGAAATAGTTCTCTGAACAGCTTGGATCTAAATCATATAAATATTTCTTTCTTAGTTATCTTAACAAAATTAAGGGTGATTACTTCTATACTTTATCTGAAAACAAAGTATTTGTTTCCAGAACTACAATATTCTATGAATAGGAATTCATTTCCGAAGAAACCTGAGGGAGAAAAATAGATCTTGAAAATGTTGGATCCAGGGCTCTAGGGGGGTGAATAGAGCTTCAAAAAATCTTACAAGAGACCTACCAATTATATCAATCAAAACTGATAGCTTAAGTGCAATTTGAAGTTCTAACTAACAAGCATAGCAAGAATGAGAGGAAATGAAAGCAAGCACTTGACAAGGTCATTTAGAGTGGTTCCACTCTCCAAACTAGGAGAGAGTCAGTCCACTACCTAGAGAGGTCAACCTCTAGGACTTTGCAAGTGTTTTTCTCTATATATTCACCAATAAGAGTTACAACACAAGACCACCAAAGGACTTACCCATTCAAACACAAAGAGCCTTCCACCTTACCAAGGACTTACCCACTTTGCCAAGAGTCTTCAGCCTTCTTCCAAGGTCTTACCTGCTCTTGTACAAGTCTTCAGCCTTCAAGGGTTTACCCACTCTTCTTAGATCTTCAGCCTTTGCCTTCTCCTTCACCTGGAGAAGATTTTTATCTCTTCTTCAACCTTGAAGAAGAACAACAACAACTTCACCTTCACTCAGAGTAGCTTGCTTCACCTTTGCTTCATGGACGAAAGGGGTAGGGAAGATGGAATGGAATGAGAGCTTTACAAGAACAATGAAGTATCTCTCTTACAAATGGCCTATCTCACTCATAATCACAAAATGAAGTGTAAACTAGAGAGATAAAGGGGATCAAGGAGTTACAACACACTCAACTATAACAAGGACTTACAATAGCATGAATGAGCAAACTTGGAATGAACTCCAAGGGGTCCGATTTATAGCTGGGGGTGTTCCCTTGAGTGTGGGATCACTTAGGGTCAAAATATAGCCATTTTCCAAGATGCAATAGGTCTATTTTCACCCAAAACAACTCACCAATAGTTATAATCACTTTTTTGCATTTTCTGTATAGTACATTTGGTCAAGTTTCAATAAAGATAACTCGACAGATCCACTAAATGACAAAGCCAATTTTCAAACTATCGGTCGAGTTTGTTCTGGGAAACTCGACCGATGAGCTAAGATTAGTTTTTCTCACTGAGTCAGTCAGTCGAGTTCTGTGAGTGTGCAACTCGACCGATGGGTCACCTTCATAAAATCCATTATAGGATCGGTCGAGTTTCCAACTCGACCGATAAATAGCCTGTGACAAATTTTCTAAATTAACATTTGAGTGATTAAACCATGGAATTAATTGTCCTTGATTTTTTTCTCATCTTAATTACAAGTCATATTATCAATACAAGTGATTACAAAAATCATCTAAGGTCATTTGAAGTGATTTCCCAAAATGCATGCTTGCATTTCTTTTGACTTGAACTTGAACAAGCTAGGGCTTGTATGTTTTGATCCTTTCCATGTACCTAAAGCCTGAAATCAATCTTGAACAAACATATTAGATACATAGGAATGGAATGGTTAACTCATTATCAAAATATGGACAATGTATAACTCTCAAGTCAACATTCTCCCCCTTTTTGATAATGACAAACCATTCCTCAATCATATTGAAAAGGATATTACAGTTATACCTTTGCCTTGTGAATTGCATGGGGATTCAGGATTTGAAAAATGTGAATTACTTCCCCTCAATCTATGCTTACTCTAACCTAAATAGTTAGTCTATCTACAAAAAGCAACATGACATATATATACTATGTGATCCTTTAGCAAGTCACATGATAAAGCATATAGTGAATAAGAAAAGGATCATACAGGAAATAAAAGCAATATGGTTGAGCTTCAAAACATTGAACTTCTCTCCCCCTTTTGACATTATTAAAAAGGAAGGGGGTAGAAGAGCACAGAAATAGGTCTTCTCAAAGCACAACCATGCATACATGCACAACATGCAATCTCAAAGAATACACCAAAATAGAGACGAAAGAAACAAACAATCTAAGTCATAATAAAAATATGGTAAAACATGGCACCAAATCATGATATATGGTAAACCAAAGAGTAAGTATACAAAGGATTTATACAACCCAGAAAGTAACTTCTCATAAAACAACTACAAACCAAACCGATGAAAGCTAGATGATAAAATAACAACTCAGAACATGTGCCCAGATGTTTTTAATACAAAATAGCCTAGAATTATATATATGATCAACAACTAGACTAAAAACTAGAACAACTAAACATATAGGTCATCTATGTCTACATCATCCACAACATCATCAACATTAGAGGCATCAGGCTCATAGTCATAATCTCCGGCTAAAGGTGCAGCAGCATCACCGTCATCACCAGAGGCACCAACAAAACCATCAGAGCCATCAGTAGAAGCATCATCATCATACTCATCAGCTTCCTCATCAATAACTTCCTCATCAGCCTGGTCTGACATCTCTTCATCAACAGAGGGACCGAAACCACGACTGGGCCAACGTGTATTCTTCTCATCCCAAGACATACCAAGAGCATGGAGCTCATTGGCCTATAGGAAGGAAGGAGTAGAACTTTCAAGGCTAGCAAGCATACTGGCCAAGGGGCCAACTGACAGAGGCAACACACTTGGGGTAGATCCACCAATAGTAGGGGGTGCAACAGTAGAAGGTGTAGGTGGAGGGGTAGGGTAAAAGTGATCATATGCAAAGGATGCATAGTCACCTCCTAGGTAGGGTTGATAAGCAGGGTAGGGGTGTGCGCAAGACATGTTCATGTTAGACATGATGGAACATAGATCTTGATGTAGGGGCTCCTGATTCTAAAGGTTGGATGCCTATTGATGCAACATGTATCTCGTAAGGCTTTCATTAGATACATGGAACAAGGCATAGGTAGGTCAAGTAGGCTAAGGTGGTGGAGGTGCTCAAGTAGAGGCACTAGGGATGGTATAGGATAGGATAGGCATGGACTTTTGAAGATTGGTCTCACTGATGCAAACTACTTTTAGGGTAGGTTTGTAGTGAAGGTCATGGAAAAGAGATTTGCTAGTGGCAAGATAAAATAGACCACATATCAGGGTTGGGTAGGGTGGGTGGGTGCCACGGGTGTTCTTGCTTGAGTCAAAGAAATTCATATGATGGAGAACATATCTTGACCACTTGACTCTAATGTTCTTCAAGAGACAATACATGATCACCATAGTTTTTTCTGCAATCTCAATCTAATTCTTCTTTGGGTAAATATTGTAGTTAACAATTAGGGCAAGGATTTGTCTCTTGAGGTCCAAGGTAGAGGAGGGAAGGGTGCACTTCTTCCTATATGGGAATTGAGGCTTCTTCAAGAATTTATGAATATCAGGGAGAGTAAGATCATACTTCTTGTAGAAGGCCTCAGGCTCAACTAAGTCAAAATACTTTGGGTAGTCCTTACACCAGGTGTCAGTCACTTCAGTACCTAAAAAGAAGATGTTCAAGGTATCCTCAAAGACTTGAAATTTATTCCCAGCTATCATAGATGTGAGGACTACTTGAGTAATAGGTGGGGGTGGGTGTTGTAATTCCAACACAAATTTTTGTAGAATTCATGAACCTCTTTGGTGCTTGTAATGGAATCGTTATAGCACACACGTTCAACACCTAAGGTAGAGAGATGGTGATCATAAAGCAACCCTACTACTTGATATATAACCTCTTGTCTACGTGGTCTAGGCTCAAATAGGGCACGAAAAGGGAAAGGGTTCTTGGGAAGGAGCTCCTTAGACCTATTTAGAGCCTCATTTGAGACAAAGAAGGTGTTATCAAATAGAATCAAGTGGGAGTTGGATGAAGATGAAGGTGCATTAGCTGGGGCGACCCTCTTCCTCCTATTGGATGCCAAAGAGACTAAAAGGAGAGGAAAGAGAGAGCAAAAGCTAATGAATCACCACCAAAACTCATCCACATACCTAGGTTAGCAAGGGAAAAGGTCAAGGGAGGTTGAGCTAGGTCAAACTAGGGCTAGGGAGAGGAAGGTCGGGGCTAGGGTTGAGAGCTTAGGGGAGCTAAAGGTTGGATCGATCGACTTTTCTCTAGTTGAGAGGGAGAATAGTCAGTCAAACCTATCGTAAGTTTGCTCCAGCCCAGCCATCAGTTGAGTTCTAAGACTCAGAAACTCGACCGATAAGCTCTTTTAAAGAAGCTCTCAGCCTCCGATCGGCCGTGAGGGCAACTTGACCGATGGTCAACCTGACCTGTATTTAGAAATTCTAATTTCTAGCCATTAGAGTGCTAATTAAATTTATTTTTCAAGTCCATTATGTATTTTGAACATAATTAGGAACATATCACTCATCATTGGGTACTATTTTGCGGTAAAATGAGTGTTCGTGAAAAATACCCAAAAACAAGAGAAAAACAAGGCAAAATGAACTTGAAAAAATGTTTTTTAGCATATTATCAAGAAATGGTGATCAAAACATAGGAAAAGCATATAAGATAGATGACAATTAGCTAGAAGTCATATCAAATTAATTCAAAGCAGTTATGAGCAGTTTAGATCTAATAAAGTTAAATTGCTCTCTAGCTAGAGGTTTAGTGAAAATGTCCGCCAACTGATTTTCCGTGTCCACATGCGTGATATAGATATCCTTCTTGGCAATGTGATCATAGAGAAAATTATGGTGAACCTCTTTATGCTTAGCTCTACTATGCAAGATAGGATTATATGACAAGTTAATTGCACTTGAATTATCGCAATAGATAGGAGAAGCATCAAAATGAATGTTGAAGTCTTGGAGCATTTGCTTCATCCATAGGATCTGGGCACAAAAGCTTCCGGCTGTAATGTATTCAGCCTTGGTGGTTGATAATGACATTGTGCTCTGTTTCTTAGAGAACTAAGATACCAAACATGGTCCTAGGAGAAAGCAAGTGCCACTTGTGCATTTTCTATCAATCAAGCACCCAACATAATCCGCATCACTATAAGCAGTAAGAGTAAAGTCCCTTGACTTGGGATACCATAGTCCAAAATTTTGAGTTTTGGCTAAGTACCTTAAAATCCTCTTAACGACTATAAGATGTGATTTCTTAGGGTTTGATTGAAAGTGAGCACACAAGCCAACAGTAAACGTTATATCAAGTCTAGAGACAGTTAAGTAAATTAAACTTCCGATCATACCTCTATAGAGCTTCTCATCTACCTTCTCACCTTCTTCGTCTTTTTCAAGTTTGGTGGTGTTTGACATGGGTGTGTCCATCGGCTTAGTGTTCTCCATTCCAAAGTGCTTGAGTAGTTCACTTGTATACTTGCATTGGTTGATGAAGTTCCCATCTTTTGTTTGCTTGATTTGGAAGCCGAGGAAGAACGTGATCTCACCCATCATATTCATCTCGAATTCACTCTGCATAAGATCACTAAATTCTTTGCAAATATCAAGGTTAATTCCTCCAAAAATGATATCATCAACATATATTTGTATGATAAGAAAATTATTAGAAGTGTGCTTTAGAAATAAGGTAGAATCTACTTTTCCCATGATATACCCATGATCTAACAAAAAGTTCTTTAATTTATCATACCAAGCTCTAGGTTCTTGTTTGAGTCCATAGAGAGATTTTTGTAACAAATAAACATGGTTAGGTAAACTATCATGTTTTAAGCCTGGAGGTTGTGCAACATACACTTCCTCCTAATTATACCATTCAAAAATGCACTTTTAACATCCATTTGATAAAGAAGAAATTTTTTATAACTAGCAAAGGCAAGTAACATACTAATGGACTCAAGTCTAGCTACATGTGCATATGTTTCATCAAAATATATACCTTCCTATTGATTATAGCCTTGAGACACTAACCTTGCTTTGTTCCTTACCACTTTGTCATTTTCATCAAGCTTGTGGCAGTAGACCCACTTGGTGCCAATGATCTTTCTATCACTTGGTCTTGGAACAAGGATCCATACTTTGTTCTTTTTAAATTGCACTAACTCTTCTTCCATATATAGGATCCATTCATCATCCCCAAGAGCTTCCTTGACATTCTTAGGCTCGAGTTGTGAGATGAAGGAATTATTTGCTTGTTCTTTGTTGAATGCAGCCCGTGTCTTCACTTTTTCAAATGGATCACTCAAAATCAGCTATATTGGATGATTCTTTGCAAACTGGGGGGTTGGATCCTTCTTTTCTTCATCTTTCTCTTCTTCTTGAGTGACCACCTCTTTTTCCTTTTGGGTGATGTTGAGCTCTTTATGAATAGGAATGACTTTACCTACAACATCATCATTTGGAACAATATCTTTGGGAATAGAGGGATTAGTCTCAATAAACTTAACATTTATGGATTCTTCCATTTTAGAAAGATCAACATTAATACTCTATAAGCTTTGCTAGTAGAGCTATATCTAAGAAAGAAAGCCTTGTAAGATTTTGGATCAAACTTGTCGAGAGAATCTTTCATATTCAAAACAAAACAAGGACATCCAAAAACATGGAAATACTCAATAGAAAGCTTCCTACCACACCATGGCTCATAGGGGGTTCTCTTCAAAGAAGGATGTGTAAAGACCCAGTTTTTCACAAAACATGAGGTACTTATGGCTTCAGACCAAAACTTCTTTGTAGTATCATACTCTAGAAGCATGGTCCTAGCCATCTCTTGTGAAAACCTATTCTTCCTCTCTACAATCCCATTTTGTTGAGGTGTTCAAGGTGAAGAGAAGTTATGTGCATAACCAAATTCTTGACAAAAATGTTTGAAAAGATCATTTTCAAATTCTCCCCCATGATCACTACGAATGGAAATGATGCGGCAAGAAGCTTCATTCTCAACTCATTTACAAAAGCTTGAGAAAACATCAAGCGTGTCACTCTTGGAAATGAGAAAGAAGGTCCAAGTATATCTAGAAAAATTATCGACAGTAATAAGGAAATACTTGGAACCATGAAGCGATTGAGTTCTCATTGGTCCAAATAGATCATTCTAAAGAAGTTCAAGAGTTCTCTTGGTACTAAGTACTCCTTTGGGTTTGAAGGAGGACTTGGTTTGCTTTCCTTGAGTACAAGGTTGGAATTTGTCATCCTTTTCAAAATATAATTTGGGAAGTCCCTTGACCAAGTCCTTTTTTCTCAACTTCTTCAAGTGATGCATATTTACATGACCAAGTTGATGATGCCAAAGAGAAATATCATTCGAGTTTAATACTAGGCATCTACCAACAACATGCTTAATAGAGTTAAGAACAATAACATAAATATTACCACTTCTAGTTCCCTTATATATAACTTGATAGGTGAGGGAATCTAGAATCAAGCATTCAAAGGAAGTAAATAACATAAGGTAACCATTGTCACATAATTGACTAACACTAATTAAATTATGATGTAGGCCATCCACAAAGAGAACATTCTTGATACACAAGGATTCACCTACATCACCCTCACCTTTGACTTTACCTTTCTTATTGTCCCCAAAGGTGACCGAACCTCCTTTCTTTTTGGTGAAGTTGTTGAAATGGCTTATATCACCTGGCATATGCTTAGTGCAACCACTATCAACAATCCATCTTCCTTTTTCTTGCAAGAAAGGAGAATGTCAGTTCCCAACTCAAATTTTGGGATCTAGAGTTAGCTTGGGGACCCATTTCATCTTTGGGTCGGTCCCCTTAGGCTTGTAAGGACAATAAGTAGAGTAATGATGATCACATTTGCAATAAGAACAAACCATAAGATTCTTAGTGTCGGAAGACTCTGCTACAAAAAAAGAGGTATCCTTGCTCTTTTTCTTACCTTTGGCTTTTCTCTTGCCCTTTGGTTCTCCCCCTACAAATCCCAAACCACTAGTACCACTTTATTTGGTAGAATGGTCAAGGATTTCATTTAGGGAATTTTTTCCTTTGAGGATTTTATGTAGAGATGCTCTTAATATATGATTATCATCATTAAGAGAATTGATAGTAGAAGACAACCTAGCAATATCATCTCTAGCATGAACAAGGTCGGTCCTAAGATAGAGAGCTTTAGTTAAATAAGAATCTTTCTCAAGAGAAATAGAAGCAACATCATTACTAGGCAAGATAGGTATAGAAGATAAATCATTAACTTGACCAAGCAACCTAGCATTTTCAATTGTAAGAGTTTCAATCTCCTTTAGGTACTTTTAGTTGTCTTTCTTAAGAGTTTCAATGTTCTTAAGGTAGACACCATTTTCTACTTCAACTCCTTTGTATTGGAGCTGAAGATCAAGATATTGCCCTTACAAGTTATCAATGCTCTCACGATGATTTTTCTCATTAAGCTCTAGAATTTCAAGTTTAGCATACAAATCATCAATAATTTTTCCTAACAGTTTTCTTTGCGATTTACATTTAGAAAAAGACAAATGGGTAGAAACAAGCATGTCAATAATAGCTTCCTTAGATAACTCATGCAAGCTTACCTCACTTACCTCGCTTACCTCACCAATTTCTTCACTAGTAGAGGCCATGAGTGCAAGGTGGCACTCTCCATCTTCTTCGAATCTTGAGCTACTTGAGGATGAAGCTTCCCAAGTTGCATGAGCTGCATTCTTGTGTCTCTTCTCCTTCTTTTCCTTTCTCTTATACTTGCTCTCCTTCTTGTACTCCTCTTCCTTCTTTGAGCTACCCTTGTGATGTGACTTTCTTGAATTGGGACATTCACTCTTGTAGTGCCCCTTTTGTCCACACTTGTAGCACCTAGGAGTAGAGGATGAGGATGTTTGCTTTCCCTTAAAGTGTTTTCCATTGATGTAGTTGGCTTCATGCTCACTTGGGCCATCATCTTCACTAGAGGAAGAAGGAAAAGTATGGAAAACAAGTTTTTGTTGAAGGATGACCGCCTTAACTTGTGCTTTGAAAGCACTATCTTTGATCTTCTTGTCTTCCTTCTCTTCTTTCTTGGCTTCTTCTTCTTGTTTGTCAAACCTTGGCTCATGGACTTGGAGGTTTCCAATGAGTTCTTCGGTTGGGATGTCACCAAGGCTCCTCACTTCTTCAATGGAGGTGACATTTGACTCCCATCTCTTTGGTAGAGTCCTCAAGATCTTGGAGTTGATTACATCTCTATCCAAAGTGTTGCCTAATGCAGCCACCCCATTGATGATGACATTGGGTCTTGAGTACATCTCCACTATCCTTTCTTTCTTTCCCATCTTGAAATTCTCTAGAAGGTTGTTCAACATGTAGATCTTAGCCTCCTTGACTTGCTTTATGCCCTCATAGGTGATAGAGAATTTGTCCCAAATCTCATAGGTGGTGTCCCAAGATGAGATCTGATTGAACTCTATTGGGGTAGGGGCTACATAAAGGATGCTTATGGCTTTGGAATTGAGTTGAGCTTCTTTGAGTGCAACTTCACTCCATGTTGCAACAGCTCCAGTTGGCTCCTTGTATGGTGTGACCATCAACTTCCACATGTCAAAGTTCATGCCTTGAATGTAGAATTGCATGTGCCTCTTCCAATAGAGGAAGTTGGTGCCATTAAAGACCAGATGATGCATGGAGAAGCCTCCCTCTAGGTTGAGAGAACCAAGTAGGTTGTCGCCCATCTTCTCTTCTTGTGGGAGATTATTGGAGAATATACTTGGCTCTGATACCATTTGTTGGATCTAGGGATCTAGAGGGGGATGAATAGAGCTTCAAAAATTCTCACAAGATAGATTATACCTTCAAATTATATCAATCAAAACAAATATCTTAAGTGCAATTTGAAGTCCTAACTAAAAAACATATCAAGGATGAGAGGAAATGAAAGCAAGCACTTGACAAGGTCATTTAGAGTGGTTCCACTCTCCAAACTAGGAGAGAGTCAGTCCACTACCTAGATAGGTCAACCTCTAGGACTTTGCAATTGCTTTTCTCTATATATTTACCAATAAGAGGTACAATACAAGGCCACCAAAGGAATTACCCATCCAAACACAAAGAGTCTTCAACCTTACCAAGGACTTACCCACTTTGCCAAGAGTCTTCATCCTTCTTCCATGGTCTTACCTACTCTTACACAAGTCTTCAACCTTCAAGGGTTTACCCACTCTTCTTTGATCTTCAGTCTTTGCCTTCTCCTTCACCTAGAGAATATCTTCACCTCTTCTTCAACCTTGAAGAAGAACAGCAAAAACTTCACCTTCACTCAGAGTAGCTTGCTTCACCTTTGCTTCATGGAGGAAAGGGGTAGAAAAGATGGAATGGAATGAGAGCTTTACAAGCACAAGGAAGTATCCCTCTTACAACTGGCCTATCTCACTCATAATCATGAAATGAAGTGTAAACTAGAGAGATAAAGGGGCTCACAGAGTAGCAACACACTCAACTATAGCAAGGACTTAGAATAGCATGAATGAGAAAACTTGGAATGAACTCCAAGGGGTCCTATTTATAGCTGGGGGTGTTCTCTTGAGCGTGGGATCACTTAGGGTCAAAATATAGCCATTTTCCAAGATGCAACAAATCGATTTTCACCCAAAACAACTCACCAATGGTTATAATCACTTTTTCTACATTTTTCGTACAATACATTTGGTCGAGTTCCAATAAAGGTAACTTGATTGATCCACTAAATGACAAAGCCAATTTTCAAACTATCGGTCGAGTTTGTTCTGGGAACTCGCCGATGATCTTAAATTAGTTTTACTCAGTGAGTTAGTCGGCCGAGTTCTATAAGTGTGCAACTCGACTGACGGGTCATCTTCAGAAAATCCGTCATAGGATCGGCCGAGTTTCCAACTCGACTGATAAATAGCATGTGACAAATTTTCTAAATTGACATTTGAATGATTAAACCATGGAATTAAGTGTCCCTGATTTTTTATCATCTTAGTTACAAGTTAGATCATCAATACAAGTGATTATAAAAACCATCTAAGGTCATTTGAAGTGATTTCCCAAAACACACACTTGCATTGCTTTTGACTTGAACTTGAACAAGCTAGGGCTTGTATGTTTTGATCCTTTTCATGCACCTAAAGCCTAAAATCAATCTTAAATAAACATATTAGATACATAGGAATGGAATGGTTAAGTCATTATAAAAATATGGGAAATGTATAACCCTCAAGTCAACAAAAAAGTCCAAGGCCAACAAGATAACATTGAACGTATGATGGTACATGAGGATCAAAGATAATCATAATCTGTTGTGGAATCTCAAATTCCTCTTGCAACATAAGAACCTCAAAGGTCTATTAGGACATGTCTAGAGCTAGAGAGATTTTAATTTCTTATGACTCAATTAAATGATTTTTTGGTCATAAGTAATGAGACAACAACCTACAATGGGGCCATAGAAGGACCATATTCTAGTAAACGGCTTGATTCTATGAGATCTGAGATGAATTCCATGTATGCAAACTAAGTATTGACTTTGTCGATGCAGCTGAAGGGATAAACCCATAGTATGCACATGGGACTTTGAGAAAAAAAGACTGACATGGATGGTAATGTACAACCCTATAAAAGATGATTAGTTGTAGAAGATTTTAGACAAGTTCAACGTACTGGGCATGACAAAAAAATATACCACTTTCCTTGGCTAAATCCATCAAGATCATGCTTATCATTGAATCTTATCATCAATATTAGATTTGGAAAATGGATACTAAAATGGATTTCATTAACAATACTCTTCTGGAGGGTGTGTACATGACATAGCCTAGAGGTTTGTTTTATCACTCCAAATGAAGCCAACAAAGTATGTAAGCTACAAAGGCCAATCTATGGATTGAAACAGGCATCTAGAAGCTAGAATATTTTTTTTTGATGAGATCGTAGAAAAGTTCTTCTAGAAACTCAATCGTTTGAATTTTTTTTCCAACATGATTCAAATTAGAATATATGATCAAAACTTGTGTACATTTATTATTTGCATCACAGTTCCCAGAAGCCTATATAAGGACTACAATTCAAAATATACATGAGTCTTATCTACTCTTTGTCTAACAAGAACATCTCTTGTACATCTCTTCTAAGTCTTCCTTTGGCATGTCTATGTATATCCAAAAGGGGATAAATTCAACCACCACATGAACCAAAGAGGAAAAAGGTCGGCAATTGTTGATACTAAATCCTTATTATTGAGTTTGTTTAAAATTATGCAACAAGATAAGATGTAATGCATTTACAAACTAGGTAAGGTCTATTTTGTGAACTTAGGTAATCAAGTTAAAAATTATAAGAGTCAATATGGGTAAGATTCAAGTATAAATATAATGATTCATAAGGTCAATAAAAATATGAACTAAGAAAGGTTTTTCAGATTGGGTTAGACACTGACGGTGGGGGGTGGGAGGATAGTGTTCACCCTATGTCCACAAGCTCCCAATTAGATTCCATTGGTAGATTGCACTAGCCCATTAGTCAGGATGGCCAGGTTCCGGTTCCTAGGGTTAGGGTATTCCCTATGTTGAGCTTACTCAGATCGTCCCCCAAGTCGTTGCTTTTGGAAATCGGTCAGCTTCCTGCAATCTTTGCATTTCCTACTGGGATCCCAAGAGTCCAAGTGGGCCCTCTTGGCCAACCCATGGCCATCAGCTTTTTAGAGAATCATTCACATGTGTCATCAGACTTGTAGCCACTTATTCACAAGATATCAACTTTTTCAAGATTTGTAATAAAAAAACCAATAATATGAAGATTTCTAGAGATATCAAAATATCAAACATTTCAAGTTTGCCACCTTCACATCATATCTTTTCTAGTGCTATGTGCCTTGTGTTCTCATGTTCAAGGAGATAAAAACACTAGTGCCTTATTATATATAAACAATATATTGGGGGACAACTAATCCTAGTCCACTGCACAAGGGTGTGAGTACATGGCCCACACAAGTGATCCAAAGTTGTAAAAGGGACGATGGTCCATATGGATTAAAAAATCTAATAGATTAGTTCTAGTGTCAATTTCAATATTCAATAACCAACACTCAACAATATTCAAGATTCAAAGTAGTTATTGTGACCTTCAAGAGAAAAGATAAGGCTAACAAAACAAATTGGGTTCAACACTTTACTCAATTTTATGAATGCAATTTAAGAGGGATAAAATAGCACAATAATTGAAATAGATAATCCAGTACCTTAATTTATCCAAGACCACAAATTGTAAAATTACAAATGTAGCTTCAAGAGAGAGAGGAATCTACAAATCATAATACAATGGGGTTATCACTTAGCTTGGAACCAGTTATCCTTCAATATTTTCCATATAGAGTTTTCATTCCCATCTAAGGTTATTAATATTTCATACTTTTCCCATTATGTTTCCTTCTTGTATATATAGTTGGATCATACATGTGTCTATTAAAGAGTATGCATTCATGTGTATTCATTGTCATACTTTACTAGTTTTAGGTTGATGCGTCCATTTAACGAAATGAGATACCGAATCTATTACTTTTTATATGTCCAAGCATTAATAGTAGACAATGTTCAAGATTTCTATTAAAGAGAACATAAATCATTTTATTTCATCTTTCCCAATTTTACAATTTGAACATTATTTAATTCCCATTTTCTAGATGTCTTTATGAATTAGCATGCTTATTAATCATTTATCATTTTACTAAGCTAATTAGTTTAATATTTTCAATATTAATTATCAAGGTAAAAAATCTGAATACAAACTTAACTGTAATATTTGATGGTAGTTTATTTCTTTCTATCCTTATAATCCATTACGTTGCATATTAGATATTTACATATTAAAAGAATACAAGTTTAGACTAATTTGAATATAAGTTCAAGCACTATTTTAGGAAATTCTGAATTTTCCATGAGTTTTCTTTTATTTATTCCATTTTATCCATTGATTAATCATGAACATTCCATCCTAATTTTTAAAAAAAATAAATTTAATTATTTGTCAAATTCATAGAAAATGATAATTAATGTCAGACTATGCATAATTTTTTGTTTTATTGATCTTTCAAATCATTAAAATTAATTATTATTGTTTTCCTTTGTTAGATCTTTAATCAAGATATCAAGTCATGACGATCTTGCGGTATCCACCTTCCGGTATACTTGATGCAATCGACGATCTTGCCTATGGCGGTGTGTGATGACATTGACCAAGTGGTGAGAACTTTCCTATGGAAAGGGGCGATGAAACAAAGTGGTATCTACCTGGTAGCCTGGGATAAGGTTACGGCCTGCAAAAGTGATGGTGGGTTAGACATCAAAATGGCGAGAGATCAGAGTGAAGCTGCAATACAGAAAACCTGCTGGGACTTCATGTCGAATAGGAATATGGTTTGGAAACAGGTGATGAAGGAGAAATATTGGCACAAAACTAATAAGGGAAGGACGTGCGCGACGAGGTTGTGGAGATCGATCATTAGAATACATGATGAGCTGATCACTGACACTGGGAAGATCATTATGTCTGGAGCTACAACTACAGTGTGGATAGACAAATGGGTAGAAGGTGGCTGTCGTCCAGAACTGAAGCAAGGCAGAATTGTCCCGATGGAGCTAAATGACCTAAAGGTCGAGGCAATGGTAGACTTGCATGGCAACTGGGATGTAGAATTCCTCCGTTATTGGTTTACCGACAGCTCAGCGCAACTCATCCTTTCGATGCCTCCGCCAGATCCTGCTGCCGGACCAGACGAGCTGTGGTATTTACCGGATGAAGCCGGGAATTTCTCTACAAAGTGGATTTATAGAAATCTACAAAAGGCGCACTCGACGAAGACCCCGGGGAGATGGAAGACCATATGGCAACTCCAGGTGTCGGAGAGGGCCAAAATGCTGCTTTGGCTAGGTTTGCACGGTGACTTAATGACAAACGAGGAAAGAATGAGGCGAGGATTTATTGAGGATCCCCAATGCCCAAGATGCAGAAACAGAATCGAATCCCTTATGCATCTATTTGTCAATTGTCTGAAAAGCAGGAAAATATGGACACTAGTCGAGGATGCTACCCAATCTAAACTGACAGCAGGCACATCATTTGAGCAATGGCTACTGATCAATCTGCGGAGGAAGAAGGACAACTCGGCATGGAATACTTGGCTTGCAGTGACCATATGGAAGATTTGGGGAAGAAGGTGCGCAATGGTCTTTCGGGAAGCTGGAGTTAGCACAGATGCCTTGTTTGCTACAATCAAACATGATGTGATGATCTGCAGGAAAGCATTTGCTTCAAGGAAGGAACCGATAAAGCCCAAGGCAGACTCACCCTGGACACTACCGGAGAAGGGACACATCAAACTCAATGTGGATGCTGTTGTAAAGAGGAATGCAATGGCTTCAGCTTATGTGATCAGAGACCATGCAGGTCGTTGGCTTGGAGGGGGTTATGATTAGGGCCATATCACAAATGTTCTCAAGGCGGAAATGAGGGCTATTGCCATTGGCATTCAGGAATGCATGGGACGGTTCAGAAAGCTACAGGTTGAATCAGATAGTAACAAAGCGATAAGCATGGTGCAAGGAAGAATGGAGACCCCAGCTAGCTGCAAACAGGAGTGTAGATTCATCAGGAAGCTCGCAAGCTCGTTCCAGTCAATTGAGTTCTCCTTTAAACGGCGGTCTGGTAATAAGGTAGCATACTTCTTAGCAAAATGGGGTAGAAGCAGGAGTGAGAATCGGGCTAGGTGGTTGTAGTGTCCTGAGTTTCTCCTTGAGGTGATCAAAGGGGAAGCTACATTGCGCCACAATGTAATAACCAATGAGGATGAGCCTGTAGTGAGGGAACAGGATGAATAATATGCTTCCCTTTTCTAAAAAGAAAGATATCAAGTCATGTTAATCAATATAATTTAATTAATAATCAAATGAAGAAATTAAACTAGGTGTGATATTAACTTAGGTCTGATTTCATTACCTTAAGTTTACACACTAAATTAATCATATTATTGTTGTGCATTATTTTATATTGTTTTAATTTTATTTATCATGTTGGTCATCAATTTATTGGTATTGGTGTTATTAATTTGAATTAATGTAACATGATAAGAAGTGGAGAAGGGAGGAGGTATAACTTGTCACAAAATACTGGAATAGGATGGATATGTGCTCCTTGAATCTTCAGGCTATTAGGAACCAAGCAGGTGTCCATCAGACATATCTAACCATTGCCATAGGTGTTTAAGGTGTCAACTTCAAGTTGGGCATCATGAGGGAAGCATATCTGCTTTCCAGACAATATGCCATATTTATAGGGTCATTAGAGGGAGTTCTAGGGAACTTGGGGTTGAGAGGAGTCGTCTACCAATCTAAGAAGGTGGAAGGATGGTAGGGATCATAATGTTAGTGTTTTTGCAACTTGATGAAATATTTCTTTGTCCATCTATAAAGAGATAGGTATCGATGAAGGTGATGGCAATGATCAGGTGCCTCACTGTGTAGCTTGTCAGTGACCTTGAGATGTAATGATGTGAAGCAAGTGTGCTATGGCCTCTATAGGTAATCTGAGAATTGGTGGCATAGTTAAGAATGCTTCTCAAGGGATGGACAAAGATGACTCTCGCAAGGAGTTTTAGGGTAGATCATGTCCAAAGTCTTTAATTTGTAGATGATAGTGAAGGTTTTGGTGGACTTTTGTAGGTGTGAAGCCACCTACTTATACGGGAGTGGGTTGAAAGAGTCTTGAAAGCCAAATAGAATTAAGGTCATGAGAGAATATAAATGGGCATCATTTTAGTCAAATTAGAGGATAAGAGAATGTTGAACCTTGTGTTCCATACGCCATAACCATCAATGATGACATTAATGTCATAGGGGATGTGAATGGGTCTCCTTTATATGTTATGTACTAATCATATTATCACCAGCTTATTTGTAGTTTTAAATATTAATTACTATTAAAGTTAAGTATACTATAGGAGAATGGGGAGAAAAAAATGTGAAGGGCATAATCGTTACCAACACACAATTATTTCTCAAATCATTTTTATTTTCCATCTTGATACGATGTAGACTTAACCATAACAATAAATTAGTTATCATCTTTCATTGGTAGTTGCTCTATCATAACACAAACCTTACAAGAGAAAAAACAACACCATGTGAATTCAAAATATTTTTTTGCATTACATTGATGACCAATTAAAGTTGTCAACCACATAACTCCCCTAACCATTCAGATGTCTGAATATTTTATTTTCTTTTTTATATTA
This sequence comes from Alisma plantago-aquatica, assembly GCA_963693085.1. Lineage (NCBI taxonomy): Eukaryota > Viridiplantae > Streptophyta > Magnoliopsida > Alismatales > Alismataceae > Alisma > Alisma plantago-aquatica. The sequence goes on from OY856410.1 coordinate 1,108,602,271, forward strand.
CATAAAACATATATGTTTCAATATTGTCACCTCTTATTATTGGTTCATCATTTCTTTAGTTTCTAGAGCTCATGGTCACCATTAAATAGGCACCTCACCAAAGGCAGTGTTACCTTACTGGTGAAACTATATAATAAATAAGTTTTGAACATGTGATGAGAATGTTTTATTTATCATAATGTCAAATACTAGTAAATTTTTTACATCTGGTGTCACTTTTCTTAATGTCAATTTTAACATAAAATCTACACTTTATACCAATAGCGTTGATTGGTAACACACTAATGTTACTACTAGTCAAGTCTTCCGATCAAGAAAAACATGGGTACCATTTTTATTATAACATTATTTTTTTGTGAAGAAATAATGTCTCATATAGCTCACAAAATTCAATATTTAGGGGGGGGTCAGTTGTAAAATATGATGACATAGTCCTTCTTGTAAAATAAATTTTACCTCCAAGAAGACCATATCATCTATTGTACTCAATAACAGCCAACACTTTAGGTCACGCCCACCACAAAAACTTTTACCTCATAAAATCATGTTGTGTTAGTTTTCTCTTAAAGAATCGACGATAAAGGGTTGCCACCATGTCCCCCATAAAAAATACTACCCCCAAATTAGATTATATCATTGGTTTTTTTAGACAACCAACAATATATGTCTCTATGAGGTTTTTATTTTTATTAGGAATAAGTACATGTGGCATTAATTTTTTTTACTAGATAAGAAACAGCATAGAGTATTATGTTGTTGTTTTTCCTAGACAATCGAAAATACATGTCTTAGCGAGGTTGATATTTTATAATTGGAATAAGTACATGTTGTGTCAATTCTTTGATTGATAAATGATTACATAAGAGTGAACTATATCATCAATTTTCATGGACAACCGATGATATATGTCTAAGTGAGGTTGGAGTTTTTTAGTAGGGATAAGTACATGTAGCATTGATTTTTTGGTGGATAATCAACGACATAGAGTGAAGTATGTCGTCAATTTTTTTGGACAATCGATGATACATCTTACTGAGGTTGGCATTTTTTAGTAGGGATAAGTACATGTGGTGTTGGTTTTTTGGTGGATAACCAACAACATATAGTGAACTATGGTGTTGGTTTCTCGCGGCAACCAACGACTTAAGTCTTAGTTATTAGTTTTTTGTGACAATCGACAATTATGTTCCACTTAACTACACCAGCAAAACTTTTTTCCCACATTCTCTATTTCATCACATGATTTGGTCAGGTCACTGCCATGCTCTCTCTTGCTACTGGTACTAGCTCATTGTCACTACCACTATCTTCTCTTATCTTCTTCCTCTGCAACTGTTGATGCTTGAGTCATTGTTGTTTTGACGTTGTCGTTTGTCATTTTTTTCATCTACTACTGATGCGGCTGCAAGTCACTACTGCCGCGTGTCGTCATCACTACCTCTGCTATTATTTCTTGAGCTTCCACCACTACCGATGTCGTTGTTTCCTGCTTGAGCGGCAACCACTACTGTTGCTGTTGATGCCTGTTTGAGTTGCCACCACTACTGTTGTTGCTGCATCGTCTGCCAGCTCCTCTCTGATCTACATAGAAGGGGTGTTTTTCCTTTTTTTTCTTTTTTAGCCACATATTTGTTTGTTTGGTTTAACTATAATTTTTAAAATGCATGTATAGTTGTTTGTTTGGTTTTCTTAGCTGTAATTTTTAAAATACATGTATAGTTGTTTGTTCAGTTTGAAAATATTTTTTTATATAAACTTCTATACAAACTTTATTTATCTATGTAATTATGTCTAGCAATGTTTAGGAAACCAACCGTCAATCTGATTTATAAAAATAATTTTTGATACCGATAGATGTGTGGCATGGAGATCAAACTCAATTTGTAAATCCTAATTTCTAAATCATGATATTGTCCTAGAAACCAATTTGAGATTCACTCGTAAGGATTAAATGTTGGACAGTCCCCAATTTGGTATCGATTTTGAACACTTAATCTCACTTAGGATGTTAGTGTATAATGTGTATTCGATTTTTCTAGATGTTTTGTCAGCACTTCCCCATTTGTTCTTTAAGTACATATGCAGTTGGGTCTTTGTTGAAATATTTTTTTCCTGAAGGCAACGAGCTTCCAATCTCAACATAAAAATTTAAGAAAATGTTGTTCCCAATGGGAATAGAGGTTAAGAAGATACATGCATGCCCAAATGAATGTTTGTAATTTTAAAAGTACTATATCTATTTGAAATATTGTCCAAATGTGGGGTGTCAAGGTAAAAAAATGGCAACTTTAGGTAAGTTCAAAACTGACTCTCCTGCCAAGGTGATGTGGTATCTACCTATAATACCATGGTTTCAATGTTTTTTTTCCAATACCATGGATGTGCACAATTTTTATCGGTATGCAGAGGCAAAGGAAAATAATGATGGGATCCTATGACATGTATTTGATTCCCCATAATAGAAGAAAACTGATTTATTGTACCCTAGATGTAGTGAAGAAGTCAGAAATATAAGACTTGAGCTTTGTATGGATGGGATGAATCCACACAACACATTAAGTAGCCAACATAGCACTTGTCATGTAATGATTGTTATATATAATCTTCCTCTCTGGTTGTGTATGAAAATAAGTACATCATGTTGTCCCTGTTGATATCGGGCACTAAACAACCTGGACATAACATTGATGTTTTTCCTGAACCTCTGATTAATGACTTAAAGGATCCAAAGCATGCCCCATATGTGAAGAGAACACTAATTCAATACGACTTAAATATGGAGGTAAGACTATATATCTTGGTAATCAAAGTCTTTTTCTAAAAGTGCATCTTTATAGAAGGTAACACAAAGAATTCAATGGATCAACTAGGAAAAGGAGTGCCCTAAACCTATATCTAGCGAGGTTGTTTATGAAAGAGTAAAAGACTTTTTCAATGCATTTGGTAAGAGATCACAATGTACTATTCCCACACGGAGTGACATATCTTTATTCAAGAAGAGGTCAATATTCTGGGATCATCCTTATTGGAGTTCTTTGGAATTTAGTGACATGTGTTTAATGTGTGTTATACGCAAGTGAACGTATCGAAGTAATATAGGTCTTTTTAGGCTCAAGTCAAACATAGGGAAACGTTCTCCAGAATACTACTACTAACTATGCTCTAATCAGCTAGGTTGATATAAAATGAATTGGTTTGATTGAATAGAAACAAATGTAGAAACGAAATAAGCTTTAAGGATTAAGTTACTCAGATCTAAGGGAATTCCTCAGGACACTGGTTTCACCACAGATAATATTGCAATTAACTCCACACACTATTATCTATTAACCCTAGCCCTGGATAAAGAGCATGTAGCGAGAACTACCCATTCCCACATTGTAGTTCACTACCTATTCTAATGCCAATCTCATTTCGATAGTAATTGGGTGATTAGTTAGGTGCTTTATGATTAAACTCTAGGTTTCTCCGCCCATTTATTCTCCACCTTTCCCAAGGGGTGCAATAAATGTGTAAATCTATGCTTTTCCAACCCTTAACCTCTCTTCTGAAATGATTAAGGGTCTGATAATCTATCTATAGTGATCAACTATAAATAGAACAAGATACGTTCATAGATTTATATCCAGAAAATAGGGATAAAGTTGATATTAATGCATGGAAATCAATTACAATGAATATCTGGGATACTCCCGAATCCTAAGGAATCAAGGGGTTTAGCCTCGCATAGTTTTCATTGACAAATACATGGTAGAGAGAGAAAAATGTGGGAAATATTAGAAAAACAAAAGTAACCCCCAGAGAATAGCTGATATGGATGATCCCCTACTACGTGTGTGTAATCTGCTATCTTTTGGCCATAGATTCACCCTCCGGAGGTGCTCGGATTGTCCTAGGTGAAGCCTTTAGTTCCTTGCTCTTCTCTCCTCTCTCTCCATTGTCGTGCAACGGCAAACAACTGCTCTCCTAGGTCTGGCCAAACTCCCCTCAAGTCATAGGAACCACTTAAGGTATGAAATAACGCCAACTGTTGGATTAGAGTGTTATTTTTATATTACCTAATCAGGCAGACTTGGTAGTACCCGCTGGAAATTTGGTAGTACCAAGTTTCTAGGGTAGCCATGATTCATCAAAATGTCAGTACTATTGGTTTGTCTCGATAGAACCGAGTCTTTAGGTCACTCGAGCACTGCCTCCCTGATGCCATCTCGGTAGTACTGAGTCAGTGGACTCGGTAGTACAGATTTTTCTCGATTCATTCTTGCACTTTACTGACATGGTTTTGGTACTACCAACTTTGGGTGTCAGTAGTATCAATTTTGGGTAAGTCTTCTAGAATAGTACTGACGTGAAGTCTGTACCATCGACTTTTGGTGTCGGTATTATCAAGTCTGTGAAGCTCAATTGTACCTAAAATTACACAAGAATGTGGATAAGTACTCGAGATGAATATTAAACCATTTTAAATAGTAAAAAACATATAATTTGATGCATTTAGATAGAACGAGCCATTGATATCATTTCATGCATAATTAATCACATAAATGACAAATCAACACATAAAATCAAGGAAAATATGCATGTGAAAATGACTTTAAACCCATGCATCAAACTCCCCTAAGCTTAAATGTTGCTAATCCTTGAGCAACACTCTCTTAGATTTGTTTGATGTAAGTCAGCAAAAGGATATTACACATTAACTCTTTTCTTAATCATGTCCACCAAACAATCCCTGAACTGGCCTTCAATGACCACTGAATCGATAACTATTATGAAGCGACCAAAAATTTCCATATAAAATGTCCACCTTTTTTATCAATGAACACTATCAAGAAAGTAGTTGATATCATAATCATTCAGGAATTTGCTTGGTTCATTATGTGATTCCCTATTCTAAATTTATCTCTCCTAACTACCTACTAATTGGAAGCATATCTCCTTATAAAATTGGATGAGGAGATAAATCATGTGGCCTTTCAATAAAAGTAATTAATGATATGACATAGGTGGCAATTGAAGAATCAAAAGTACATCCAACATATTTGTGCAAAAAGAATGATGACCTACATGAGTGAAAAGAATGTCATGCATGAATCCTAATGCATATTGTCCTTTTTTTTCTTTTTGCAAATGATGCATGTATAAAGCTATCCCATAAAAAAATGAGACTGTCAAAACCAAACAAATGTGTCATGTGGATTAATTCATCTCTTCAAGAAGACTTAAGGACATATTTTCTCCCTATGAATTTTTTTATATTGTTTTTTCTTTTTCTTTCTAGGCCATGATTTTTTCTTATCTTCAGCATGATTGGGTTTATGCTCGGGCTTTTAGTTCATACTTTTTTTCTTCCTTTTTTTTGATGTGGAGGTATGTCCCTACTTCAATCTTCATAAATGTAGACAATGATCCACATGACAAAAAGAAATGGATGCTATGAAATGTATGTAATCTACATGCAATTGCTATGCGACTAAGATGGCATGCACTAAAGTTGTTCATGCATACAAATGCAACTTTTTCTTCTTTTTTTCGAATGCAAGCAAGAATAAGCTAATCTATCATGTCGCCTATTATTCCATGCAATGCAATCAAAAGAAATAAGTTGGAGTACTCATTCATCTTGAGGTGGTGAGTGAAAATGTGATGAAAGAGATGGATGGAGTCACATAACTATGAGACATTAACTTTCATGGGATTATGATATGTCCCTCATCAATGACATATGTACATGGTTTCTTAAGGTTTCTTTCTTAGATTTCCATTTAATATCTCTTTAAAGGTTTGATCAACTTATGTTCACCAACATCTTCATTCACATTCCCAATTGATTTAGATGTTCATTCATATCCTATATCCTAAAGTTGACTTAACGAAACACTTCCTCAAGTGGTATTGCAAAAAGTTTTTTACAAAACTAAGCTATAAAGAGATGACCATAACCATGCAAGGACACCTATGAGTACAACCTATATGTGAAACCATGCATTTACTACTCCACAATTACACTAGATAGGTGTGGATCCTAAAATTGCATAAACCAAAATAAAATTAAAACAACTAAGACAAAATGTAATATAAAGCTAAGATAGATGGTTGTTCCAGCACCCCCCCAAGCTTGAATAAGACTATGTCCACATAGTCAATACTCACACTTAAAAGGTGGAACAATAGTACCCTTTTTCAAAATGGAGGAGGTGGTGGATGTGGCATGCAGGGGTCATAGGGAGGAAGAACCCCCTGAAAAGATAGATCTGACGGCGACATTTGATGTGGTTATGGGTATACTCCAAAGTACCCCTGGACATTCTCTTAGTTGTCCAAGAGAAGGCATTCATTTTCATATATTGTGATGGCCTTGAATTTTAGGGTTTTGATACCCAATATGATATTTGTGGACAATGAGTGTTCTTGAGGTGGTTGAACTCTGTTGAGGAATTGATCGAATTTGGAACCATCTTCACCTTAAATATTGTGGTTAGAGATGTGATTGGTGATTATGATATTGAATTGAGTTCAACTGTGATATGTATAGATTTCTATTAGTCAATTTGGGTATTTATTAGGTCAAGAGGTCCATTTAGTAGTCATAAAAAACTCAAGTGGAAAATTGATGGGCCTTGAGGTATTTTAAAATCATAACAAGTGTTGTTGGAGTTGTTGAACCAAGATTTGATGATTGAATAAATTGAATTCAAGGATTATATACTTATTTATGAGGTTATTTGAGGAATTAAGTTACATGACCAAATGTGGTAAGCACGAGTCCAAACTTGGAAATACAAGTATTCATGTGACGGGGAACACATGGATTAAAATTCCATCTGAATCAGGGCTTCCTACTAGGAGATATAAGAGTTTGATTTATGAAAGATTCTGACTAAGTGAGCACCTTCAGACTATGGTCATATAACACTCGAATAAAGTCCAAGCTGGCAGGTTATTATGTGTGTCATGTGGCCCATTCAGTCATAATAACTGGTCACACTCTCAATCCTATCTATCCAAATAGATCCAATACCAGGTCATCTCTAAGCTCTGCATATGGAGGAACAAAACGCAACTGAGGCGTCCTCTAGATCCGATGAAGGCGGGGTAGTCTAAGTGAATCCCTTGGCAAACCCATGACCTACACAACACTCAGAATAGGTTGAACCTTCACTTGATGCTAGAGTCCCACATCACTGAGAGACTAGAATCCTCATCCATACCTTCCCTATCGTCCATCCCAGGCCATCATCTCACGCCATGGTGTCAGCACAATCCAATAACCATGGTAGCCTTCTTCCAGTATGCCAAGCTTCGTCACCACCTTCCTGGGTACTTATATCCTTCTGGCTTTCACAACAACCCCCGTAGCAGTAGTTTAGGTGACCCTTTGTAGGAAGGTTATTTCCCTGGTCCTTGCTTTTGTGGCCGCACTACATGACAGCAACAAACATGGCTTTCTCGAGAAGTTGGATCCAAGCTGAAATCTAAGGAGGACCACAGGGAAGTAGATACCCAGTCCAAGTCAGTTCCTTCTAGCATGATAGTGGCCCTGTATTATAGAAGGAAGAAGAGGCACAGAGAAGGTCATTGCACTACTCCTTTACCCTTTCCTTGTCTATTACAGTGCCAAGGTCATTAACATGGGGTTTTGTCAGCCATGGAGGTGATCTCGGGGACACACATTCAGGTGTTCCTACCTCCTACAATGCAAACCTTCAATATCTAAGGTCATAAAAGAAAAACCCTGAGCCAATATCAGAGGTTAAAAACATCTGGGGAGTCGAAGACTCGTTCTTGTCGTCCCTCTCATGGCAACGACCGACATAGTGGGCAGATGGGAGGTTGAACCACATCTCACCATCAGTCATCATCGGAGTCGAGATTCTTTCTTCAGCGGTCCCATAGGGATACTTATCCTCCACAAAGGAAGCCTGGATCTTGATGGAGAGCTCACTAAAACCATCCTAGGTGGTAGCGCTTGTTCTAGAAATGGAACAGAAAACGCACGCGGGCGTATTCGTGCGAGGGTGAGAAAAGAAAGGGGAGCAGACTGGGTCCACCTTCTAGTCATCCAGGCAGACCAGTTCAGATCCTAGACTGACCGACTCCAAGCCAGAGAAGGAGCCATGCCCCTTGTGGGGTGACGTGGCGATATGTAACTGGCCCAAAAAGGTAAATTTCAAAGTATATGATCAGATATTGCATAATATGTAGAAAATATCTCCCTTGTCCTAAAATTCCCAAAAAATACCCCTAGACTCCGAAAAATTCCATGTTCCTTATAAAACTTCTATATCAGACTTTTGAGATACTTAAGTTAATTATATTTAATTTATATGAGAAGTCTTCATTTAAATTGTATAATTAGAAAGTGGTTGAGATTAAATCAGAGAAAAATAAGTTTAAACCCTAATATCATCTAGAAACTAAATGTGGACCCCAATATTCATATTTTTTTATCAATTTTAGACTTTTCTCATTATTGCCTAATTAGATGATTTAAATCCCTTATTAATCATAGAATTTAGACCAATTATCAGACAAATATGAAATTTGGACCAGACCTCAAAAGTGACATACTGATCATTATAAAAATACTAGAGACATATTTTTAGATCAGTAACACCTAGATTTGTCCTAAACCCTAAACTGGACCTAAATACCATTAATAATGGTGAACCTTGTATTAATGATGATTAATTGCTATTAATTAGGTGATGACCAGAGATGTAGATGATCCATAATTATTAGGAATCTCTGAACTCAGGTACATGGGTTTATTTAATTATATGACTATGGTTTTCTTGCCTGCAATAATGATATGTATGTATGCTCTCTTCTATTTGCAAATATTGGATGTAGTATTGCTATGTAGTACTTGTTGTTTTGTCACTTGAGAACATAAATTATGAGTAGATGTTTTGTAGTTATTTAAGGTGTTCATTATCCCCCCTATGAGGGAATGGATTAATGTTGACTAGTACACCTCCCCAGAGCACATGCTGTACGGGGAGTTTCCCTAGAGTACTCGGTACACGGGGATGGGCCCAATATACTAGTCCACCTTAGTAATGCAATTCATCTAGAAAATTGAATAAAAATTGGCATATTTCGCTTAATTAAGAAATGGTTTCTATGATTTTCTTCCTTTCTTTCTACAAATATTTTCAAATTATGAAAACCATGAATATATATATATATATATATATATATATATATATATATATATATATATATATATATATATCTTTCTACCCATGTACTCGACACCTTGTGTGTTGATTCATTGTTTCCCCTATGTTTTAGGTTCAGAGCTAGCATGGGACTAAAGTACATGATGTGAACAAGTTGTACAGGTTGTACCTATTGTGTTAAGATCCTAGCATACATGTTCAGACTTATGTAAAATTTCCTTTCAATATGTAATTGTCACTCATGTTGTAATAAGTCATCTTGTTATAATTTACCTGTTGAATGTTGAGAAATGTTATGGTGTCTGCATTATGGTTATTTGTTCATGTATGCAAAGATTGCTTCTGCAACTCACTTTGATACAATTGCATAACATTTTCAGATCTGTCCACTCGGGCCTTCTAAGTCTTGAGATGGCAGAATCTGGGGATGTTGCAGTTGGTATCAGAGCATGAACAGTAGCTATACCTAATAATTGCTCACCATGAAACAAAAAAAATATATCACCTTTTACTTTAAAACCTAGAAACATAGCAAGTTGTTCTATAGGAACTAGGTTTGACTTAGCCTCTAGGTTAGAACCTAGATGTTCGAGAACTGGGTTTAGAAAAGTGTCTGAAACCTTTTCCATATAGAGCTCATATGTATTGGGTAGCTACACTAGTCTACATCTCGTTCTCACCATTTCACTAGGTGACATAGCAAGATTCAATAATTCAAGTATGCAAAATTTATCCAAGCTATTCCTAAAGTATATCAATTTCAAGATATTTTATTTGATAAGTTTTGGCACCTTCCTATCATATATTTTCTAGGGCTAAGTGCCTTGTGTTCTCACACTCTAGGATAGAACGACACTAGTGCCTTATTAGCTATTCCAGTTAATTGGGGGACAACTAATCCCTATCCACTACACATGGTTGTGGGGTACTTGGCCCACTCAAGTGAGCCAAAGCTCTATAGGGCCAAAGCCCAAGGGACCAAAGTCCACAGGGATTCAAAACTCCAATAGATCAAGTCCAGTGCCAAAATTATTATCAACAATATTTCATCAATTACCAAATGAGAGTGGTGAACTTTCATGAATAAATAAAGATTTCAAAACTATATGGAATTCAACACGAGTCAAGATATATGTGTGTCCATCAAGAGGGAAATTAATTCAACAATAAAATAGAAGATCTAGCACCTTTATATCAAGCAAGAGTCCAACATTTTCATGACCATATTCAATATCTCCCAGATTTGATGAACATATGTATCTACAATTTGGAACAATATGGTTACAATGGGCTTCGGCTCAAATGTTGTTCAATTTGGGTTATTTTGGATTAAGTTTCCATCAGGGATTACAGTTGCACCATCCTTGTCCTTTCTATATTCCAATCTAGGCATCATACTTAGTATATAATTTTGTCTATTTTAGGTTCTCAATTGTTCATTGTATAAGGTATGACTTATCAAAATATTCATACAAAGTATCTAGGGTTTTATCCATACATAGTTCAATACATACTAGTTACACACTCATACTTTGGTCTCATATTTGTACATAAGTCTGCATTTCAATGAAAGATGATATAATAGACTTGTATTTAAGTCATCTAAATTTAATGTGTATGAATATAAAGTCTTCCATATAAATAAATACCCTTCTTATAGTACTCTTCACATGTATCAATGTATCCACCTAGACCAACTTAGATAAGTAAATTTCTAGGTTCATTGTAAGGATTTTACTTTGTAATAAGGCTAAGTTAGTGTTTACATTAGTCTCATTATGAATGACTACATTTTTCTATTCAATTAGTAATTGGTTCATCCATATATGGGTAATAACATGAACAAATCATTGTGATAACCATATTATACATATATGAGATGTATATTACTGATGTACTAAGTGTTCAAAGTGACCTACGTGAATGTGTAGGTCTTAGGACTCCATATCATTTTGGTCATCATCTATCCATTTATGAGTTATATCTGCATGAGCTTATATTATTATTATTACTGATTGTTATAGCCTAATTGCTATCTTAGGATTTTCTTTATTCATATCACTATATAGTAACCACATATTTCTCATCTATCTCATGTACACATACATAGATATAGGCATACCCCAATGGGATGTATATATAGGAGTATAATATATTTCTAAATTTTGTACTATTGAGGTTATCTTATGGTATACCAAGTTTAGTTATGATAGTGATTATGTTGCTTGGATTGTCCAATTTGAAATGTGGAATTAGAAAACTCACCTACCTGTTCTGTGATTGGCTTGTGATACCCGGTGCGTGATCAACCCTATTCTGGTTGCCATCAGATTTCTCTAAGTTGCTGAAGTTCCATTGCTCCTGATCGATCAGTCTTTCAATCGCCCCCCATAGCCGTGGCCTATGGATCATCTTCTCATGGGCCTTCCTTCATCTGGCCGGCGGTGAGCATGGAGGTAGTTAAAGTAGGTGTTTAGCATGGATGTCAGTCTGTTGGTGTGCAATGTGATTATAGGGTCATAGTGTGATGTGTAGGTTGGTGAGGCAAACTACAAGATGGACAGTGCAGCAGGTGCGGGAGGAAGAAGGGACTCAGAGCCTCAATTGTAGACTCCTTCAGACTCAGCGGTATCGTAAGTTATGATAACGATAGTGGTGTTTGCAGGCCTTTGAAGTTTCAAGGGGCGTCAGTAGGTGTGTAGGTTGTTGGCGAGATGGTTGCATGTCTGAATGAGGTTGGCGCCATAGAGACCAGGTGGAAGTGGGATCTTCAGTCATGCTTGTGGTATCGAAGGTGTTGGTTCTGTTGCTAGTTTGGTGGATCAGGGTCTGTGACTCTGCAATCCAGCTGAAGGTGTTGGGAATCTGTGGGACCAAGATGGTGTTCGTAGTTGGTGGGGCGTCATTGGATGCAGCAATAGATGGATGGCATTAGGGTGGTGGTGTCAGGATAGTATTGTCGTCAATTGCATAGTTGTAGAGCAGTAGGTGTGTGTCGTGTTATAAGTTTGGCGGCCTCGTTTGCGGGTCGTCAGGGAGTCTGTATGGTGGACCTCATGGTCGAAGTCGACCGTAGCGGTACTCTATGATGGATCCGACCATTGAAGCTCCTTGCCTCAGATAGTGCAAGGAGGCGTCAGGTTATTAGGGCGCTGCAGCGGATGGTGAGGTGGATGGGGTGTAGGGCTGTAAATGGGTACGGGTAGACCCGCGGACCCGCAAATTCGGACCCTTAAAAACCCGTCACGGGTCTAATTTTTTATACCCGCATACCCTTGAACCCGTATACCCTTGGACCCGCATATAAGCGGGTCCAATAATGTGTATGCTTGGACCCAGACCCGCTAGACCCGTGTACCCACTATACATAAGTAGCTACTAAAATAATATATTATATATCACACTTTACTAGTCTAATTAATATAATTATTGAGATTACATCCTACTCTAAGGTTGAGACTAGTCATATAACTAAGAATTAACTATTCTAGTTACAATAACGAACATCATATGTAAACTTAAAATCAAAATTTCTACTAATCTACATTACTTTCTACATAAATTAAATGTTATGATCATGACTACAAATATGTAAACAATTACTCAATTAATTTTATTGTATAGAATATAACATTGTCTAATATAACTATTACATGTTAATATACTATATGATAACAATATCTTGTTGTGTTAAATATATATAACAGTCATTTCTCTTACATAAACAATATGATATTTTATAGAACCGCTTACCCGCATACCCGCTATTATTGCGGGTATGGGTATGGTGCGGGTCCAGGTTTTGTATTATGCGGATCTAGAACCGGAACCGGACCCACTAAATTAGATGGGTATGGGTATGGGTGTGGCCAGACCCGCACTGTACCCGCACTGTTTACACCCCTAATGGGGTGGCACCGGATCTGTAGCCCTGTAATAGCGTTTGTAGGTCGGAGAGTCAACCACTACTGTAGCAAACCAGTGGCCACCAAAAGATGTTTTTGCTGGCGAGGAAGAGGGTCGAAGGAGCTAGTAGGTCTACGGCTGGTAGGTGTGGCTAGAGATAGACGAAGGTGGGGAAGCTCAGGACCCCAGCGGGGCTTGTACTAGCTGAGTTGTGGTCTGACTTCATGTGGTTGTGGGCATTGGTGAGATTGAGGTGGTGTTTGGTTTTCGATCCTATGATGAGGTTGCAGGTCTGCATATGATTGCAGATATATAGGAGGGAGATGATGTTAGGGCTTTGGGGAGGTCCCTTAAAGGGTTGTCAGCTAGGGTAGGGTAGGAAGAATCATTGAGAGTTTTGTAACAGCCATACCTATTGGCGTTACCCATATGGCGGAGGACCAGGGTTTGTGAGAGAGGGGGTAAGAGAGTAATGGGTTTAGATTCGGTTCTATTGGTGATGAGGCGAAGTGTTGAGAGAGCATTGTGCTTCTGTAACAGCCGACACTGACGACGTTACAAGGAGGAGACACAGGGTCATCCTCATAACCCTATGTAACTAATGCTAATAAACATGGTCATTATCCATATTTAATAATTAAAAGATTTTATATCCTATAAACAACACATCTGAAAGCATATTTGACCATGGTTTCTTTTGCCATCAAGACAAATTATGAAGAAATAGTAGCACTCATAATTATAACTTTTGAGATGGCTAATCTAATTTCTCTCATGTTCAAATCCTATTGATATGATTAGTATTTTTCATTGGTCCCAAACCATTAGTCAAATTGAGATCACCAGATGAGCTTGAGGTCTAATCAAGGTAGTTAGACACAAAAACATAAAATAGGACTAATGGAATTCAACCATGAAAATGATACTCAAATGAGGGACTCAGTCACAAATATTTCTCAAGTGAGGATAATTGGTACATTTAGACATAAGGAAATTCAATTGAGGACAATTATATAGCAAAGGTCATGATAATTTAAGTCAAAATAATTAAGTAGAATTTGGATTGAAGTGTAATATTATGAATAAATTCAACTTAGGGGAAAACAGCTCAACACAAATATAATATCCAAAATTGAGTGTGTTACATATGTACAATTATTCTATGCTATCAAAATCTAACTTGATGGTATGTCAAATGGCCTTAGCATCAAGTTTACAATCATAAAATTGATACTATTTATGTACCTCCATATGTGGTATAAATCTAATATAGTAAAGAGACGAGTTCTATTGCCTGAATTTTTGATGAGGTCCTCATAGTTTCTTAGTACTGGTGGGAGGTACTCATGCTTTATGATTTCATCCCACAAGAACTTTGTGCTTTTTCCATAGAATAGAATGAGTTCATTGGCTTTAAAATTGTTGTTTCTAGTTAGCATTGTGAGGCCAGACTTAAGCCTCTTCTTTTAATTCTATCATCTGTCAGGAGTCTTTTGTTCATCATAATCCATGCATGGACTTGCATGCGTATCGGTGCAGGTTTTGACCATAGCCATGTTGCCCAGTCAGATTCTGGGTTGATGGAGCGAGTGAGGTTCCAAGCAACCTTTAGGGATTTAATTATATTACCTTTAATGAGGAAGGAGTCTTTATCTTTTGTAGGTGGGGAGACTTACTTAAAGATTTTCGTGACCTGGTTGATTCTAGCTTTCACTAGTAGAGTCCATTCACCTACAATTATTAGTTCCTCCAATTTGAAATTGTGTTGTATGTCTGAATGTAGTCTAACGTTATAGCCAACTTTGTCTTCCAGAGTTTTTCCTTCCTAAAATATGGGGTCTAGCCATATTGAAATGGATTCACCGTTCTTGATATTACATATTACTTGATGTTTGATTAGGTTTCTCTACTTGATGATTTGTTTCCACATCCAGGCGAGTGTGTGAGTATGGGAAAGACCAGATTGATTCTTGTTGTAAATATTTGTTGTGAATCCAACATACCCATAGAGATTACTTTCCATGAGCAATGTCCCAAAGGTTTTTGAGGATCCCAACCTTGGACCAGTCTGTGAGTTTCTTGATTCCAAGTCCACCTTCCTTCTTGGTTTTGTAGATATCCTCCTATGAGATTGGATGTACATGCTTTTGAAACTCATTGACTCCTCAAAGAATGTCACAAAAGATCTTTTTTTTCAATTTCATCTATGACCCCTACTGGAAGAGGGAAGGTTGTTGATCAGAAAAGTTGGTAGGTGGAGAGGGTTGAGATGATCAACTTTCCTCTTCCTTCCATGGATAGCATTCTCATCTTCCACGACTCAAGCTTGGTCTTGATTTTATTATTGAGGATGTAGTGTTTTCTGCTGATTTTTCCTAAGAATAATGGGAGACTAGGGTATCCCGAGGGAAGGGACTCAATCTGTATTCCAAGTGAAGAGATAAAGTTTAGATCTGTCCCTTTGTTGATGAAGGTTTGTCTCATTAAGGGGTTTAGGTTGAGACTTGAGCACTCCCCAAACTTTTGGAGGATGTATATCATAGCAACATCATTTTCTTTATCCTCTCTGGAAAATTTGAGTAGGTAATCAGTGAACATTATGTGGGATACTCTGAAATTGTCAGAAATAGGTGGGGATATGGTGTTGTTATCTTCTACTTCTTTTAACATTGAAGATAGGGCTTGCATGCCAAGAACAAACTGGTAGGGGTGATGGGATCGCCTTGACGGATGACATTTATTTCTTGGATTATAGGTGTGGGTTCCCCATTGAGTAGAATTTGGAAGGAGGTGGAGTTTGTGCGTTCTTTAGTCCAAGCTAACCAAATCGAGGGGAATTCATTTGGGACATTACATTGAGGATGTAGTCTTTGTCAATGTATCATATGCTTTACAAGTCTAACTTGATGCACATACTCGGGGATCCTTTGCTCCTATTGTATTGACTTAAGATATTGCTTGTAAGGAGTATTGCTTCTCCAATTCATCTTCCTTTGATAAAGGAAAATTGGTTGGGGGATATGATCTCAAGAAGTATAGTTGATAGCTTCTTTGTCATAATTTTCATTATGATTTTGTAGCAGAGGTTGCATAGGGAGATTGGGCGCCAATCAGTGACCTGGAGGGGTTCCAAATTTTTGGGTATGAGTGTGTTGAAGGTTTTGTTTACTTCTTTTAGTATTTTCCCATTCTTAAAGAAGTATAGAAATGTATCAGTTACATCATCGCCAATAATATCCCAACATTCTTTGTAGAAGGTGACATTTAAGTCATCAGAACTTGGTGCCTTTTGCCCATCAGCTTCCTAGATGATCTCTTCAATATCCTTCTTGGTCATAGGATCATTCAGGGACTTCAGGTGCTCAACTATGAGTTTTGTCCTATTATGGAACATCGGTTGTGTCATTCTTTCCTTGTTATTGTTGAATAGGTCTTTGTAGTGTTCATGAAGCTTTTTTCGGATGGCATCTCTATCATTGATGGTGTTACTTTGGTAGTGAATGCTCTGCATGGTATTTGGAGATCTTCTTGTTTTGAGAGAGGCATAGAAAAACTTTGAGTTCATGTCCCCCTCCTTGATCTAGAATATTTGTTATTTATATTTAATAAGGAATTCTTCTACAAGTGTGGCCTCTTTTGCTTTCTTAATTGCATCTCTAGCTACTACATATAGGGTGGCATCATCGGGTTTGAGATTAGACATCTCTTGGGCATGAATGGCTTCAACTTTATGGTTTTTTTACATTTTCTCAGATGTCTCCAACTTTGTCAATGTTCCACTTATTGAGATTTTGTTTCATAGCTTGTAGTTTTATGCATAGTCTATACATAGGCGTACCATATATATGTGTGTACACAATGTTGCTTGGACGATCTCTTTGAACTGTGTACATTTGTCTAATGATTGATGAATCAGAAGGGAGCTCTTATTTTGGGAGGTTCTATACCAATGTGAAGCATGATGATAGAGTGGTTAGTAACTATGGGAGAGATTACCTATACCCAGAAGTAAGGAACTTGGTTATGTAGGACTCTATCTAATTTTGATCTTGTGTGCTTCTTTCCTTCCTGGTGGTTGTCCCATGTGAAGAATGGTCCTTTGGTATTGCTTTCATAGAGGGCAACACTATTGACAGCTTGGTTGAATTCTCACATATATTTTTGGATGGAGGGGTTCGATCCATACATTCAGATTCCATACGGACTGCATTGAAATCACCCAGCAAGGTACATGGAAGATTAATATTTTTGTTGATATCGATAATAGGTTTCTAGAGGTTGCTTCTATTGTTTTCTTCATTGCACTATATATAACAGTTAATCTGAAGTGTTTCCTATCCATAGAAATGGAGAAGTGGGGAAATTAATCTGTGAAAGTGATCAGTTGTATAATTATACTTGGGGATTCCCACAGTATAATAATTTTCTAGGGACCTGGTTTGACGAACTTGCACAAGCGTGCATTTGGCTATATTCTTTTGATGACTAGGGAGATGTTTTGTAGCCTAACTTTGAATTCAACTAGGATAGCAATGTCAGCTTTGACATGATTTATCTCTTGCCTGATGTTATCCTGCCTGTCTTTGTCATCCATCTTTCTGACATTCTAGACCATGATCCTTAGCAGATCATTTATTTGGATGGAGGTGGGGTGGAGCCCCTTGTAGCCTGGGGCTATCTTTAATCATGTCAGTTGGCTAGAGGATTGAATATGTTTGAGATTGGTGAGGTGCTTTTCCTCTTTTGTGTTTCTTATGAGTCCTATTTTCTTTTCTTATCATGAGAATTCTAGTAGAAATTGTTGTAAATCCATCATTATTGTTGACCTGGTTTGCCAATGAAGAGCTTTGTTTCTCAACACTCGAGGTGCTACTGTTGAGGGATAGAGGGGGGATCTGCTTCTTTACATTAGTTGTGGTATTCACTGTTGGTGAGGGTTCAGAGGTAGTTGGTTCTTTAGGATCTTCTACTTCCTTGTATTATGTTGATTTTCCATTTTCACAGACAGTGTTGAGGCTAGACACGATCGCCTCATGACCAAAGGTGTTGCAATGTGGGCATTTTGTAGGCTTCCATTCATATTCAATTTTAATGGAGTGATCCTTGCCTGTATTACTTCTAAACTTAACTTCTTTTGGGAAGATAAATTTAGTGTCGATGATAATGTTGATTCTTGCAAAATACATGCGAGGTCTTGCCTCTGTCACTCAATCTATGTGCTTGGGCTTTCCAAGGAAGGATCCAATTGTGGCAAAGGTTTTTTTGTTCCATAACTCTAGAAAAAAATTATGTTCTTTGATCCAAACTAGAAGGCTTCCAAGTTCTCCTTTCTCCATATGCTCTCCTTGACACCACTTCTTCAAGATGATTGGTTATCCTTTTGACAAACCAGGGGCCAAATATGAGTGGCATTGTGAGATCATCTGTATTGGAGAACTAGAGGATGTAGCAGTTGTTACTTCTTGACTAGACATCAATGGTACCGGTGAGAGAACAAATTCTTCTAAGTTGATCTATAAGAGTGGGGATGTGGGATTTAGACCTCTTACATAACCTACTTGTAACATACTGAAATTTGGTGTACTAAATCTAATTTGAGCTATTATTCATTATTTTCCTAAATTTGAGCACAGTTTTTATCAGTTCCTTCTTTCCAACTTGAACACAAATCATTTTGAGTACTTATCATGTATGTTGATACAAATTGTCCTAGTTTTGAGTTCTTGTGCCTCAATATATTACCGTTCTTCATTTGGGAGAAAAATTCCAAATTAACCCCTCAATTGTGTATCTTTTGTCATACTTTGGGATCAACATGTTCAATTTGATATTTTGTGTCTCACTGTCCTATTAGACCTTACACTCTCTTTCTTTTACATAATAACTTGGAATTAAATTTAAATGTGCTAAGTATATTGAAATTATATACGTATATATTCATTTGAGTTAGTTCTATAGATAAAGGCACTAATATATAAATGTTATGAAAAACACTTGAGGTTACCAATGTCAAATATATGAACAGAGGTCTTAATATCTAAATAGGAATGAAGCCCATGGGAAAAATCTCACAACCATTGTCTTTTTCATGTAAAGGTTATAATGGAATTAGTAAATATGGTCTTAACTATAATCAACAACTAAATATCTTAGTAACACCCTCTTTTCTCTCTCACACAAACCCTCACATCCTCCTAGCATAACGCCACCTCCGACTGTTATGAAGAATGTGGCTTCATCCTCCTACCAACGGACCTAGAAAAGGGGCTCTACCTCCTCTCCCTTAAACTCCTTTGAACAACACTATGTTACCCCTATACCACTGCACCTTGGAAACTTGATGAGATGACACAATGAAAATTAACATGAGACTGTCATTGCCGCTTGCCAGAAAATTGCAGTCGTACTGGTTCGTGCCCAGCAATCTCGACTGCAACAAGCTACATCTGTGACCCTCGCCCAGTCCTTCCCTCTCTCTGTAGTAGTCATCTACCCATATAAACACCCTACCAACCCCATATGTAGAGGAAAGGTACACCTACAACTCTGTCACCTGTAGAAACACTACCGCCCATCTATCATCCCAGCAACCTACAACATCTGCACCACTTGGCTTCCATCACCTTCCCCTCCTCCAGCCTCCCTACCTCCATCTTTCCTACGCCGCCATTTGGTGCATGGCTGCAACCACCAATGACAACCACCGACAGCGCCGAGGGATATACTGGCAGTGGGATCTGACTCCCTATGACCAATTTGGTATCAACATAACCTCCATCAACGCCAGCACTACCTCCGCCTCCTCCTTCTTCTACCTTCCTATACATACCACCTTCTATGACCCTACGACATCCTCCTTGGAAACCTAGCGATTCCATAATCCTACCAAACCTTGGCAGAGTAGACAACGAACTGCAACCATTGAACACCACTGATATTCCCGACTTCAGAGCAACCCTCTACACCCTACTCCATCAGCAGCAACACCAAAGACTGAACTTGACTCCTCGAGATACCTGGGAGGCCTGGCGGCCACCCTCTAAGTCCAGGCAACCATGGATGTATAGAACCACTTTGATTTGATGGCTCCCTCCCTACACTTCACATACAACATGTCTCTTCCATTCTTGTCCCTTATCCTTTGACTTCAATTAGAGTTTAATCAAAGTAAGATTATACAACTACAACTATATAGATAAAATGTAACACCCTTTAATACTGCTAGACCGATGACTAACTTATATGTTACTTATACAAATAGATAGAGAAGATAGCATGGACAACTAAATAGATAATAAGGAGCAATTTGGAACCCTAAGGGTGTACTGATTTGGAAATCACCTAAGGAATAACATGTTGAACACTTGATGTTATTAAATATAACTCATATGATATATTATCACAATAGTGAATATCTAATGACTTAAATGAATGAATGAGTATGCCCATTAAAGAACTTACGATGAGAAGTATAATAGAAAGAGAAAGTGGACCGTTAGAGAATATGAATTTTAACAAGTGAATATGTAATTTTGAGGATGACATACACACCTAATTGTCTAGTCTCTAACTAAATATTGATGTGTATGTGATCATAGCCTTACCTTAAAAATTTACATAAATACTAGGGTTCATATATTCACTTAATAACAAGAAAACCTAGAGAAAGAATAGAATGAGGTTATTGATAATACAATGTAGTGGTTATCTATAGTACAAGGTAAAATGACTAGTAAAAATTATTATATGCTCCAACTTAACTAAAACCCCTAGAAAGAGAGTGAATGGGAGAACCATGAAATAGTAATAAACCTATAAGGGAAAATACATCATAATAATAAAGGATTGAGAAAATGATTGATTCCAAGCCAATAAACATCAAATAACCCTAGTACATTCTTTCTTTCTAGATTCTTGAGGAAATTGCATTTTTAGTCCTAGTGAGCAACTTGATTGGAAGTTCTCAATTGAAACAAGTACTAAATTCTCTATTCTTTTATTGAACTATTTGCCTCCCTCTTGAGTTTCATATATACAAGCTTGCAAAGTGGTGGACAAATGTTGTTGTTAGCCTTTCCTTCTTGATGAAGTTCACCATGACCAATATGAATGTTGAACATTGTTGAGAAGTTGAAAATATTGGCTAATTTTGATATTAGCACAAAAATTCAAAATATTGGCTAAGAGCTTTGTCTCAATAGATTCGAAACGTCACAACCTCCAACCCCGCATAATGGATAATGGACAATTAGAGGTCCCCCAGTACTAGTTACCCCCACAGGAAAAAGTGTTATTCTCTCATAGAGGGGAGAACGCTAGGCACCTAGCCACTAGCGAAGACAAAATATTAGGTTGGGTGTGCCAATTGATAAATCCATTCATTTTGAATAATTGGATATCTTGACATTAGTATTGAGAAAAATCATTCCATTTTGAAATCTTGATATTAGTTTGAGAATCTCTTTATTGTCTAGTGTGGGAAGAACTTTGTTTGCAACTCGATACAAACACATGATCCATTTGGGAACCTCCAGCTTGGTCCAAATGAATTTGGTACAGTTGTTGGGGTCACCTTTGTGGTAGACAAGCTCCCATATATTCAGCTTTGGCACCCACACACTCCATTTGTTATCATGGAAGCGGAAGCAATGTTTAACAGTCTTCCAGAGAGTGGTCATGTAGTTAATACCTCTGGAGAATCCTTCTTTTATTTTGGTTTCGTGATCCAATCCTTTGGGGTACCTCCTCCACATCCATCTCACCCAAATGGATTCAGCTTTATGAAAATTAATGATCATCCTGATAGTTCCCCAGTCAGTGATTTGCAAAGGGGTTTTTAGATCGATTCCTCCTTCTTCCTTGCTTATAGCAAGCCTAGAGAATTTCATTGGGTGATTACCACCTCCATAGATGAAGTTGGACATGGTAATTTTGATTCTATCAAGGACTGCACTAGGAATTTCTCCCTATTGGGTCTAAAACATGATCAGGCCTTTGATAGATGATTTAGTCAAGGTGATCCTACCGACCATGGAGGTCTTGGTAATGGGCCATCTGCCAATCATTTGCCCAAGCTTGTGTGTGCATTCCATGAAGTCCTTTACCTTCATATTTCCACATGTGAGTGGGAATCCCAGATATTTGGTGGGTAGAGAATTGACCTCTATGCCTAGTAACCCAATGATTTCATCTAGGATCGTATTGCAGTTTGAAGAGGAAAAGAGCTGGGTCTTGTGTTCATTGATTTTCAGACCAATTTTCTCACCAAATATATTCAGAAGTTTCTTTAGGTCCATAAGATATTTTGGTTTATCTTCAATAAACACCAGTATATCGTCAACGAAGGTAAGATGGCTTAGAACCTTAGTGTCATGGACTATGTAGGTGGCAATGGCTTTCTCTTCTTCTTCTTTCCTCATAAGCTGCGTGAAGTATTCCATTAGGATGGTGAATAGGAGAGGGGAAATAGGATCCCCCTATCTCATGTCGTTAGCTTCTTGGAAGATGTCGTTTGGGTTTCCATTGACAAGGGCCGAGTAGATTGCTGAACAAACACATAGTTTGATAAGCGAGATCCAGGTCTCATTGAAGCCCAATTCTATCATGATCCACCATAGCTTGTCCCAGTGAATACTATCACAGGCTTTAGACACATCGAGCTTCATACATATCTTTTTGTGCCCTCTCTTCACATTGAAATCCAGCATAAACTCACCGGCTAGGAGTGAGCAGTCTGAGATGCTTCTGCATGGGATGAAGGCTCCCTGTGTGTTTGAGATGAGGAGTGGCAGCACTAGTTTTAGTCTTTCAGCTAGAATTTGTTGGGTTATAGGGGAGACAGAGAAGGTAGCGGAAACAAAAAATTTCTTCTCCCCAAACCCAGTATAAATGAATCGCGTCAACGTCTATACAATATATAGGAAGGATGGTTTGTAGAGGCGTACATTGTCCCTAGGCTTTCTCGGTGACATTACCTCACGGATTTTGCGGTCTTCACCTCCGATCTTGGACGGTGTCTATGCAGCTCCTGGTCTCACCGGGACTGTCGGGATTGACAATTGTCCTCCGAGCGACAAAAGTCTCCCGCCTCTATAGTAGTCCACACGGACCACCTGGAACTCTGATCGCCTTGTCATACAAGGCACCAGAAGGAGGCATACCCTCATATCAGTGTACTAGTCACCGACACACTCTCCTGACACCAATCGCTTTTCTACAGTTGTCTTTTCCTTGATGTGCCTCCCTTATCGGGTAGCACTTGCACGAGCTCTCTCGGTTACCACAACCAGAGAGAACGACAACTTTGCAAAACAACTGGTGTTCTGAGTTGTTGTTCCTGAGAAGCCCCCAATACCCCTATATATATAGGAGGGTCATGAGACATGTTTCTCTACCCCCGGTAATGCGGGACTAAAGTAGGAGTAGAAGGGTTCAAGATTTTCCACAAAACAATCAATCTGCACCAGCTGAACCGAACGGTTCATATCCTGAAATGGTCGTTTCAGGCCCTGAGCCGATCATTTAGGATCTGAGCCGATCATCTGGTGCTCTGAGATGATCGGCTCATGCCTGAGCCGATCGGTTCGTGGTCCTGATCCAACTCAAATTGACTTTCATATTTGTTTCCAACTAATCAAATATTAATCCTTATCCAAATCGAATTTGTATAAGTGAAACAAATTGTATTTGCAAAATAGTCTTCTGATTTTCCAAACGATCTCAGTTGGTCTACAAATTGACCGGTTCAACAATTGAGCTGATTGTTTCATGACACATGAGCCGATCGTCTCACCAGTTGAGGCGATCAGTTCACCAACCTGAGCCGATCGGTTCATCCCATGAGCCGATCGGTTGGGGCAGCAGACTATGCAAAATCAGTCAATTGCAGTTTCAATCAATCTGATACTCTAATCAATCAGTCCAACACCTTGAACACTATGATTTTGAGCTATCAATTAATTGAGTGTTTAATTGAACTACTAAACTCCTTTAGTAATCAATCTAAACATTGTTTGTTGATAAACTCCTCTTCCAGGTTAAATCCTGTGTGTGTGACCCTGCAGGTCCATTTCGCATTGGCATTGAAAGTCCATAACACTTACAACTTCACAAGCAAAGAGCGGTGCCTAGTCACACATCAGTGCTACCCAAGTGAAAAGGAAAGTTGGAGAACAACTTTCAATCCTACAATCCATGAATGGTGTTACAGCGAATGTATAATTCCTTTGTCACTGATATCCCAAATGAACTCAAGGCATGGAACAATCATCCTGTCAACGTTCATTCACTTTCTTGATCTCAGAGTAGATTGGAGGAGATACATATGACATCAATATCACATACTAATTCACACATGCGTGTGCATGCCTATCTCAATCCTACTCATCAAGTGTCCATGGATATCAAACTCCCTCAGGAGGGACAAATCCCAAATCTATCGCTCACCCCTCAAAAGCCGCATGTGTTAAATCCACCCAATCATCACCTTTATAACAACCCATGTTTTAGGACTGTGTTTGATGATGTCAAAGTGTACCCAATGACATGTGTTGAGTGTAGTGATTTCAGGTCAAACAATCACACTCACCACCATCACTGTGAGAACTGACTATGACTACCATGTCATGGTTCCATGTGTCAAACTCATGGTGGGTCTGTCTGATAAACTTGTTCTCTAACAGGTACCTATGTGTTTGGTTTGATATCTCCATATCATGAATAATGAGATTCTATCATCAAACAACACCACAATCTAGTCTTGTGTGTCATTATTGTCTATCTACCTTCCACAATGATATCTGACTAGGGACATAATAAGAATGTACAAACTCTTAGCATCCGTATGATCTCATCGTTCAGGTCCTCAACCTGAAAGCATATGTCATTGAGTATTGTCATTCTCTAGACATTCAATCTATTCTATCATTATCTCATATGACTGAACCAGAAAGAATTGGAAGCTTGCCTTTGATGTTTATCAAATCAATCTTAATGTATCCCACCAATCATCCCACGATTGGCTCTCAAGGCATACATATCAACAGACTCCCACTTGCACTACGAGCCAATCACCCTTGAATCATATTCTTAGTGATCTTCAAACATGTCCCACATGTTACTGTGCTCTAGTGCTAGCATAGTGAGTTATGGAAACACCTTTGCTAAAGTCGGTATTAACTGCATGTCTCTCATCTCTTCATTGTACGTCACACGTATGAGATGGAGTTGCCGTAATATGTGACCTAGTATTCCTTTGCTAACCTTTAGCCACATTGCATGACCAAGCACTCCTTACTTGTCATCAATGACCAAAATAACTATAAGTTCATCTCATGAACTTCCAGATCCATATATTATCCACTAATGTTCTCTAACACACAGATACTCAGCTTTTCCTTTCATATGGCTTTATTGGAATGTTTCCATTTATCAACAAACATTCACTTTTATATATCTCATATATATTTTGTGATTAATTTTTTATCCTTTTCAGAAGTTCGCATCAGTGTAACTTTTTACAGTGAACCCTTCCTAATTTCCATAGAACTAGTACTTCTCAAGTACTAATCAGGTTCATCTCATAACTCTTTATTTTTTTAAATAGCTCAATAAATGAATTTAGTACCAGCCTAGCTGACCTTTATTTCCCTTCAATGGGATCCATGTGTGGTTTTGTTACCCCGGTAACTCATGGGCAGGTGATACAAAGAAGAAATAGAAGAGACGTGTAGGAGTTGTCCTCTGTTGAGGATTATATATGAACCAATTCTTATTTTCAATCTTGTAACATTATGCTTAAAGCTTTAGCGACTCTGATTTAAAAGCATGATTGTATAGAGATTGTTTATAATTTTGATATTATTTTGTAAATATTCAACTGTAAAGTTTGAGACTTTACAACATGTTATTAGAGCCATAAATAGTCGACACTCATGCACGTCTCACGGAAGTTAGGTTTAAAAACTAGCATACTTAGTCAAGTAGTTTAGAGCCAACTACAGTCTTGCTAGCCTTATCTACATGGAAATAGTAACTCAAGGGAAGTAAATTTTCACAAAGTCATATGACTCACCAATTAGTGAAGATGAGACATCACCATATTAGTAGAGATGAGTTGAGGTGTCAGAAAATGTGAACAACCTAGTAATTGGAAGGTGAACAGTGAAACAATAAGCCCAAGTTCGAATTTGTAAAGACATCCTTTTTACCTATACCATAAGTGAAAAATTGAGTAGGTAGCATGGTGAATGTTGCTCAAAGATGATTGTGACTTAGTCGCCACATTGATTTTGGCTATTTTTATTTTTGCATCGAAATGTTTTCACATTGAAAAAGTTATTTTCTTTATAATTCTATGTGTACAATGAAAAATTATTTCATGGAGTTTTTTCGATGATGTCTTGATCTAAGTCACAATCAAGAAGGTACAAAAAAAAACTATAGGAGAAACCTAGAGTTGGTGAACCATACTACATTGTAGTGGACATACCTATTTAGAATTCTAGTTGAATCCTTCAAGGGGTGGAGAGTAGTACATGAATTTGGGGACGAAATCCTCTTTAAAGGGTGGAGAGTTGTAACATACTGAAATTTGATGTACTAAATCTAATTTGAGCTATCATTCATAATTTTCCTAAACTTGAGCTCAATTTTGATCAGTTCCTTCTTTTCCAACTTGAACACAATCATTTTAACTAATTATCATGTCTCTTGATACAAATTAGCCTTCTTTTGAGTACTTGTGCCTCAATATATTATCGTTCTTCATTTGAGAGAAAAATTCCAAATTAACCCCTCAATTGTGTACCTTTTGTCATACTTTGGGGTCATCCAATTAAATTTGATATTTTGTGCCTCACTATCCTATTAGACCTTACACTCTCTTTATTTCACATGATGGCTTGGAATTAAGTTTAAATGTGTGAAGTAAATTGAAATTATATACATATGTATTTGTTTGAGTTAGATCTATATTTAACGACATTAATATATAAGAATTATAAAAATATTGGAAGTTACCAAGATCAAATATATGAACAGAGGTCTTAATGTCTAAATAGAATGAAGCCCATGGGAAAAATCTCACAACCATTGGCTTTTCCATTTAAACGTTATAATGGAATTACTAAATATGGTCTTAACTGTAGTCAACAACTTAATATCTTAGTAACACCCTCTCTTCTCTCTCTCTCTCACAAACCCTCACATCCTCCCAGTGTAACGCCACCTCCGAATGTTATGAATAATGTGGCTTCGTCCTCCTACCAAAGGACCTAGAAAAGGGGTTCTACCTCCTCTTAAACTCCCTTTGACGATAGTACATTACCCCTGGACCACTGCACCCTAGAAACTTGATGAGATGACACAATGAAAACATGAGAATGTCACTGCCGCTTTCCAGAAAATGACATCCATTAATGGTTCTTGTCCAAAAATCTCGACTACAAGGAGATGCATTTGTGACCCTCGCCCAATCCTTTCCTCTCCCTGTAGTAGTCCTTTACCCATATAAACACCCTACCAACCCCAATTGTAGAGAAAAGGTACACCTACAACATTGCAACTCAGTAGCCTATCGAAATGGCACTGCCCATCTATCATCACAACAACCTGCAACATCTACACCACTTAGCTTCCATCACGTTCCCCTCCTCCAGCCTCCCTACCTCTGACTTTCTTATGCCACCGTTTGGTGCCTGGCCACAACCACCGACGGCGTTGAGGGATATACAGGCAGTGGGATTTGACTCACTGTGACCAATTTGGTATCAACCTAACCCGCCAGCACTACCTCTGCCTCCTCCTCCTTCTACCTTCATATATAGATAATCTTCGATGATCCTATGACATCCTCCTTGGAAACCTGGTGATTCCATAATCCTATCAAACCTTAGCAGGGTAGACGATCTACAACCACTGAAAACCACTGATATTCCCGACTTCAAAGCAACCCTCTAAACTCTGACTCCATCGGTAACACTACTGAAGACTGAACTTGACTATGCAAGATACCTTGGAGGCCTAGCGGCCACCCCCTAAGTCTGGGCAACCATGGAGGTCCAGAATCACTTTGATTCAATGACTCCCTCCCTGCACTTCACGAACAATAGGTATCTTCCTTTCTTGTCCCTTGTCCTTTGACTTCAATTAGAGTTCAATCAAAGTAATATTATACAACTTCAACTATGCAGATAAAATGTAACATCCTTTAATATTGATAGACTGTTGACTAACTTATATGTCAGTATGAAAATAGATAGAGAAGATAGCATGGACAACTAAATAGCTAATAAGGAGCAATTTGGAACCCTAAGAGCGTACTCATTTGGAAATAACTTAAGGAATGACACGTAGAATACTTGATGTTATTAAATATAACTCATCATCATCATCATCTAAGCCTCAATCCCAACTATGTTGGGGTCGGCTATTAAAGGTAAAAGGACTAGTGAAAATGATTATATGCTCCAACTTAACTAAAAACCTAAACTGGAGATCCTTGATATAGTAATAAACCTATATGGGAAAATGCATCATAAAAATAAAGGATTGAGAAAATGATTGATTCCAAGCCAAGAAAGATCAAATAACCTTATACATTCTTTCTTTCTAGATTCCTGAGGAAAATGCATTTTTTATCCTTGTGAGCAACTTGATTGGAAGTTCCCCATTGAGACATGTACTAAATTCTATGTTCTTTTATTGAACTGTTTGCCTCCTTCTTGAGCTTCATATATCAAAGCTTGCAAAGTGGTGAACAAATGTTGTTGTTAGCCTTCCCTTCTTGCTAAAGTTCACCATGACTAATTTGAATGTTGAATATTGTTGAGAAATTGAAAATATTGGGTGATTTTTATATTGGCACAAAAATTCAAAATATTGGCTAAGAGCTTTGGCTCACTAGATTGGATGGGTCAAGTCCCCCAACCCTACATAGTGAATAATGGACAATTAGAGGTCCCCCGGTACTGGTTACCCCCCATAGGCAAAATTGTTGTTCTCTCATAGAGGGGAGAATGCTAGGCATCTATCCACTGGCTAAGACAAAATATTAGATTGATTGTGCCAATTATAAATCCTTTCACTTTGAATAATTGGATATCTTGATATTGGTATGGAGAAAAAGTGTTCTATTTTGAAATCTTGATATTAGTTTGAGAATCTCTTTATTGTTTTCTAGTTACCACTTTGAATTATTGTACCTTTTTCAAATTATCATGGTATCTAGACTATTTTCTTATTAATACAATAGTTCACCAGCAATCTTACCTAGATTTGATCTCAGAACTCTTTAATTTTTTAAATAGCTCAATAAATGAATTTAGTACCAGTCTAGATGACCTTTTTTATCCATTCAATGGGGTCCATGTGTGGTTTTGTTCCTCTAGGAACTCATGGACAGGTGATGTAAAGAACAAATAGGAGAAATGTGCAAGAGTTGTCCTCTATTGAAGATTAGACAGGAACTATTTTTTTTCAATGTTGTAACATTATGTTTAAAGCTTTTGTGACTCTGATGTAGAAGCATGATTGTAATAAAGATTTTCTATAGTTATGATATTATTTTTTAAATATTTGACCGCAAAAAATCTAGTCTTTTCATTGATGCAGTGTTGCTCAAAATCGTCATTGTCACATTTTCTTCCTCTTGGGTGAAGGCAATGCATCCATAAATGATTTAGATTTCAATCTCTTCCATGGTGGTGTCAACTTGTGTGGCTTGGTTTTTTTATAAGATCAGCCTAGGATGTTGTGGTCTCCTTGACACAAAACTCTAATAGTGGCGGAGGGTGTAAGACCCCTAACCTATTTTTTGGTTTAACTCTATTTACTTTCCCTTGATGATGTGTTTATAACCTTGCTCTAATATTTTGAGATGATCTTAATGCTTGTGTAGATATTTAGTCTCTAGTTTGAGCTTGTTTGGATGATGTTTGTGCTTTGTGTGCTTGTGTTGGTGCAAATTGCAATTTACCTAAATTGAAGGGTTATCTTGCAATTTGCCACCTCTAGAATGTTTCTTCTCTCTTTCTCTCTTGGTTTCTGACAGAGGTTGTGGTGCTTTGGGGTGCCCTGGTTGAGGCTTGGTTGAGTGGTGGAATCACCTTCTGACAGAGGTTGTGGTGCTTTGGGGTGCCCTGGTTGAGGCTTGGTTGAGTGGTGGAATCACCTTGAGTGATTAGGGTTTTCTAGGGTTTGTGCACCTTGTGTGTTGTCTCGACCTAGGTTGCAACCTAGGGATTGTTGGGTGGGTGTCACAGTTGAGACACCTCCCCTAGATGTCATTGTCATGAACAAGGTGGTTTTGGAAGATCTTGGGTTGAGATAGTTGCCTTTGTATAGAGTGCCTCAACCTAGGAAGGGTTTGGTGACCTTGTGTCGTGACCTTGTTGTGTTTGGTGGTGTTGTCGCTACCATGGATGGTGTTCCATGGTGGGTCACGACCGTGACCATGTGGGTGACCCAAGTGGGTCGAGAATCAACATAGAGTGTATCACCATCTCATGCATGTGGATTTTAAGTGGTTGCATGTTAGTTTCTTGGGTGGGCAAGCGTCCCTTTGGAGCCCTATCTTGTTGACACCTCATCTCTTACCCTACCTCTCTCCTCCTTTGTTATATAAACCCTCTTCTCTCCATACAAGTGATCTTTTTTGACCATTTCCCTTCTCCTTCTTTTCTTGGTTGTCCTAGAAGCTTGGTGGAGCAAGGAGGTGTTGTTCTTGGTGCCTTAAAGGAGGATCAACCTTTCATGTGGTGCTTGTAGTGACCCTTGATCATATTCTACCTTAGTAAGTGTTTACCTTTCATTTATGGTGTTTTCCTTGGATCTTCTCCCCCATCTTCTTCCCTTTTATCGGCCTTAGACCATGTTTTGACATGGTGGTCGTTCTTGAGAGTAAACTCCTCCTCACAAGGGGTAATAGCCCATGTTTTGACAAGGTGACACCCAAGTGAGGGGAAGTTTCTTCTCTCTTTTCCCCCATATTTCTTTTGGTTTGGCCTTGAGATTCTTGCTCTCTTTCCTTGGGAAATCTATGATCATGGTGTCTTCTCTTTCTTCATGTATCCTTGTAGCAAGGGTGGAATTTTTGGTGGAGCTTCATCATCCTTGGGATCCTATTTTTGGAGCTTGCAACCCTTGGAGTGACCTTCTTGTAGGAGGGTTATATAACTCTTAAACTTCTCTATTAATGCACTTATTCTACATGCATGCCACTGTTTTCAATCTCTAAAATGTTTCCTTAACATGCTGGTAGATGATGATAGACTCTAGAACTTAGTTGATGTTGAGATCACGCTTGGTTGGGATGCAATCTGAAACCCTAGTTTTATACCTAATTTTGGTGATTGGGGTGCAATGATGTTTTTCCCCTATCTCTTGATCTTGGTTTTGGTTGTATGCATGATGATCGAGTGTTTTGGAATTCTATGAAGTTTTTCTTTTATTTTGGTGCGATTTAACTTGGTTCTCTCTCTTGTTTGAGATCCCTAATCGTGGTGGTTTCATAATGCAAGTGTTAGATTTTTTTTCTAATCAATTTTTTGGGAGATGTTTTCCACCTAATGGGTGATGGTGTTCCCTATTGTTCTCTTCTGTTATAGTCGTGGTTTGCTTCTGATTTGACGTTGTTTAGCCTTGGTTTGACAATGGTCCTTTGTCTTGGTATTAGCTTGACCATTGGTGGTCATTACATCTTGATCTTTTGTAGTATCAGTCGAGATGATGGTTTGTCATTTGGTCGAGATACCTACCCTAAATTAGTTAGGATCTTGCTTCAGTTTAGGAGGAGTTATATGATTTTATGATGTTAGTGACCTTTAACCTTGTCGCGGTCACAACATCACACCTATCTTTTGTTTGGTCACAAGCCATGGCGTAGTTTGAGGTCAAGACAACCTTGGTTTTTGTCGAGTTGCTCCCCTTGAGGTTGGAGGTCATGACATGTTTGCTTTGGGTGGTTGGAACCCTAGCCTTTGTGTATCTATACATGCCCTCCCTTGGGTGTGTCGTGGTCTCAACATCAATGGTGTTGGTTGTAGTCAAGACACCCATGGTGGTGGTCGCAACCTATGTTAGTGGGTGGTCACGATACATGGGTGATGAATGGTTAAGACCTATAGTGGAACATACAATCAATGCACTTGTATGAGTAATGAATGAACCAGGAAGAGTGATGTTTGGACAAATTTTTGCTTAACCCTAATCATGATCCTCGACCCTATAGTGTTCCAAGGTATGGGAGAGGTCATACTTAGGGTATAGTGTTTGAATATAGCTATTAAACTCAATCGACCAAGTATGGAACCCTAATCTTAATCTAGGGATTATTGATGTGTTGCTTTTCTATCTTCAAATGACTATGAGTTTATGATGTTTTGTCTTCTCTGTTTATAAACCCCTAACCTTGTAGGTGAGATGAATTCCATGACTTGTATATGTTGTGGTGATGATTATATGATCCAAGTTGGTGTTTTTACACAATGATGAAGCATAACATGATGAGGCATATGCAGGGTTTAATGTGACAGGTCCTATGACCTGGTGACTACTTAATGCCCATTGAGAGGTGACACTCTCAAATGATATGATTAGGGATTTATATCCCACAATGATTTGTAACATTGGTGTTGACCTTATGAATGACAGAGATTTGAGTACCATGCAGTGATTGTGTGACAAGTTCACACCTTGTACATTTATATCTTCTAGATTTGCAATGTACCCTTATTTCTTATAGAGTTTGTTTTGGCTTTATACGATGTAACTTAATCGATGCTAAAAGTCTCCCAATTGGCTAACTAATCAAGTGGAACCCAAATCATGTAGATGCCATGTGCCATAGATCCTTTCCAGTGTCAGCTATGATTACTGGATTGGTGAAACGAGTATAACTCGGAGCACATATTTTTTAATATGTGGGGTGAAAGTCGAGGTATCTCCTTATGTCCACAATCATAGGTTGTATGAGACAGCCATGCATGAGTCGATCTCCTTATGATATGGATGGTTATGCGTGAGACACTCCTTCTTTTAAGAATAACTATGCGTGAGCCTATTCTTCTAGCGATGTTAGTTATACCAAGGTGGGATAGGTTTTTTATATGGATGGCCATCCGTGAGTTGATCCTTCTGTTGACTATATGTCACTTTCTTTACAGTTGATTGATATGTCTTTGCAGTGTTTTATCTTGTGTTGACCAAGAGGTGTGGAGAGGTCGTGGATTCCAGCTCTTCCATTTGACCTTGTATGGCACGATTTTGAATCAACAATGGCTGGTTAGATTTGGGTGGTACGAATCAAATCCTTCGGGCAATAATCATAAAAGATGTAACACAGTCATGTAGTATATGTGCTTTAGGGTGACATACATCTCACATTGGTTGAGCCTTTTCCTTATCTTTGTATTGATTTCTTGAATTGTAAGATGGTAAGAAAAATCAACTGTTATACATGTTCTTCATATTCCTTTTTAGAATATAAATTGATCTACTATTCAGTGGCAGTTGTCTAGTCTTGTTTAATCTACTTTGTCTGTTGAGTACATATCATTTAGCTGAATCTACTCAATCTTCTTAGTATGTTGTTTTACCTACTTAGCTTATCTATGCTTTTAATAGATGTTGGCATAGAGTCATATCTCTTGTTGGGACGTTTGATATCCCCCTATGGGTTTCCACATCTTTTCAAGGGTCAAGCACGAGGAAGTAGAGATTGTGTTGTTGGTGTTGAGCAGCAAGAGAATCGGTAGCTATTGTAAGGTTGGATATGTTGCTTGTGTATATAAGTAGAGTCCTATGTGTCATCTCTATACACTCAAGTCCTTGGGGAGATTTTTGTTATATGTATCAATATGAGGTTTTGTCTCTACGTCTGTTGTTGTATAGAGATGACATGTATGTATATGAATAGGTTATCATGTGTAGCGGGATGTGGCTGGAGAGCTAGTGAAAAACATCTTGTATGATGTTTTGGGAAGGTGATATGAATTACATGTTGTTTTTGTAGACTCATGTGCAATATGTTGCAACTCTTAGGATTATATGCAATCAGTTTTAATTTTCTATGTTTTATGGTAACATGGGTGCTTAGTCTTATTTTCCATAGTTTGGTTTTGAGTTATCTCACTTGTTGCGGTGCGGGGCATCATAGTTTTGTTGGTGTCAGAGCTTTAGGTTCGTTGAGTCTATAGGGACATAGGACTAGGGTTGTGTCTGTTCTAGTGTCCTCCAATTTATCTTATAGTCACTTCTGCTTATGCAAAAGAAGAAGAAGAGTTGAAAAATGGCTGGATGACACAAAGAACACATTGTTGAGAGTGGTGTTGATGTACTAGGTGGGCGTACAGTAAGGCAGGTTGTTGATGGGAGGATGCCTGAAGTGCCCCATTTTGACCCAGCCGTGCTAGAAAACCTGCCTACTAGTCCATGTTTGGGCAGTTTATGGCCACGATTACTCATATGGTAGACATAATGACCGTTCCTCAAGTGAGAGTAGCAGTCCCCAATGTGGAATCCTCAGGCACTGGGAAGACCTTTGAAAGGTTGAGGCGTGTTGGAGTTGTGGAGTACACTAGTACGGTAGATCCAGTAGATGCAGATCTTTGGTTGATAGAGTTATATAAGGCCTTCAAGATCCTTAGCATCCCTGAGGCCGATAAGGTGAAGCACACAATGTACATTCTGAAGAGAAGTATTGGCCATTGGTGGACCATTGAGAAAGAGAAATGACCAGGTGTTGAGGTTAGTTGGGAGGAGTTCATGTGGGATTTTGTCAATAGGTACTTCCCATGTACCTATCTTGATGAGAAGATCTCTCAGTTTGAGAAGATCAGACAAGGACCCATGATGATTAATGAATATGAGGCGAGATTCGTGGGGTTGTTGAGGTTCTGTCCTCACATAGCAGTGATAGATGAGGAAAGGATCAAACATTTTAAGAAGGGTCTAAACAATGATCTGAAAATAGTTGTGGCAGCACTTGAGAATTGCGAGAAGTTTGCAACGTTCTTGGAGTCTATAAGGAAGATTGAGCGATCGGTGGTTGATAAGAGAGAGAAGAGTGCCAAGAAGAGGCATGCACAATACCAGGGGCAGTCGTCAGGAGACTTCAAGAAGCTTAGGTTTTCTCCACTGCTAGCCCAGTAGAGGTCTAGCGCACAGACTCAGTGGTCATCCAGCAAAGGTAGATGATGCAGTTTTCTATCGGAAGGAGCCACCAGTGCAGTGTCAGTGTCAGTATCAGTGATAGGGCCATCAAGGACATAGTATGAGAACAAAACATTCTATAAGTGTAGTCAGGTTAGGCATACCAAGTAGTTTTGTTCTATGAAGGATGACGAGGTGATCCAGCAACCAAGGCAGAGTCATCAAGGCTCGCAAAGACAACAACACAACAGTAGAGGAGGACATAGACATGCCTCACAGACTAGTTCTTCAGGACATGCCAGTAGGGGACGAGGATGTCAGCAGGTGACAACTAAATTTTATGCCATGAGTCATCCGGAAGGAGTGGTCAACCCGTGAGTAGTGGCAGGTTAGATGGAGTTATTTCATTCTAATTTGTCTTTTTCTTAATTTATATCTATTTTGGTTGATCCAGGTGTGACCCACTCTTTTATCACTCGTGAAGTGATTTTTAGTAGCTCTTTGTTTGCTAGACGTAGACATGATAGACTTTGTTTAGAAACCCCTTTGGTTGGTTCCGCAGAGTTGCGGGATGTGTGTCCTTCTTGTGTCCTTTCTTTTTCAAGACATAGAATTCAAGCGGACCCCGTACCGCTTGAAATGCATGGATTCGATGTGATCCTTGGAATGGACACCTTAGAGAAGAATCATGTGGTCTTAGACTATGGTGCCAAGCTGGCGATGTTTCAGGATGGCATTGAGATGTGGATCTTCCAAGGAGATATGAAGATTCTTCCGACGTGTCTGGTGTCAATGATGGTGGCTGAGAAGCTAATGAGGCAATGTTGTGAGGCATTTTTTGCACATGTAAAGGATACTAAGGTGAGGAATCCTAGTATCCAGGAGGTACCAGTTATCTGTGAGTTTGAGGACGTCTTTCTAGAGGAGTTTCCAGGTGTTCCCCTACCTCGAGAGATTGATTTTGAGATCAATCTAGTTCTGAGTACCCATCTGATAGCTCAGACACCGTACAGGATGGTGACATCTGAGATGGTAGAGTTGAAGAAACACTTGCAAGAGATACTTGAGAAGGGTTTCATCAGACCAAGTATGTCACCATGGGGTGCTCCAGTGTTGTTTGTGAAGAAGAAAGATGGATCTATGAGGTTGTGCATAGACTACAGACAGTTAAACAAGGTGATGATAAAGCATAAGTACCCCTTGTCCTGGATTGATGACCTATTTGACTAGTTGTGAGGAGACACATTGTTCTCCAAGATAGATCTGAGATCGGTATACCATTAATTGTGGATCAAGGTAGATGACATATATAAGTCAGTGTTTAGGACTCGGTATGGTCATTACGAGTTTGTGGTTATGTCGTTTGGGCTAACCAATGCACTTTTAGCATTTATGGATCTAATGAACATGGCGTTTAGACCTTATGGACCAATTTGTGGTAGAGTTTATAGATGATATCTTGATCTACTCCAGGGATAGCCAACAACATGAGCAACATCTACGTCAAGCATTGGCCACATTGAGACAACATCACTTGTATGCCAAGTTCAGCAAGTGTGAGTTTTGGCTGAAGGAGGTGTCCTTCCTAGGACATGTGATATCTATTTAGGGAGTTCATGTGGACCCCAAGAAAGTGGAATCCGTAAAAGAGTGGGAATAGTTGAAGATGCCTATATAAGTCTGTAGTTTTTTGGGTTTGGTTGGATACTACCAAAGGTTCATCGAGAACTTTAGTTCAGTGGCATTACCCCTAACAAAGTTGATAAGGAAAGATGCGCCTTTCGTCTGGGATGAAAAGTGTCAGTGTACCTTTCAATTGGTGAAGGAAAAGTTGATGAGTGCAGAAGTTTTAGTTCTACTTGAGCAAGGGAAGGGATACATAGTCTCCTGTGATGCACTGAGGAATGGTTTGAGTTGTGTGTTGATGCAGGATAAGAACATGATTTCTTTTTCTTTGTAACATCTTAAGAAACACGAGGAGAACTACCCAACTCATGATCTAGAGCTAGGTATT
This sequence comes from Alisma plantago-aquatica, assembly GCA_963693085.1. Lineage (NCBI taxonomy): Eukaryota > Viridiplantae > Streptophyta > Magnoliopsida > Alismatales > Alismataceae > Alisma > Alisma plantago-aquatica. Next base: position 1,108,639,525 of record OY856410.1, read on the forward strand.
GTGGTCTATGCCTTGAAGATCTAGAGACACTACCTTTACTGAGCTAATCAAAGACTACTGTAACGCCTGGGCCCACTGCCCTAGGCCCTAGTAGAGTTTCAGGAATGACGACTGGCCCCACAGACCACCACTAGCCTTAACTGTGCACTTTTTCCACACTGACGCGCAAGCCAGGATCAACTTCCCGACTGGTCACCCATCCTAGTACTACTCCAAGCTGAGCACGCTTAACTATGGAGTTCTTTAGAGATGGGCTCCCTGAAAAGGAGGTGCACCTTGGTGATATGGGTAGTCCAATCATTCCTTTTAAGATCATGTTATCTGAGGCCTCAAATCCTGGGGTGTTACAATCTCCCCCACTTAGACTCTTGACGTCCTCGTCAAGGCTCAACTATATGGCCTCATAATCTGACCCCATTTCAGTGTAGACCCACAATGGCCCATGGACACCCAGCTCCCGTCCACGGCTACCAGCGCAAGGGTGGCTCCATCTCGTCTCTACGGATAGCCCTTTCCAACTTGCCTGGACCGCACGGCTCAAGACTAGCATGCCACATGCCCATATGGGCCCCACCTACTGGAGGGGTTATGGCTCTGATACCATTTGTAATGCCCGGGCCCACTGCCCTAGGCCCTAGTAGAGTTTTAGGAATGATGACTGGCCCCACAGACCACCACTAGCCTTAACTACGCACTTTTTCCACACTGACGCGCAAGCCAAGATCAACTTCCCGACTGGTCACCCATCTTAGTACTACTACAAGCTGAGCACGCTTAACTATGGAGTTCTTTAGAGATGGGCTCCCTGAAAAGGAGGTGCACCTTGGTGATATGGGTAGTCCAATCATTCCTTTTAAGATCATGTTATCCGAGGTCTCAAATCCTGGGATGTTACAACTACGATTGAATGATTGATTACCATCCAGGAAAGGCAAATTTCATGGGAGATGCTTTGAACATGAAATCTTCATCATCATCATCATCTATGGAGAAAGCACAATTGTGTTCCTTGGTGTGCCATAAGAGAGACATGTTGGTCTCCTTGCATCAGATGAATGTGAAGCTAGATGTTTCCTTGCTAGCTGGGTTGTTGGCATAGCTGCAAGTGAAGCCCACATTGAGGTAGCAAATTAGAGAGGCGCAACAGGTTGATATTATGATACAACATATACAATTAGAGTTCGACAGTGAGAAGTGTGATGGCTTCCATGAGGCAGATGATGGGACAGTTTGCTACCACAATAGAGTTGTGGTTCTTGGTGTTGGCAACTTAAGGAAGATGGTTTTGGAGGAGGCTCACTCTTTAATGTATGATATTCACCCGGGTAGCACCAAGATGTACCATGACCTCAAAAGATCTATATTGGTGGCATGGCTTGAAGTGTGATGTGGCTAAGTTCTTAGCCAAGTGCACAATGTATCAGCAAGTTAAAGCGGAACATCAGAAACCTACAAGGACATTGCAACTATTGCCTATACCACAGTGGAAATGGGATTATGTGACAATGGACTTTGTGGTTGGTCTTCCTAGGACATCCAAAGGTTATGATTCCATTCGAGTAACCGCTGACAAGTTGACTAAGTCATCACATTTTCTTCCTATGAAGACAAAGTATACTACAGAGAAGCTTGCCCAAATATATGTTGATGTGATAGTGTGTCTGCATGGTGTTTCAACTACCATCATGTCAGATAGAGGTCCTCAGTTTACAAGCCACTTTTAGGAGCTCTTGCATACAACTTTGGGTACGTAGTTGAGGTTTAGTACTTCCTTTCACCTACAGAAAAATGGTCAGTCTGAGAGGACCATCCGACCTTGAAGGACCTGTTGAGGGCTTGTGTCTTGTAGTTTTTGGGCAATTGGGACATCCACCTCAGTCTGATAGAGTTTTCTTATAATAGTAGTTACCAACGAAGCATCGACATGGAACCTTATGAAGCATTTTATGGAAGACATTGCATATCTCCTTTGTGTTGGTATGAGACCGGTGGATACGAACTTCTTAGTCCTAAACTTGTGCAACAGACGAGAGAGAAGATCAAAGTGATGCAAAATCAATCGGAGGCAACATGTTAGACAGAAGTTGTATGCAAACAACCGACATATGTCATTGGAGTTCCAAGTGGGCCACAAGGTGTATCTTAAGGTCTCTCCTTGGAAGGGTGTTTTGAGGTTTAGGAAGAAGGGTAAGTTGGCTCCCAGTTATATGGGACCTTACCCTATGGTGACACGTGTTGGGAAAGTGGCTTATAAGTTGGAGTTGCCACCTGAATTGCATAGGTTGCATCCAGTGTTCCATCTGTGCATGTTGAGAAGATGCCACCCTGGTATAGAGTTAGTCTTGCAGCCAGTTGAAGTTGAGCTTGATGAGGATATGTCGTATGTTGAAGGATCTGTGTTGATCCTTGACAAAAGAGTGAAGAAGTTGAAGAAGAAGGACATCGTGTTGGTGAAGGTTCTATGGCATCACTGTGGTGTTGAGGAAGCCACATGGGAGCTTGAATAAGAGATGTGGAGGAAGTACCCGTCTCTTTTCACTTAGGATTTTGGGGGCTAAATCCTTGAATGAATAAAAAAAAGACTTGTTTGTTATTCTAATAATACTTAACTTAGTAAGACCCCTGACCTATGTTTTGGGTTAACCCTATTTGATTTGTCTTGATGATGTGTTTATAATCTTTCTCTAATCTTTTGAGATTATTTGAGAGCTTGTGGAGAGTTTAGTCTCCAATTTGAGCTTGTTTGGATGATGTTTGTGCTTTGTGTGCTTGTGTTGGTACAAATTATAATTTACACAAGTTGAGAGTCTATCTTACAATTTTTCACCTCTACAGTGTTTCTTCTCTCTCTTGGCTTCAAAAGAGAGGTTGTGGTACTTTGGGGCACCTTGGTTGATGCTTGGTTGAGTGGTGGAATCACCTTGAGTGATTAGGGATTTCTAGGGTTTGTGCACCTTGTGTGTTGTCTCGACCTAGGGCTTGTTGGGTGGGTGTCGCCATCGAGACACCTCCCTTAGATGTGGTTGTCATGAACGAGGTGGTTTTGGAAGATCTTGGGTCGAGATAGTTTCCTTTGTATAGATTGTCTCGACCTAGGATGGGTTTGGTGACCTTGTGTCGTGACCTTGTTGTGTTTGGTGGTGTTGTCGCGACCATAGATGGTGTTCCATGGTGGGTCATGACCGTGACCATATGGGAAACCCAAGTGGGTTGAGAACCAACATAGAGCATACCACCATATCATGCATGTGGGTTTTAAGTGGTTTCATGTTAGTTTCTTGGGTGGACAAGTGTCCCTTTGGACCCCTATCTTGTTGAGACCTCATCTCTTACACTACCTCTCTCCTCCTTTGCTATATAAACCCTCTTCTCTCCATGCAAGTGATCATTTTCAGCCATCTCCCTGCTCCTTCTTTTCTTGGTCACCCTTGAAGCTTGGTGGATCAAGGATGTATTGTTCTTTGTTCCTTGAAGGAGGATCAACCTTGCATGTGGTGCTTGTGTTGACCCTTGATCATAAATACCTTGGTAAGTGTTTACCTTTAATTTATGGTGTTTTCCTTAGATCTTCGACCCCATCTTCTTCCCTTTTCTCATATTTAGACCATGTTTTGACATTATGGTCGTTCTTGAGAGTAAAATCCTCCTCACAAGGGGTCATAGTTCATGTTTTGATGAGGCAACATCCAAGTGAGGGGAAGTTTCTTCTCTCTTTTTCCCCATCTTTCTTTTGGTTCGGCCTTCAGATTCTTGCCCTCTTTCCTTGGTCAATCTATGTCCATGGTGTCTTCTCTTTCTTGAGGTGCCCTTGTAGTTGAGGGTGGGGTTTTTGGTGGAGCTTACAACCCTTGGAGTGACCTTCTTTTAGGCAGGTTATATAACTCTTAATCTTCTCTATTAATGCACTTCTTCTACATGCTACTATTCTCTATCTCTAAAATATTTCCTTAATATGTTGGTAGATGATGATAGACTCTAGAACTTGGTTGACGTAGAGATCACACTTGGTTGGGATGCAATCTGAAACCCTAGTTTTGTACCCAATTTTAGTGATTATGGTGCAATGATGTTTTTCCCCTATCTCTTGGTCTTGGTTTTGGTTGCATGCATGATGATCGGGTGTTTTAGCATTCTATGAAATTTTGGTTCTATTTTAGTGCAATTTAACTTGGTTCTCTCTCTTGTTTGAGATCCCTATTCATGGTGGTTTCATAATGCAAGTGTTACATTTTTTTGTAATCGGTTTTTGGAAGATGTTTTCCTCCTTATGGGTGATGGTGTTCCCTACTGTTCTCTTCTATTGTAGTCATGGTTTACTTCTAATTTGACCTTGGTTAGTCTTGGCTTGACAATGGTCCTTTGTCTTGGTAGTAAGCTTGACCATTGGTGGTCATTACACCTTGATATTTTATGGTATCAGTCGAGATGATGGTTTGTTGTTTGGTCAAGATACCTGCCTTAAATTAGTTAGGACCTTGCTTCTATTTTGGAAGAGTCATATGATGTTATGATGTTAGTGACATTTACCCTTGTCGCAGTCACAACATCACACCTATCTTTGTTTGGTCACGAGCCATGGCGTGGTTTGAGGTTGAGACAACCTTGGTTTTGGACGGGTTGCTCCCCTTGAGGTTGGAGGTCGCCAACTGTTTGCTTTGGGTTGGTGGAACCCTAGCCTTTGTTAGGTCAAGAAATGCCCTCCCTTGGGTGTGTCACGGTTGCGACATCAAGGGTGTTGGTTGCGGTCGAGACACCCATGGTGGTGGTTGCGACCCATGTTCGTGGGTGGTCGCGACACATGGGTGATGAATGGTTAAGGCCTATACTTGAACATATAATCAATGCACTTGTATGAGTAATGAATAAACCATGCAAAGTGTTTTTTGGATGAATGTTTGCTTAACCCTAATCATGATCCTTAACCCTAAAGTGTTCCAAGGTATGGGAGAGGTCATACCTAGGGTATAGTGTTTAAATATAGCTATTAAACCCTAATCAGCCAAGTATGGAACCCTAATCTTAATCTAGGTATTATTGATGTGTTGCTTTTCTCTCTTCGAATGACTATGAGATTATGATGTTTTCTCTTCTATGTTTATAAAACCCTAACCTTGCAGGTGAGATGAATGCCATGTCTTGTATATGTTGTGGTGGTGATTATATGATCCAGGTTGGTGCTTATACACAATGATGAGCATAATATGATGAGGCATATGTAAGGTTTAACGTGATATGTTCTATGACCTGGTGATGGCTTAATGCCCATTGAGGGGTGACACTCTCAAATTATGTGATTAGGGATTGATATCCCACAGTGATGTGTATCGTTAGTGTTGGCCTAGTGAATGGGAGAGATTTGAGTACCATGTGTGGATTTCCTGACAAGTTCACACATTGTACATTTTATATCTTCTGTACTTGCAATGTACCCTTATTTCTTGTAGAGTTTGTTTTGGCTTTATAAGTTGTTTGGATTTATAAGTTGTAACTTGATTGATGCTAAAAGTCACCCAATTGTCTAACTAATCAAGTGGAACCCTAATCATGTAGGTTCCATGTGCTATAGATCCTTTCTAGTGTCATCTCTAATTACTAGATTGGTGAAACAAGTATAAATTGGAGCACATATTTTTGAATATGTGGGGGTGCAAATTGAGGTATCTCCTTGTGTACACAATTACAGGTTGTGTGATACAACCATGCATGAGCTGATCTCCTTATGATATGGATGGCCATGTGTGAGCCACTCCTTCATTTAACAACGGCTACACATGAGCTTGTTCTTCTAGCGCCTTTACCTATACTAAGGTGGGCTAGGTGTTTTATATGGACGAACATGCATGAGTTGATTCTTCTATTGACTATATGTCACTTTCTTTACAGTTGACCAAGAGGTATGGAGAGGTCGTGGACTCCGACTCTTCCATTTGACCTTGTATGACACCAATTTTGACTTAGCAGTTGTGTTGACCAAGAGGTGTGGAGAGGTCGTGGATTCTGACTCTTCCATTTGACCTTATATGGCACCAATTTTGACTTAGCAATGATCGGTTGGATTTGGGTTGTATGACTCAAATTCTTGGGGAAATAATAATAAAAGATGTAACACAGAAGTGTAGTATATGTGCTTAGGGTGACATACGTCTCACATTGGTTGATCCTTTGCCTTATCTTTGTACTAATTTCATGAATTATAAGATGGTCAGAGAAATCAACTATTATACATGTTATTCATATTTATTTATAGAATATAACTTGATCTACTATTTAGTGGAAACTGTGTAACCTTTTTTAATCTACATCATCTGTTGAGTACATATCATTTAGCTGAATTCGTTCAATCTGCTTAGTATGTTGTTTTACCAGCTTAGCTTATCTATGCTTTTAATAAATGTTGGCAGAGAGTTATATATCTCATTGGGACATTTGGTTTCACCTCGTGGGTTTCCACATCTTTAGGTGGCTGAGCATGAGGAAGTAGTGATCGTGTTGTTGATGTTGAGCAGCAAGAGAACCAGTAGTTGTTGCAAGCTGATATTCTACTTGTGTATAGAATTAGAGTCCTATGTGTCATCCCTGCACACTCAGATCCTTGGGGAGGTTTTTGTTGTATGTATCAATATGAGGTTTTGGCTCTACGTCTGTTGTTGTATAGAGATGACATATATGTATATGAACATGTTATCATGTGTAGCAGAATGTGGCTTGAGAGCCAGTGAACTATATCTTGTATAATGTTTTGGACATGTGATATGCAATACATGTGGTTTTTGTGGACTCATGTGCAATATGTTGCAACTCTTATGATTATATGCAATCAGTTTTAATTTTCTATGTTTTATGGTAACCTGGGCGTTTAGTTTTATTTTCCACAGTGGGTTTTGAGTTATCTCGCTTGTTGTGGCACGTGGCGTCATAGAGGGTGGGTCCTGAACTGACGTAGTGGTGACAGTCACCTATCAACTCTCCTCCTGTGCATCCCAAGGGTTTCTTCCTTTGTAGAACCAGTCTATGAATTTAAGTTACACCTAGTATGTGTTTAGCGATTCTCAATACCCTTAATACTATTCCAAACCTGAGAAAACCCTAAAACCTAGTTAGGATCTAATCTAGACCTCATTACTATCTTGTGAATGATTGGTGACACTTTAGAAATACATACATGAAGATAATGTTTGTTGATTTTGGATTGTTTCAATGTACCTTGATGATTGGATTTCATGGATATAACTACATGGTTCTTCAATAAGGTACGTGGTAAACTATGAGTACCCACATTATCAATTGTTGATGGTTTTTCGAATGATTTTCAAAGTATTGATTTGATGAATAAACTACTAGATGTTTATTTAATTCAGTTCATTATAATGTCGGTATGAATAAAGTAAATTAGAATATTACGAACCCTGGTATAAACCCATCAAAAGGGTAATACACATAAGTCCAATAATGGACATTGGTTACACCTGAGAGGACATACTGAGAACGGGTTAGAATATGCAATGGAAATGCAAGTTTCATGTGTGCAAATATTTGGTTGCAAACATTATAAGTTGTTACTATACTTGCACAAATTTTTGTTGCACCACATACACAATATATAGATTATTGATCCACGTATTTGTTTGCCGAAATTTTAGATAACAACCTTGTAGATAAAGATATGAAGACCAAGAGGTTCATATGAAATAAATCGAAGAAATCAAAACTAAGTTAAAAAGAGGATTAGCTAGATAGTCTTAGTATTTATTCTCATATGTGTAAGTTAGTTTTCTTTTTAAAATTTCATGTAACTCCTTAGAAGACTCTCATCATATATCTTGTAAATAATTGGAGTTCAATTATTGGAAATTATTTATTATTATTATTTATATGTTGAATCTGGATCTTGGAAAATTTAGGCAAAAACTCTCTAATTTATGATCCACCTTGATTGGAGGACACTCAAAAGTGGGGGACGTTACAACTATCTACTTGAAGAAGACCACTTGGACCTTGAGATGCAAATAAAAAGCCATTTCACTCATTGGGCACAGTAAGAGATGAAGTCCCAAGGATGCTGGTAAGATGTGGTGTTTGGCTTCATTCAATGATGAAATTAGTCAATATGAATAATCATTTAATTGGTTTAATATTATCATTATCAATTTTCCTACAAGGTTCTTTATTGGTCCATATGGTAGTTGCAAAGCTCAACATGTGAGTTTGAGTTCCCTTAGACCAAGACATCAACTTTGAATCACTCGTCAAATTCATTAGGAACATATACTAACAAGTCTGCAATCAAATACACTTCCCAATGAAGCATACAGATATGCACAGTTCATTCCTATCTTTCACTAAAATTTTAAAAGAAGGGCATGTTCACCTTCTACATTTGTCAGATGACCACCCTCTTTCATATTATGTCAAATTTACACATTTATTCAAAGAATTCCACTATGTGGATATTTTTATCGATACACCAACCTATGATTGATTTCGTTAACTTATTTTAGGCTTGCACTTTTTTTTTCCTTTTTTCGTAAGTAGTGCAAAGAGATATTCATACACAAAGCCACAATAATATAGAAAAATGGTATTCTTTCCCTCTTATCACTCTTTATTTCATTATATGGATCCATTACACAAGCCATAATAATACATACAGATGGTACTCTCTCCCTCTTGTCTCTCCATTTTTATATTTTGAATAAGGCGATGGTAGTGTTGTTTCAACCTCCTTAGCATCATTATCAATAAATTATGCAAAGTTAGCATGTTAACATAATGAGTGGGTTGTTTAATTTTCCTCCCGATGTAGGTGTCTGATACGCGTCGTTTTGCAATATCAATAACTAAGATGGTTAATCCTAGAGTTTAAACCTTATTTACTTCCGGTTTTAAGGGTAGTATAGAAGGATCGATCCCACATGACAACTTTTAAGAGATTGTTCTTTAGAACCCAAAGTTTGAAGAACTTTATTATTTATTTTTTGTATTTTTCTTTTGATTAAAGCAGAAAGTAAAGTCCAGTTGGGGGTTTGGTTGATTACACTAATGCAAGAAGAAATGCACTTAACAAGAAATAGCATGCACAAGGAAAAAATAAGATGATTGTTAACACAAGCAAAACTATGCGAATGAAAGATTACGAATTAAAGAAAACAAGGGATGCGTTGATTAAATCAAGAGATGGAAATCGAGGCTCGTAGGGGTTTTCACCACCTTAGCCTAGGTGATAACAACTAAATCTTAAACGACGATTCGATGAAGGTTTGTGAATTTTAAAAACTCACAAGACATAAACTCCACATGAGCCCATTGGCCTTGGTGATCATGCTTCCTAGTTTATCATCCTAAAAGATAAAAATCCACGGTCATATCAAAACGTCTATGTAATCGATTTTATTGTTCTAAATCCGGATTTCAATGGTCATATCCATCCGGATTAACATGTGATCTGAAGATCAACTATTCAATTAAAATCGATTACCATCTAGTCGTTTAAGAAGAAGTCGTTAAAACCATGGCTGAGGGTTATTCCCCTTGCCCCGATAGAAGTCTACTCACACATGGAGAGAGGGGAGACGGAGGAAGAAAGAAATGAAGTCATAGTCTAGCCCAAAAATTAGGAGATTAATCCTTATGCTAGAGACAATAAAATGGCTTAGTTCTTTGTTCCTTGCTCTAGGATTAAAGAACGGGGAAAAGAAGATTAAAACTAAGGCAGAAAGAAAAGACAAGAATAAGTATGAAAGAGCTATGCTTGAACGAAGATCTACTTTATTGCATAATAAGAAAATGATTACAAGACTGATTGCTTCAGAATCCCAATATAAAGAAATCCAAGATGATCTTGGGAGGAGGAAGTGTCCTTCCTTTTATAGGAGAAGGAGGTATAGGCTATCCAAAAAATGAGGGGGAAAAAGAGAGGTAACTATCCTTTTGAATTTTCAAGATTTAGTCAATAGGAATTTGATAGACTTTAATTGTCTTGACCATGTAACTCTCTTCAATGCAGATTCCCGCAGCAGCGATTTCGAACGCATTTAACTCCCGTAAAATGCACAAAAGCGGTCCAAATAATAGGATATTCTTTTAGGAAATTAAATTTCCTTTCCAATGAATACTTGTACACTCAATTTGGACTTTGTATGCAAGAGTTATGGCACTTTTGGTGACAGATATACAATAATTACAGGACTGCTCCCAATTGTGCAATTATACTCCAAGAATATTTATCCCATTTCCTACAAAATTCAAGAAAATATGATTAAAATTCTTCTTGAAGAGAAAAATATAATATAATGTAATTAATTATAAAACTATGAAAATAAACAACAAAAAAATCATAAAAAGATATCTAAAAGATGCAAATAAAAGTGATGAAAACACATTTATCAAAATACCCCGGACTTGAATCTTTGCTTGTCCTCAAGCAAGTAAATCACAAATAAAGTCCAATTTATACTCCCAATATGCCATCCTCACCTTAATAACATCACTACAATCCTCACCTCCAAATTTTGGCCAAGTGACCCGATCTCCTAGTACCACATAGCATAAAATTCTATATTCCCTATCAAAACAATTGTCAAATCTAGCTTCTAAAATAAGAATTTGTAGAAAAACAGGCATCTCTTACTTTTGCTTTGACACTCTCAATTTTTTTACTCTTTTTTTTAAGTTATTGCACACGAATAGGATGAATTTGGGGTGTGAAAACAAAGAAAGAAGTGATGAAAATATATTGATCCCTCCTCTATTCGACTCGAGATATGAATTTATGGAGTTGTGGCTACATTGGTCACAATTTTTTTTTCATGTGCACTTTTGGCATCTTTTGATGGTACGCCCCTTTGTGGGGTATGAAGTTTTCATTTTGGGAAGTATGCCACCCCAGACTTGATTTTTGTCTGGTGGTGATTCTTTGCTTCTCTTTTTTTAGAAGAAAAATAGAGGGAAGGAAGAGATGTCCTTGTGCTTATAACTTTCAAAAATTTTTTTCATATATTTTTGTCAGAGAGTGTCATTGCTCTAGTTAGAGTATTCCTATAAATCACATCATGCAAATTTTATAACAAGATAATCCATTGTTTAAATATAGGGAAAATTATGTTTGGTTCTGATCGATTCCTTATGACTTGCCAACTATTCTGAGGAGTGATGTTATTAAGGATCCTAGGTGACATGTTGGTTTCAGACATGACAATTTGTAACAATTTTTACAAAAGATTTACTAAATTAAAAGGGGTACAATGATAAACATTTATTCATATTGGCCAACTAGATAAAGGCCATTTTGCAACAAAAGAAATAAAAACATGGCCGACTAGATAATGGCCATGAACAAAGTAACTGTATGCAAAACAAAAAAAAGGTAGAAATAATGCAAGAATAAAAAAGATAAGGGGGTGGAATAGAAACATACCACCCACCTCCACCCCGTACTTAGATTGTTGCTCGTCTCGAGTAAAATCAAAACCCGAGATGGAGAGAAGAGAAGAGCGAAGATTTCCAGGTGGCCCAGGTAGCTCAAAAAATGTCCAGCTGAAGGGGATGTGTATGAGGACTGAGACCTTTATCTGAGGAGCTTCATAATGTACCCTATGATAGGGTAATTGTAGAAGCTCAGTGGGGTGCTCATATTTCTTTTCACCTCGCATTCCCTCCAATAATATCCATAGATATTCCTTCGATAGTAAGGGAAGTGTTGGAGATGGATGTGGATAAGGGGAGGTTGACGGGTACCCGACTAGTAATGCCAGTAGAGCATGATGAACTGAGTCAGGTGGAGGATCTGGTTCAAGTTTTCCACCATCATGATGACCTGCATATGGGAGAATTGATGCTAATACAAAAAATTTGAAATCATTTACAAAAGTGTTTTGTTTCTCCTTAAAATTAATGCCATCAACATTGGGTTTGGTAAGTTTCATTGTTGATGTAACATATGTCTCTAATTTTTTTGTACAAGGGTTCCCCAAGTATTAAGGAGGGATGATGATGTCTTCCTTGCAAACAATATAAGGGGGTGTGTGGGCTTCTTCCAATGGTGGTATCTCCCCTTCTAGATCAGCCATGTGTGGGATGGAAATTGGCTGTGACGGCTCCAGAAGAATCATAAAGGGGGTTAGATTCTCATTATCCAAAATAGACTCAAAACAAGGGTATTGGTCCATGGTATCATTCAGATTTATGTTAAGGATGGGAGGAGTTGTTGTATCTTCATAATGACTCTCCTTCTTTGACATTTCAAATTCAAGTAAAAGAGTCTCTAAAGGAAAGATAGGGATACCAACGTCCTCATCACACACAAAATATGGCTCCATGGTTTGTGCTATTTCTTCAGGATCTGATATATATGACACAAAATAAGGATCATCATCATCGTCATCATCATGATGAACCATCTTGGGTTGCTCTAAGTCCTCCATAGATTTTTGTGCTTGGGCCTCTAGTAAGGTTGCTAAAAGGGCTTGGTTGGTTTCTAGGTTTTTCTGTCCTTCTACTACCATTTTTTCTAAAGCCCCAAGTCTCTCTTTTAGTTTATTTTCATTATTAGATTCATACATCCCAAAAAAATTACCATCCTCACCATTCCCCCCATAAGGATCTTGGTCGTGGTACCCAGTATGTTGGTTGTGGTGTTGCTCCTCATAATAATCTTCAGAAGATGGTGGATTGTTATTTCCATTGCTCTCATCATGGTGGGAAGATACAATATTACAAGGTGTCACCGAGTCATGGGGGAACATATTTGGAACATCTGGGTTTTGGGATTGGGCTTTCAACAAGGTGGCCATCAAGGTTTGTCTAGTTATGAGTTTTGCTGCCATCTTCTCTAGGGACCTAAGTTTCTCTTCTTGTTGAGAATTATATTGGGTATCATAAATAGGTCCATTTCCCCCAAAGTTTTGTTGGTCGTACCCTCTCTCAGAATATGGATAGCAAGGTTTCCCATATTGGTTCTCAGAAAAATAAGGATTTACATTGTACCCACTAGGATGAAAGGGCTCATAGAGAGGGGTGCTATGGGATAAATTAAGACAGGCAAGAGATGCATGGTGGCAATGACCACAATAATAACATTGTGGGGGATACTGCAATGCCCACTCCATTTGAAAGGGTTTTTTTTTACAATTCAAAAAAGAACTAAAGATTTTGTACAAGACCGTAAATTACAAAAAAAATAGAAGCTAAGGGATTATGACTCAAGGTTTAAAATTTACAAAACTAACTAAAATTACAATTTTATACAAATTAGCATATTTGCAGAAAAAATGGACTGCCGGAATGGAAACTTGGAAGAAGGAGGAGTAGCACTTCCAGAATGTTACTCGGAAGGCATATAAAAGGGAAAACAATTTCAAAAATTTTGGGGTTCAAAAGAAACAATCCGTTGTCCCCGGCAACGGCGCCAAATTGATACTCGTCGTTTTGCAATATCAATCACTAAGATGGTTAATCCTAGAGTTTAAACCTTTTTTACTTCCGGTTTTAAGGGTAGTATAGAAGGATCGATCCCACATGATAACTTTTAAGAGATTGTTCTTTAGAACCCAAAGTTTGAAGAACTTTACTATTTGTTTTTTGAATTTTTCTTTTGATTAAAGCAGAAAGTAAAGTCCAGTTGGGGGTTTGGTTGATTACACTAATGCAAGAAGAAACGCACTTAACAAGAAATAGCATGCACAATGAAAAAAATAAGATGATTGTTAACACAAGCAAAACTATGCGAATGAAAGACTAAGAATTAAAGAAAACAAGGGATGCAGTGATTAAATCAAGAGATGGAAATCGAGGCTCGTAGGGGTTTTCACCACCTTAGGCTAGGTGATAACAACGAAATCTTAAACGACGATTCGATGAAGGTTTGTGAATTTTAAAAACTCACAAGAGATAAACTCCACCTGAGCCCATTGGTCTTGGTGCTCATGCTTCCTAGTTTATCATCCTAAAAGACGAAAATCCACGGTCATATCAAAACATCTATGTAATCGATTTTATTATTCTAAATCCGGATTTCCATGGTCATATCCATCCGGATTAACATGCAATACGAATATCAACTATTCAATTAAAATCGATTACCATCTAGTCGTTTAAGAAAAAGTCGTTAAAACCATGGCTAAGGGGTTATTCCCCTTGCCCCGATAGAAGTCTACTCACACATGGAGAGAGGGGAGACGGAGGAAGAAAGAAATGAAGCCATAGTCTAGCCCAAAAATCAGGAGATTAATCCTTATGCTAGAGACAATGAAATGGCTTAGTTCTTTGTTCCTTGCTCCAGGATTAAAGAACGGGGAAAAGAAGATTAAAACTAAGGCGGAAAGAAAAGACAAGAACAAGTATGAAAGAGCAATGCTTGAACAAAGATCTACTTTATTGCATAATAAGAAAATGATTACAAGACTGATTGTGTCACACCCTGATCTCACACTAACCACAACCCATGAGATTAGGGCGCGACGGAGGGATTATCACATAAACAAACCACTGAGAACTTTTTCTTTTTAAAACCTCGTAATGATATCCGGATTATTGCTGTAAACTAAAACATAATAAACTATTGCGGAAGCATTTCAATTAAACTGGCTAGAGAACATAAACAAAGTTTACAACATGTAACATTGTTTAACAGAAAGTAAAACATAACAGTTAATTTACATCTTTTACACATTTGCCATACATACTCTCTCTCACCCACACCATGTCCCAAGGACCGAGGGGAAAGGACTAAGAGACCACTATCTAACTAACTATATATACCTTCTACTGACTAGGGTGGTAAGATTCTTCAGATTCTTGGAACTGTCGCTGACCTGAAAATGTTTGAGTAGAGGAGTGAGCCTACTCGCTCACTGAATAGTTTATCATTTAACTATCATTAAACAACTCGTCAAGTTTATTAAATTGAAATAAAGCATAAGAACAATACTATACAGAGCATTTCTAATGACATAGCAGATTTTACAGATAATAATCACATTTCTATACAACAACAAATATCACATAACTATAAAGCATAAAATATCAGAAACTGCATATCTTGAATAATAAAGCAATTATTGAGAACTAGCACAGAAGTTCTAAACTCTTAACATATTAAATTTACTGTGATCCTATATGATTACATTTTAGTTATTATGCCCTAATCATATGCAGTGTACTCTGCATACAAAGATCTGTAGCGAACTACGATCTCACCGTACAAGACTTAGCGACACACCCGGGAAATGCTAAGTCTAACTTCTCGTCCTGGTCTGCTACAGGACCCACAGGCTCTCTGGCCTCCTCTGCACTCACCATGAGTGCTCTGGACTCCTCCTCTAACTTGAGCACACAGGCGCAGGGAGTCAACACTGGGTTACCACTAGAATTACTCAACCGGTTGGTGTTGGATAACCCTTTACTTTATTTATTATTTTCCCCAGTGCCACCGAAATTACTCAATCGGTTGGTGTTGGACACTGTCTAACAACCCTCGTGCCACCAGAATTACTCAACCGGTTGATGTTGGACACGAGTTTCACCCCTAAGGTGCAGACCTCTCAAAGGGGTTCTACGGTGTTAGGGCACCTAAGTCTATTATAACACAATTATATCTTTCATTACTTTAGAACATACCACTGGATTAATACACTTGTTTATGAACTGTACTAATTTCAACCGCTACTCTGTATATACAGGAGTATTCAAAAGCAAGTCAATTATCTGTATTGTTCAAACATACACAGCAGGAGCAATATTTCAGTTAATTAAATCTATTTCAACAATTGCATTAAGCACTTTTGGTTTCTGTTGAACCAAATAAAATCATTGAACTGTTCTACACTGATCAGAAGCTTTTCTAGATCATGTATAATCATACCGAAGCAATTTATAAAATAAAATTCAAGTTTCATCAAATACTGATAAAACACCTGATAACCACTGATATCAGTGCAAAAATTCTCAGTTTACCGAAAAATTCCAACGAAGGAGTTAAATAATGATAACTAAATGAACTCCTACTCATAGTGTTTCGAATTGTCCAGGTTCGTCTGGAATTGCATCTAGAGGCCTAATTTTTGTGTAATACTTCACCACTGCACCAGCAGGCGCTCACACAAGCACGAACAAAGCAAGGAGATCTCGACTAGTTGCTAAATTAGGAATTCTTGACAACGACTTTGTGCTGGATTCTCAAAATCGGAATCAAAATCACCCTCCTTGGTGCTTTGCGCGCCCAAGGCGGCCTCCTCCTGGCCATAGGCAGCAGCCGTAGTCTGCTGCTACTTGCCGCAGGTCCAGGTCTGCTAGGCGCTGGCTAGGGAAGCTATTGGTTGCTAGAGGAAGAGGAAGGGAGGTAGAAGAAAGGAAAAAGGAAGGGAGGAAGGAGAAGAAAACTACCGGAACGAAGCTAAGAGGAATCGCCACTGCGCTCCTCTCTATGGCTGTGATCGCATGCCAGCGCCGCTTAAGCAAATGGCCGAAGAAGAGATAAAGAAGAAAGAAAGGAAAAAGGGTTATATAAAGCTAAAAATTTGGGAAAATTACAGAATTGGACCCCAAATTGAAAACTATCATAACTTTTTCTTCGAAGGTCCGTTTTGAATGATTTCTTTTGTGAAACTTCAAGAATGAGGCCCACTACAAACCCAAGGCATGAAAACATGCTAATCATATTGTCTTACTGATTCAACATTCCAATTGCATCCAATTATTACTTTACTCAAATTAATCATCTTAATTATGCACTAATTGATTTTATGTGCTTGATTCAACTAAATCAAGTTAATGATTCAATCTCAACTATTGATTCACATCTTATCTTATCTTAATTAATCATGATGTTTAACAAAATACTTAGCACTAATCAAGGTATTTCACGCTAATCGAGGTACTTATTAGTTAACTTAGTTATGGGTCATAACAATCTCCCTCCCTTATAAGAATTTCGTCCCGAAATTCCTAAAAGAAAAAGAAAAACTTGTTATGCATCTCAAACTCAAGTTCCCACGTGGCTTCTTCTAAGTTATGGTTCCTTCATAAAACCTTTACTAATGGTATCTCGTGATTCTTGAACTTCTTGATCCTCTGATCAACTATCTGTATTGGTCCCTCAACATAGGACACATCTGATCTGATTCCAGATCAAACCACAATACATTGTCTTTCTAGAACTGTTATAACGGTAACTCAAATTATGGTAATTACTGAGAAATTATCATACTATACATGCAGACAAACTAAAATTCTTAAATAAACCGAATGCATGTCAATTTGGCACTTTATACTAAAAATCATGCAATTGAACTGTTAAGCATCACCACATCTCATACTGAGAAATTTGGATATCAAAATACTTGATTCATTGTACACCCTATCCTTAGGGTTTCAGTTACCTCATTCACTTATCATATAGCAACACCCTATCCTTAGGGGTTACCTCATTCACTAGTCACATGGCAACACCCTATCCTTAGGGTTTCAGTTATCTCATCTATTTGGTTGCAGTTCAAATCACAATACGGTATCATTCTAGAACTGGCAGAGTAGTATATTCAAAATCATTGTAATTACTGAGTAATCCTTATATCATGCATGCAGGCAGATTTAAAATTCATAAATATCCCAAACTCATATCAATTTTGGCACATACATACTGAATTCATGCAATTGAACATCGTATTACCCCAATAAGAGTAATTTACTTCACATATAAGAAATCATATGTAATATTTATCAATTATCTGAAATTTCTCGAAGAGCGTGCACATTAACCCATATCCTGGTTTGTGCATCACATAACTCAATTAAGAGTTGCTTACGTATCATAACACAAATAATTAATAATACTTGAGAATTTCTAGTAATATCTCAGAGAAATGTGCCAATTCATGTAAATGTTAAGTCACACACATTAACATAACAGAAAGCATGCAACTAGGTTTATTTGCATATTTTAATGCTATCGTACTTTCTTGAAATCATGCACCTGATGATTTACAAAATCTGTATTGTCTGGGTTTATACCCAAACCGTACAATTATCAGTCGTGTATTTCTAAACTCAACATTCACACTAAGCAATTTGGGTTTCGATGAACTATGTAAATTCACTAGTCCAATCTACACTTTCTACCATACAGAGCTTCATACGGGGCCAAACCAAGACTGGAATGGTGACTATTGTTGTATGCAAACTCTATAAGGCTTAAATGTTCTTCCCAACTTCCACTGAAATACAAAACACATGCTCTCAGCATGTCCTCAAGAGTCTGAATGGTTCTCTCAGACTGACCATCCGTCTGCGGGTGAAAAGTTGTACCGAATCTCAACTTTTGTCCACTGATTTCAAAAAAAAAAACCTGGATGTGAACTTAGGATCCCTACCTGATATAATTGAAACTGGGATACCATACAACCTGACCATCTCATCCATGAATATCTTAGCCAACTTCGGAACATTAGAGGTTGACTTGATATGAAGAAAGTGAGCAGACTTAGTCAGTCTATCCACAATCACCATATTGAGTCACAACCTCTAGGTGTCCTGGGTAACCCTACCACAAAATCCATTGTGATACGTTCCCATTTCCATTCTAGTATAGGAAAAGATTACAAAGTACATGTGGGCTTCTGATGCTCAGCCTTAACTTGCTGACACACACTACATCTAGCCACATATTCAGCTACATCCTTTTTCATACCTGACCACCAGTACAATTCCTTAAGATTCCTGTACATCTTAGTGTTACCTGGACGCATAGCATACATCGATGCATGCACTACCTCAAAAATCTATTCTCTCAAGTCATTATCTTGAGGTACATGCAACCTATCATGTGGATACAACAAACCATCATCTGAAAACCTAAACTCTGGTCTTTTTTTCCCTTGTCATGTCATGCATGATCTGCTGTAACTCACTGTCACCCTACTTTAGTTCCTTGATCTGTTCATTAAAAGTAGGTTTGACTGGCATCTGTGCAATCAAACCACTCTGCTCTGACACCCCTAAGCCTAAGTTCAACTTTTACATTTCCACTAGCAGGTCTCTCTTGAAACATGACATAGAGGATGCATAAGCTATTGAACTAGACTTCCTGCTCAGGGCATCAGCTATCACATTCGCCTTTCCAGGGTGATAATCTATCGTCACATCATAAAGATAGTGACGTTGTGTCATAAGAGCATGAACTACAACAGATATCTCCAAAACATGTATCAGGTAATACTCCTCATTCTATGCTACTTACTTCATATTATTATCGTAAGAATTTATTTCAAAATTACACTTCAGTTATGTTATATTTCTCCTTTTGTTTTAAACACACTTGTTACATTTCAATTTATATCTTACTCTTTTCTCCGAGTCATTTTCATGTTGTTTGTCTACCTTTCAGATTGGCTACAATTAAACCATGGATCACTATCAATGCTAGATTACTTTTCATAGAACAAATCTCATGATCTTATTTTATAGAGATGCTAGTACTCAAGGTCAAATCACTAGTAATATCCCTTGAACTATTACAGCTCTAAACATTCTAGGGTTTAATCATTATCAATAACATAGCGTTATTGTGATGTGACCTTGCTTCCTTTGTTTGAATTCCAAACTTGGATCTTATAAATTTTACTAAACTCTTTCTTATCTTGTCACTGAAATTTCCTTTCTCTTACTTGGACATTCAGATAAATTACGTTCTCAATTTACCCTGCTAGGGTTTCATCATCATGTTGTGTGTCATTATTTCATTCACTTAGACATCTCTACCATGGTAGTTATGCAACATATATGATGCATTCATTTTCTAATTACACATTTGTTCTTTATTTTAGAAACAAGTTAGTCTATAAAGACTCAGAAAATTCAAGGTAGTATGGATGAATGTATTAAACTTTATAATAAAGATATGCATTCCATACTCTCAATTATGTCATGTAATCCTCATTCCTTAATCAAAATCATCATTTCTAACATTTCTCTTAATTCAACTAAGTTTCTTATCCTAGTCTTATGATTTACATAAAACTCTTTATTTCTATGTACTTATTGTATACTTAACTCTTTTCTTCTATTTTCTCTTTGCTTTGAAGTACATAAAAGTATTTTATTCCATTCCATGATCCAACCCAAAGTTGATTCTTACGTCCTAGCCCTTACATACTTTTCTCACATCCTTTCCATACTCTTATATTTAGAGTTCATATAATACAAATCATTGAATTTAATTTGAACCTTATATCATTTTCTTTTATTTCCAATTAAGGATTACACATATGAGGTTCCAACATTGGGCCTCTGATATCATTTCCAGCAAATTCTTAGTTGTTCTAATCTTTCTCTTACATCTCAACATCTTAGTGTATATACATTTTTCACCATGATTCGGATCTAAATTATCCAGAATCTACTTTTATTATATTTTTTAATAAGAGTCGTTAGATCCTACTAACGCATCTTGTCAGCCGGACCAGGCCGAACATGTAGTCCTGAAGCCAAGAGCTACTCAGGATTAACCAACTCCTATTAATCTCAAACATGTGGAAAGAATATCCACTTAGGGCAAACTCATTTAAACATAACTTCTGGTCTACTTAATACAAAGAATATAAACAATAAATAAACCAATTTATGACGCACAACAATATAAAAGAATCATTTATATTCTATAAACTGAAAATCTAAATTCATACATATAAGAGCATTTCTAGTGATCTCCAATCAAATAAGCAATATAAAGCAAGAGTTGTATCACATTCTATGTTTAATCTTTTACTCCTACATAAATTTCCAGTTTCTTAACCCTATGATTTCTAGGGTTTCTCTCTAGCCTATCCTTCCTCTGCATACTTGGCCAGGGCATCCAGAGAAGAATAGATAGAGTAGCTTGATACTGGTCAATCTAAGTACTTAGATACCTGGCCAGGGTACCTAAATACTCAGACTTTCCAGAGCTAAAGACACATCACTTCTTATTTTCCTCACTTATAACTTTATCTTTTGATCCTAATGATTCTTAACGACTCAACCTAAGCTCTATACTTGGCTCTCGTGACCACGTCCTCTTCCTGCCATCTGCAATAGTATAACAGAACACTTCCTGTTAGAAAATTACAGTTAGAAGGAAGACACTTAAGTCCTAATCCTAGTGGTCTCTTATCGTCCCCTGACCTTGACTTAGAATAACCATGTACTCAACCTATGCTCTGATACCAAGATGTCACATCACGATCTCACACTAACCACAACCCACGAGATTAGGGCGCGACGGAGGGATTATCACATAAACAAACCACTGAGAACTTTTTTTTTAAAACCTCGTAATGATATCTGGATTATTGCTGTAAACTAAAACATAATAAACTATTGCGGAAGCATTTCAATTAAACTGGCTAGAGAACATAAACAAAGTTTACAACATGTAACATTGTTTAATAGAAAGTAAAACATAACAGTTAATTTACATCTTTTACACATTCGCCATACATACTCTCTCTCACCCACACCATGTCCCAAGGACCGAGGGGAAAGGACTAAGAGACCACTATCTAACTAACTATATATACCTTCTACTGACTAGGGTGGTAAGATTCTTCAGATTCCTGGAACTGTCGCTGACCTGAAAATGTTTGAGTAGAGGAGTGAGCCTACTCGCTCAGTGAATAGTTTTTCATTTAACTATCATTAAACAACTTGTCAAGTTTATTAAATTGAAATAAAGCATAAGAACAATACTGTACAGAGCATTTCTAATGATATAGCAGATTTTACAGATAATAATCACATTTCTATACAACAACAAATATCGCATAACTGTAAAGCATAAAATATCAGAAACTGCATATCTTGAATAATAAAGCAATTATTGAGAACTAGCACAGAAGTTCTAAACTCTTAACATATTAAATTTACTGTGATCCTATATGATTACATTTTAGTTATTATGCCCTAATCATATGCAGTGTACTCTGCATACAAAGATCTGTAGCGAACTACGATCTCACCGTACAAGACTTAGCGACACACCCGGGAAATGCTAAGTCTAACTTCTCGTCCTGGTCTGCTACAGGACCCACAAGCTCTCTGGCCTCCTCTGCACTCACCATGAGTGCTCTGGACTCCTCCTCTAACCTGAGCACACAGGCGCAGGGAGTCAACACTGGGTTACCACCAGAATTACTCAACCGGTTGGTGTTGGATAACCCTTTACTTTATTTATTATTTTTCCCCAGTGCCACCGAAATTACTCAATCGGTTGGTGTTGGACACTGTCTAACAACCCTCGTGCCACCAGAATTACTCAACCGGTTGATGTTGGACACGAGTTTCACCCCTAAGGTGCAGACCTCTCAAAGGGGTTCTACGGTGTTAGGGCACCTAAGTCTATTATAACACAATTATATCTTTCATTACTTTAGAACATACCACTGGATTAATACACTTGTTTATTAACTGTACTAATTTCAACCGCTACTCTGTATATACAGGAGTATTAAAAAACAAGTCAATTATCTGTATTGTTCAAACATACACAACCGCAATATTTCAGTTAATTAAATCTATTTCAACAATTGCATTAAGCACTTTTCGTTTCCGTTGAACCAAATAAAATCATTGAACTGTTCTACACTGATCAGAAGCTGTTCTAGATCATGTATAATCATACCGAAGCAATTTATAAAATAAAATTCAAGTTTCATCAAATACTGATAAAACACCTGATAACCACTGATATCAGTGCAAAAATGCTCAGTTTACCGAAAAATTCCAACTAAGGAGTTAAATAATGATAACTAAATGAACTCCTACTCACAGAGTTTCGAATTGTCCGAGTTTGTCCGGAATTGCGTCTAGAGGCCTAATTTTCGGCAAAGGAAAGTCTTTATCAAATAGAGTTGCTGTGTAATACTTCACCACTGCACCAGCAGGCGCTCACGCAAGCACGAACATAGCAAGGAGATCTGGACTAGTTGCTAAATTAGGAATTCTTGACAACGGCTTTGTGCTGGATTCTCAAAATCGGAATCAAAATCACCCTCCTTGGTGCTTTGCACGCCCAAGGCGGCCTCCTCCTGGCCGTAGGCAGCAGCCGTAGTCTGCTGCTACTTGCCGCAGGTCCAGGTCTGCTAGGCGCTGGCTAGGGAAGCTATTGGTTGCTAGAGGAAGAGGAAGGGAGGTAGAAGAAAGGAAAAAGGAAGGGAGGAAGGAGAAGAAAACTACCAGAACGAAGCTAAGAGGAATCGCCACTGCGCTCCTCTCTGTGGCTGTGATCGCGCGCCACCGCTGCTTAAGCAAATGGCCGAAGAAGAGATAAAGAAGAAAGAAAGGAAAAAGGGTTATATAAAGCTAAAAATTTGGGAAAATTACAGAATTGGACCCCAAATTGAAAACTATCATAACTTTTTCTTCGAAGGTCCGTTTTGAATGATTTCTTTTGCAAAACTTCAAGAATGAGGCCCACTACAAACCCAAGGCATGAAAACATGCTAATCATATTGTCTTACTGATTCAACATTCCAATTGCATCCAATTATTACTTTACTCAAATTAATCATCTTAATTATGCACTAATTGATTTTATGTGCTTGATTCAACTAAATCAAGTTAATGATTCAATCTCAACTATTGATTCACATCTTAGCTTATCTTAATTAATCATGATGTTTAACAAAATACTTAGCACTAATCAAGGTATTTCACGCTAATCGAGGTACTTATTAGTTAACTTAGTTATGGGTCATAACAGATTGCTTCAGAATCCCAATACAAAGAAATCCAAGATGATCTTGGGAGGAGGAAGTGCCCTTCATTTTATAGGAGAAGGAGGGATAGGCTATCCAAAAAATGAGGGGAAAAAAAGAGAGGGAACTATCCTTTTGAATTTTCAAGATTTAGTCAATAGGAATTTGATAGACTTTAATTGTCTTGACCATGTAACTCTCTTCAATGCAGATTCCCACAGCAGCGATTTCAAATACATTTCACTCCCGTAAAACGCACAAAAGCGGTCCAAATAATAGGGTATTATTTTAGGAAATTAAATTTCCTTTCCAATGAATACTTGTACACTCAATTTGGACTTTGTATGCAAGAGTTATGACACTTTTGGTGACAGATATACAATAATTACAGGACTGCTCCAAATTGTGCAATTATACTCCAAGAATATTTATCCCATTTCCTACAAAATCCAAGAAAGTATGATTAAAATTCTTTTTGAAGAGAAAAATATAATATAATGTAATTAATTATAAAACTAAGAAAATAAACAACAAAATAATCATAAAAAGATATCTAAAAGATGCAAATAAAAGTGATGAAAACACATTTATCAGTGTCATTATGGCATTGCAATGAGCACGCTCTCATCCTCTCAAGTTTTATCTTGTTAACTAGAGAGTATTCATCATGTCAGTGAGTGCAAGAAGATATTTACCCAACTCTATGCTCCATATGTGTGATGTGTGCACTTCAGTCCTAATGGTTAGCATTAAGGCTTTTAGATCTCAAGTGATAAGTGAGATACTCTAGTCCTCTCGTATTGTTTTCTCCATACAGAGGTGGTTATTGAGGTGGTACATAAGTCAAAGCCATAAGATCAAACAATCTTATGTTGCCAATTGATGTTTACACCAACCTAGGGTATAGTTTTATTGTGTGGGTTGACTTGTATAATATTAGTTTTCTATTAAATGAGTTCTGAAGCTGATTGGTGGACGTGCATTGTAACACAATGTGTAATGGACTAGAACAAACAAGATATGGTTCGTGGACCTCTTTGGTATTTTGTTTGATTTAGCATCCATTATCCTTGACATATATAGAACTAACATGATCGTCATAAGTGACTGTCAAGTGGTATGGCTATTGAAGTCACTCTTTCTTGAGCTTGCATGATATTGAAACATCTTTTCAAGTGACCACACAATTTCTAATTGTTCCTCTATATGGGAATCCACATCTATTGGTTTTTAGCACTCAAACCTTCAATAGAAGCTTTGAACAAGTTGGAGTTTAGGCACACCATTGTGTGGGTAGTGTTAAGCATTATGGCAAACAATGTCGATGTAGTGATAGAACACTTAACAGAAGCATACTTTTGACATGAACAACGTTAAGAAAGTAGTCTATATCCAACTCAACGTGCATAATTATGTCCCGGTGTAGTACCGATCATTTGGGGCAAAGACATTCTGGTTGATGTAAAAAATGAGCCTACACTTGCTGGGAGGCATATCCATTGGGAGTGTAGTACTCCCTCAAATAATAGTTCTGGTCGTCCTAGGGCACGTTTGGTTTCCCGTATCTGGCGGGATTGGGTTGTATTTATTTGTCCAACAACCTAAATTTTAGGTTTGGTTAACTGGAGACGGGAAATTGGGTAAATGCAGGAGTTCCGCTGATAAAAGAAGTGCAGGAGAACAGATTACTTTTGAAAACCGTGGGACGCCGAGATCCAGCTGGACGCCGGGCTCGGTCAGACCTGTCCACGCTCTCGTAGACCTGGGCTCCGGAGGTTACTAACCGTTTCCACCTTCCCCGCTGCAGGCAGACCAAACGTAAGGACATAGATCTGTTGAATTTCTGAAACCCGCAGCTGGTTCTATCCTGGACATGATTAATGCAGGACTTCCGTAAATCCAACGGAAGTCTGTAAACCAAACGTGCCCCTAATTGCTCCCTTTGGTCATTGGGGGTTTGCTGCTCTAAGTTCACATGTTATTCCTAGCACGGAGATGCGTATAAGTTCAAATGGCAAGGATAGTAGGCAACGCATCAAAACGGGAGAAACTTTCAAACTACACCTACAAATGTAGTTGTCCCAGAAAAAGAAAAAAAGTACGGATTGAAATTTGAACCAAAAGTAATTGTATATATGCAGCATCCCCGTAACAACAATGGAGAAATATGAAAAACCCTAGACCAATTCATTGAATTAAGAAACGATAATTACATGCGTCCAAGTTCCTAGTTGTCAAGTGAGGGGCGATCTACAATTGGGATTCTCACTACGTTTTATTGATTATCCATAACAAAGCATGAGAGGAAATCGACTGATTGAATTATATATTACTAATCTAGGTGGCATTAGAAACAAGAAGCACATCCAAAGGGTAAACAGTTAGGCACATATGGAATTGGGTTCCAGCACTTGGAGCAACCAACAATCCAACTCTAGCAAATTAAAATATTAGACAGCTGAAACGATTAAGTACCAATCCGTACCCTCGATGTTCATAGAAGTTGAAACCCCACTAAACCCTACGCCAAGGTCTGATCCATTATTTGCGTTGAATCTTCGGTGTTACGTCTGGACTCATGACTAACGCTGCCTGAAATGATACTTCGTCATGCGATTGCAGAACTTGTGCTAAATTAAGGGGAGGCCTCGCTACGCACCATATTTAGCTCGGGACAGGTGGTCCTCAATCTCGTGGACAACTGAAAAATTGTTCGCTCTCATATTCGAATGGTAGCTCAGACCGTTGCAGCCGCGGCTGCACCCGGCACAGTTCGTACAACCACCGCCGTGCTCAGCTCTCTCCTTGCGCGCCCTGCCAGCATTACCTCTAAGTCACACGCCGTCCAACTCCACGCCCAGGTCCTCAAATCCACCCGAACACTCTCCTCGCCCTTCGATCCTGCGATCCTGTTTGTCTACTCAAACCTCGGTCTCGTCCGCGAGGCTCAGCTCGCCTTCTCCATCCTATCTTCTCCATCACCGCTTTCATGGAAGACCATCATCCGGTGCTCAACCTCCCATGGCCTCTTCAGCAATGCTCTGTCTCTCTTCACTCGCATGAGGGCCTTGGGTCTGAACCCTGATTACGAGGTCTTCCCTTCTGTGCTGAAGTCATGTGCAGCTCTTGGGGACCTCAGGCTTGGGGAGTCGTTGCATGCATGTGCTGTATATCTTGGTCTCGATATGCAGCTGTATACTGGGAATGCATTGATCAATATGTACTGCAAGTTTTGTAGTTTGGATTCACGGACAGTGCCTCTTTTCACGTCTGGCACATGTCGCACTGATGGCAGTGTTAGTATACCGCAAAGCACAAGTGCTTTAGAGAGCAGGACTTATTGTATGGAAGGTAGATTTAAAACGGAGACAGGTCTAGTGATGGAATCCGATTACAAACACATTGGCTTACAGATGCCCTTTTTTATGGCGAGTGTGTGTAAAGTGTTCGATGTGATGCCTGAACGAGATGTTGTGACATGGAATACTGTAATTGCAGGAATCGCAGAGCATGGGATGCATACAGCAGCATTGATGATGGTCAGGGAAATGTGCTTGGCCAATTTATTGCCTGATTCTTTTACCCTATCTAGCATCCTCCCAATTTTTGCTGAAGTTGCGGATGTTGCCAAGGGCATGGAGATTCATGGTTATGCTGTAAGGCACGGTTTTGACAAGGAGATTTTTGTAGGAAGTAGCTTAATTGACATGTATGCAAATTGTAATAAAATAGAGTATTCATATCATATATTTAAGCAGATAGCAAACCCGGATGTCATCATTTGGAATTCACTGATCGCCGCATCAGTTCAGAATGGTATGTTTGATACGGGCCTCCAGATCTTCCGAGATATGCTAAATGCAGGATTCAAGCCAGTGGAAGCCACATTCTCAAGTATTATACCGGCATGTTCTCATTTGACAACTCTGCATCTAGGAAAACAGCTTCATGGACATGTTATTAGGAGGAGATTTGCTGATAATGTATTTATTGCCAGTTCACTAGTAGACTTGTATTCTAAATGCGGAAATATTCACACTGCTCGCTGGATATTCAATCGAATGAGCTTGCCTGATCTTGTATCATGGACATCGATGATAATGGGGTATGCTCTGCATGGTCCTGCAAAAGAAGCTCTTCATCTCTTTGAAAAGATGCTGGAAGAAAAAGTCCAGCCAAATTCTGTGGTGTTTCTTGCAGTGTTGACAGCCTGCAGTCATGCAGGTTTGGTAGATGAAGCATGGGATTATTTCCATAATATGACTAAACATTACAATATTGTTCCTTGTTTGGAGCATTATTCAGCTGTAGCTGATCTTCTAGGACGTGTCGGGAAACTAGAAGAGGCCGTTTCTTTTATTTCAGAAATGCACATACAACCAACTTCATGTGTGTGGTCTACATTATTAGGTGCTTGTCGAGTATACAAAAACGTCGAAATTGCTGAGAAAGTTGTGGAGAAGATTTTTGTGCTGGACCCTGATGATATGACTACTCACATCCAAATGTCAAACATCTACTCAGCTGCTGGAAAATGGAAAGAAGCTGCAAATCTGAGAGTTTCTATGAGGGATAAAGGGATAAAGAAAACCCCTGCCTGTAGCTGGATCGAGGTACATGGCCGATCGCATGCTTTTGTGGCACATGATACGTCTCACCCATCTTATCATAAGATAATTGAAACCCTAGATATTTTCATAGAACTGATGGAGCGTGAAGGGTATGTACCTAACACAGAGGATGTGTTACATGATGTAGAAGATGAACAGAAGAAATTGCTGTTATGTGGTCACAGTGAGAGGCTTGCAATAGTATATGGAATCATAAGCACTCCTCCTGGGACCACAATTCGTGTAACTAAGAACTTAAGGGTGTGTGTGGATTGTCATATTGTAACAAAGTATATCTCAAAGTTTGTTGGAAGAGAGATAGTTGTCAGGGACACAAATAGATTCCACTATTTCAAAGAAGGAAACTGTTCCTGTGGGGATTTCTGGTGAAGTTCTGCTGAGAGATTGCTTTAGGTGCTCAACGAATTATATTCTATACCTTGGGTAGAAGAAAATGCTCGTTTGCATACACGGTAGATTTGAAGAAATGGCATCTGCCTCATTGTAGTCAAAGGTTAAATGGAGTTAGATATGCCAATCTGTGTACAGTTCCTTGCTTGGCTATTGGAAAGGCGGTCATTGTCTGCTTCAGTAAACATCTTTGTTTTCCCACCATTGAGCTCCTTCCTTCAAGCTTGAATGATCTACTAAATGATTATGGATAATGGAGATATCGTAAGGTAATTTCATGCCTTTTCACTGCACTCATGATTTGGTTATAGGAATGGAAAGGCGCACACAAAAAAAAACCAGTTAGTTTCTGGAAGAATTTATTTCGCAATTTTTGTGGTCAGCCAAATGGTAAGCCCAAACAAAACATAGGCCAACGACTACTTATGTACATTCATGAAGTTTTTTCATAGTTACAACCGTGGTACTAAACATCCTCGACATCTGGCGATATATCCTCGATGTTACATATGTCTACGCTTGTCGATGTCGAAACCTAGTAAACTTTCTCGACATCGATGTTGTCTACTTGTTGACATGTGCCAATAAATTCAGCCTACTTGGTGATGAAATTGACTTATCTAGCTCAAAGCCTCCCATCTTCTCGATGATCTTTGTAGTTATTATTGTTGCACACATAGTGAAGGCATAAAGAACTTGTAGGAAACCATTCTTCACATTGAGATGACTATTTCTTTGGTTTCTAGCTAGAGAGTAATGATAAGTTTATTCCTCTACTAGATTTCCACAAGTTCTGTAAAATTTGGTGTAGACCTATTAAAATTTCACCTATGTTATTTTTTTCCCTCTTGACAAATTGATGTATTTGAAAATAAGCTCATGTTTTTTAATTCTAGAATGTGATCCAATTGGGATTTCTATACATACAGAGCACACATATAGAACAAATCTAAGTTTTAAACATTTTGTTAAAGTGTCTATATTAGTCTATTAGTTTAATAGGCTAATTAGCTTAGTGGGCCTTTATATTCCGGCCCGTCTAGTTTAGATTACTTGGGTCCTAAGTAATAGGGCGTCTCTCCTCTCTATATAAAGGAGAGGCCGTCAGTCTTTGTAATCATCTATTCCTATTCAGTCAATCTTATATTTTAACATGGTATCAGAGCCGTCGCTCCTGAGGGAACCCTAATCCGCCGCCCCGCTTCCCTCTCTCTCTAAGCCGCCGTCTTCTTCCTTCAAGCCGCCGCCGCTCCTTTCTCCAAGAGGACAACCGGGCAAGCGCCCGCCTGCGGGCGGTCGCAGCCGCCATCACCATGGCTTAGCCGGCTGCCCGCTAGGTATATCCCGACCTCCATGGTCATCTATTCTTTATTCTTTCATTCTTTCCATACAACACCTCCGCTGCCTATCATAGCAGCCGTCCTCCATCATCATCCGCAACAGTCGCCGCCGTAGGCATCCGCCGCGGTAATCTCCTTCCGCCATTCGAAACCAGCAGCTCCACATCCAACTCCGCACGATAGCAGCGCCACCGTCACCATCACCATCAGCAGCAGTAGCCGCCAGCAGCCATCTCCACAGTGTCGCCAGCCATCAGAAATCGTTTCCCATCCGCAAGGAGCAGCCATCTCCATCTGTCGCAGCAGCCCAGCCGCCACCGCGTCGATACTATCTACCCGAGCGTCGATAGTATCGAGATCAGTCCAGACGCAACAAACATTCCGTCGATACTCCATCTGCCGCAGCAGCCCAGCCGCCGCCGTGTCGATACTATCGACCCGAGCGTCGATAGTATCGAGATCAGTCCAGACGCAAAGAGCATTCCGTCGATACTATCGAGATCACTGCAGACGGAAAAAGACTGCTGTTGCTACTATCGACATTTTCGTCGATGGTATCGAGATTTAATCAGTCGTTCGCTTGAAGCCTTCATCGCCGCTTTGGAGAGGCTCCGCCTTGGCTCCACATGCAATTTCTCCGGAGTCACGCAGGAGACCCTTTGTCATCTCCTATGGTGCGACAAAGTGCTACACCAACGAACGTCATATTTGCCATCATCCGCAAGCTGTTCTTCCACTTCATCATCATCCCGGCAATCTTCATCTTCCATTTGCTGCTATCTGCATCATCATGCTACTGCTGTCCCTACGCCATCACCTGCTGTCTTCATCATCATCACTCCATCATCATCACTTCATCATTGTCACCTCCCATCTATGTCTACTCCCATATTTATTATGCCCTCTATTGCTATTCAGATCATTAATCGGTCCTATCTTTTGCTAATCGGATCCAATTTAGAGCCTAATCATATTTTTCGCGGGGGCTCCGCCCCTGCACCCCCGGATTTGTTGCCCTAACAGACCAACAAACCCCTTTTTCGGGTCGGGACTAGATCCATTTATTTTTCTACCCAGATCTCATGTTGACCCATTTAGTATACTCTCTTTGGCTATCGGTTTCATTCTCCACATATTCCCAACTCCATTTCACATATTCCTCTCTTTTTCCACCGTTTTCTTTCCCACCCACCCATATTATGTGAGCATCCCTTTTCCACATCACGGGGGGGTCATATATCCATTTCTCCACACCAAACACTCACTTTCGTCGTATTTGGTGTGCGGGGGGGGATAGAGAGGAGAGAAAGAGATGAGAAGAGAGAGCGAACATGAGAGCATATGAGAGAATGTATGAGAGAGAGAGTATGAGATGAGATGATGATATATGTATTCAAATTATATATATTCCAGACTATCTTCATGAAGCTTCACATTGTTCATCACACCAGTTCTCTACTTGAGCCAGCAGTGAAGATCCAGCGTCGACACCATATCCGTTGTTGATGATGTATTCCTTCAGCTGCATTCACATGAAACATATGGGTGCTTCTTCAGTTTTATCTTCACCGAGCTGCTTCATCACGTCTTCTCCGAGCCGCATCTGCTGTATCGACATCGCCTGTAGCTGATCCTCTTGGGACTTTCCTTGATGGATGATATCTACTTTCCTGTCAAGCCCCCATGGTTCCTGCATCGTATCAAGCAGCAGATCGTCCGTCCACGTTCGTGCCGCGTTAAGCATGTATTCCAGTGGCGAGTTGCTGTAGTATCAGGACCATTCGTCGACACTATATCCGCGTTCGTGCCGCATTAAGCACGTATTCCAGTGGCGCATTCTTCAGCCTGCAGAGTATCTTCAGATGCACTTCAAGGAAGACCTTCTTCAAAGCTCGAGTATCTTCAGCCTGCAAAGTCATCATCACTATTTGATTCAGGGGGAGTATTGATTAAGGGGGAGTAACATATTTTGTATGGGAGTGATATTTATCTTCATCTTTCATTTATCATTTCTTTTTATCGAGTCCTGTAACTCTCCAAGCTTGGACATGTGTTTCACCCATGCTCCAGCTTGAGGGGGTGTTAAAGTGTCTATATTAGTCTATTAGTTAAATAGGCTAATTAGTTTAGTGGGCCTTTATATTCCGGCCCGTCTAGTTTAGATTACTTGGGTCCTAAGTAATAGGGCGTCTCTCCTCTCTATATAAAGGAGAGGCCGTCAGTCTTTGTAATCATCTATTCCTATTCAATCAAACTTATATTTTAACACATTTCATATAAAAGATTATAGACGGAGTATGTGTTTACTAAAAATATGATGTTTTATGCCAAATTCCCTCATAATCTCACTATTTTTTAGCTTATTTTGCGTCGGAGTGTTAGTCTAAAATTTCCTCAAAGTTTCCTTACATGTTCCAAAAACTTCCACTTTCTTGCCTGTCAAAGTTGACACTAAGACGACGTCTTTTACAGTGGCACATGACTGTGTTTTTCTTTATATGTAAACATGTATGGATGACTATATATATACATATATTTAGTTTTTAAGATAGATTTGATGAAATCTATCAAATTTCATCATGAAATCACTACTTTGAGATTAATTTTTGTCAAAGATGTGTCGAAGTTTGGTTGTAAAAATCCTCGAAGTTTCCTCGATGTTTCCACAAACTTCCACTTCCACACCTGTCGAAGTCAACTCAAAGTCGAAGTCCTATTCCATGGTTACAACAATTTCATGATGTTGTAGATTTTTATTACAAATTGTTTTTCACAGTTGTGTTTTTTGAAAAAGGTCTTGTAACCCTCTCATGCTGTGACTTGTTGGAAAAAGTTGTGCCTTATCACAATATTTTCAGTAGTAAATTGTCCTTTTTGCCTCGACGAATGATTCATGTTTTTCCTGCAGATATTCATACTTTTCAAAGTTCCAACACTTTTTCATGTTATTTGTCGAGATTTCATTACAATATGTTTTTATTAGGTAATGAGTTTCAAAAAGGTTTTATAACCCTCCCAAGCCACATCCCAACTCAACCCAACATTGTGTCATGCCCCCTCCCTTGATAGGCTTTTCCCCTCTCTCTTGCAACACATCAGTCTCTTCTAATTTTTGTGAGATCCTTAAATTCAAATGATTTCGTGCTATATATATGCATACACAGACGAAAACAATTGACTAGACTTCAATTACCAGGCTCCATGTGACGTAGGTAGGGTTCAGTTGTAAAATGGGATGGGATATTGTGAGCAATGAAGACTTACCCACTGCATTTCCAACATTCTCTTTCACCCAAATGAACATTGCTTTAAGGGGTTTTTGCCTAGTATCAGGTATCCTACACCCGGGATCTTCAAAATTCTTCAATATGTGCTAGTAGAACAAAATATGACATCAGCATAGTACCTTCATTCTTTTATGTTGGGTATGCCGGTCTTCTTCTTCCTCTAGGTCAACAAGAACATGTGCGCTACCACTACCATGATTGCCACCGCCTCCCTTTTCATCTATCAACTTTTGAAAGAATCTAATGAAACATTTCTTGAGAGGTACTCAAGTACTGAATACCATGTTGCATTGTCAATGAGAATGGCTTTTAGAGACAAAAAATTTGGTTGCAAATTCCATTACATATCAAGGAGCTTAGAATGGCTATGCAACAAATATTGCCAAGGGGCACAAAACCAATCATCCACAAAGTAAAAATATCTAATAGCACTTTGCTTAGAAACCCACCACGGACTGCAAAGATTAAACTGGAACTATATTAAACAAATTGGAAATCCTTTATTGACCCACTCATGAAATACAAGATGGTGATATTTTCCAACCTGAGAGGTCCCACATCAAAATGACTTGATATTAATGCTCACTATTCAGAAATCTAGCACAACTTTGCTGAAGACAGTAATCATGACGAGGATGCCACTGATGTAACAAAGTTGAGGGCGACGAGGAAGCAAGAGCAACAACTAAAGACGTCAAACTAGTACTAGTCTGCATATCATACATACCATTTCCCCCTTAGTGTCATCCACTATTATCCTGTTCATCCTTAGATTCTATAAGGTAAAGGAGTAAGGAGAAAAGGTCACAATGCATTTAAAAGACTGGTTTATTTGATTAGTAGAAAAAAGAATCAAGGGAAACTCAGGTGCAAATAACACGGAAGTCAATGACATAGGAGTACTAATGACATCGCCTACACCAGCTACAGAAGTAGAAGCATAAACCAACATAACTAGGGGATGTGTATAAGATCTACTAGGGTAGACATGAAGTGAAAATGACCATAAATGTTGGCAATGCCTCTGAATCCAAAATCCAATCAGAATCAAAATTACTAGCCTAAAGGCAAACAGTACCACCTGAACACTAAGCAATATTCTAGCTTAAAGGCAAACAGTACCATCTGAATTCTAAGCAGTATAGTAGCCTAAAGGCAAACAGTACTACCTGAATGCTAAGCAATATTGTAGCCTAAAGGCAAACAGTACTGCCTGAATGCTAAGCAATATTCTTGGGAGGCTGATGTAGAAGCAAACGAGACATGTGCCTAAATCAGTCTATGTATGAAGAGCAAAAGTGAATCATCAATATCCCAAGAGGAATCAGTGGAGAGGGTCCAAGCAGAAGTAGAGGAACTGTGCTCAGAGCTCTCATGAGCAGAAGAGACATAGTTGACCCACTCAGGCTTACCAGGTTCATCCTAGCATATCTCCTCATCATGCTGTATGACCAAATAATACAATGTCAAAATGAACAAGAGGAGGCACTAGTAGAACGTCCATGACCAGAGGGTGAATTCACATCCACATCTACGACAATCACTTTGACCACAACTACAAGAAACCTCCAAGGCTGAGGCATCTGTGGATGATACAATATGATTTGTTGAGATGGGGGACAGACAATCATATACCGCATCTAGTGTTGCTAGTGGACCAGAATCCAAAATCCAATGATGACATGACCTGTAGGATGTAGGCGAAGACAAAGAACTAAACTAGCTGAAATTTATGCTGCTGGTATTTGCAAAACTTTCGTAGAGTGATGACTGTTAGCTTCATCTGATAATTAATTTAAAGCAACAATGTGATAAAAAAAGATGTATAGTCAATTAGTCATAAACTGTGATGTGTTCAGATCCTGCAATATTACAAATTCAAAACAAATTGATGCGGCATGCGTCGCGGAAGCAGAAGACCAAGAAGAAAATGACAAATTCATATTCAACTATAAGGGACAAGCCCCCAAGGCGGATATTCATACTAAAAGACATGAAACTCTAGACCTGAGGCATTTACAACAATTACCTAACAAAATATAAAAATAAAATAAAATAAATAAAATTAGCAACTAAGTGCATACAACTATATAATTTGCACATAAGTCCTTAATGACAGAATATAATGCAAAAAAAATCGATAATGTTGCATGTATCCTGCATCAACTCCCCCAGGGTTCAGAAGGCAAGCCACCTGTGAGTCAAATTCATATCCTATGCAGGCTCTCCTAACATTGGCCGATGGTAGGACAAGTGGACTGGGTGTTGCTTGGAGACCAGACTCGGGGTGTTGTCAACCTTACTCATGTAGTAGGGTCAAAGTAGTAGTACTGATTGTATCTTTAGAGAATCCACAAACATTGACAATACGAAAATGGAGGTGTAGGCATCATTGATATTATCATGGCATGTGATGAATGGAGTTGTCAATGAACAATGTGATGCAGGAATGATGCCGTCAACATATAGATATTCACTTGCACGATGTCAACATTGTAAGAATCACCAGTACCATCAATTGCTAGATGTAGCACATAGTCTGGCTCAGGCTCGTCCTTGTCAACTTCTGAATTATCGGCTGGGAGCGCTTATGCATCATCGTCCTCATCATCACTAGGCTCTCTAGAGGGGAATATGTCATATGGTGCGATGTCGGCCTCTAGATTCTTGGCAAATGTTTTCGTGGTGAGGCTGGGATACAAAGGGGCTTGAATTCCAAAATGGAGCATATTTTGGGCAATGCGTTGGAGGTTTGTTGAGAGGTGCTTCAACTTCTACATGGAGGTATTGAAATCATTGAGATCCTCAGTAGTTATAGAATCCATGTCATGCACCTTGTTGTATATAGAAGAAGTTTGGAAGCGCGATCCAATCCCCTAATTCATGGATCCAACTCCGTAGAAAGAATTTCGGACATCGAGTACCCGTGTGAACCATGTCGATGCTAAAAGCAGGAGGAATATAAGGTTGCATGGTGTTGCACTGAAATTGGAAAGTAATGATTAACTTTTTTAATCAGTCTCTTGATTTCAAGATTCACACCTTTTGCTTCTTCCTTTATTTTGAGATAGCATGCTGCAGCGAGGATAGTAGTGGTATCAATATGTTTCATCGGAAGAGGGGTATTAACATGGACCAGATGTGGAGGGGTGAGATTAGATCTTGCGGAAGGAAGCAAGAAGGGTTTGGAGTGGTGGAAGCAGATGGAGAGGTATACAAATTTGATTTTAACGATCACGGCTGGTACATGTGCCCGGGAAGGTGACGACGTGAGAAAGAAGATAGAGGAACTGTACCCTAAAAGATTAGGCTTTTGGCTCTGATACCATTTCATGCGGAATGCAACGAGGAAGAAGAACAGGAAGAAAACAACAAATTCATATTTCAAATCACATTCAACTGCACGGGACAAGCCCCTAATGCAGGTATTTATACTAAAAGAAATGAAACCGTAGACTTGAGGCATTTGCATAAATTGCCTAAAAAATATAATATTAAGATAAAACTAATAAATTGGCAACTAATTGCATGTAACTTGTTGACAAATGTGTGGGACACTGTAATCGTTGTTGTTGTTGTTATTGATATGTACACCCTCGTCCTATATATATTAGAGATGAGGCAAATACAAGGAAGCGGACTAAACCCTAATGGGACAGGGTAGACAGGCCCATGTACATAATAGACCAATTAACCTATTAACTAAATAGGCTAATACTCTCTAACACTCCCCCTCAAACTGGATCATGGGTGAACACATGTCCAAGCTTGAAGTTACATGACTCGATTAAACAATAAATGATAAATGAAAGATAGATATGTCTCTCCCCATACAAAAATTGTTACCCCCCTTAAAAAAAACTTCCTAACTAAACACATATGATGACACCTCCTTGAGATGTGTTCTGCAGGCTGGAAATGCTCAAGCTTTTGGAGGAAGCCTTTCTTTTGAAGTGCATCTGGAATGAAGAATATCTGAAGCAGACAGTCATAAATACCACGACTACGCCATCTTCATTGAAGAGGAATGTGTGAGTGGAATAAGCGCACATCAACACATCCCACGTACATAACACGACACGAACGCGGAGACAACAGTGTCCATGTAGCAGTAGTGGTGTCTTCAAATCGTCTGAGAAGTTAACTAATTGGAATTAGCGCCCCAAGACTACATACATGCATAACATGGCACGAACACGCTGGACGAGGCAACACAGAAATAGCAGATGCAATTCGGAGAACACGCTGGACGAGTTGATATCCTGGTCACTTGCTAAGCGAGACTGAGAAATGTATGACCATACTTATGTGAGTCAATATGTGATATGTGAGCTCACAAACATCTCATACAGTCTTCTCTAGTTCAAGGAACATGGATTGAATGTTAAGAGGATGACAATTCCATGGCTCGTGTTCAATC
Organism: Alisma plantago-aquatica; assembly: GCA_963693085.1. Classification (NCBI taxonomy): domain Eukaryota; kingdom Viridiplantae; phylum Streptophyta; class Magnoliopsida; order Alismatales; family Alismataceae; genus Alisma; species Alisma plantago-aquatica. Next base: position 1,108,677,313 of record OY856410.1, read on the forward strand.
TGGATATCAGTGACAAAGGAACTATACAATCACGATAGCACTAATCACAAGTATAGATTGAAGTTATTCTCCAACTTTTCAAATACTTGGGTAGTAATGATGTGTTGTTAGATACCGCTCATTGTTTGTGATGTCATAATCTAGTTGTTGACATTCACTGCCAACGTAATTTGGGACCTATATGGTCACACACATAGGATCAAGGAAGAAAATGTCCGATTTCGACGCCGTTTCGGTGGCCACAGGAACAGAAATTTCGACAAATTTCGACAGAAATTTCGACAGATGCGTTCCTGGCGTTTCGACGGCCAAATTAACGAATTATTTGATGAAATTTTACCAGAAGCATATACTAGTCTAGATCTACTCAAATATGCAATAATATTTCATATTGGATATGTTAGGGGGGGGGTCTCCTCATGAGTGAGTGAAGAAAGATAAACTGTTTCGATGGGGATTTCGATGGGGATTTCGATGTCAATTTTGATAGTGAAATGAATTAGTTAAGTCATTATAGTTTGCAAGCACGATAAATAGACTTAAAGACACAAACATATGCAAAGAAAATATGGTCTAGTATGGTAGGACATCTAGGTGGGATGACAGGCTGTACAGAAGCAATGTTGATCTGATCATCTGATTGTGAGTAGTATTAAGGAAATCACAACTTACAAGTTACAACTTCAATTAAAACTTACTAGTTAGTAGTTACTACAAGTCTACAAGTATACAATCCAAGTTAATATTAGTATATATTGTTAATATAAGCATTAATCTAGGCAATTCCATGTTAAAAAAAAGATTTTTTTAAGCAAAAAAGATTAGATTTCAGTAGTAATACGGGTTTAGGTTATGGATTTAGTGATATTTAGTAGGATTCATGTTTAGATCTACACCATTTAAGGATTTAATGCATAGATCCACCATTTTTGGTAGATCTAGTACCTTAGATCTAAGAGAATAGAGAGAGAAATATGGTAGGAGGAGAGATTAGAGAGAGAGAATAGGTAGAACATTAGATGGGGGGGAGAAGAAGAAGAGGATTAAAGAAAACATACCTCAAAATCCCTCAAAATAGCCTTTAGAACCTTCAAAATCGCCCAAGTAAAAATCTGCAGCAGTCGTCTTCTTTTTCGGCGGCACAGTTCGGCGTCCCGACCCGTGCCAGCGAAATAATAGCCATAAAGTAGCTAATTTGCAGCGAAATTTCTCCTGTTTCGGCGAAATTTGAAAAAACCATCGAAATTTTATATTTTACCGGCGAAATTACGTACGTAACAAGAGGTACTGCTGTTTCTATGTCCGATTGCCATCGGCACCGAAATAATTGGCGAAATTTCGCCAATTTCGACGATATTTTGAACATTGCATAGGATGCACTTGGAAAAGTAGTTTACCCAGGGAAAAGATTTAACTTGGTTAATCAAGTGTTTAGGTAATCAACTTAAACAATACTGAATGTCAGTTGATTGGCTGGAATGTCCAGTCGACCGATTGAGAATGCCAGTCGACTGACTGGACTGGTCCAATCGACTGACTGAAAAGTCCACTCGACCGACTGGACAACCAACACGACTGGGTCATGCGTTGATGCTGACGTAATGATGTGCATTAATCATCACAGAAAAAGTCAGTGCTTTTGCGAATAGGAAAACAAGCCAATTGACTGATTGGAGTGTTCAGTCGATCGACTAGTGATTCACAATATCCGTCAAACCATGATATTATGAAAACCCTAGCCTATCCACTCTTATATAAAATGGGAGGTGGCCAAGACTCTTAATACTCTTGTATAACAAGACTCCTCATCTCACAGTTGTGTTAATGTGAGAGCCAAAGGCATCTTACCTGCAAAAGGGAGAGATAGCCAAATGAGAGAAAAGTCGACGCTAGCATGTTGACAACACAAAGAGACAACTCCTTCCGCGGCTCTAGAAGAACGACGAGGAGTTTCCGGTAGTCTGCGTGGACTACATAGAGGCGTGGATGCCGTTGTCACTACACTAGGAGGACGCCGTCAACCACCATCCGTGGTGCAACACTAGGAGACCACTGGCGATTGTTGTCCGGGTTCTTCTTGAGAAAGAAAGACAATCTACAGGGATTGTCGCTGGACTTGCTCCAGGACCAGGTATATGCCTTGCACCTTCCTTCCCGTTTCATAGTTGTTGACGCGATCTCTTAGTTTATGGGAAATTTGATAAGATTCTTTTTATTTCCGCTACCATTTCTGTCCCCATATTTCCCTACATAAAGGAAGCCACAATAGCCAAGATGCTAGGATACTGACATTTCCTCATGGAAACAACAATATTTGTGATCAACAACTACTGGTGCTACAGGGGGGGTTAGCTCCTGGTGGCAACTGATACAGGAAGTACATTGCTTGTTCCAGATGATTCGCGGCGACGACCAACAACTGATGTTGATGCTGCTTCTTGTAAGTACGGAAAGAGCATGAGTGGATATGGAAGAATATTGCCTGTGTGTGGCCTATATAGAGAGAAAGGCACAACTGCCTGCCAATAGGCATGGTTGCTCTATTCTGTTTTTAGAATTAGGTTACAGAGCTGCTTTGGTGCCATGTAGAAAAGTAAACTTCGAGGAACATAATATGTCATCATTAAGCAAACCTTACTCCAATATATATTGGGAGAAGTACATTACAAACTTGAACTTTGATAATTAATGGGCCACAGACTGAAAATCATAGGGACATGTATTAATAACTAATTAGCTACATATTCTCTCACTCCACATCAATCTATGTCCACAAAATTTTTGTCCTCATGTTGCCTGCTTCCCTCTGTATGATGCTTCCTTCACTCTCTAACAGACTTGCCATTTCCATCTCTTCTTTGTGATGTTTGTGCTAATGACCATGTTTGACATAGTCCTTTTGGAATATACCAGGTCCTGGTATATTTCAAAAAGCGGCCCGTTCTAAGCTTAAGTGCCCGCTTAAGCATTGTGGAAGGGACAACAGTTGTTTTTTGGGCCTAGGCGGGTGTTGAGGCGGCGGCAACAATAATGCCGCTAGGAAATGGTTTTTGGTGGCCTTTTGCTTCTGAATGGGAGTGGGAATGCATCCATATTCCTTGGCACCCCTGTCCGTCTATAAAAGGAGCAGCAACAACTGCACAAAGCACACCAACAACGACAATCACTTGGAGTTAAACAAGTCGATCCTTGGCAACTAAAAGGGAAAGCATCTCGAAAGGAGACACTGGATCCTTAGAGACCGACTGGAGTCTGACAAGCACCCGATCACCCCTCATTAAGATGTCAAGGTTAACGAAGGGGATGCAAGGACCAAGAACAGAGGTTACAAAGCTTTCTCTAGGTCGACAAGTTAGTATTTTAACTGGTCGCTACTCTTAAGTTAAACATCTCGCTTTTGATTTTTGTATACAAGGACGTCTTGTGTGTACTACTTCTCTGTTAGTGATTAATAATCAACATTTGCGACTGACGTAATTGACTCAACATGCTTCATTCCACTACGCATTCACCATGGTCCAGTACTGCTTCCCGGTCTAATGATTCTTATTGTGCTGTAACTTAATGCCTAAGTGCCTACATATTCTAATTTCTTCTGAATTTTGTAATGAATTGTTATATTCTAGATTGGTAATTAAAACTAATTATTAATTTAAGGTAATATGATTCAACTACTCAATGCATCTTTACATGATGATTTTATTTTAAGTCATTCTAGGAGCGAGGACTATGGGTTTTGTTTGATGTTTGAGTGTTTTTTAGCTTGTAACCATTTACTTCTACAACAAGATCCTTTTTAATCTATGAAAGTCATTCTGATGTAATGAAATATCATTCAGAATACTTGATTGTTGAGTAATATTTATCTATGTTAGTAGTATGGCTGTCACTAAATTTTTCACCATTTTTAAAGCAATGCAGACCGCTTTTTCAAAAAGTGCCCGCTTTAGTCCGCTTTAAAACCCGCATCCCGCTTCCCACTTCAAGGGGGTCAATCCGCACGCTTCTGGCTTCGCGCTCTCCAAAACCTAGACCAGGATCGTAGGGGTGGTTGGATCTTGCAGGTTAGACCACTGAGACAGCTCGTGCACAAGAGTTACAAGAATCATCTTCAAGACAAAAATTATGGGTTGCATCTTCAACAGGCTTGTACCTTCCTTGATCTCTGTTATTTAATTTGCTGTGAATCTTTGCTTTTGTATAACTATTTCCGATGCTTTGCAGTGTACAATGGTAGTGTCATATCGTTGTTATTTTGCTTGAGAAAATCTAATTAACAGTATCATTTCTCAACATTATGCTACCAATTGCTATAAGAAATGTATATGATCTCCATAGTCACAAGTTCGGTTTTCGGAATACGTTCGTTTGAGATGAAAAGTTCGGAATTCGGCAATTATGCGGGAAAACCGGATAAAAAAGGGTCAACGTATAGTAGAAGTCCGGTCAACTATTCGGGAAAAAGTCGGGAATAAATCAGAGGATATATACATGTGTTGCATACAAATGTATGTATATATATGTTTTGCACATATATATGTACATATATATTGCATACATATATCTATAACTATTACTTACATATACATATATTACATACATACACACATATATGCATGTACATACACATAGACACATATATACACTTAAACTAAGTTAAGAGTCTTAATCAGTATGAAACGGGGTAAGAACATATAAAATGGGAAAAAAAACATTAAACATGATTAATTTGCAAAAAATACAGAGATAATACGTAATGTTCGGGAATTGAGATTTTATCGGGAGTTTCATATGGTTAGGGAAAAATTCGCGTTTTAAATGCGACTTTTTCCAAAAGTAGGAGTATAATGTGATATGATGATCTCTCTGCCCTGGAACAAAGACCTGGCACTGCTTCCAGAACAAGACTGACAGTTTCTATTGTCGGCATTTCCTGCAACAATAGAGCTGCTGTTAATGCTGAGGGTAAGCTGCAGAGAGCCTACTGAATTTTGTTTGTTTGTTATTTTCTGATGTTTTGTTTTATTTTGCTGAATGACATCCTTTATGTATAAAGTTTGATTTGCCATTGAAACAGGAATAGCTACGGCAATTTTAGCCAACTTATTTGCTTACTATTTTTGTGTAATAGACTGATTGGTACGCAATTTTAGCCAACTTATTTGCTTACTATTTTTGTGTAATAGACTGATTGGTAAGTAATACATGCAGATTTACTTTCTAGTGGAGGTTGAATAAGCTGTTTATCTAGAGAACAGCTTTTTTGGGAAGGTAATTGGTAACTGGCCACTGTTTTTCAGTGGAAGATAGATTTAATGGTGTTGTTTTTTCTAAGGAAAAGCAAAGAATGAACATTAATGTTTTAGAATAGAGGTGATTCTGATGGGTACTGCTCCAATATCTTGCGTTCAGAACCTATTTTACTTAGAGCTATCATCCTAGGTCGTGGAACCTGCTTGTAGTTTCAGGTTTCAGCTACGGTGAGCACCGCCTAGGTGATGGCAGGTTCTCATTGTTCTTAGAGTAATAGAATACATCTTTATATAATAAACAAAATTTGAGCCCTGGTAGCATGTGAGGATGTGAAAAAAAAAGATCTTTGGTTTGGACATTATGCTGGAGCATAAAAGATTAGTTGATATCAGTGAGTCAGAGGCTCAGAGCTTACATGTTTAGTCAGAAATAATTGAAGTTGTAGGGCGTTTATGTCACAATGGCTTCGTTTCGTTAAATTATTTCCCTTCAGCACTGAAGAAGATGATGCCGGAGTCAAATGGGTGGAGGAGGAAGACCGTTGGCAAATTTTTTACGGAAAGAACATTCATTCTTGCTGTCTGCCTCAGAAGATAACATCACCAGAACTACTAAACCTGTCACGCCAACATCAACTGCAGATTCAATGTGAAAAGCACGTGTGAACATGTTCGAAGATCTACAGAAGGAAGATATGACAAAATGGACATGGAAGGGCATTCTGATGCCGTTTTTACTGATATTTCTATTTCTTCACGGGACGACCTTTTCGGGAAGACAATATGGAAGCGTAAAAGACCGGCTGCAGTGACTTCATCTGTAAGTGGGTTGGAACAACAGGAGGGGGTTCAGTCTGGGGTCAAGAATGTTACAGTCACAGAGAAGACTCAGGATGATACATCTCAAATGGATTTAGGGGTTGATCATACAGTAGCAGATCCAGAGGGCGATTCTGTCAATGTTGGCGCCTAGGAAGCACATATACGGATATGTATTGGATACGGGTACGGGTACGGGGATACGGTATTTTTCGAAAATATACGACAGGGGTACGACATGGATACGGAATTTTTTTAATATTTATTTTAATATGTTAAATATAACCAATATATTTATTCTAAAAATAGATGAAGACAATCAAATTTCTTTCACAAATCACAATATATCTAAAGAAAATGGTAACCAATTCCATAATATCGAACAATGATATAAAAGGGGTCTTTCATTCATATTAATGTGAGATAGAAGTTACAAAAAGACATGATAATATCATATTCTAAACCTTTCACATTTCATGTATTATATTCTAAACAATAGAACTAGTAATTGAATATTTATGCATATGAAAAGTATATCCAAGAATCAAAATTTAAGAATTTTTTTGAACTGAAATATGAAACAGCAGAGACATTTATAGATAAGTAGGTATATTAACAGCAAGGACACGATTATAAAATTAGAACAACTAAACAGAAAAATTAGAGAAAGCTAGGGAGGATTACCTTCAAAGGGAATTACCGAAGACAGTGTCCCACAATAGAATTCCGAGAAGACTAAAGAGTCAAGGTAGAAATTCAGAAGCTAGAAGAGGCTGTAACCATCAATAGGAAATTGAATCCCTTTGGAGAAGATGAGGAACAAAGGTTGTATGCTAACCACCAATAGGCTTTTGGAGAAGAGTGAGGCACAAGCCGCACAACAATAGAAATATGCCGTGGACTGAAGCAAAGCAAAGCTTCAAAATGTATCACACAAGGCAAAGGAACCGTTTTACTAATTTGCACAGAGAATCAATAAAAATGCAGGCCAAACCATTGAAAAGAGGTCTCAAAAGTGAAAAAAAAGAGAAGGAGGAAGATGAAAGCGAAAAAGAGAGGAGCATAGCAATAGAATAGAGAAGACGATGAAGTACCTGGCTGTGGAGAAGAAGAGGCCCTCCATCCGCAGCAAAGGAGCCGTTTTACTGATCACGTGCGTCAGGTAGTGGGTTATTAGGAAAAGGGTTAAATGGGCCGGGCTGTATGCAAAACGTACCCAGGACGTATCCATGCTGTATCTAGGCAAAAAAAAAGTAGAAAAAAAGGGGATACGGCTAGAGAGGTATCGGATACGTATTTAGGTGTATCCAGCGAGTATTGGTATCGGATATGTATCGGATACGGGTACGACACCTATTTTGGAGTATCCGTGCTTCCTAGGTTGGCGCAGATGCAGTCTCAATTGAAAGCCACACCGTGTTGGTTGATGAAACAGTGCCCAGTCATTCAAATTTTGTGCCCTTACTTACATCCGACAACTATGAACAAGATACTTCACAATCCACAACTATGGTAGGTCGGGAGACGAGTAGTCATGGGAAGATGAAACATAATACTATGATGGTGAGGCATGGATCAGGGACTGGAGACAATGATGATGATCGGTAGATCAAAAGGAGCACATTATTAAGTTCAGTTTAATGTTGAGTACTATATACTGGAATGTGAGGGGAATTGGGCATTCAGATACTAAAAACACCCTTAAAGATATTGCTAACTGCCATAAACCTTCTCTGTTTGCTGTTATACAACCGAGAATGTCGGGGAAACATGCTGAGAAAGTTATTAAATCCCTGGGATTTAACCGGTCACATAGAGTAGAGGCAAGGGGTTATTCTGGAGGCATGTGGCTTCATTGGAAGGAAGAATCTTGTTCTGTTATGGTAGTTGAAAGCCATAGACAATTTACACATTGTCGTGTGATTGGTTTTTACATTACGATTGTGTATGGTCGTCCAAGACCGGCCTTAAGGAAATTGTTATGGAAACATCTGATTCGGCTGTCTGTAGGGATGGACAGTCAGTGGATTGTGGGTGGGGATTTCAATGCCAAATTGAATGCTTTGGAGAAACAACGGAGTCACCGATTCAATGCTGCTGAAGCATTGGAGTTTCAAGATAGACTTATTTGTGCTGGGTTAACAGATCTAGGATTTTCTGGTCCTCGTTTTACAAATAAGAAAGGCATGTTGTTGAACGTCTCGACAGGTTTGTTGCTAATGCAAGGTGGATTAGAGAGAACAGTAATTGTGTGGTTACCCACCTTCCTAGTATATGATCGGACCACAATCCAATTAGACTTTCTGTACCTGTGAAGGACCAGAAGGAATGTGTGTTCAAAACAAAGGCCACCTGGAATACCAGTCCAAAGGTTTCAAAGATTTCTGGAAACTGTATGTCACAGAGACATGTGCTTTGAAGATGCTTGGAGATCTACAAAACCCTCTATTGTTAAATGGGATAGTAAACAGGCATGTGAACGTGTTAAGAAGAAAAAGCAGTTACTAACGAGCATTGAATCTTTACAGAGACAGTAAAAGGATTCATATGACTCAATTACAGATGAATATTGCTTACAACTGGAATGTCAATATGAACAGTTATTAGCGGATGAAGAAGAGGTATGGCGTCAGAAATGTTACATTGATTGGATCAAGAATTCAGATTTAATACAAAGTTTTTTCACACTTACATGAAGTGTAGTCAGCGTCCTAATATGATAACTATGCTACATAATGCTGACAGCGAATAGGTAGCTAAGCTCCATGAATTAAATCAGCTAGTCTTCGCCTTTTTTAAAGATCAGTTAACCACCACTGTTATCCTAATGCAGGAACAGATGGACTGCATCCCAGCCAGGTTTAGAAGGTTATCTGCTGATGTTTCTAAATTCTAATTGAATTGCTCGCTTACCTGGGGAGTCTGAAATTCATTCTACATTAATCAACAGTGTCTCATTAATCAACAGTGGGTACTGTCAAAGGCTCATTAATCAACAGTGTCTAATGCACTCCCAGGCTTTCCTCTATCAATAAATATGTGCGATTCTGTTATAACACTTATACCTAAGTTGGGATGGAAATGGAGTGGGTTTTCTGCCAACCGCTCCACCCCCATCCAAACCACTTGAATGGACTCTCCTTTGGATGTCTGCTCCAATACACCATGGTATTTCTGCCCCCAATTATCGGGTGATCGTGGGAGTCCGTTTCACCCAGTTGATGCGATGAACACCTGCATGCAGCACATACAAGCCACATAGATCATGCTCGTTCATATTTTTATGGAACTGCAAAATGTTGCTACTGCTGATTTTACGGAACTGCAAAACGTTATCACTGTAGTTGGTGACTTGGCTACTTTGGGGTTAACGTTGATCAACAACACCACAATGCACGACCATCGCGGAAAAGGACAAACATAATTACCTCGACCTTGGTTTACAATGCTGTCATGGATTACCATTCCCCTGCAATACAACCGGAAACCGTCACTATCACCATCCATTCTCCAAGAGGGTGACCAAAAACTGGGGTGGGGTGGAATGGTTTTGGAAATCCATTGGGAACTGGATTATTTTGCCATCCCTAAGGTTCTGAATCCAGTATCTTGTAATCTAAGAAGCACAAACACTTTCTACAAGCTGATGTGTCCGTGTCAAACACATGTCGACACACCTTGGACACGCCTGGACACGTGGCAGACATGTCTTCATCATGCCCACTTTGAATTTTTTTATCATAGTCTTGGACACATTCAAGACAAGCCATACTAACCCACTTAAGACTAAGCGTATGAAAAAAATCCCAAGCCTTCTCCAAATCCACGTCTCCGGTCATCCACTACTCCTTGCCTTACTAGCATCAAGTGGTTAAGCTTTAGTTGCTACAAGCAAGCCATCAACGCCCTTCTTTAGCAATTGTACCATGCATAATCAACGGTATCATCTCAACTGCTACATGCATTCAGGGTCTGCCTCATCAATCACGAGGAGGAAAGAAGTTGGATTCACCGCCTTCTCTTCCAGTTCCATGTAACTCTTCCTCCTTTTCTTCCCCACTTCTTCGTCCTATTCCTGTTTCTTGTCCCTCTCTTCTTTTTCCTACTCTGAAGCTGCAATAGTTGTATTCCTTCACCTCCTCTTTTTTATGCTCCTCTATGTCTGCTTCTCCCCCTCTTGTTCCTCTTTTCATTACTGCTCCTCTTTTCCTATTTGAATGTGGCAGCAACCACAACATTGCTCCCAATCCCCCTTCTCTTATTTCATGTTGGTCCTCCATGTCTCCTACCTTCTCTTGCCATTCCTCCCCCTATTCTTCTTACTCCTCTGAGCCAAAGTAGCAGAGTATTGTCCTCTCTACGCCTGCTGTTTTTCTTGCTTCTCTACATCTTCATCTCCCCTCCTCTTCTCTTGCCCCTCCATCTTGAGTAGCTCTCCAATGCATTACCCTTCCTTTTCTTCCCTCTCAACCCCCCAAGATACCTTCATTTACCATCTCCACTAGCAGCAACAACATGTTTTCTCACCCCTCTGCTTCTTTCTCTTGAAAGTACATCTTGTTCACCATTACTTCCACCAACAATTGAAAAGCTATTCTCCCCAAAATCTATTGCTCTCTATATTTAGAATTTTGTATATTTCTACAGCAATAATTTTATAATCAAACATGTTTGGATTTAATCCATATTGTGACTAATGGATATAATGTTATGTGTTGACAGTTTGTTGGATTTCGTGGTGATCGCCCATGTGGATAATCTGTTTAGATCATTTTGTGTGTTTATACATATAGCATATTATATGCCATAATATGTTCTACAAATTTATTTATTTATATATTTGTCGTGTCCAGTGTCGTGTCCATGTCCTATATTTTTTTGCAAATCGCCATGTCTTATATTTGTGTCTACATCCGTGTCTGTGTCGGTGTCCATGCTTCCTAATTTGTAATCAACTTCGACAAATATCTCTTAGCAATGTATGCCTAAAGCTATCTTCCAAGATCTTAGTTGAACGGCTCAAGTGTTTTATGCCTCAGTGGATGTCCTCTTCCCAGAGTAGTTTTGTCCCAGGGCGGCGTATGTCTGACAATATTTTACTTGTACAAGAACCTATTAACACAATAAGGAAAACCAAAGACTGGTCCATACATTGCAATCAAGGTCAACTTGTCCTAGGATTATGATCGCATGGCATGTCCATTTATCCATGATACTCTTCCGATAGTTGGTTTATCAGATAATGTTATTGCTTACATCATGAACTCAATACAGAATGGTAAGACGAATGTGTTACGGAATGGAAAGAAATTACCTGCTTTTAAATCATTCAAGGGTGTCCGGCAAGGTGATCCTTTATCGCCGTATATCTCTGTCTTATGTTTGGAAAAACTGAGTCAGTTAATTGCGGATTGTGTCAATGCAGTAAGGTGGAAACTAATAAAAATCTTTACCCATGGACTTGCTGTCTCCGATATAGCGTTTGCTGACGATATTATGCTATTTGCTAGAGTTGATATATGACATATACAAGAAATTATGCAGTGTTTTCATTTATTTGAGGAAGCCTCGGGTCAATAACTGTCTGTTGAGAAAACTACTGTCTTCTTTTCTCCTAGTGTTCCGTGCAATACTTAAACAGATATCTGTGGAGTTACTGGGATTACTAAGACGGCAAATCTTGGTAATACTTGGATGTGCCAATATATACATGAAAAGATTAACAAAGAAACTTATGCGGAAGTTCTTCATAAGGTGGAGCACAGAATCACTGGATGGGCTGCTAAGACATCATCTCTTGCAGGTCGACTGTGTTTAGCTGAGTTTGTTGGCTACAACACCAACACACTATGCAAAGGAGTGTACTGCCAACAAGTATCTGTGCAAGAATTGATCAAGTAATAAGAAGATTCATATGGGGGGAGGACGTATATCAAGACCTGTTTACTGGTGGCTTGGGAGCACGTCACAGCAGGCAAGGATATAGGAGGACTCGACATTCCTCCTATGACAGACTGGAGTAAAGCTGTCCTAATGAAGGGTGCATGGGAGTATATGAAAGATAGACCAGTGGATTGGCAGGTAGCTATTTCAAAGAAGTATAAAATATCAACACGACTATCTTGTAAAGGCAGATGCACTTCATTCTGGCGTGATATTATGAGCTTAATGAGTATTATGTGTAATAACAGCTGTAAAATGATACTATCAGGAAAACAGACATTGGTTTGGGATGATCCTTGGGTGCCACACTGGACTAGTCTCCGTGGTGTAGCCACTAGGGAAATCTGTGATGAGCTTCAGTCTTTATCTGTTTCAAGTTTGGTGGATCTGGTCAGGACAAAGTAGCTTTTTTGTTGTCGGATGGCGAGGCGAGGGCGAGGAGGACACGGGCGAGGCGGAGGGCGACACCCTAGCGGCGGCGCCGAAGCTGGGAGAGAGGGCGTTCCAGAGTCGAATCCGGCTCCTCCGGTTGGCTCAAGGGAGGCTAATGGAGCGAGCACGTCCCCTTCCTCTCAGAATTGCGCAGATCCAAAAGGGTTGACATCTGCAACCACTCGTTCCCCTTCCCCCTCCTCTTCAACACCTCCGCCAGAGAGGAGCGGTGATTCCTCATCACCTCCACCCGATCCTGAGTGGATGCAATCCAGTAGGTTGGGGCGAGCGTGCGATGACTCCCCTATCCTCAAGTTTGTGGAGCCAACCATCAAGGAAGGTAAGAAACTCTTCTCGTTCTCGAGCCGGAAGGACCCCGATCCCAGTTGGAAGGAGTATGTCTCACTCTGTTTCACGGGGAGAAAGCCCTTCAGAGGCCAAGTCTTTGGGTGGATAAAGCGGAGATGGAGGCCGAGTGGTGAGTTCCAGATCGTGGCGGAGGAGCCCGAGGGATTCGTCATCAAGCTCCCGACTGATATAGAGAGAGAGAATTCTGAATGAAGCTCCCTGGATGCTTGATGGCACCCTCGTCATCGTGCATCCCTGGGAACCTGGCGAGCCTCTTCAGCCCCTTTCGTTCATGAAGCTTCCAGTGTGGACCAAGATCGCCAATCCAGGTGTTCCCTGGACGATGGACCGACTAGAAGGAACAACTCGCCTCCTTGGGCGCCCTATTGACTTCGACGAGACGACATTGTCAGCAAATTGCCTCAAAGATGTTGTGGTGTGCATGGAGATTGAGTCCAGCGTTGGTTTTCCCAAGGAAGTCTTGATCGAGGTAGACGAGATTCCTAAGAAACTTGGCGTTGAATTCATCTCCAAACCTCTTCTATGCTCCAAGTGCAAGCGCTTTGGACATAGGTTCACGTCGTGTTCCCTGGAGCCCAGGCGGAAGATGCTTGGCAACGACATGCAAATCCGCTCAGGGAAACTAGGAGGCATCCAACATGTTCGACACAATGCTACCAAGGGTCATCCTGGCAGAACCATCGATAAACCAGAGAATCCAAGCAAGAGTCAGATACCAATTGAAGAGCCGGATATGCATTGCGATCCAGTCTGCTCCCAACAGTTGGATTAGATTTAGAATGGGAGCTCACCCTCTCTAATCTAAATCTAAACCTAAATCCGCAAAGTAACAAGATTCTTCAGGTATCAGGAATCTCGTTTGAATATCACAAGGCTTGTGAACCCACGACAGATGATGAGTCCACGAGTTCATATGAACCGGACCCAGAGTTCCTTGAGTTCAAACTCAGTGAAAGCCTGAAGCTAAGAAAGAAAAAGAAGAAGATAAGGAGGGTCATAAATGATGAGATACCATGGATCGATGATTCTGCCTAACCCTCTAACGTTTTCCCTACAATAGTTCTTAGTCTGATGCAGCTAGTTGCCTTGAGGTGTCCTGTTTTGTTTTGGCTGATTGTAAGTTTCTTGAGGGCAGAACCACTTTCAACCCCGAGGGCTATGTTTGGCTGCTACTCTTTTTCCGCTACAATTTCAGCAGTGGTCTTATTGTCAGTTGGCTGGAAGGGAGTGGATGGCTGATTATTGCCCAAAAGCTGGGATTCAGACCTCTGTCTTCTAGCAAGCTTCAGTTTGCCAAAGCCAGGACATACGTCTTCCTTGCGACTGGGTTCTTACCATTCCTTACGGAAGGATATAGTATTCATGTGACATTCTGATTCGAGCATGGGATATTGAAGACCTGGTGTCTCTCACCAGAATAGTTATCAAACGATGATCTTAGGGGCTCTAAATCAGTTGCCAAGAAGGCACATTTTCTGTGATGGGTTTATTGTTAGTGTTTTTTTTCTTGCGGTTGCATCTAGAGTTTTTGAGGATGGTTGTTTTGTGTCTGTCCCTAGTAGGACGTTATGGCCCCTAAATCTTCTTTGCTCGTAGATTTAGTTAGTACGATGCAAGCCCTGCGTGGTTTTGCACTCATAAATAGGTTTTGCTTTTAGGGTTTTGTCCACTGTACATAAGCCTAAAGTTTTTGGTTTAATATAACAACAAGATTTTTAGCCGACCAAAAAAAAAGTTTGGTGGATCTGAACGGTGGTTGGGACAAAGACTTCTTAAATGCGTAATTACCCTTTGATGTATTCAACAAATCTGTAATCTATTACCTCCTACTGAATGTGGTATAGATATATGGTGGTGGCTTCAAACTTTTTTAGGGAACTTTACCATTCGCTATGCAGATGATCTTTTATGTCAAGGCAAAGGCAGGCAACACTTGCCGGAAAAGTTGAAGCTTTTTCTATGTCTAACTCACGAGGCACTTATGACAAATTGTAGGAGGAAAGCACGATACTTTACATCAATTACAGTAAATCTGAAGATGAAACTATAGTTTAGGCATTACATGATTGTTATAAAGCACAAGTTAAATGTGTTAATATATCTCTTTATATTCTATCATTTGTAATTTCTTCATATTGCTGGACCTCTATGTAATTTCTCCAAGTTTCTATTAATAAAAGGGAGAGGGCTTATGAACCCTCTCACACACTGCACTGCACACAGTTTTGTGACATCTATGTTCACATGGTATCATAGCACTAAAGCTCCTGTGGTTCCTCTCACCTCTCCAGGCCGTCGCCCCCCTCCACCCCTCTCTCCACGCCACCGCTGCCAACAGCAGGTCGGCGTTGCCGCCACCCAAGACAGCAGGCCGCCATCGCCCGAGGCAGCAACCGCCGCTGCCAGCTCAGGGCGGCAACAACAGTCGCCGGCCAAGGGCGGGCGCCACAGCCGTCGGCCCAGGGTAGGCACAACAACCGCCAACAACCCCCTCTTTTCTCTGGTCGATTCCGAAGGCCGTGGTTGCAGGGCCCTTTGGTTGATCAAACGACTTATTAAATCTCATACCGGAGGGTCCGTCGTTACGTAGGAAATTCCTAATCACATCTCCTCCATGTGTGATTAGGGAATTTTCGTTTGGGGACTGTGGATGCGTCAGACCCACATCTAATCATTTGACGTGACATATATCTCCCCGTCATTCAATCCTTCCTGTGACGTGTATCACTCTGTCACCCTATCTCTCCGTTGAATCATGGAGGGCACCAAGACATCTACCATCTACAACGAGATGTCACCTATCCCCTCAATCAAGCTGAACGGGAAGAATTATCTCTTATGGATGAATGTTGGTGTTAGAATCCCGAGACAAGGCAAGACGTTGATTCTGATCCTCCTGCTTCTACTGACAAAGGCTATGCTGAATGAAAGTGTCATAATAGTCTGGTGAAGATATGGCTATGGGGGAGCATGGAACCTGGTATTGTTGCTAGGTTCATGTTCTATACTACTGTCAAAGACATATGGGATGCAGTATTGAAACATTACTCTCGAGAAAAGAATGCTCTTTGTCAGTTTATGATGTATGATCGCCTCTTTGTAGAACGATAGGGAGACAAGCCTTTAGAAGAATATTTTGGAGTGATCCAAGCTATTGCTCAAGAGCTGAGCTTCTATCATCTAGTGACTGTCCAAGAGCAAGTCAAAGACAGAGATGTCTTGACTACAACAAAGTTCTTATCTGGCCTGAGCTCTTCATGCAGTTCAGCCCGTAGTGTCATCCTCACTTCTGACAAACTTCCCAGCCTGGAAGAAGCCTACTCAAGGATTTTGCAATCAAATTTTGAACCAGTTGATCCTACAACAATCTCGCCTTATGGAGATTCTCATGCATCTGTAACCGTTGCAGTTAGAGGAGGCCGTACAGGTACAGATCGAGGACGTGGCACACGTTCTAAGTGCACGTTCTGTGACATACCTGGACACACTGTTGAGAAATACTGGAAGAAGCATGGTAGACCTGCTGCACCACCTGTGGGGCAACTGATGGGCATTCTCTCACTAGGGAGCAAGAAGGTCAACCTGGGCGCATTGTTCCTTGGACATGTGCACTAAATGGCCAAAAGTGAGAGGAGGAAGTTGTCGATACACTTCGGCGGTCTCATCATGAGACCTGCCATCCACATCAACCTTGATCTCTCCTGTCTTCATCTAGTGGAGTTGAAGGGGGATTTGGATTTCCAACATTCTACAATGCCAATCTCTTCGCCCGGTATGGAGGTAGCATTCATGCCATTTTCAAAATGGGTGTGTGACAACTTCCAAACCCCATCTTCAACATCATAGATCTTGATCACTTACGTTGGTCGGACAACGACGTAAGAGACATTGACTAGAAGGAGGAGAAAGTTGGCGAGGACAATGATGATGAGGTCGAGGAGGTACTGTCTATACCCACGAGGATTTGCAGGATGCCACACCATACACCACACCCCTATGATGCCTCTTCTTCTGTCAGACTCTATCACAATGAGACATGTATACATTTGAGGGAACATATACAATGTTTAACATCAATTAGACATGTTATCATCAAAAATAGGAGACAATGACTCATCTCGCCTCCCATCAAGTGGAGATCTTCCTCAACCAGGACTAGATTTTGATGCATAAACATGCAATGTTCACCAATGAGCGCCTTCTCTTGAGCAATCATGATAACTTCTACTAGTGCCTGCAACAGATGGAATACACACAACAACCTCCCTACGACCACTACTGGATCCAGGGGACAACTTTCCTGACTACTGATAACCACCACGGATGTCGTCCAATCCACCCCAGTTCACTGGCACATTCTACCCACCTAATTCAAATATGTCACTGGGAACTTTTATCCACATAGGGCCTAATCATCCAGTACACCCGTTCTATATGTGAGTTTGTTTTTGATAATGAGTACATTATCGAATTCAAGATTGGAGGGGTTATGGAATGTGATTTATCTTGCATTCAACTTATCTTACATCTATCTTTCTTACTTTTTTGTCTTATCTTTGTTGCATCTTAGTTAGTTCATATTTGTTTTTATTTCAATTTTCATTTTCTTGCATGCATCCACATCTATCTAGTGTAAAAGTGGATTTATGTTTGAAATGCTCACATGTGTCAATTGGAGTAATGGTCATCGTGTTGATTTATCCTTAAATTTTCTTATTTTAGAGTACAATACATGAGGAATCGAGTGGAGTAGTCAGTTCGAAGACATGTGTGTCAAACTTAACACCTAATTCTACCTTGAATTTTGAGTGAAGACAATGTTTGAGTCTGATATAACCAAGCATTAGTGTGATCTTTTATGTTAATTCAAGAACAAATTTTGGATCACCTTGACACATGAGTTAATACAAAATAGATGTATCATGGTTAGAAATAGTATGTGATCTGTAACACCCCTCCCTAGGGTTTCTTACGTAACCAGCGGAAGCACAGCCTAATCCCCAACATTATCCATAATGTGGGGTACTTGGCATATCAGGGAGGGATTGTCACATACATGATCTCATATCAAGAAATAAACAACACTTGACATTCATAGAAACATAGATTCATACATAAGTTCTTGGAAAGAAAGCTACATCATATTTCTAAAGGTATACTAAACATAAACTAGATAACACATAAAAGATAGGATCTCCATAGATGGACGTCCCACCAGGCAACAACTCCTTAGATCTTTGGGTCCCTTGTATTCTCAAGATGATTCCTTCTCTTTAGCTCCAACTCATGCGGACATCTCGTCCCCAGCCATGCAAAGGAAAACATTCATGGTGAGTAAGCGACATTGGCATATTATAAAGCATAAAAATAACATATAAATTGATTCGACATAAACATGAACATGCATTAACATTAATCATTTCTTGGCATCTTTTACATGAAGAATTTGACTAGAAGTATATGCTCCTCTCTTAATGCCCCATAAGGAGTCCATAATGCTCGGAAAGCCCATAATTGCTCGGAAAGCCCACAATGCTCGGAAAGCCCATAACAAGGTGCATATAACTCTAAATCAAATTCCCTTAACCATGATCTTTCTTAGACTTAATTATCTTCTTAATAACTTAAACTTGATCTTAATTGGGATTTCTCCCTCTAAAACATAATTGGGATTTCTCCCCATGAAACATAATGGGACTTCTCCCTCTTAAGCATGGATGGGAATCTCTTCCCTCTAAATCTTGGTTTCATGTATCTTAATCATAAGTCATAATCTTAATGTGATTTCTACTCTTAGACTTAGATTATAACAATCAACATCCAATAAACATATACATTGAGGAAAAACATGACATTTATCATGACTTGAGTATAAAGAGCATAAACATATCATAATCATTCAATAAATCAAATTTACTATGCCAAAGGCATGGCCCACTTACCTTTGAACTAAAGCACCTAAGTCAAACCTGGACTGACTGGTTGGATCCTTTTAATCACCTGAAATTAACATATTTATCTTTTATCATATATCATTAAACCCTAATTTTCTCATATAAATATTGAGATGTGAAAACAACAAAATCAGTCGATAAAAACCACAAAATCAGATTCCTCATCGAAAATCCTTTCCAAAATATTTTTTTTGTAATTTTCTGATAAACAGGCAATTTATTATGAAATTTACAAAAACAGACCAATAATAAACCTAGAAAAAGCCACATCTGGGCCTGAGTCCTGAGTTGGACCAATCGGACTTGGCCAACACAGCGATGAGGCTTGCCACTGAGGGCTCGCGATCAAAGCAAAGAGGACAGGTGAAATCCTGAAAATACCCTTGCGGTTGAAAACGTCAAAATAAAAAGACAGGGCACAAAGGTCATTCCAGGACCTCGATTGCTCCTCGCCTTCACAACGCGAGCCATGGCTCGAGCTTGGCTCCATGAGCAAGAAGCTGAGGTTCATCCACGATCCAGGTTGAGGATCTGGGTTCCTCTCAAGGACGCGAGACTGCTAGCGAGTTCGTCAACCCATGGCAGATGCACCGAGCCGAGCCACTGGCTCAGGCGTGGACTGGAGCTCGAGAAGCTCCTTGGCCATGGCGGCACAATAAAAACCACGAACTGGCGCCAAGAAAGCACCACGATGAGGGCATGAAAACGAGAGCTAAAGGTCGGTGAGGGTAAAGTGGACATCGTTTTCCTAAATCCCACAGATCAAACAAGAAAGGGCAAGGAGCCCTGAGTCTTCAAGCACGCCAGAAAATCAAGCGGAACAGAGGAAACATTCGCAAACCTATAACTAAAGGCAATCGGGCCGAAACACATATGCAGTGATTGGAAAAAATGATCATCGAGGAAAGGAGAAGAGATCGGAGGCACTTCCGAGGTTGGAGGGGCACTGGGTTGCAACGACGACTAGCGCCGGCAAGCTCCGATGGCGGCTCTATAGGACACAGAGGCTGGGGTAATCACAGGGTAAAACGATGATTTGAGAACAACGTTAGGGTGTCAAGGAAGCTCACCGACGCTCCAATTTGACCCGAGGTGCCGGAACAAGCAAGGGCGGAGTCAAGGTCGCCGGAAAGGGAGGTCGAGCAGGTTTGGGTGAGTCGGAGCTACTGTGGTGAAATCGAAGGAGGAGAAGGGGTTCCTGCAGTCTGGAGGTGCTCTACAATGCCTTAAATAGGCAAGAAATGGACCGCAGCACGGTCTACAAATCTCGGGGTGGACAGGTTGCAGAGAGGTTGTCCAAGCCCCAAAATGGGCATTTCTTCTATAGGGAACGAGAGCGCACGAGTTAGGGTTCATTCAGATCGGATTGATCTCACCGTTTCATTGGTGAAATAATCGAGAGCAGTGATGGATCGTGGAGTGGAAACGAGGTGGGAGAAATCGATAGCCTGAAACGGCTATGACCGCGGACTATGCAGAGGTAGAAGAGGAGTTGAGCACCGTTGGATCCTGATCCAACGGTTATTGTCATGCGCGCCAACCATGGTAACGTGTGATAGTCAAAAGAAGGGGAACCTTATGGAAATAAATGACATCAATTAAATCTCGATTAAATTCTCTAGAAAAACCATATAGAAACCTCTTTCAAATTATTTGAGAGGTCAAACATGGTCATAATGGGTTCAAATTTGAACCATAGGTACATTAGGGTGTCTAGAATATTCCTGTGGGGTCAGATTTCATTTTTGTGCACAAATAGGTTCATAATATGGCAAATTCATCATGTGTACTCAAATGGCTATAATTTAATGTATATAAAGTCATTAATTTCTCAAATAAGAGTTACAAAACATGAAAACGTGTACTCACAATTATTTATTTTCAATTAACAAAATGGAGGTCATTAAGCAAGCAAATAAAAATGTAAATCACTAATTACCATATGAGAGAGGAAATTTGACATAAGAGCATTTATTCTCATTTTCTTAAAAAAGAGCATAGATATAAATGAAAACATTTTCTTTAAATAAAACAAGGATAATAGAGCACTTGGACATAATAAAATTGAATTTGCAAAACTAACATGGACAATTTGCATTTAAATCCTCAACAATTATCTAATTAGGAAAAGAGCATGCAAGGAATAAAATATATTGGAAAATTTACATAATAAGATTGGGGTGTTACAATACTACCCACCTTAAATAAATTTCGTCCTCGAAATTTCCTAGAGTTCCTACCCACCTTAAGGGTTTCACATAAACTTGCAAATTTTTCCATACAAATATTTATAAAAGAAGCATTCATAAACAAAGCATCATGATTTAATATAAATTACTTAACTACCCTTACCTTGATCATTTTCCTCTTCTCCATCTGACATTTGCATGGTGAAGAGTCTTGGTTTGACCTTGGGTGGAGGATTAGGGTTCTTAGCTTGGTTATGGTTAGGATCCTTCTTTGCAAGTTTAGGACAATTAGGCTTGATATGCCCTTCCTCACCACAATAGTAGCAAACAGAAGTACCAAACCTACAAGGACCACCATGATTACTCTTGCATGTGGGGCATGGGGTTCTCCCATTCTCTGGAGAAGGCTCAGGGGCTTTTCTCTTGTGGTTGGAGGGTGGAGGGGGTTGATGGTGACGATTGTTTTGGGGTACCTCCTTCTTATGGTTCCTTCCAGGGTGATCCTCCAATTCTAGGGCTGCATCCAAGGCTGATTGCATGGTCCTATGTCCTCTACCAGACAAGGCATAACTTAGGTCAGGTTTAAGCCCTCTAATGAACTTCTTAGCTCTCTTTTACTCAGTGTACTCAAGGCCATACTTTTGGAGCTTACGAAACTTCATGGCATACTCAGTGACAGTCATGTCACCCACCTACTTAAGGTTAAAAAACTCATCCTCCTTCCTTTCTAACATGGCTTCAGATACATAATGGTCGTTAAAGACTTCTACAAACTCACCCCAAGTGTAAGGAGGGTCATCATCTTCCCTAGAGGCTAAGAGGTTTTCCTACCAAGTACGAGTTGCACCCTTGAGCATATGGGTGGCAAATCTAACCCTACTACGTAGGGGACACTCTAAGTCTCTAAAGCAATGCTCCATGTTGCTAAGCCATTCCTCAGCCTTGGTCACCACATCAACTTCATCTTCACCATGGAAAGCATCGAGTCTAATCTTCAAGAAATCTATGAGGGAGATCTCATGTGCTCTAGGTGGAGCTCTAGGTTGGAGGGCACTGGTCAAGGCTGCTACTAGGGCATCTAGGGTGACTGGTGGAGGGGTGTGGTTCATGTCTTCAGTCTTATCACCACTAGAGGATCCTTGTCAGTTCCTTGACTCACCAACCTTCTCCTTCTTCTTAAGGGCCATCTGAAAGGGTAAACATAACATGATGTTAGAACATAATATGAATATCTAGTGTTGCCTTAGTGTCCATCTATTCCTTGCTCTGATACCATTAATGTAACACCCCTCCCTAGGGTTTCTTACGTAACCAACGGAAGCACAACCTAATCCCCAACATTATCCATAATGTGGGGTACTTGGCATATCAGGGAGGGATTGTCACATACATGATCTCATACCAAGAAATAAACAACACTTGTCATTCATAGAAATATAGATTCATACATAAGTTCTTGGAAAGAAAGCTACATCATATTTCTAAAGGTATACTAAACATAAACTAGATAACACATAAAAGATAGGATCTCCATAGATGGACGTCCCACCAGGCAACAACTCCTTAGATCTTTGGGTCCCTTGTATTCTCAAGATGATTCCTTCTCTTTAGCTCCAACTCCTGCAGACATCTCATCCCCAACCATGCAAAGGAAAACATTCATGGTGAGTAAGCGCTACTACAGAAACAGCCTTTGGCGTCGGTTGTTTAACCCCCTTTGGCGTCGGTTTCTGAGCGACGCCTATGTGGGCGCCGCTAAAGGTCGAACACTTCGGCGTCAGTTTTTTAACCGACGCCTATAATACGTGTAGGCGTCGATCTTTTAGTAGATAACCGACGCCAAAAAGGTTCGCGCCACAGAAAACGACGTCATCTAGGACACATTATGCGTCGGTTATCTACTAAAAGACCGACACCTATATGGACTATAGCGTCGGTGTTTACTTGGTAACCGACGCAGAAAGTGTCCTAGATGACGCTGTTTTCTATGGCGCGAACCAGTTTGGCGTCGGTTATCTACTAAAAGACCAACGCCTATATGTATTATAGGCGTCGGTTTGACACGAACAGCCGACGCCATTTCCAGTACGGCTGTTGCCACATTAGGCGTCGGTTTTGTTCAGAAACCCGACGCTGTAGGTCTTTGCTGACGGTTTTCTGTAAATAATCGACACCTATATCTTTTTTTTTCTTTTCATATCAGTTTGCAGGCCTGCTGTGGCTGGTCAGCAGGATGAGAACCTGCAGTTCAGTTTTCTGAACTGCAGGTTTACGACATCCATTGATATCAGCCTACAAACAGGCCACAAACCTGCAAAAGTCCCAAGGAAAATTTCACACAAGTAGATACATTCAGACATCAATTCAATTCTCACATTCACACATATAGAAATATTCAAATACATGTATTAACATTCAGAAATATTCATTTACAAAGTATCATTCATTATCGCTATCAACATCCCAATTATATCTTACAGTTGCCACTACTTGTATGGCTTTTGCCCATTCTTCTCTTATTTCATTTAATGCTTCCATCGTATATGGAGCATGTATATTTTGTAAGTGTTTACCTATAGTGTTGTCAGTTTTAAACACCTGCAAAGAGAATGATGTATATATAAGTAATAATATAAAAATAAGATTGATATATTTCATACTAACTAATGAGACTATATATAATACCTCATGTATGGTATCGATGTCCAATGCGGCATGTTTGATAATCATCTGCATAAATCGCATCACATAGTATGCGCATGCCCAACCATTGTCTTGTGTAGCGCACTATAAATTGAAACATACAAAATAATACAACTAAGCACATTTCACATCAATTATATATACATTGGAGTCGGGAACTTCTACGTTCTGCCAATTTATTGGCTGGTTCTTTTTCCTTGGGACCGTTCCTCCAGCCTTTTTGAATGCATCTAAACCCCTACATGTTAATATAACATAGTAAATTACATAAGTAAATAGTAATGTAATAACAGATGTTAACATATACAAAAATGAAATATTTCTCACCAGAATAATGACATTCTCATTACGTGTCCAATTTTAGTGTTTAATGTACTTCCCGCGGGATCTAGATAATAAACAGTGAACGTCCCGGGGACAATAACTAGTAACTCCCAATGTCTACCGCTAGAGGTAAAAAGTTAACAATTAATAACTCAAAATGCACAATAAAAATAGAATTTTCTTAAGTCCAAATTATAAATAAAGTAAACTTACTTGACATTGAATGGAACTATTATTATCGTCTTCTTTTGCTGACCAAAAATTGTAAAAGCATCTATACAGTATTGTTGAACACTATCAGGGTCTTTAGCTACCATACTAATCAATGATGGAATCAAAAATCCCACATGATCAAATGCAAATTGTTTGCAATGATCTTCGACTAAGTAGCTACAAAACATGTATTACATATGCATTAATATATAAGAAACCAGATCACCGGATCTTACACAAGGTATATGGATGTATAAATAAGATCTCACCTTATCCATGTCTCTATCATTGATGTATTCAGCCAATCATACATAAACAGCTCAATAATATCTTGTATAAATAAAGAGCTATCGTATGATTGACCTGTATAATCTGCATCTAAAGAAACAATTATCGGGCAATGTATATTATGTGCCCGTAGCCAACATGCCATTCCCCTACAAGCAGGACCTAACGGGTATGTTAGGTCAGTTGGAACCCAAGTTGGTAATGCGGGAAGTGGAGGTGGAGGCCTAGGTGCTCCTGGTGTCTTCTTTTTAACCTGTATATATAATTTCAGATCAGTTGACATCATATATACACATTAACAGTCTAAATCAATGTAAATTTATCTTACAATTTCAGTAGTGTAGACGACATCTCCTTTGGGCCACAATATGACCCCGCCTTCTGCCTCAGCAAGTGTATCAATATCTGGGTGGGGATATGGCAATGTAGCTTCCCTCCAATCGGGTAACACACGTAATGGGCCCACACGAACGTAGCCCTGTGACATTGGAGTCCCGTGAAACCTTTCCCCAGGAAGGGACGGGTAAGCCTGCGCCTCTGCAACAACATAGTCTTGTATTCTTAAGCGGCATGGCTTCAATGCCTACAAATTTACGTAAAGAATGTTATACATATATACATATCATCTTGAAAACATATCATCTTGAAAAGACTAGCTACAATGTCATAAACAATACTTACAACAGACGTGTTAGGCGATGGGTCTCCAGGATTACTCGCAGTCTGTGCATCAGGAGAAGAGTGGGTCGCCATAGGCTGATTGGAAGCCTGAGATGCCTGCCACTGCAGCAATTCTTCCTTGACCTTCTCAGCAACTACATCGTTGACCTTCTTAGCAACTATATCCTCGACTCTCTTATTCTCCTATACATGGATAAAAGAAACATTAGCTTCTTATTATTGAATTTCCTTTTGCATTAACATTCTAAAAAAAGAATATGTTACCTCTTCTTGAGAAAGTCCTGCTCTGGGTTTGCGCTGGGATGGCCCAAAGAATGCTTTGATGCCCACACCAGCGCCTGCACCCCTAACACGTCCAGGATGCTCTGGGTTACCCAGAGCAACTGTCAATTCATCCCTTGTGCCCTGAGGGATGAACGCGCCTTGTTTCCTCTGCTCGTGCAGCTCCCGCTAATCACCATCAACAGAAATTGGTAAGTTAACACCACAAATAATCAATATTCAAACGATTGCTCTAAGAGTTGTATTTTACCATTTTCACAGCCGCCTCAGCAGTTACGGGCTTCTTTATTTCACCCTTCTTGTTTTGCCTCTCAGCTATCCAGATATCATGGCGAGGCATGGGTGTGGCAGACTCCTGAGTAGGAGCAGACTCCTGAGTAGCCGCAGACTCCGCATGTAGTCTTTGGCGAACGCTTGCATAGTTTTTTGGACCCATAGTGTGGTCATGCACATTCAGTGCACGCCTTGTTTTTTGTGCGTCACTGAGGGCCTAGTTAGTATGCACATTAATGATTTGGTTAGTATCACTAAATGTTAATCTTGAATAGGTGAATACAATGTATATTAATTAAATTGGGAGTGACACCTAATACCTTGAATTCTTCAGATTTTCTTGAAGCAACAAAATTGTCCCAATCTTCTTTGTCCAAGAAGTTCCATTGTTCAAGGGCTGGCTTCTTTTTCTTATCACCATCTTTTATGTATTCTCTGTTCAGATTTGTCCTATAATTCCTAAGCATCTTTCCAGCGCGTTGCATCACACTTTTACGATGCAACTTCTCATCCAATGCAAACAAATTCTGTAAAATAGAAATGTTATTAACTAGTATCCAAAATAGAATTGCAAATAATAGAATTTGTAATCTACAAAATAGAATTGCAAATAATAATAACTCACGCATAAATCCTTCCATATCAAGTCTTTTTTCCCCTGAGGAACTTTATGCCAATTATCATACTTAACACCACAATGGCTCTGAGTGGTACACCCAAGATAGTTTACAAAATTATTGCGGTTCACTCCAATTGCATTTCCTCCATTATCAAAATCCACAACCAATTTGGATCCACTGCCACTAAGCGCTATTAACTTCTTCAACAAAGTGATGCCCCTTTTCTTGTTAAGTGTTTGGTGCTGCACATCAAGTTGCTCCAGTGCTTCAGTGGGTACATGTGCATCATCAACCTAAAATTTGACAAAAATAAACACACTGAATTAGCCTAATATAGAAATATAAGATATATGACATAACTAGAAGATAATGAATTTTATAGAAATACATGATATGTTTTTAGAACTTACATTGGTATCCTCGCCATGCTCGTCATGGACAGCATGCTCATCATGGACTTCATGCTCATCATGGACATCATGCTCATCATGGTCAGCCATATGAAAATGTCTTTAAAAAGGCAAACATTTAACATTTGTATTAACTAGAAAAAGGCAAACATTTAGCATTTGTATTAACTAGAAAAGGCAAACATTTAGCATTTGTATAAACTAGAAAAAAGGCAAACATTTAGCATTTGTATAAACATACATGTCTCTAAAATTGTGATCTTTTATCAATTAACAATCCTTCATTGTGATCTCCGCGCACATATAAGTCATCATTAGCTTCAATATTTTGTGGAGTTGGCAACCCAACTGAGAATGGACTGAAGTCATCATACTTATCATAGTACTCTTCTTCATCTATATGATCTTCAATGAACTGTCTTTTACCATGAAGAACAACCGACCATTTATCATTTGCAGGATCATCGATATAGAATATTTGTTTCGCCTGTGATGCCAATATGAATGGTTCACCCTTCTCGCCAATCTTTTCAAAGTTCACCAAAGTGAAACCCAATTCATCCACTATAACTCCTTTGATGTTATCAACCCAATTACATTTAAAGAGCGGAATTTTGAAATCTATGTAGTCAAACTCCCAAATGTCTTCAATGACACCGTAATATGACATTTTAGCTTCACGTGGACTCTTATCCTTTGCACTTGCAAAGTACATAGTCGACGCTTGAAGAGTGACCCCACTATTTTGGACGACACTCTTATCATCTTGGCGCTTTGTGTAATATGTGAATCCATTAATGTCAAACCCTTCATAAGACATAACATTCGGTTTTGGTTTAAAGGCGAGGCATTTGATAGTTTCTGTAATATCATTTGGTGTTTGAAATAGTTGATGTAAGACTTTATCTTCAAACCACTTAGTAAAAGTCTTATTATGCTCTCTAGCAAGCCACATTGAACTTGCTCGAGGATGTTGTCTCTTTATGAAATTGGTATGTTCCTCGATATAAACACTCACTTCGTCCATATTGTGTAAAATATACAAGTGAGCTTGTTCCAACTGCTCACGGCTGATTACTTTCACCCGTGATCCCAAAATTTCTTTGCCCTCCTCAATATTCTTGTCATTATCAGGAGTGTCATTACCACTGAGAAAGTCATTGCAAAAATCCATAACCTCTCTCGCCACATAACCTTCAATAATACTCCCTTTAGGCCGATAACGGTTTCGAACATCACATTTAAAAATGCTCATGTATCGTTCAAAAGGATACATCCAATGCAAGAAAACTGGTCCCAACATTTTCACTTCCCTAGTCAAGTGGACAACAAGATGTACCATGATATCAAAGAACGAAGGAGGGAAATACATCTCAAGCTGACATAGGGTAACAACCACTTCTCTTTGTAAATTATCGAGAGTATCAGGGTCAATAACTTTGCTGCATAGACTGTTGAAAAAGAAACAAAGTCTGGTAATTACAAACCTTACATGCTTCGGCAATATAGATCGAATTACCACGAGCAATATTTGTTGCATTAGAGTGTGACAATCATGACATTTAAGACCTATCAACTTCAGATCTTTCATTGATACTAATCTACAGATGTTGGATGAGTAACCATGTGGCACCTTAACATTTACCAAGCATTCACAAAAAGTTTTCTTCTCCTTTCTAGACAACGTGTAACAAGCGGGAGGTAAGTATGTTCTTTTATTACCCATTTCACGTAATTCTGTTAATTCTGACCTTATTCCCATTTCACGTAGGTCCAGTCTGGATTTTATCCCATCTTTAGTCTTACCTGATATATTTAACAGAGTACCAATGATGCTATCACAGACATTTTTCTCAACGTGCATTACATCGATACAATGCCTGACTGTCAAAGAACTCCAATAAGGAAGATCCCAAAATATTGACTTCTTCTTGAATGAAGAATTGTCACTCCGTGTGGCCATACTACATTGTGATTTCTTACCAAATTCATTGACAATGTCTTTTACTCTTGCATAAACAACATCCCCTGGTATAGGTTTAGGTGCACTCCGTTCATCATTCCATCCATTGAATGCTTTGCGCTTCCTACGATACGGATGGAATTTTGAAAGAAACCTTCGATGACCAAGATATACAGTCTTGCCGCCATGTTTTAGTCTTATTGAATCAGTGTTTTCTTCACATATAGGACACGCTTTAGCTCCTTTGACACTATATCGAGACAAATTCTCATATGCTGGAAAGTCATTAACAGTGCAAAATAACATAGCGTGCAAACGAAATGTCTATCTTGCTGAAGCATCATAGGTCATCACACCTTCAGCCCAAAGGTTCTTTAAGTCATCAATCAAAGGTTCAAGATAAACATCAATATCGATTCCGGGTTGTTTAGGACCCGATATCAACAACGACAACATAACGTACTTATTTTTCATACACATCCAGGGAGGAAGATTGTATATAGCAAGCATGACTGGCCAAGTGCTATGTTGGCTGCTCAATGTCCCGTACGGATTCATCCCATCTGTACAAAGCCCAAGTCTTAGATTCCTATCTTCTTCACCAAATTTGGGGTACAATAGATCAATCTTCTTCCACTGTGGGGAATCAGACGCATGTCGTAGGATCTCATCATTATTTTTCTTAACATCTGCATGCCACCTCAAATTCTTCGCATCTTTCGGATTTGCAAACAAGCGTTGAAACCGTGATATTATAGGTAGATACCACAACACCTTGGCAGGAGAATCAGTTTTGGACTCCCCCGAAGTCGTCAATTTATACCGTGACGCACCACATTTTGGACAATCTTTCAAATCTACATAGTCCTTTTGAAATAATACACAATCATTCGGGCATGCGTGTATCTTCTTGGCCTCCATTCCCATTGGGCACAACATTTTCTTTACCTGGTATGTTGAGATTGGCAGCTCGTTTCCTTCAGGAAACATTTCTTTCAACAAAGTCAACAATGAAGTGAAGCTTTTGTCGCTCCATCTATTGTTAGCTTTCAACTTATACAATCTCAACACAGCGCTAAGCTTCGTAAACTTAGCACAGCCTGTGTATAACGGTATCTCAACATCATGCACAATGTTTCTAAAGATAGGAGGTGGATCGGTGTGCTCTACCCTACAACTATCCAGCATCGCATCAACGATGTCTGCTGGAACTGGTTCGTTCACATTTACGTCATCGGAGGCAATTTCTTCTTCCACCCAAGCACTGCTATCGACATCTACTGGTTTCGATTTTGAAATCTCTCCATGCCAGTGCCATTCTGTATAACCTTGTACAATCCCGTTGCACATGACATGACTTTTGATTTCCTCACCAGTGTTGATTTTCAAGTTGTTACCGCAATGCCTACATGGACAGTAGAACCTATCTGTAGGTTTTTTCCTATGTTCCTCGGCAAATCTAATAAACTGATCAAGACCAGGTATAAACTCTGGGGTGCAACGATTACGAATGGACATCCATGATCTATCCATTCTATGATCAGAGAAAACAAGTATATATTAGGAAAAGATTAGGGTATACACTTACATCCTACCTAAGTGTATAATGTGATGTCATTCTTATATATAATAAATGTGTACCACCTATCCCATCCTTGAACACCTAATCTCGCTAGTAAGTGTATAATGTGTATTGGGTTTTCAAGAAAATTTTGGCAGCATTTCCCCGCTGTTCTCTAAGTACATATATACTTAGAGAACAAACGGGGAAATGCTACCGAAATTTTCTCGAAAACCCAATACACATTATACACTTACATCCTAAGTGAGATTAGGTGTTCAAGAACAGTCCCAAACCGGGGACTATCCAAGATTTACTCCTAATGAGTCAATCTTGGACGGGTTTCTAGGCCAACAAACACATTTCATGTCATTCTTATATATAATAAATGTGTACCACCTATCCCATCCTTGAACACCTAATCTCACTAGTAAGTGTATAATGTGTATTGAGTTTTCAAGAAAATTTCGGCAGCATTTCCCCGTTGTTCTCTAAGTACATATATATTTTGAGAACAAACGGGGAAATGCTACCGAAATTTTCTCGAAAACCCAATACACATTATACACTTACATCCTAAGTGAGATTAGGTGTTCAAGAACAGTCCCAAACCCGGGACTATCCAAGATTTACTCCTAATGAGTAAATCTTGGACGGGTTTCTAGGCCAACAAATACATGTGTTGTCATTCTTATATATAATAAATGTCTATAAACTACAGGCAACATGATTAATCCTAATCAACAAAGCATTATTAAATAATAAATCAAGAAATCAATAGTTTCAAACAAAAGGTCTAGGAATCTTTACTAGACATTATATGTATCCCTAATCATCATATTTAACATACTACATTATTATGAACATCTAGATCAGATTAAGATCATACTATGTTATAACCATTGGTTTAATAACCCTATTTCCGCATGTACATGTTTATCAACTTTAAAACCCTATAATTCATGAAATCATTCTAATTCAATTTAATATGTTGGGATCACATAATTATATAATGACATCAGAATATATAGAAGAATCATAATTAACATGATTAACAACATGCTCATCAAAATAGGGTTTTCGAGAAAATTTTATTCACAATCTATGCATTTTTATGATCAAAACCATATACAATATGTCTATAATTGGAGCTAGCATTTATTTCCTATATTATTGGTAATATTAATGTGTGAATCTGACCTGGAGAGGAGCTGTGGTCGAACCTGGAAGGTAGGGCTAGGGCTAGACGAGTTACGGTCGGTCTGGAGAGGAGCTGTGGTCGAACCGGCGGAAGTGCGCGACGATCGATGAGCAGGCGGCGGCGGAGAAGCAACTAGCTAGCTGTCGGCCTGGCGGCGGCACGACGGCGGTGGAGAATCAGCTAGCTGTCGGTGGAGAAGCAACTTCTGTCGGCCTGGCGGCGGCGTGGAGGCACCGGAGGAGAAGGCGGTGTGGAGGCACCGGAGGAGAAGGCGGCGCGGCGGCACTGTCGTGGAGGGGTGGTTGCGGCGGAGTGGAGGGTCAGGCGACAGCAGAGAAGAAAGGGCCGGGGAACAGTTTAGGCGATGAAACAGAAGAAAGGGGAAGAGTCAGGTGATCGTGGGATATTAAGTTCACCAATAGCGTCGGTTGTTTGACACAACCGACGCCTAAACCTCTTTAGCGTCGGTTGTTTGAACCAACCGACGCTCAATTGGACGATATTTTCACGAAATTGTTTGGCGGGAACCACTTTCGGCGTCGGTTATCAACGGATAACCGACGTTGAAAGTGATACTTTTCGCGCAAAGTTTCATCACACATAGGCGTCGGTGGCTATTTAAATAACCGACGCTGTATGTGACACTTTTTCTTTTCGCTCGAAAATTGGATTTCGCGGGAGCTTTTAGGCGTCGGTTTGTTATTGTCAACCGATGCTGAATACAAAGCGGTACCCGTGTCTGGCTGGTCTTCGAATATAGACGTCGGTTTGCTTAAACAACCGACGCCTTATATTATAGGCGTCGGTTTTCCTTAATAACCGACGCTCATAAAAGCGACACTGAATGCTATTTCTGTAGTAGTGACGGCATTGGCATATTATAAAGTATAAAAATAACATATAAATTGATTCGACATAAACATGAACATGCATTAACATTAATCATTTCTTGGCATCTTTTACATGAAGAATTTGACTAGAAGTATATGCTCCTCTCTTAATGCCCCATAAGGAGCCCATAATGCTCGGAAAACCCATAATTGCTCGGAAAGCCCATAATGCTCGGAAAGCCCATAACAAGGTGCATATAAATCTAAATCAAATTCCCTTAACCATGATCTTTCTTAGACTTAATTATCTTCTTAATAACTTAAACTTGATCTTAATTGGGGTTTCTCCCTCTTGAACATAATTGGGATTTCTCCCCATGAAACATAACGGGACTTCTCCCTCTTAAGCATGGATGGGAATCTCTTCCCTCTAAATCTTGGTTTCATGTATCTTAATCATAAGTCATAATCTCAATGTGATTTCTACTCTTAGACTTAGATTATAACAATCAACATCCAATAAACATATACATTGAGGAAAAACATGACATTTATCATGACTTGAGTATAAAGAGCATAAACATATCATAATCATTCAATAAATCAAATTTACTATGCCAAAGGCATGGCCCTCTTACCTTTGAACTAAAGCACCTAAGTCAAACCTGGTTTGACTGGTTGGATCCTTTTAATCACCTGAAATTAACATATTTATCTTTTATCATATATCATTAAACCCTAATTTGCTCATATAAATATTGAGATGTGAAAACAACAAAATCAGTCGATAAAAACTACAAAATCAGATTCCTCATCAAAAATCCTTTCCAAAACATATTTTTTTGTAATTTTCTGATAAACAGGCGATTTATTATGAATTTTACAAAAACAAACCAATAATAAACCTAGAAAAAGCCACATCTAGGCCTGAGTCCTGAGTTGGACCAATCGGGCTTGGCCAACTCAATAACGAGACTTGCCACAGAGGGCTCGCGATCAAAGCAAAGAGGACATGTGAAATCCCAAAAATACCCTTGCGGTTGAAAACGTCAAAATAAAAAGACAGGGCACAAAGGTCATTCCAGGACCTCGATTGCTCCTCGCCTTTACAACGCGAGCCATGGCTCGAGCTTGGCTCCAGGAGCAAGAAGCTGAGGTTCATCCACGATCCATGTTGAGGATTTGGGTTCCTCTCAAGGACGCGAGACTGCTAGCGAGTTCGTCAACCCATGGCAGATGCACCGAGCCGAGCCATTGGCTCAGGCGTGGACTGGAGCTCGAGAAGCTCCTTGGCCATGGCGGCACAATAAAAACCACGAACTGGCGCCAAGAAAGCACCACGATAAGGGCATGAAAATGAGAGCTAAAGGTCGGTGAGGGTAAAGTGGACATCGTTTTCCTAAATCCCACAGATCAAACAAGAAAGGGAGAGGAGCCCTGAGTCTTCAAGCACGCCAAAAATCAAGCGTAACAGAGGAAACATTCGCGAACCCGTAACTAAAGGCAATCGGGCCGAAACACATATGCAGTGATTGGAAAAAATGATCGTCGAGGAAAGGAGAAGAGATCGAAGGCACTTCCGAGGTTGGAGGGGCACTGGGTTGCAACGACGACTAGCGCCGGCAAGCTCCGATGGCGGCTCTATAGGACACAGAGGCTGGGGTAATCACAGGGTAAAACGATGATTTGAGAACAACGTTAGGGTGTCAAGGAAGCTCACCGACGCTCCAATTTGACCCGAGGTGCCGGAACAGGCAAGGGCGGAGTCAAGGTCGCCGGAAAGGGAGGTCGAGCAGGTTTGGGTGAGTCGGAGCTACTGTGGTGAAATCGAAGGAGGAGAAGGGGTTCCTGCAGTCTGGAGGTGCTCTACAATGCCTTAAATAGGCAAGAAATGGACCGCAACACGATCTGCAAATCTCGGGGTGGACAAGCTGCAGAGAGGTTGTCCAGGCCCCAAAATGGGCGTTTCTTCTATAGGGCACGAGAGCGCACGAGATAGGGTTCATTCAGATCGGATTGATCTCACCGTTTCATTGGTGAAAGAATCGAGAGCAGTGATGGATCATGGAGTGGAAACGAGGTGGGAGAAATCAATAGCCTGAAACGGCTCTGACCGCGGACTATGCGGAGTGAGAAGAGGAGTCGAGCACCGTTGGATCCTGATCCAACGGTTACTGTCACGCGCGCCAACCATGGTAACGCGTGACAGTCAAAAGAAGGGGAACCTTATGGAAATAAATGACATCAATTAAATCTCGATTAAATTCTCTAGAAAAACCATATACAAACCTCTTTCAAATTATTTGAGAGGTCAAACATGGTCATAATGGGTTCAAATTTGAACCATAGGTACATTAGGGTGTCTAGAATATTCCTGTGGGGTCAGATTTCGTTTTTGTGCACAAATAGGTTCATAATATAGCAAATTCATCATGTGTACTCAAATGGCTATAATTTAATGTATATAAAGTCATTAATTTCTCAAATAAGAGTTATAAAACATGAAAACGTGTACTCACAATTATTTATTTTCAATTAACAAAATAGAGGTCATTAAGCAAGCAAATAAACATGTAAATCACTAATTATCATATGAGAGAGGAAATTTGACATAAGAGCATTTATTCTCATTTTCTTAAAAAAAGAGCATAGATATAAATGAAAACATTTTCTTCAAATAAAACAAGGATAATAGAGCACTTGGACATAATAAAATTGAATTTGCAAAACTAACATGGACAATTTGCATTTAAATCCTCAACAATTATCTAATTAGGAAAAGAGCATGCAAGGAATAAAATATATTGGAAAAGTTGCATAATAAGATTGGGGTGTTACAATACTACCCACCTTAAATAAATTTCGTCCTCGAAATTTCTTAGAGTTCCTACCCACCTTAAGGGTTTCACATAAACTTGCAAAATTTTCCATACAAATATTTATAAAAGAAGCATTCATAAACAAAGCATCATGATTTAATATAAATTACTTAACTACCCTTACCTTGATCATTTTCCTCTTCTCCATCTGGCATTTGCATGGTGAAGAGCCTTGGTTTGACCTTGGGTAGAGGATTAGGGTTCTTAGCTTGGTTATGGTTAGGATCCTTCTTTGCAAGTTTAGGGCAATTAGGCTTGATATGCCCTTCCTCACCACAATAGTAGCAAACAGAAGTCCCAAACCTACAAGGACCACCATGATTTCTCTTGCATGTGGGGCATGTGGTTCTCCCATTCTCCGGAGAAGGCTCAGGGGCTTTTCTCTTGTGGTTGGAGGGTGGAGGGGGTTGATGGTGACGATTGTTTTGGGGTACCTCCTTCTTATGGTTCCTTCCAGGGTGATCCTCCAATTCTAGGGCTGCATCCAAGGCTGATTGCATGGTCCTATGTCCTCTACCAGACAAGGCATAACTTAGGTCAGGTTTAAGCCCTCTAATGAACTTCTTAGCTCTCTTTTGCTCAGTGTACTCAATGCCATACTTTTGGAGCTTATGAAACTTCATGGCATACTCAGTGACAGTCATGTCACCCACCTTCTTAAGGTTAACAAACTCATCCTCCTTCCTTTCTAACATGGCTTCAGATACATAATGGTCGTTAAAGACTTCTACAAACTCACCCCAAGTGTAAGGAGGGTCATCATCTTCCCTAGAGGCTAAGAGGTTTTCCCACCAAGTACGAGCTGCACCCTTGAGCACATGGGTGGCAAATCTAACCCTACTACGTGGGGGACACTCTAAGTCTCTAAAGCAATGCTCCATGTTGCTAAGCCATTCCTCAGCCTTGGTCACCACATCAACTTCATCTTCACCATAGAAAGCATCGAGTCTAATCTTCAAGAAATCTATGAGGGAGATCTCATGTGCTCTAGGTGGAGCTCTAGGTTGGAGGGCACTGGTCAAGGCTGTTACTAGGACATCTAGGGTGACTGGTGGAGGGGTGTGGTTCATGTCTTCAGTATTATCACCACTAGAGGATCCTTGTGAGTGCCTTGACTCACCAACTTTCTCCTTCTTCTTAGGGGCCATCTGAAAGGGTA
The DNA here is from genome assembly GCA_963693085.1 of Alisma plantago-aquatica. Taxonomy (NCBI): domain Eukaryota; kingdom Viridiplantae; phylum Streptophyta; class Magnoliopsida; order Alismatales; family Alismataceae; genus Alisma; species Alisma plantago-aquatica. The sequence goes on from OY856410.1 coordinate 1,108,713,658, forward strand.
AACATAACATGATGTTAGAACATAATATGAATCTCTAGTGTTGCCTAAGTGTCCATCTATTCCTTGCTCTGATACCATTAATGTAACACCCCTCCCTAGGGTTTCTTACGTAACCAACGGAAGCACAACCTAATCCCCAACATTATCCATAATGTGGGGTACTTGGCATATCAGGGAGGGATTGTCACATGATCTCATATCAAGAAATAAACAACACTTGGCATTCATAGAAACATAGATTCATTCATATGTTCTTGGAACGAAAGCTACATCATATTTCTAAAGGTATACTAAACATAAACTAAATTACACATAAAAGATAGGATCTCCATAAATGGACGTCCCACCAGGCAACAACTCCTTAGATCTTTGGGTCCCTTGTATTCTCAAGATGATTCCTTCTCTTTAGCTCCAACTCCTGCAGACATCTCGTCCCCAGCCATGCAAAGGAAAACATTCATGGTGAGTAAGCGACATTGGCATATTATAAAGCATTAAAATAACATATAAATTGATTCGACATAAACATGAACATGCATTAACATTAATCATTTCTTGGCATCTTTTACATGAAGAATTTGACTAGAAGTATATGCTCCTCTCTTAATGCCCCATAAGGAGCCCATAATGCTCGGAAAGCCCATAACAAGGTGCATATAATTCTAAATCAAATTCCCTTAACCATGATCTTTCTTAGACTTAATTATCTTCTTAATAACTTAAACTTGATCTTAATTGAGATTTCTCCCTCTTGAACATAATTGGGATTTCTCCCCATGAAACATAATGGGACTTCTCCCTCTTAAGCATGGATGGGAATCTCTTCCCTCTAAATCTTGGTTTCATGTATCTTAATCATAAGTCATAATCTTAATGTGATTTCTACTCTTAGACTTAGATTATAACAATCAACATCCAATAAACATATACATTAAGGAAAAACATGACATTTATCATGACTTGAGTATAAAGAGCATAAACATATCATAATCATTCAATAAATCAAATTTACTATGCCAAAGGCATGGCCCGCTTACCTTTGAACTAAAGCACCTAAGTCAAACCTGGTTTGACTGGTTGGATCCTTTTAATCACCTGAAATTAACATATTTATCTTTTATCATATATCATTAAACCCTAATTTGCTCATATAAATATTGAGATGTGAAAACAACAAAATCAGTCGATAAAAACCACAAAATCAGATTCCTCATCGAAAATCCTTTCCAAAACATATTTTTTTGTAATTTTCTGATAAACAGACGATTTATTATGAAATTTACAAAAACAGACCAATAATAAACCTAGAAAAAGCCACATCTGGGCCTGAGTCCTGAGTTGGACCAATCGGACTTGGCCAACTCAGCGACGAGGCTTGCCACTGAGGGCTCGCGATCAAAGCAAAGAGGACAGGTGAAATCCCAAAAATACCCTTGCGGTTGAAAACGTTAAAATAAAAAGACAGGGCACAAAGGTCATTCCAGGACCTCGATTGCTCCTCGTCTTCACAACGCGAGCCATGGCTCAAGCTTGGCTCCAGGAGCAAGAAGCTGAGGTTCATCCACGATCCAGGTTGAGGATCTGGGTTCCTCTCAAGGACGCGAGATTGCTAGCGAGTTCGTCAACCCATGGCAGATGCACCGAGCCGAGCCACTGGCTCAGGCGTGGACTGGAGCTCGAGAAGCTCCTTGGCCATGGCGGCACAATAAAAACCACGAACTGGCACCAAGAAAGCACCACGATGAGGGCATGAAAACGAGAGCTAAAGGTCGGTGAGGGTAAAGTGGACATCATTTTCCTAAATCCCACAGATCAAACAAGAAAGGGCGAGGAGCCCTGAGTCTTCAAGCACGCCAGAAAATCAAGCGTAACAGAGGAAACATTCGCGAACCCGTAACTAAAGGCAATCGGGCCGAAACACATATGCAGTGATTGGAAAAAATGATCGTCGAGGAAAGGAGAAGAGATCGGAGGCACTTCCGAGGTTGGAGGGGCACTGGGTTGCAACGGCGACTAGCGCCGGCAAGCTCCGATGGCGGCTCTATAGGACACATAGGCTGGGGTAATCGCAGGGTAAAACGATGATTTGAGAACAACGTTAGGGTGTCAAGGAAGCTCACCAATGCTCCAATTTGACCCGAGGTGTCAGAACAGGCAAGGGCGGAGTCAAGGTCGCCGGAAAGGGAGGTCGAGCAGGTTTGGGTGAGTCGGAGCTACTGTGGTGAAATCGAAGGAGGAGAAGGGGTTCCTGCAGTCTGGAGGTGCTCTACAATGCCTTAAATAGGTAAGAAATGGACCGCAACACGGTATGCAAATCTTGGGGTGGACAGGCTGCAGAGAGGTTGTCCAAGCCCCAAAATGGGCATTTCTTCTATAGGGCACGAGAGCGCACGAGTTAGGGTTCATTCAGATCAGATTGATCTCACCGTTTCATTGGTGAAAGAATCGAGAGCAGTGATGGATCGTGGAGTGGAAACAAGGTGGGAGAAATCAATAGCCTGAAATGGCTCTGACCGCGGACTATGCGGAGGTAGAAGAGGAGTCGAGCACCGTTGGATCCTGATCCAACGGTTACTGTCACGCGCGCCAACCATGGTAACATGTGACAATCAAAAGAAGGGGAACCTTATGGAAATAAATGACATCAATTAAATCTTGATTAAATTCTCTAGAAAAACCATATACAAGCCTCTTTCAAATTATTTGAGAGGTCAAACATGGTCATAATGGGTTCAAATTTGAACCATAGGTACATTAGGGTGTCTAGAATATTCCTGTGGGGTCAGATTTCCTTTTTGTGCACAAATAGGTTCATAATATAGCAAATTCATCATGTGTACTCAAATGGCTATAATTTAATGTATATAAAGTCATTAATTTCTCAAATAAGAGTTACAAAACATGAAAACGTGTACTCACAATTATTTATTTTCAATTAACAAAATGGAGGTCATTAAGCAAGCAAATAAACATGTAAATCACTAATTACCATATGAGAGAGGAAATTTGACATAAGAGCATTTATTCTCATTTTCTTAAAAAAAGAGCATAGATATAAATGAAAACATTTTCTTTAAATAAAACAAGGATAATAGAGCACTTGGACATAATAAAATTGAATTTGAAAAACTAACATGGGAAATTTGCATTTAAATCCTCAACAATTATCTAATTAGGAAAAGAGCATGCAAGGAATAAAATATATTGGAAAATTTGCATAATAAGATTGGGGTGTTACAATGTCTCTTAGTCACTTGATCTCATCCACTTTCATTTCATTCAATCATCACCATGGACTTCATACATGATTCAATTTTTTTCCTTCCTTGATTGCATCTCATCATGATAGGGATCATGTAGTCTATCTTTGGACTAGAAAATGAAAATATAGTCGCATGTATAGCTCATTCATATAGGTTAGTTTGCATAACAAGTTACATCTAGTTGCGTTTTTGCATTGAATGATTCATAAGGGTGTAATATATGTGTTTCAATCTTTTCTAAATTAATAGATAAATAAAATTGTGTATATCCTTACTCCTCCAAGTTGTAAAATGTCATAGCTTGCACATCAATTTTGTATGAAAATAAAGAGAAAACATATATAAAGAAAATGAAAAATGAAAGAAAAAGAAGAAGGAGAAATGAGGAAAAGGAGGAAGAAAAAGAATCATCTCTAGCTTGTATAAGGAATAAGATTGTGGGATTCTATGTTGAATCACCTTCCACCTCTACTCATCATTACAATGAAGCATTCACGACATCCATTATTCCACCTGAAATAGTAGGCATTAGGGCACATTCAATTACATTTAGGTACATTATTTTGTTTCTTGTATAAATGACTTAGACTATGTGTAATTACGATTTCATTCCACCCCATTCCATCCACCCACTACTCTTTATGGTAGGACACTTCAAATATTTATATTTGTCTTTTATGAATATTCAGGGAACTGCATCCAATTAGACAAATGATTTTTTGAAAAGAGAAGTGTAACAAGAGACCTTGTGATACATTCATAATGTTTGAATTTCTATGATATGCCTCTTCTTCAATCTGCTTATGTGTTAAGTGGTTTGATTTTGACGTTTTATTTTGATAAATGGTTGCTTGTAGAGTATTTGTTTGATCTGTGGTTGGAGAGGACCAATTGAGCTATGTTAAGTCACAGATGATTAGAATGATCTAGTTCACATATGAGTCTCCATGTTGACTAATTCAACCAAATCCAAAGTTGTTTTTCTTGCAGGCGAGAAACATTCATCCTAGGGGATTTTGATGTACATAATTTAGTACCAATTTCAAAGATTATTTAGGCATGTTTTCATAGGAGTTTTACCAACATTCATGTATATTATGCTTCTTCTACCTAAATAGTCTACTTCTTGTACTAAATAGTCTACAATAACTCATATGCATCAATTGTATTTATTTTACATGTATTTGGCTTGAAATTGTTGCATTTTGTTATTGCCTAATAAATTGTTGATGTATTACAGATAAAATAAGAATAAATTGGAATAAGTGGTACCATTTTCTCAATTGGGTGGCATCGACACAAGAAGAATAAGAACTGACAAGAGAAGAACATAAAGAGAAGAAGACAAATTGACAGAGAAATCTCAGTATCACCGAATTAACTTAGTGGAACTAAGATCACAAGCCCTAGTTGTATTAAATTGGCAAGTCAGTGGCACTGACTCCCAAGTTGGCGGCACTGACATTTGCATGGCGACCATGATTTAATAAGACAACATCCAACACTCTCTTGGATAAATTGTTCCTTGCCCCTTCCTTTATAAACCCAAAAGGGCATCCACAAAGGACATCTCATCCAGGAGATCCCATATGATCATTCTACAAGGGGCCAACTTCCAAGTAGAATGAGACGAAGAGACGTGGATTAAGTCACCAATTGAGGAGCAGTTTGGTTCCTGCAACATCGTCAGGATACAACAATCTTCAAAGGGGATCAACCTTGCACCATGTCATAGGAGTTTTCTATGGATTTCTCTTCCTTCTTCCCTTGCTTTGATTTCATGTTGAGCATGAGGGTCTAAATCCCAATTCTTTAGGACTTGAGAGTAGCCAGGTTTGACTCTTTGTAGGTTAATGTCTGATTTGATACATATTGTCTTTGATTTAGATCTTAATAGTGGAAGTACTTTTTTTTATCTTGATCACCATGAAAATTTGATATATGTTAATTCATGTGAGAGCATGCTTAATTGTTAGAGAAGCTAATAGTCGATGACACACTTCACAAATGGGCTAACCACTTTGAAGTGAATTGTCTAGAGAGAGATTATATCAGTTAGCTTTATATATTAATACAACTAAAGCAAGTTGGTAATTAGGCTAAATGGTATGCTATGTTGTGGGAGGGTAGTACAAACTATAGATGCTTAATCCAAAGAAGCAAGATAACATGTATTAATTGGATAAAAAACATACATAGGTTTGCACCTTGGCAAAACATGTATTGTAAAGAATCTATCAATTTGATCTTCATCCACTTTACTTCTTAGTGATTTAATTCTTATTATTAGTCTAATCAATCAACCAACATTTTTTTAGAACTAGTTGTTCTGTTTTAGTTAGTAATAGTCTCTAGTAGTCTCAATTCCCTGATATCTACATTTGGGCCCAGTCGAGTCCCTTTACTATGTTGGCACGTTCACTTGCATTCGACACACACACTTAAGTCATGTCATGACCCTCAAATAAAAGAGATCAAAAGCCTTTACTACGTGTAATTCATACTACTTATATTCTATACCATACATTTTTTTTTGTAAATTTCATAGAGATGATAAAAATGCCCCCTAAATGCATAGAAGGTAGTTGATTTCTTAGAAAGAAGTATACCAGACATATTACATGGAAATATAATTTTTGAACCTATATATGATCAAGGTTAGTATTTCCTCTAATCATGGGTTTAGGTTATCTCAATAGACCATAAAATGTAGTAAGATTTTAAGGCTAATAATTATGATTATCCTAATGCACTTATATTTAATTATTTTAACAAGTTTTGAAGACCTATAATGATTCAAGTAATATGTTAGGATAATTGCGCTAAATATATGGTAATTTGTGTTTCTACTTACTCTTCCTAAGTAATGTTAGACGTACTCTCTTAGATTTTATTTTCTTATATGGTTGAAAAATGTAAGACAAATGCATAATTTGATGTTGGATGTAAAATTATAATATATGTATATTTTTCATTCTTTAATGGGTTGGTGTTTCATGCATGCTACTTTTTATTAAAAAAGTAATAACCTTGAACATAATGCAAAATTTTATCTATCACATTGTGTGGGAGCTGGAGGACTATGAAATGATCTTATTCCTCACCCTAGGAGTTACATTGCCCATTTATGATGAAAATAGAAATGTACAAAAAACTACCAAATCCTTGATGTTAGCTAAAAGGAATCTAGCATGCACTAGGGCATGATATTCACTAATGTATGCCTGTGCTATGCTATAAGATGTGTTTAAGGTTGACTCAACTCATAATGGGTGTTTTTTCAAACACAAGGTCATGGGTTTAAACCCCTAAAAAACCTCGATGAAGGTGCACTAGCTAGAGGTCGTCCTTGTGACTACACTCCTAGCTATTGGGGGTGGTATGGGAAAAGCTTGCCACTGCATATATGATTTTAATGTTTACTCTATCTGGGTATGTTGAAAGTGTCCTTGCATGGGAGGAGTTCCTGATACCAAAAAGAAATGTAACTGAGAACTCTTATGAACGATGTGAACATGGGGTAAATTGTGGTTGTTCTCTCATGGAGCCATAGGAAGGAGATATACTATAAATTCAAAGAATGGCAAGCTTGTTTTTTATTTATTCTAAAAACATACATCATATTCATGTTATACATGCATATTTTTTCTTATGTATGTCAAAATATATTATGTTTTATTCTTTTATTCCCATGCACTTGGCATTTTTTTCACATACACTTGAGTTTAATGTTTTTGGAAGTAAAAAGATGCATGGATATTGTGAAATTGCATATTATGAAGATCCTACATTAGAGGATGACGTGTTGATGTAGCAAATCTTGTAAAATATTTTGAGCTTTAATACATGTTATTTCCCTTCTTATTGATTATTATGATTGTTCATATAATTGAAATCCAATCTTCTATGAAATATTATTATTAACATAGTTAACAATATCTGAGTTTTCTCTCTTAGCTTCTTTGTGTTAAGAAGGAACGATTTGGGGTGCTTAAATTTCTTATCTTTCAAAGCTATGGTGGATAAACTATCTCCCTTATGGAGGTCTGCTAGAGAACATTATATATAAATATATATATATATATATATATATATTATAGAAATGAGTTTTTACAAGGAAGCTATCATTTTGAATTCCTTAATTTTTTTGACTTGAATCAACTATAGATATCTATGGTTTAGTACTATGGTTTATTACTATCTAGTAAATATTTTCCTTTTGAAATAAAATTTGATATTAGAAGTTGGGATTGATGTATATTTGGTTGTAATATTTATTAAAGTAAATACAAAACAAATAGTTGGGCCCTAGGGTTAGTGACTGAACTCCTAAAATGAGATACCATGGGCCAAATCTCAATGTAACAATATCATCATGGCAAAAATTATAACCTTGTTATTTCTATAAAATTTGGCATATTTGGATGAGATCATGATAGTAAACCTCAAAGTTAAAAAACTGAAAAGAAAGTGTTTATGGAAAATACATTTAGTGATGTATAAGAAGTGTTGTGGAAGTTGCATACACCACATTTATGTGGTAAGGTGCATAGACCTTCCCATAGAAAAAACTATGTGCCTTTTCTGGTTGGTTTGTCTTTTAAGGCCCATCCAATATAACAAATCATCATGAAATACATTATAATTGTGTGAATCTATGCACCATTGTCCCTTACAACCTTGAGTCGTATTGATGCCCAAATGAGTTAGTACTTATCACCTTCAAAAAAGGGCAACAACAAATCTGTAACATCTCAAATTTTAAAATACACTAGCTATATATATTTAATAATTAAATACAATAAAATGGATTGACTTGTATAAACTCATATAGGCGGTCAGTTATTGGACCAATTCGAGTCCATCTAGGGTTTAGGTGACCATAAAGAGTTAAAGTGTAACTTTGCCACTATGACATGTAAGATAAATCTGGAAAAAACTTTCAACTAATATTAAGGTAAGGAAAATTGGTCAAATTTTGGTAATATAATTTTAAAATAATAAAGGATAACCCTATTTGTACATAATCCAATAATGGCTGAATTAATAAGTTAAAAGGAAATAAATTATCATTTGAATAGGGAACTATTACATAAAGATCATAGGTTGTTGTGATTGGTTAGGTTTGGAAATGGTTTGGTAAGTATACATATTTGGAAAAGATAATTCACCAATGACTATCCTATTATTTAGCAAGTTGTTTAAAAGTACGATTGATGAATTTCTTGTTAATAAATACATAATGGATTTTGTCTAATAATGGTTGCAATATCATAAAAGGTGAAATGAGGTTTGAGAGTTTTGGGTAAGTATGGATAAATTTCAACAACTTTGAGGATACACAATATTGATTTGTATGATAGTTTGTGATTAATTTTAACTTTTTACTTAGTGTGGAATCATGATCTAATCTCTTGGTACAACTTGAGCTTATATATCACAGGTAGAAGTTTGCGTACTTTTGGTGAACTCTTGATTGATCAAGAAAATGGAGAAAAATTGTCTCAATTTTGGTTGTCAGAGAATTAATAGGTAAGGGGTGTCTTTGGAATCATTCAATTTAGATACAACAGAGTAACACTTGTCCATTATCTCATGTTGGGCATGAAATGGGACTATATAACTAGATCCAATCGAAAGAATTATGTGATAAGGGGTTCAACATCATTTTTCATGTATGGGGGGTTTACTAGGGGAGGGTTCCCAAGCTCACTCCTTTAATTTATCAAGTATATCTAGAAAATTAGACCCCAATGTCATCATGGTGATGATTACAACAGATAATTCCTTCAATCTGAGCGTTATACATGTGTAAAAGGCAATAGAGTGATATATATCTATTCTTATGATCACGTTAAAGGAGTCTAGGTTAAACTCAAACATTCACAAGAGCTCACCTTCCTTAGCAATTTCATGCTGCTATCCATTCAAAGAACAAGGAGTTGGGAGGGGCATCACATGCTTTAGAAATGGGAGGACATGGCTCCCCTACACTGCCTGCAAAGGCAGAGGAAAAGGCGAATCGAGGTGTATCATGTTCAGAAATTGGAATCTAGATCCTAGACAAATGGACATAATCATCTATCAATTGATTTTCATAAACTTTTTGTAATTTAAGATTCCTACTCAGAAGCTAATGATGTAGGTTTGCTGGAAAGAACTTGATGTCTAAATTTATGAAGTATGAAAACTTTATCATAATTGGAAAAAATATGGAGCCAAATAGATCTTAGATGTTATTGGGCTAAGTATTTTCAAATAGTTATTGGAATTCAATGAAATGTCCTAATTATAAAAAAATAAAATTCTAATGTTTGTTTGGTGATTTTAACCTTACTACAGAATTCGACCAATTATATTATCATAATAACATGTTAAATACCAAAAAAGAGTAATATGGTAAATCAAAATAGCTAATGGTGTATATAAGCTATGAAAACTTCATAGTTAACCTTTCCATGAATATAACAATGATATATTAGTATTATAATGTTTCAAACATTTGATTTATATAAAATATTATGATGGAATGCTTAATAGATTCATAATATAATATGTGGTTTTCTAATTCCCATGTGCATAATAAATAAGAATAACCTTGTAACAAATTATTGAAGAATTTTTTTATGGGATATCTACCCAAGACTTTGAAGAGCGTTAAGGAACATTTGGGGATAATATAACTGTTATAAACATCATTGGAATATGTAAATATGGAGTGACAGTTTAGCAATCTAATGCACAATGAATGTCAAGATATATTAAGAAATATTCAAGGGTAGTAAACACACATAGACTCCGGGAACTCTAAAATGATATAGAGAACCCAAAATATGAATTGATATGGCTAAGGAAAGAGGATTATGATTCAAGGCTATTCTCGATGTGTTGTTTCTAAGTCAAGAATCTTGGCTTGGTTGAGGACCCACACATTACCAAGGATAGTGGGCCATGTCCATTACGTAACTTGTTAGCATTGATCATGATGCTTTGGGATTTCTATATGTAATATCTTCTATGGTAAGTGACGATGCTTATATTTTTATATTTTTAATTTCTTAGAAAAAGATTTCATACTTTATATATTAATTGAACTCAATTTTCTTTTTAACGAGGATTGATAATAAAATATAATAGGGGAGAAAACCTAAACAATTTTAGAATTTAACAAAGACTATTGTACTGTCCTTAGCATTGAAACTAATTTGTGAAGTTTCATAGGCACTTATGTTTCAATTATAAAAGGAACCTTGCTGCAAGTTCAGATGGCACTAATTTATTGAGATTGTTCATGTGCTCAGTTTAAGAGGGCACCCAAATGTCAACGTTTAGAGCTTGAAGAACACTAATGCAATAATCTTTGTTGAAGAATAAAACTAAAACTTATAGTATTTGGGATTTTAATGTTTGATACTATATTAATATCTGAATGCCAAAATTTCACATTTCATATATCTACAAATTTATTAGTTTACTAGATGGATTTTGTTTTGGTTTGTATACAAGGTCATTTCCTATCCATTTCTTTGTAAGAGTGATAAATCAATGTGCTGACATCATAACGGCCGTGATGGAGTTGGTGTATATTATCTTTGTGGGTTTGATTCTCATTCACAAGGTCATATATGGTCGTTTCAAGGACTATGATTCTAGAAGAAAATTATTTTTTCCATCAATGATATGATCATAGTCTATATCCTTACACATGAGAGGTTGATAAGTGTATACTTTCTACAACAATGTAGGATTCTAACCTTTCAAATAGGAATAATCAAACTCAAGGAGGTCAACTCTAATTTTGAAAGAAGAAGAAATTGAACTTGTAGAAGACATGTTTTCACTAACTAAATCTTCTATTTTCTCATATAGGCTATATACTAACTTGACTAACTTCTTGTGACTGGATATATAATCTAACATCTTGATTATCATATGAGAAAAAAACCAACAAGTTCTTTGTTGGAAAGATTTAGTGAATTGATCTCATTAGAGTCTTCTCCACTAGTATTTGCCATGTAGCATGAAAGGTTGATATCTTCATCTTTGTCTTAATATTTTGTTTTATTATATTGATCACTTATGGATTCCATGATGCTTTAATGTAAATATCAACGATATATATGTATGTATATATGTGTGTGTGTCCATGTGTGTCTGCCAGCCTGTATATATCTATGTATGTATGTATGTATGTATTGGATTAAGAGAGAAAGATTTCTCCCCCTCTCCCACGCCCGTGGTGGAAGCCGAACATCTTGAAGGGTGGTAAATCAAGACGGAAGCTGGGATTCGAACCCGAGTCCCTTTGTTAGGGGACACCATGCTTGACCACTTGAATCATTCCTTGTCGGTTGTATGTATGTATGTATGTATGTATATATGTATCGGAATTTGGTAAATTTTATTTTGAAATCCCTAACAAAGTTAGGACAAATTACAAAGTAGTCCCTCACTACACTACATATTGCAAGATAGAAAGAAAAATCAGTTATCTATACATTTGATTCTACTATAGTAGAATTTACATATCTTCTTTGCAAGATTATCTATATTCCTTCGTTTGTTGTTGTGCTTCCTCTCATTTCTTTCTCTCCACATATGATAAACGAAGGTTGAGTATAACAGGAGAGCTTGTTTCTTGTTTTGTCCCATGCCCATGCCTAAAAGAGAGATCATCTCTCTTGGCTTCTTCAGCCTGATAAGAGTAGTATCGGTCATTTGGCAGGTCGACCTCCCGATTTTTTGGAAGTAGTTGCAATCCTTGAAGAGGTGAGAGTGGGATTCAGGGGCTTCGTTGCACATGAGGTAGGTGTTGCAGGTGTTGGCATACCATTGCTGAACTCTGTCCAGCGTGGGAAGAACTTTGTTTGCAACTCGATACAAACACATGCTCCATTTGGGAACCTCCATCTTGGTCCAAATGAATTTGGTACAGTTGTTGGGGTCACCTTTGTGGCGGACAAGCTCCCATATGTTCAGCTTTGGCTGCACACACTCCATTTGTTATCATGAAGTGGAAGCAATGTTTAACAATCTTCCAGAGAGTGGTCATGCGGTTAATAGCTCTGAAGAATCCTTCTCTTATTTTGGGTTTGTGATCCAATCCTTTGGGGTACCTCCTCCACATCCATCTCGCCCAAATGGATTCAGCTTTCTAAAAATTAATGATCATCCTAATCGTTCCCCAGTCATCAATTTGCGAAGGGGTTTTTAGGCCGATTCCTCCTTCTTCCTTGCTTATAGCAAGCCTAGAGAATTTCATTAGGTGATTACCACCTCCACGTATGAAGTTGGACATGGTCATTTTGATTCTATCAAGGACTACGCTAGAAATTTCTCCCTATTGGGTCCAAAACATGATCAGGCCTTCGATAGCTGATTTAGTCAAGGTGATCCTACCGGCCATGGAGGTCTTGGTAATGGGCCATCTGCCAATCATTTGCTCGAGCTTGTCTGTGCATTCCACGAAGTCCTTTACCTTCATATTTCCACCTGTGAGTGGGAATCCCAGGTATTTGGTGGGTAGAGAATTGACCTCTATGCCTAGTAACCCAATGATTTCATCCAGGATTGTATTGCAGTTTGAAGAGGTGAAGAGTTGGGTCTTGTGTTCATTGATTTTCAAACCAATTTGCTCACCAAAGATATTCAAAAGTTGCTTTAGGTTCAGAAGTTATTTTGGTTTAGCTTCAATAAACACCAGTACATTGTCAGCAAAGGTAAGATGGCTTAGAACCTTAGTGCCATAGACTATGTAGGTGGCAATGACTTTCTCTTCCTCTGCTTTCCTCATAAGCTGCGTGAAGTATTCCATTAGGATGGTGAATATGAGAGGGGAAAGAGGATCCCCCTGTCTCATGTCGTTAGCTCCTTAGAAGATTTCGTTTGGGGTTCCATTGACAAGGACCAAGTAGCTCGATGAACAAACACATTATTTGATAAGCGAGATCCAGGTCTCATTGAAGCCCAATTCCATCATGACCCACCATATCTTGTCCCAGCGAATATTGTCAAAGGCTTTAGACACATCGAGCTTCATACATATCTTTTTGTGGCCTCTCTTCACGTTGAAATCCAACATGAACTTACCGTCTAGGAGTGCGCAGTCTGAGATGCTTCTGCATGGGATGAAGGCTCCCTGTGTGTCTGAGATGAGGAGTGGCAACACTTGTTTCAGTCTTTCAGCTAGAATTTTGATGAGAATCTTGTAATGCACATTGCAGCAAGCAATGGGCCTGAAGTCGGTGAATGAGGCAGTAGTTTTCTTCTTTTCAATGAGGACGAGGAAGGCGTGGTTCACTTGCTTGAGCATGCTCCCTCCATTCATCAACCATTTGATGGACCTGCATAAATCTTCTTTAATGATGTCCCAAGTGTCTATAGAAATGGGCGTTAAAACCATATGGTATGAGGGATTTATTGATCCCTCTAATTCATAGAGCTTCCTTGATTTCAGCATCAGTAACAGTCCTACAAAGGAAATTGTTATGTGAATTCATTAGTTTGTACTTTTAGTTTAGGTTCTCTCCCTGAAGCAGCTCAGAACCTTGTGCTTTGTTATATAAAGATTGGTAGAACTCATTGGCTTGAGTTTCTAGGTCTTCTTACTTGTTAATGATTTCTCCTTCTTCATTTATCAGTTCGGAAATAGTATTCTGAGCATCTCTTTTCTTCACAGCATTATGATATAGCTTTGTGTTCCGATCTCCACCAACGATCTAGTTTTGTCTGCTTCGTTGCCAAAGAAAACTCTCTTCAGCGTTCTTCAGATCATTGCGCATCATCTTTGCGGATTCTTCAGCTTCTATGAGTTCCTTATTCAGTGGATCCTTCATAAGTTCTTTCCTAATATTGATCAGCTCATTCTTGCAATCAATCAGTAGCTTGGGGATGTTGACATGCTCCTTGGACCATGCCTTGAGTTTTGACTTGACTCTCACGAGTTTCCTGGAAAAAATGTACATTGGATTGTCTTGTATCTCTTCCTTCCAAACATCAGAGATGAGTTCTTTGTAACCCATCTATTATGTATATATGTATGCATGTATGTATGTATGTACAGAATCAGGTAAATATATATTCTGACTTCCTCCTAAAATTATAGGAGGTCAAGAGTTACATATGGCCCAGCCGCCATACAACAAACATAGAACAACCCACCCCACTATCTAACACATAACTTATGTTTAACACATTTACAAATTTTACCTGTATGTATATATGTATGTATCAGAATTTGATAAGTATATTCCGAACCCAAAGAAAATCTTTGGGACAAATTACAGAGTAGTCCATAACACTACAATACTCACACCAAAGAGATCTAAGATACCTATACACATAGCCTACTACAGATGCTTTTATAGATTTTACATGCAATGATCTCCTCATCCCTCCTCTTCTCCCTATGTTTCCTACCATTCCTTTCCTTCCAAATGGAAATAGATAGCAGACAGTAACATAAGTTCCTTCTTTGTGTCTTTGCTCGAGCTGTTGCCTAGAAAGGAAATCATATCATGTGTACCTTTTAGTTTTCTCTTCCTTATCTTCAGTTTTTCATGGACCAGGTCCCATACTTGCTTAGTGTATCCACACATACAGAAGATGTGTGTTTGTGACTCAGGCTCATTCGTGCACTAGTAGCAGATGTTGTTTGTACCTGGGTACCATTTCTCCACTCTATCAAGGGTAAGAAGTGAGCCATGAGCCGCCCTGTATTAGAAGGTCTCCCATTTCGGAACCCCCACTCCAGTCCATATGTATTTGGTGAGATGCTCCTCATTTCTCGGCTAAACTAGTTCCCAATCCTTTCTTCTTTCTCCCTCAAGCTCCAGGACCTCTTGTCATCACTGAGACCTTTGATCTCGTGCCAAATTTCTGTCATTCGGTTAATGACCCTTGAATAGCCTTCCCTGGTTTTGGGTTTGTAATCAAGGCCCTTTGGGTATCTCGATCTCATCCACTTAGAGCATAGAGAGTCGCTCAGCAGATATTTAAAAACTCTCCTAGAAGTACCCCATGCAGCAATTAACCTGGGCATTTTCATATCGACCCCTCCTTCCTCCTTGCTCCTTGCTAGCCTACTGTACTTCATGGAATGATTGTTGCTCTCCCATATGAAATTTGCAATGGTCATCTCCATTCTATCAAACACAACATTCAGGATTTCACCCTGTTGGACCCAGAATATGAGCAAACCTTTGATTGCAGACTTTGTGAGAGTGATCCTCCCTGCCATGGAAATTCTCGCTAGAGGCCATCTACCAATCATCTCCTCCAGCTTGTCTGATCACTTCGTGAAATCACCAACCTTGAGATTACATCCTGCCAAGGGAAACCCTAGGCAGTGTGTGGGTAAGGCACTGACAGTGATACCCATGGCTTCTTCAATGTGTGTGTGTATGTATGTATGTATATATATACATACGTATGTATGTATGTATGTATGAGATTAAGAGAGAAAGATTTCACCCCCCCTCTCCCACGCCCGTGGCGGAGGCCAAACGCCCGGGAGGGTGGTAAATCAAGACGACAACTGAGATTCGAACCCGAATCCCTTTTTGTATGTGTATGTACGTATGTACATACGTGTGTACGTACGTATATACGTACGTGTGTACATACGTATGTAAGTACGTGTGTATGTACATGTATATGTAGGTATGTATGTATGAATGTACATACGTACGAATGAACGTACGTACTACGTATGTACGTAGTATATACCTACATATGTATGTATGTATGATGTACGTACGTATGTATGTATGTATGCACGTATATGTACGCATGTATGTACGTATGTATGTATGTGTATATGTACATACGTAAGACATATGTATGTATGTATGTATGTATGTATGTACGTACAGAGGTATGTATATATGTATGTACATATACATATGTATGTACATATACATATGTATGTATATATGTATGTATGTATGTATGTATGTATGTATGTATGTATGTACGTACGTACATATGTATGTATGTACGTACGTACATATTCATACACACATACATGCATGTATGTATGCGTATGCATATGTATGTATGTATGTATGTACGTATGTACATATGTATGCATGCATGCATGCATATGCATGTATACATGTATGTATGTTTATGTATGTATTGGAATCAGGTAAATATATTCCGACATCCTCCTAAAAATATAGGAGGTCAAGTGTACATGTAGACCCAACGCCATACATCTAGAACAGATTTACAACTCACTCATCTATCTAATATGTAATTTACGTCTAACACATTTACATATTTTTATAGAAACACTAGTAACCTCTGTAGCAGCTCCTTGGTGTCTTCTGGCATTCCTCTCTTCCCATATATGATAGCATAGACCATCAAATAGAAGTTTCTTCCTCTCATCATTGCCGCACCTGGATAGCATCCTTTTTGGGTCCCCGGATAATTGAGTTTGAAATATGAATTCCTTGCATAAAATCTCTCATACCTCTTTTGTAAATTTACATTCACCCACAAGGTGGCTATGGGATTCTTCCATTTCCTGGCATAGAAATCATAAAGTAGAGACGTCGTAGTTCCATCTCTTTATGCTATCCAGAGTAGTAAGAATGGTGTGCATAGTTTTATATATGCACATACTCCATTTCGGCACGCACCTCTCAGTCTAGATCTGTTCTTCGTATGTGTCCTTTATACCTTTAGAACGAGTCACCTCCCAAGTGCACATCTTATGATCTCTGAGCTTCCATCCATCGATATTGTTTGTAATAAACAAGTGTTTGACTTGTTGCGAAGTCTCCGTCATGACATTAATGGTGTGTGAGTATCCTTCCCTTGTATTCGTCTTGAAATCCAACCCTCTTGGGTATCTTTCTCTCATCCACTTTCCCCAAGTAGAAGTGCCTTCCTGAAAGATGACGATTCTCCACATGGCCCCCCATTTAGCAATATCTCTGAGAGTTTTCAAATTTAAATCGCCTTCATCTCTTGGGAGCACCAATCTAGCATATTTCATGGGATGATGTTCACTTCCCCATAGAAAATTTACCATCTTCATTTCTATTCTATCCAAGACAGAACCAGTGATCACACCTTATTATACCCAGAAGATAAGAAGTCCTTCTATGACAACCTTTATCAAGATCGTTCATCCCACCATGTATGTCTTTTGCGTCGGCCATCTGTTAATCATTCCCTCCACCTTATCAATGCATTCAACAAAATCTTTGACGTGCAAATTACCTCCAGCTAAAGGGGAGCCCAAATATTTTGTTAGAAAATTTCCTCTCTCCACGCCCATAGCATGTATGAGTCTATCCTCTATCTGGTAGTAGTTCTTAGACAGGAAGATGTGTGTTTTATTTGTATTTACACACAATCCTGTTTGCTTTCCAAACTCAACAAGTAGATTTTTAAGATTTTCCAGAGAGTGATGTTTAGCTTCTACAAACACCAGAACATCATCTGCAAAAATCAAATGTGTCATTACCTTTGTTCCATGAACTGTATAAGGCTTGATTTTTTTCTATTTTTTAGCTTGTTGCATCTTCTGTGTAAAATACTCCATGACAATCACGAAGAGAAGAGGTGATAGGGGGTCGCCTTGGCACAACCCGTTGCCCCCTCTAAAAAGACCTGCAGATGTGGCATTGACCAAGATAGAGTAGCTTGTGGTCCCAACACATTATTTCATTCAGACAATCCATTGTTTATCAAACCCTATCTGCTGCATAATCCACCATAGTTTCTCCTATCTGACATTGTCATAGGCTTTGGAAACATCCAGTTTCAAGCATGCTTTTCTACTTCCTCTCATGACATTATAATCCAGCAAAAATTCCCCGGCTAGAAGAGCACAATCGCTAATGCTTCTACCTATCACAAAAGCCCCTTGATTTACAGAGATAAGATAGGGAAGGACCATCTTCAATCTAGCTGCCAATATTTTTACAATAATTATATATTATACCGAGCAGCATGTTATGGGTCTAAAATCAGCAAGAGAGGATGTGACTTTCTTTTTCAAAATAAGAACAAGGAAAGAATGATTGACCTGTCTCACCATATTTCCCCCTTCTAGGAACCATATCACATAGGTCACCAAGTCATCTTTGATAAAGTCCCAAGTCTTCTTATAGAAAAAAGTATTGGAACCATCTGACCCGGGTGATTTTTTTTCTACCTATGCTCCAAACTTCTTCCTTGACCTCTTTCTCATTAGTTCTTCTCGTGAGAATATTGTTGTGTGTGCTTGTAAGTTTAAACTTCCATTTCACTTCCTCCCCTTCATCTACGTCACTGGTAAAATTCTTTTTGTATAGTGACAAGTAGAAATCAATGGCCTGCTCTTCTAAATCCTCTTGCTTGTTGACCACCCTCCCTTCATCATTAATCAATTCAAAAATAATATTACATGCCTCTCTCCTTTTTACTAGTAGTATGGTAGAGTTTGGTGTTTCGGTCCCCATCATCCATCCATTTCTCCTTACTTCTTTGCCAGTAGAATTTCTCCTTGGCAAAGAAACCAATAGACTCTCTCTTACTTCTTTGCATTCACTTTTTGTCTCCTTTATCAGATTTGGAATATTCACCTCCTCCTTGGCCCATTTCTTAAGTGCAATCTTTGTGTTCACCAACTTTTTAGCAAAAACATACATTGGATTGCTTGTCACCTGAGTGCCCCAACTATTCTTTATGACTTCATCAAATTCTTTCCAATCAACCCAGTAATTTAGAAATCTAAAATGCTTCCTCTTCTGTTTCTTTTCTATGATCGGAATTGATATTGGTGCATGGTCGCTTAGTTCAGAACCTCCTACCTTTACTTGAACACTAGGGAATATTTTTAGCCACTCATCATTCACCAGAGCTCTATCAAGTTTGCTTGCTATTCTATATCCTGGTCCCCTTTCATTATTCCACGTGAACAAGTCACCTCCCACCATGGGCAATTCATATAGACCCACTTTATCAATAGCCTGATTAAAAGCATCAACCTCTATAGTCAGTGCAAGCCTTTTCCCTTTTTTCTCAACCTGAAGATGAACCGTATTGAAATCTCCTATCACCATCCATGGTAATTTAACCTGCTTGGATAAGGAAACTAGATCTCTCCATAGGTCTAGTCTGGCTCTGCCATCATTACGACCATAAACAGTAGTCATCCATATATGTAATCCTCTATTATCCCTGCATTCAACCGTCACATGCTGATCTGACATCTGTATGACTGATACCTACCAAGCATTAGGCTTCCATGCCACACAGATTCTAGCAACCTCTACACGCTCCACGTTAGACATGTGGTTCTAACCCCGTGGGAAAAGATATTTAATACTATTGCTATTTTGTACCTTTATTTTCATCTCTACCAGAGAAACTAATGAATGCCCACTAGTAGCAATCCACTCACGAATTTCCCTCTTATTATTCCTGTTGCACCCACCCTTAATATTCCAAAGAAGCATGCACATATCAAGGGGTTTTAGTTTACATAGTTTGCCTGTTCGACTCCTTCTTGTTGTCCTTCTTTTTCACCCTTTTTTTTCCTTTGCAACCTCTCCCTCTTCTTTGTCTGAGTCTGTAAGTGCCTCAAAGCTATTTGCAGTGTCTAGGATTGACCCTACACCTTGAGATTTTGGGATACCTGCCCTTCGTGGCCCATTCTTCTGTGACGCTAGAGTGAATTCCCCTTCTTCAGTTTGAGATTCCTTCCCCGGGCTTGTCTCATTCTCAACATCATAGACCTTGGTCACATTTGTTTCTTCAGCTGCAGCCTGTTCGTCTGCATGCAAATTCATGGACGTCGGTTCTTTGCCTTTTTCAATATGTTCTCCGGTTCCTTCCTTGTTGTTCATCCTCTCTGTCCTAGGCTTCCAAACTTTCTTTGTCCTTGGGTCCTCTGTAGCTGCAGCTGCCTCAGATGTTTCCCTGCCCTTCTTACACTCATCATCCTTGTAACCAAACACTTGACAATGCGAACACTTGGCTGGGATATAATCAAATGCAATTGGTATAGGGATGGTTTCTCTTCCTTTCACATTTAGCCAGACGACCTCTGTTATCTCTTCCTCTGCGTTCAACTCTATAAGCACTCTTGCTTCATCCGCCTCCAGTGATTTCTCGTCGATATGAAGAACCTTTCCAGCACCCGCAACAATTGTGCCCGCTGAGCATTTCATCCATGCTCACCCAAAGAATTTCAACGAGACCCAGGCATGGATGGTGGAAAAGACTTCCTTCTTCAACTCATCGCCATGGTTGTAATACTTCACCACCACCAACTGGGAATCAAACCACCTTGGACCAAGATCCAAGACATCCTTCTTGTCCACTGAGTTGGAGAATTGAATAAGGAAAACACCATTATCCCTTGTGAGCAGATCAAAACTACCCTTCGGTCTCTAGGTTCTCACAATCCAAGCCTTAAAGTGGGGGTAGAACGACCCTTGCCCACTACGTAAGCCATGAACATGAATTCCCATAGGTTGCACATCCGCTTGATTTCATCGACTTCCACTTCGACCTGCACCTTACCTCCTTCACGGCTCGGCTACGGGTACTCCTCCTTGTCTCCACGCGGCGGTGGTTTCTTGAGAACCTGCGTCCATGCTCAACACGCTACCTGCGATCGTCTGCCAGGGTCCGATCGACTAGGGTTAGGGTCACCGCTAGCCGACCTGGCCTCCACTCCGGCAACATCAGCCATGCTTTGCGTCGTGGTAGGTGTATGCTTATGTATGTATGTATATATGATACTCATCCTACTAAGCCTCTTTTATAATCATCTCTTTTATGGGTCATATTCTGATCAAGTTGTAACGATTAAAAATCTCCCTTTATTATCTCTTCACAAGTTAATTTAGGTCTGTCTCTTCTTCTTTTAATTGTTCTCGACTCAATAACATTGCTATGAATAGGTGTGTTAAGCAACCTGTCCTCAATGCCCGCCACCCCCACTTTGTTCCTGACATAGTCACTTCTCAAGATTGGTATCTTTCACACATCCATGTAAAACATATGCATTTCATTTACATTCTTCTTGTTGAGTCGTTGTTTCTTCAGCGCCCAACATTCACTCTCATATAGCATGGTTGCATGTATGAGTGTTATAAAAAACTTACTTTCCAATCTAAGAGGGATCTTCGAGTTACATATAACTTCAATTTCACTCCTTTGTTTCAACTATATGTCAATTCTCATGAAACAAATAACATATTGAGCATCCCCATCCATTTGAATAATATGACCCAAGAAACAAAACTTTATCACTTGTTGGTACATCCACTCCATCCAACTTGGCCCCACCATTCACAATTTTTGATTGATTGAAATTGGAATGTATATACTCACTTTTGATCATACATATCATAAATGCATTTGGTTCAAACAAATTTATTCAAAGTTCAAATTCATCTTGTATTTTCTCAATCAACACAATATCATCAACAAATAACACAAACCAACTATCATCTTGAAACATGTTTTGTCAATTCACTTGTAACAAGAATGAACATATATGGGCTGGGTGTTGATCCTTGATGTACCCCAACTTTAATAGAAAATGTTGTGATCATATGGGTGATTGATATTAACAACCCCCCTCAAGATGGATCATATATAACATATGTTCCCAACTTGGTACATAAAATGAACCTGAGAACAATAAGAGATTTTGTAAACTTTATGATATGACATGTGACATTAAAACAAGCACTCTTAGATATTTTCTCACAGAAATGACAACCAACCTCAATGTGTTCATTTCTTTCATGAAAGATTGGATTATGAGAAATGAGGGCAATATCTTGGTTGTCACAATTCAAGTCCATAGAAGTATCTTGAGCAAAAAACAAAAATTATCTTGAGCAGATCCAAGCTCCTCTAATAAGTGCCAAACCCAAACCTACTCACATGAAGCTAGGGTCGTAGCTTTGTACTCATATTTTGTATTGGGGATCACTATAAATGTGTTCTTCATGCTTTTTTAGGGCATCAAATTACCTCTCAAAAAACATAATAAACAAAAATAGACCTTCTTTAAATGTTGGAACCTTCCAATCAGGTTCTAAAAGAAACTATACACTCAAATGACCCTCATCCTCACACAAAAGTTCCTTTCTGGGAGACTTTCAAATATTTCAAAATATGCATCACAATTTCCAAGTGACCACTACATCCGTAAAATGACTCACAACAAAAGTAGCAAAGGAAATCTTAGGACCAATGACAATCAAGTAGTTTATATTTCCATCCAGATGTCTAGATATCCAATGATCATCAAGTATCTTTCCATGATCCATGGAAATTTGAATTAAGAACCAATTGCGATATCAACATGTTTAGTACCAAGAAATCTAGTTTGTGTGAGCTTGCCTAGGACATATAATCTCTACGAAATCATTAGCACATATCTTGATTTGGCTACCTCAGTGTCCATTATATACTTTAGGGTTCCTAAGTCCTTTGTATGAAACTTCCCTTGCATAATTATCTCAATACCATGGATATTATTACCAATGATCACAATATCATCAACATATACCACAAGAAAGAGAGAACTTGTGTTTTGTTTCTTGTAGAAAGAAGAATGGTCTATAGTACATCTTTGAAGGATGAGCTTAGAAAGAGACTTTCTAAATCTTCCAAACCACTCATGTGGTATCTGCTTTATCTGATATAATTATTTATGAAGGAGACATACCAGATTAGACTCCCCCTCATCACCAAACTATGGTGGTTGCTTCATATAAATTTCCTCATCTAGATCACTTTGTAGAAGTGCATTCTTAATATTATCTTGATGCAATGAACAAGAATTAGTAGCAGTAAGGGGTATAGTTATGCGGAGATATGCCATTTTGGACAGAAGAGAGAAAGTGTAATAATCTAACCCAAGTTATCTTATCGTAGAATAACCATATTATCATCACCCAATATTCTCTTATCTAATCTAATTATAAATCTTAATTGCTTTGATAGTATAAATGTGAATACACCTAACCCTAATTTGTTTAATAAATTTTATGTGAATAAACTTAAGTATCAAGAAACCCTAATTTAGATGATTTCCTTATGAAATTCAAGTAATGATGATTACTAGAACCTGATTGAATGATGTACAAGTAATAAGAGTAATAATTATTTGAGTTAAGATAATTGTGTATAAGTTGATTGAGTACATATATTAAATGTATGGTTGACATAAGGATTGTCCCAAAATATAGATCAAAAGTGAAAACACAAATTCTTAGTATAAATGGATCAAACTTTAATTTGTACTGACTCCAAGAAACATCTGCATTGAAATATGGAGTTTATTGTAGTAAATGGGGTCAATCACAGAGATAATTGTAACATCCCTGACCTGGGTTATGCCATAACCCTAGAAGTTTTGCTTAAGTAAGTTATTTATAAACTTTTTTTAATCTTTTAAAAAGTAATTAAGACTCGAGGAGAGTTTAATTTTCAAGTTTGAGTTTATTTGCAAACTATTTGTGCATTATATGATAGTTTGGGTGTAAAT
Source organism: Alisma plantago-aquatica (assembly GCA_963693085.1). Lineage (NCBI taxonomy): Eukaryota > Viridiplantae > Streptophyta > Magnoliopsida > Alismatales > Alismataceae > Alisma > Alisma plantago-aquatica. The sequence goes on from OY856410.1 coordinate 1,108,737,436, forward strand.
TGCAATTTATCCAAGATGAGGGTTTATATTGCAAAATGTCACATTTTGAACGTGCCTCAAGTGCTTTAGCATCATAATAGAGATAATGATGCTAAGGGGTGACTTGTGGAAAGCCTAAGTTCCAAATTGGAGCTTGTTTGAATAATGCTTGTGCCTTGTGTACCAATTTTGGTGCACATTGCAATTTACCCAAAATGTAGGGTTGATATGAAAATTAACACCTCTAGAGTGTCCCTACTCTCTCTTAGCATCATATAGAGGAGAGAGAAATAAATAGGCACCATGTTTGAATCATATTTGAGTGATGGCATTCTTGGTGATGAAAAGACCAAGACGAGTTGTATAGTTGAAATCCTAAAATGAGTTGTATTGAGTTGTAGAGCTTATGTGGGAGTGCCTATCAGACAAGAAGCCATAGAGGAGGCCCCATATCATTTTTTCAACTCTTGGCAAAGGCCATGACGAGTTAAGCACCTCAAGAAGGTGATGGATATCAGTTTACAACTTGGAAAAGTTGTATTAGTTTGTAAATAAAGTGATGTTGGGTTGAAATATCTTGTTCAACAAGATAACTAATGGATGAAATCGTATTCCTAGATTATCCCCAAGAGTTTTGCATGTAAAGATAAATATGTGTGCATTCATGGACATGTGTCAACCCATGCATGGACATGTGCCACCTAGTAGTATAAGGTGATGACACCTATTATACACTCTCTCATGAGCCTCAATTATATATACCACTTCTTTCACCTACTAGTAAAACTTTTCGAATCCTACAACTCTCTTTCTCTTAGATATCATGCATAGTAGTTGAGGAGTAAGGAGGAGCTCGAGCCTTAATCTTAAGGTGAAGCCATGGTCATCTTCAACCTTGGTTGAAGCATGAATCTTGAGTTGTGATTCTCCCTTTCTTTTCTTCTTCACCAAGTTCTTATCTATGGTAATTCTTTACATATAGAGGAGTTTTGAACAAGTCTTGGATCTTTGATAATTTCATCTTCAACCTTGGAAACGTGAATATTTAAAGATTGGATCTTTGAAGTTGTTCTTGAGGCGGGTTATATAACTTGAACCCAATCATGTTATTATTCACCTTCAATCTTGCTATACTTGTTGATCTACTTTCAAATTTGTTTTTTCTTGAATGATTGATGATTCTATGAGTTCTTATAGTTGCATAGGACTATTTTCCATGAACTAGAACAATAAGGAACGAATGTCTAGAGCTTGATGATGATGACATCATCATGGCACAAACCGATATCGAGTTGAAGCACCTCTAACCCGATATGGTAATGAAACCCAATATGGTGATATGAAATCCGTTATACCTTGGAGCCCCACACCCCTATCTTTTTTACATTTGGATTGGTTGAAAAAAGACTAACAAGTTGTCTAGACTGTCACTCAACACGCGGTAGGTTGATACTTTGAAGGTTTGAAAAGGTATGAGCATTAGGGTCTAACCCGATATGCAAAACCCTATACTTGAGTAAACCGATATAAGTGACACACATACACACCTCTTGGAAGATATGGTGGTAAGTACACACCTCTTGGATGATATGGTGATAAGCACACACCTCTTGGACGATATGGTGGTAAGCACACACCTCTTGTATGATATGGTGATAAGCACACACATCTTAGACGATATGGTGGTAAGCACACACCTCTTGGATGATATGGTGGTAAACACACACCTCTTGGACGATATGGTGGTAAGCACACACCTCTTGGACGATATGGTGATAAGCACACACCTCTTAGATGATATGGTGGTAAGAACACACCTCTTGGACGATATGGTGATAAGCACACACCTATAGCCCGATATGGTGGAAGCACCTCAAAACCAATATGGAGGTAAACACCTCAAATCCGATATACTCGATTGAGTAACACATGAAGTGTGTTATGTCAAATGATACTTTAAGATGTAAAGAGTTTAATGCATTTTGATAAGTGTGGGCCAATTTACCTTGAGAAAAGGGTTGAGCCAACTTAATAAAGTATGATGTAATCAATATCCTAGTGAGGATGAGAGAGAAACTCATACTTTGTGTGATAATCATTTAATGATAAATGATGGGAATAAACAAGTATGATTGAATACTTATGATGTCAATGTATGCTCCTAATATGTGTGGAGCTATGAATTAGGGTTTTGATTCTTGATAATATGAACTTGAAACCCTAATCGGCTAAAAAGGGAAACCCGAACCCTAATAATGAGAAGGTTGTATTTATCTTGTATTGCATGGTGATGATATGTACTTGATATTGTTTTTATCATGAAATACTAACCATGAAGGTATCATGAGATGATGAGCATAGCCAGGTATGATCTATGACGTTTCATATGATACAGATTAAACGGGCCTTGTGAGCCATGTGAAATACTTGTACAAAAAGTATAATGTATACCTGGGTCTGAGGACCTAGATGTAATAGTTACCTAATAAGAGGTGACAATGTTCGGTGACAAACTAAGGGTTTGAATACCCAGATCTAGCAATCATGATGATGATAATGTTAAGGGATGAGAATCCCCAATAATGTGATAAGAGACTGAGATCCCAAGTATTATGCATTCAATGTATTCCAAAGATTATGAAAGTACTTGATAAATGTATTACACCTTTCTTTGTAGCATCTGTTATAATTCATGCTTGTAACTTGGTTGATGCTAAAAGATACTATAATGCACCTAACTAATCAAGTGGAACCTTATCATGTAGTTGCCCTGGCCATAGATCCATTCAGTGTCAAAATTTGTTGAATGGTGAAATGAGTTCAACTCGGAGAGCATATTTTTGAATATGTGGGGGTAATGGGCAAAAACATCCTTACGTCCAAATAGGGATTACTGTGATAGGGATTACTGTGTGATCTCCCTCATCATCATAAGAGTATGGCTATATGCTATGGCTCAATATTAATATACCAGGGATTGCTGTGTGATCTCTCTGAAGAGAGTGCATGTTGTGACTGTAACTCTATAGCGAAGATGCCACTATACCCTAGCAAGCTAATTGCAGTTTGACACTTGATGTCACTGCCAGTGGTCTCGTACTGATTGAGACAGGTGAGGTCTTGGAAGCCAACTCTTCCTTTGACCTTGTATGGTACCGATGCTTTACGTAGCTGTGGTCAGTTAGAGCATGAGCGGTATACCTTATCTCCTTAGGGCATAAGTGTGATTGTAAATATGATCAATCATGTAGCGTATTTGATTAAGGACTGAATACGGAAATATTAGTTGATGTTACACTACTTTTGTACCTCTTAAATGGATAGATGTTATATGTGTTCTTCGTATTCCTTATAAAGTGAATAGATGATTTATTTCTCTATCATAGATAACTATATTTCTTTAAAAGATGATATTACTCTATTCTACTTCTAAACAGTGATTAATCTTGATTATTAATATAAAAGATCCCCTGCTTAGTTTTATACTATTTACATGTGATAGTAATGTTGTTGGCAGAGAGTTATATCTCTCGCTGGGACTTTTGTCTCACCTCGTTGGTCCCAACATCTTTATGTTGATGCGGACGAGGAGGTAGAGATCGTACTGTAGAGGGAAGACAACAACAATAGGGATAGCATTAACAACTCAAGTTTAGTGTGCCGTCTATTGTGTCTTGTAGATAGAAGTCATATGTGTTGTCTCTATACTCTCAGGTCCTTGGGAGTTAGTACGTAATGGTTTTATAAACGATCTAAGATTTTGTCTTGTATGCCTTGAGGTTTTATGTTTCTTATGTATATGTTTGGGCAAAGCAACTGATATATGATATCCTCGAGATGAGACGGTACAATGTATCTACAATGTGAACCATGATGTATATATCGCTTTGGTTCTTCCCTTAAGAGTTTCCTAGAAATGGATCTCTTTGCAAACTAATTTTAATTTTTAGTGATCTTCGTTAATCCGCTGCTAATGGTTATTCTGCATAATTACTGTGACGATTTTTTTTAATCAAGCCAGGGGTCGCATTTATTCATCCCACACCCCTCTTGTGGGCCAAATCAGCATAAAAATTACATCTCCCGCTCTTATAACTCGGGTATAGTTCCATAAAAGACGCCAAAACACCAAAGACACAAACATACATCAGAAAAAGAAAACAAGCAAATCGGTGCCCACATTACCCTCTATGTCGCACATTTCCTCTTCATATTGACATAAGGGATACCTCGCTTCTCCAACACAAGCATGCCCTGGACGCGTCTAGGCAATCTCCTCATCTCTGAACATACAAAAATGTCACTAACTCCAGCTCCCCGACAACCAAGTTCTCCGAGAATAGAGTTAGCTAGCGGGCATACAAGCGATCCCATGATGTCATCATGCTCGATAATCTTTCTTATCTCCCTAACTTCATGGGTCACCCTCCATGGTTCCTTCACCTCATTCCATATGACTTCATGAATGTATCTACTATCGACCTCAATAGAAGAGATCTTGAGATGTTGATCTTGCGCCAGCTTAAGACCTATGATGCACATATGAATGTAAGCTTCATCATACTCGGTGGCTCTGAGCCAAGTTCTGAAGGCCAAGCAGAAGTCGGCGTTATGGTTTCTAATAAAGCCTGCTGCCCATCTCCTCTGATTGCCATTGGGATCCACATCTTTACCTATAGTGAGGTTCATCTTTAGGTTCCATAAATCAGGAAATTTCCATTTGATAAGTATTATCTCTCTAAGCCTAACTCTAGGTATAGCAAACCCATACTGCTCCATGTCCTTTAAGAAATCCATGTGGGGAATATCACTGAAGGATCTCTTGGAAATCAGGTTGTTTAGATGGTATATCATCTTATCCCACTCTCTGTCGATCCGACTCGGCCTCCCATCGAATCTCGCTTGACACCTCAATCTCCAAATACTACATGGAATCAAGAGAGCTAACCTGCTCGACATCCACACTAAGAAGGATACTGAATTCCCTCTGGATATGATACTCAACAATTCGTGCAATTTTTGTGGTATCTCTATGCCAGTGAGAGCGTTAAATCTCTGCCAAAACTCTCTAGCCCAACCACCTCTGAACATCAAGTGAGAGGTGTCTTCCATCTCCGACTCATAGCAGCATTCGCACCGGGAAACTATATGGATAGTACATCTCCTAACGTTTTCATCTGTGGGGGCTGCTCTATGTGCAAACCTCCATAATAGAGCACTTGCCTTTGGGATATCCAGCCTCCAAACATCCTTCCAAATCGTGTTTGTCATTTGCTGATTCGCTGCCAAGATCTTCTTCACCAACCTAATAGAAAACTCCTCTCTAGACTCTAGTTTCCAAGCCACCTTGTCCTCAATATCAGAAAGTCGAACACCCGATCTATCGATGTACCTTAGTCCTTGCTCATCAATGATATGGGTGAGAGCATTCCAATCCCATCCTTGGTAGTCTGACCAGAAATCCTTTACCTTGAAGACCAAGTTTCTGTCGTTGGCATTGAGAGCGTGGTCGCTCAACTTGATTCCGCACCATGTAGAATCCCAAAAGGGGATGTCACCTCTTCTGACAATCCACCGGCATCTAGTATAGATTGTGGGCATCATTTTCCAAACACTCTTCCATAAAGGAGATGGGGACCTTCCAAAGCTGAGATATTTGGGATACATGCCTGCTCTGTTGATGGAGTTACAATAGTATTTAGCTCTACAAAACTCAGCCTAGATAGATCTACCAGCAACGATCTCCCAGCTGGCTTTGGCCACGAATGCCTCACTGATCTTGCTAATAGGCATGAGGTTAAGACCACCTGAAAGGAATGGTGTCGCCACTTTGTTCTATCCTCTCCATGCTCATCTAGAATGGCCCAACATGTCCGCCCACAAGAACTTGGATAGCATCTGATCGATTCTCTTTGCGATTCCTGCAGGTATACCCAATGTTGTAGCTGTGTATACGGTGGCCGATGACAACACATGATCGATCATCATACGATGCCCAACAAAGGATAAAAACCTTGCTTTCCAGTTCGCTGTCTTGGAGCTTATCTTCTGCACAAGAAATTCAAAATCCACCAATTTTGTTCTTCCAATAGAAATAGGTACGCCCAGGTAGGATAAATATTGTGTCACCCTCTCGATCCCGATAGTCGTGGCTACCCCATCCGCAGTCGCCTGATCCTTACTACCCACAACACATCCTGACTTCACTCTATTAATGACTTGGCCAGTAGCTGTCTCATACTCATCGAAGAACGCAACGATGGCCAGAGGGAAGCTAGATCAACATTGAGGAAGATAATGATGTCGTCTGCGTACAACAACATAGGAGGGGCTCTGCCATCTCCTCTCATATGGAACTGTGATATAGCCAATGTCTCCGTGAGCCTACCGAACCTTTGACATAGGATCTCTTCAAACAAGATGAAAAGGTAAGGAGATATCGAGTTTCCTTATTTGAGACCACGCTTCATCTGAAAGAAACTAGCCGTAGATTCCCCAATGGCAACCGATGCCCAAGATTGAGTAAAAAAAACTCATGCATAACTCAATAGCCTCTTCATTGAATCCAAATCTATCAAGGATCTTTCTCATCGTATTCCAATGAACTCAGTCGTATGCCCTAGACATATCTAGCTTAATCATGGCATTAGGGTGGTTGTGTCCATGTTGGATGTCGTGCATAAGCTCCTTCACGAGCTTAACATGTTTAGTAATGTCCTTCCCTAGCAAAAACGCCCCTTGTATCTCAGATATCATAGGTCATATCAGCTTGGACATTCTGGCGTTAAGCACACGAGCCAAAATTCTAAGGGATAGGTTCTCCACTGAGATGGGCCTAAAATCCGAGCCAATCGAATCCGGTGAAACCTTCTTCGAGATCAAAACTATGCGGCAACAAAAAAGACTCATGTGGCAAGGATGTCCTCTAAAGAACGCCTCAACCATATTCATAAAGTCTGAGCCTATGATATCCCACGCTACAGTAAAGAAAGGGAGGGTGTATCCATCAGGACCAGGGGCAGTGTCATTGTCCATCTCCTTGAATGTTTTTACAACCTCATCCTCGCTTGGAGTAGTTGTCAAAGTAACATTGTCATCCATGGAAATTATCCCCGATATCTCTTGTAAGAAATCATTCAGCCCTTCTACGTCTATGTCTGCCTCATCCTCAAAGAAGTTTCGGTAATGCAGTGCAGCCTGCTCCGCTATTTCTTATGCATCTGACACTACAGTACTGTCGGGTCGGATGATCCGGGAGATGGTGTTTCTCCTTCTTCTAGACTTAACCACTGCATGGTAAAATGGTGTGTTCCTCTCTCCCTCCGTTAGCCATATAACCCTGGACTTTTCGTTCCAAATGGACTCCTCCTGGTCCAAGACCTGTTGTAACTCCATCTTTGCGATTCTGAGCATGCTCTCATTTGTAGCCGTCGGGTTTTCATCAAAGGCGATTTGCATCGTGTGGATGATATCTTCTAGATCATGTTTCTTCTGCTGGATGTCCCAAAAGACCTCCTTATTCCATCGCTTAAGGGACTCCTTCGTCCGCTTTAACTTATGAAAGAATATGTATGAAGGATGTCCTACCACCTCGATCTCCCATTCTCTTCTGACAATGTCCATACATTCTTCATGTTGTAACCATGTCGCAAGAAAAGTGAAGTGGGAGCGTCTTCTCTGGCTGCTAGATGCCCCCGTTCTGACAAGGAGAGGACAATGGTCTGATACACAGTATCTAGTAAGGTGTATGAGGTGAGTGCCTTGTCTACTAGCCATCCCCGACTCATTTGTAAGAGCTCGATCAAGTCGCTCCCAGATCGTAGGTCTCAACAACTGCTTATTCACCCAAGTGAATTTGCTCCCCTCAAAGGGAACCTCTACCAGGCTAACATCAGAAATCATAGTATTAAAGTCCATCATCTCTTGGAAAGGTCGATTCAAACCGCCTCTCTTCTCCTGGGTGTATCTGGTGACGTTAAAATTGCCGGCTATAAGCCATCTAGTATCCCCGATCATCTCTTACAGGTGGATCAACTCCTGCCATAACATCCTTCTGTTCTCTGCATTGCAGCTCACATATATAGCCATAATAAAGAATGCAGTGTTATCTACATCTATTCACCTCACAGTAATATGTTGAGCGTGGGAGAGAAATATAGTAGGTTGTAAGGAAGCTTCCCCATAGAACCAGATGTTGCTTCCTTCTACCTGGTTATCAGTTGACCAGTCTAATCTGATAATGTCTAGCAATTCCTCAACCCGATCAGCATGCAAAAAAGGTTTGAGCAAACACACTATATCCGGTCTATGCTGGCTGCACAAATGAGCAAGTACCCTCCTAGTATGATTATTAGAAGCACCCCTGATATTCCAAAAAATAGCAGATAAATACATAAACAAACTAGCTCATCCACTTCATCGTCCTCATAGCCCTACTGGATATACCTCCTTCACTCTGGATCCTCCTCATCTTCATCTGAATATGGGTTGTATTCTCCCTCTGATAGGCCTCTTTGCGATCGAGCCCTATTAACTATGGGGGTCGATAGGATCGTTATCGTTCAAGAACGTCATCATAGGATTCCCTGTATGATCTGGTCTTATATTTATATCTACTCATTCTCCGTTCTGTTCTGTCATCTTCGTCCTCCAAGGCAATGTAGTCTTCTAACATCATGTTGCCTAAAACCACTCTGTTGCCTTCATTATCGATAACCATCCTACCAGTTGGTACCTCATCTCGATGGTCCTCTCTACTGGCATCCCTCTGTATAGTCTACAACGGCGGCATAGGTGGTATGACCGATCCCTCTTCTATCTGAGGCGCCTCCTTCTCAACCGTCGAGGAAGAAATCACTTCTCTGGGTATGTGCATCTCTCTTCTGACTTCCGTTAGATCACAAACCAAATCCCCAACTGGACCTCTCACGACCATGGAAAGGCGGATCATGGATCTACACATCCCATATGTCACGACGATATATTGTGGGACATCCTCCCTGAAGCCTTCTACCAGTATAAGTATCCCAGACACATCATCTTCGCTTATCTTCCAATCAGATATCATAACCAGGTCTCCAAAAGGCTTGACAATAGCCTGAACAGTATCGTCATCTCTGCAAATGATTGGTAGGTCAGTCATTCAGAACCAAAAGGCCTCCTTTTTGTCACATCTCTCCCCGTCTCTCATGGATCTCAACGTCAACTTGGATCCCCTGAGTGAGGGCAACCCATCTCCAAGCTTGTTCAAAGCCTCCTCCTCACTGTCGAAGTATGTGATCGCCCTATAAGAAGCAAATTGATATATGTCCTTCGCCATGGGCTAGCAATTCTTCAAGAAAGGGCATATCGCCTCCCATCTGATTCTCTCCAGCCATGAGACTTCAATGGCTCTGCACAGAGATTTTGCCCTGTCCGTTCTACTCAGATCATCTTGTCCTAGGTCGACGCTGATCCTCTTCGGGACATGTTGAGGTGCTTCCCTGGCCGGAATGGAAACCATCAGTGGAAAAATCCTCGTGGAGAAGATATCAGGGGGTTTTTTACGAGGCATATCCCTTTCCCCAGGCTGAGGGTATGTCTGCCTACACCTCCTCACGATGTGTCCTAGACACCTACATTGGTAGCACACCTTCGGTTGCGAGCATTGTGATTGTCAGTGCCCTCTTCCCATGCAGCGGTAGCACATGTCGTGTGGGATATTGTGTAGAGGGGTCTTTCATCTTGGCGTCACGTCGGCGGCTGTCTCTATAACCCTAGAATGTTGATCTTCACACTGCCTCGTCTGAAAATCTTGTCCCGACCTCCTTGTTTGACTGCTCTCCCCTCTCGCGATGACGGAAGCGGGTCACTATTGTCTTTCTATATGCTATCCTTCATTACCATCCGCCGCATCCGCCGTTATCTCCTCGTGTCCGAGCATGTTTCTGATGTCAGGAATCACCGTCTCCGGGTTGACCATGGAAGCCGCCAACTCCGAGCGGCGTTGAGCCACGATCCGCTGTGCTCTCATACCTTGTGTGGCAGAGTGCTTGGTAGACTCCGGCGGGCGGGGTACCCAACCGAAGGGAGGATGAGGAGGATCGAGGCGGCGGCGCCGCCAGGCCCGCAACCACCCTAGAAATCGCCCTCGAGATCGCCTAGACTACGCGACGGTTAGGCCTTCAACCCTCCCAAACCCTCAGGATCGCCTAGAATACAATCCTCCTCAATGCCTGGCAGGGGACTCAAACCCCAATGCCTGGAAGGAGGACTAAAACCTCAGTGCCTATGGGTCATTACTGTGACGATTTGGTTGTCGGTTTGATAGCAGTCATCACAAGTTTTTGGCATCATAGCCTAAGGTTCGCTGAGTCTACATAGACATAGGATTAAGGTTGTTGAGTCTATTTTAGTGTCCTCTAGTTTATCTTATAGTGACTTCTTCTCATATAGGAGAAGAAGTAAAGCTAAAAGATGGCTAGAGTACACAAAGAACACGCTACTGAGAGTAGTATTGTTGCACCAAGAGGAGGTATAAGGCAACGGGCTGGAGAGGAATTAGTGCATGAGAATCCCCATCTTGATGAAGTCATGCTAGAAAACCCAACCTTTCATGCTCTTTTCGGGTCGTTCATGACCACAATAACGCATATGGCAGACCGGATGCCAGCACCAGTACCTAAGGCACCGATTCCCAATGAGGGACATGGGTCTGATAAGACCTTTGAGCGGTTACGTAGGGTAGGAGCCACCGAATATGCCAGTACAGCTGACCCAGCAGACGCAAATTTATGGCTCACTGAGCTAGAAAAAGCCTTTAGAATCCTTAGCATCTCAGAAATTGATAAAGTTAGGCATGATGTGTACCTTTTAAAAGGAAGCGCTGGCCATTGGTGTGCCATTGAAGAAGAGAAAATGCCGGGTGTTGAGGTCGGATGGCAGGATTTCTGACATGAGTTTGTCAGTAGATACTTTCCCATGACTTATCTGGATGAGAAAATCTCACAGTTTGAGCGAATTAAACAAGGACCAATGAAGATTAGTGAGTATGAAGCTAAGTTCATGGAGCTTCTATGGTTTTGTCCACACATGGATACTACAGAGGAGGAGAGGATTCAGTGTTTTGAGAAGGGTCTGAATGTTGAGTTATCCACAACTGTAGCTTCTCTAGAGAATAGTGAGAGGCTTGCTGGAAGGCCCCTGAACTTGCTTAATGAGTTGAATGAACTTAATTACCATAATTGAATACTTAGAACCCTAATATAACCTTTTTATATGTTTTGAAATCATAATACAAGCTTAAGTTTCAAATTTGGTCCAATTTGGACACTGTTTGAGCAAGTTATATAATTTTCTATACATTTTGGACTTTTCTGTAATTTACCCAATTGAGGGGTTTTCTTTGTAATTTGTCACATACATTATGTTCCTTAGATTTTATATTATCATTCTTGAGATTTTTTTAGCCATGGGGTTCCTAGTTGAGCCATGGTTTGAAGGATTTTTCATCAAGGGTATTTTAGGGTTTACCCCTTCATGGATGAGCTACTTTTAGTAGCTATCAACTAATGAATTATGTGATTGGCTGGGAATTTCAACAAACAAAATCTAAACAAGTTAATAGGAACGGTGGGGGATCTGCTTGTGTGTGTGCTTGTATATTCTCAATAGTTTAAGGCCATAAACACATGGGGAAGCTACTTTTACACCTCATGCTTGTTTCTATCCTTATCCATGGGCTATATTTGCCTCTTCCTTGCCCAAATATGAAAATACACTTGCTTTCTCTTTCCTCTAACCTGGAGCAACGAATTCAATCTGTTTTTCTGTGGAATCAACTGCTCTAAGGTAGAAGACAACCCCTTTTTGGAGAAGAAGGTCTCCTAGGGCTCCATCTAGCCCTACCTAGGGTTTCCAAGGTCATCTTCTAGGGAATTCGACCAAGGCAAGTTGTTTTCTTCCTTCCTTCTTTGTTTTTATTGCTCTTCTCCTTCTTTAGACCTTCCTCCAGGTCGGAACCTTTCTGTTCCATGGTAGAATTTTCTCTAAAGCTCTAAAACCTTACCTTTCTTGCTCCTTATGTTTAGGGTTTGGTCATTTGATGAAGAAAGGTGCTAGATGGACGAATTCATAGCTTATTCTTAGATTTTCTACCCTACCTTCTCGATATTTCTTCTGTGTGGGGTTTCATATTCTCATTAGAGGAAAATTTATAACTTACTCCACGTTTATTGCTTACCATAAGCTTTCTAGATCATGTTCTTGCTTGAAAATGACGATCCATGCACTAAAAAGCTATGCTTGACTAGGATTTCGATTTTTATAATGTTTCCTATTCTTATTTCAGTTATATATGAACCTGTGATCATGTGTACATTATTATTAAGGTATTATATGACTTGGATCAGGTTGTTTTGACAACCTATGGTGCTAAGCACCTATCAAACAATGGTCAATTTTAGGATTTAAAACTGATTTCTTCTATAAACCATGACCCGATGATGGTACCATTGCAACAACCATATGGTGTTGTCTTCATAACAACTCATGGTTGTGATTAAGGGTGTCAAATGATGGTGAAAACCTATGGTCACCCCCTTAGGTCAGGTTTTGCATCAATTAGAAGTATAATGATCAACCATTAAGTACCCTACTAATGTTATCAATCAATGATGACATCAGCTTAATATTTGATGTTGATTAATGAATATAGTGTTGAACTAACAACCTATAGTGATTTAATGATCACTAATGATGGTGGATCATGTCTCTAAAATCTATGGTGAGTTAATCATATAGTTTTAGCATCAATTAAGCCTTAGACCAATGGTTTCTTGGGTCACTTGATGCAATGGTTGAACCTATACTGTAATTGATGGTTTTAATATATGAACTTGACCCAATGGTCAAGATATAATGTTTATTCCTCCAATAAATAGAATTATGGATAATGTAATATTTTGGTCCTAATAATAGAATTTATATGGTTTCCTTTATATGATCATCTTAAGGAGCTTACTTGTTGACAATGAATGGCTTGTTTTAACTGAACAGTCGATTGTGGGTTTTACCCTACTCTCAATGGAGCTTTTTGTGTTGTTAATCAAGTGATGTCTAGGGTTAGATGGTGACTATTTCTAGAGAACAAATCAAGGACTTCATAGATGGTTTATCTAAGGTGTTTACTTATGTAAACAACCAAAGGTTCTACCTTTTAAAACATCCAATGTTTTGGGTGACATTGTGGTATGGTGATACAGGTTGAATGGTGATGGAACAAATGGAGGGTTACCCTTAATAAGGTAGTATTACCTATTCACTCATATGAATAGAAGGGATGATAACCATATTGTGTTGATATGTAACCCTAATGAGGTATAACTTGTTATACCTAGCTTTAATATAACTAAATAATGGTAATTGGGTATGAATAGTCCTTGAAGCTAATGAAGTACTCTATTACTGTTGTTGAAACCCTAGTATGTTATAACCCAATCGTTATACCTTTATTTATGCGTGGGTTCATACTTGAGAATGGTATGGAATGTGATGGTGATGCTTCACCTTATGCATCCATGATCCAATGGGGATGCTGTGAGTTGGGGTTTGGAAATGAGTGCTATTTAGTAACATTGATATAATTTATCATGTTGAACCTAACTCTAATGCAAATAGATAAAGATGAGTATTCATGTTTAACATTCTTATATGATGGAATGATGGTGGAATAACCTCCTTAACATGATCATAACCTTGGTATGTTAATTGGTGGTTATCATAGCCACATGATTGATACTTTTTTATGCTAAACATGTGCATTATGAATATGATGAGAGTTAATCATATCTAGATTCATTGCATGTTGATGTAATAAAGAAATGTTCTTAATGTTAATATAACCATGCTATGATTGTTTATGAATATAACCTAGTTCATTAATGCAATATTGTGCTGATCTGGTGTATTATATATAAGTGATGTTGTTGAGCCTTGTTATAAGGCATGCAAAGATAATGATGATCTTACAGGGAATAATATGATGGTCTTAATGACCATTGGGCATGGTTTAGCCCTGAATGAGGTGTAATCCTCTTATGTTGATAAGGGTTGATACCCTGTGGTATTGTGAAAAAGATTACTATCTTGTGATAGTATGATGACTAGTGTGGTCTCATGAATGGAAAATGAATAGTACCATGTGATGATGAGATGAGAAATTATGTTTCACACATTTTATATCTTTTCAAAGTTGTGATATTTATATGCTTGCTAGAAGTGAATTATGGTTTGTATGTCTACTTGTTTGATGCAGCCTTAATTCACCCAATTGGCATAACTAATTAATCAAGTGCAACTCTAATCATGTAGTGCCCTGTGCCGTAGAACCATCTTCAGTGTCAGAACTTGCTGGATGGTGAAAGGAGTATTCCTAAGGAAAACTCGGAGCGCATATTGTTGAGTATGTGGGGGTGGCAGGTTGATGATATATCCTTGTCATCCACAATGCAGATTGTAGAGGTTGGCTATGGTCATGCCTCATACATCTGATGTGATTAAGAACGGTTGTGGTCGTGTCTTGGTGATTATAACATGATGTGATTAGAGGACAACTGCGGTTGTACCTCAGTGATTGGGTTTGAATAACCTAGTTTCTAGTGTTGTGACTTGTACCAAGGTCGGACTAGTGGTTATCAGCTTGACTATATGTCACTGTGGTGGCAGCTTTGACTGATATGTCACTGCCTTTTTACTCGTACTGACCGAGGGGAAGAGATCTTAGGATACCGACACTCCTAGATCTTGTATGGAACCAAATAGCCCTTTGCAGGGGTCGGTTGGACTTTGAATGGTATGATTCAAATTCCCTAGGACATATTAAAAGATGTAAGATAGCCGTGTAGCATATTTGTTTAGGGTTATACAAAACGTTTCACATTGGATGATAACCCTTGTTTGTTATCTTTACATAAAGATGATGCTTAGTGCAATTAAGAGATAGTAGATATACTTATGTTGTGGATATGCTTAAGATTATAGATGCATACATACAGTAGCCATGCTTATGTTGATAACTATACTACTACTGCTGATTATAATCATGATGTTAGTTATCTCATGTTGTTAGTTATGTTTAGCATGCTAGCCATGCCTTTGTAACTAGAGATGCATATACTACTAATTATGCTTATCCAGGTAGTTGTACTTATGTTGTTAGCTCTTCTTATGATGTTGATATGTTCAACCAATTAGACATGCTCATGTTGTTAGCTATGCTATGTTACTAGACTTGCTCATGATGCTAGAACTGCATATGCTACTGAATTACTTATATTGTCAACAAGATAAAAGATGATAATCTGGCTAATGATGATAGTTATTATCTACTCCTTCATGTATTTTGTTAAATATCAATATTTCTGATCTTATTTGTTATCTCTGATTAAACTGCTTTACTATTTAATTGCTTAAAAATGTTGTAATAAATAAACGTTGTTGGAGGTTATATCTCTTGCTGGGACATGGGTCTCACCCTTGTGGTTCACCATATTTTTTTTAGGTAATCAGAAGTGACAAAAGCAAACATGTGACAACAAAGAGGAGCTATAGTAACGAATCTTTGAGAAAGTTGATTAGACGTCTGATGTGTCCTAGAGTCGTCTATGTACTCTCAGGTCCGGGCAGGAAAAGTTTGTATATGGTGTTTCAAATGAATCGGGATTTTGTTAGCATGTTAATACTTATTTGTGTGACATATATGAATAATATGGATAATATGAATAATATGGATATATATGTGGTGGCTAAGACGATAGATCAATTTGTATCAAATTCTTGGCATAATATGGATATAAGAAAGATTTTGAGATCTTATGCAAATGTTTATGAGTGGGTGTTAACACTGAAATCAGTTTTAATTTACCCATATTTTTGGGTATGTGATTAATTAGTGATTGATTGTGTTTCATGTTTTGAGTAATCTCATTTAGTGTAATGGGTTCTCACAAGTTGGTATCCGAGCTTTAGGTTCACTGAGTCTACAGGGACACTAGGACTTAGGACTAGGATGATGTCGAAATTAGGAATATGACATAAACGTATGGTGCATACTACCTGATCTCAGTACTTGGGTGCTTTGGCCAGGTATTCAATTATTGAAGAAACAGTAAGTATGGAACTCTTAGATTGTTATCTTTCTTATTACTCTAATCAAGTAGTCATTTTGTGACAATCTATAGAGCATAACGAATAAGAAATCATGGTGTGAATATCTCAATCCTACCTTAAAGAAGATGATAATTGCATCATTATCTATCAAAACTTGAATGTTTGGTAACTATAAGAGAAAGATACAACACCATGGTATCTAAATATGAATACAAATAAGAAAAAGAAGAGTTCTTAAAGATGTGATTCATGAAGATAATAAAGTAAAAGATAGATAAGTCTATGCTTATAAAGTGATTCAAGGTATGAAATCCACATAAGATGGAGATAAATCCAATGATAAGTATAAAATGAGAAGATAAATGAGAACAATGATAAAGAAATAAGGTGGAACCTGAGTTAATCTCAGACTAACCTATGTGTGTAAGAAAGTGTTAATGAAAAATCAGCATGGCATGTGAAATAAATTAAGAGATGATCCATGTTTAAGGAAGAAAATGAAGAATATGATGATTTACTTCTTGATAAGTGGTTGAAAAATATAATAAAATAAGAGAACATACCCAAGTGTGATAAATAGTCATCAAGGAAGGACTAATAAGATATGTTAATCATGATGATTCCTATGCTAATGGCAATGAACCCAAAATGAAAAAGGTAAAATGATACATAAGAAGTTGTAACCTGCATAATGAAAACAGAATTGGTTACCTTTTTGCTAGTAACCCTTGAAAAATACTACTATGGTATGGGAAGTGTGTTTTCCTTTGTGTCTTTCCTTTCTAGGGCACAACTTTCAAGTGGATCATTGCCACTTGGTACGTGTGGATTCACTACAAACATGAAGTTGGATCACTTATTATAGCATAAGGTTGCTTGGAATATGGTTCCAAGATCATAAAGTTTGTGATGAGTTTTCTTTTGAGCCTTCCAATGATTTGGGAGGCTCCTCTTATATGTTTTGAAATTTATTATGTTGGTAAAAGTAGATGAGATAAGGATGTGAGTTCCTTATAGCAAATGATGTGGATACCAAGGTAATGAATCCTAGTATCCAAGATGTGTCAATAGTATGGGATATGGGAAGTATGTGAAGGTTGGAGATGTTTATTAATTGAACATTACAAGTATTCCTCTCCCTTAGAGAGAGATAGAGTTGATGATGACCCTTTAAATGTTATTAGTAAGGAAAAATAAAAGTGATTATATAATGGTGTGTATGGTTTAGTGATAGTTGGACAAGACCACTATCAAGGATAGAAGGTTTATTGGTAAATAGATATGCGATACCATGTTCCTTTAAGATAAACCTATGATCAAATATCAATGCATAAGATTTATATTGGATGACATAATTCACATGACCATGATGAGTTTATAGTTATGTCCTATAGACTAACCAATGTACAAATAGAATTTATGAATATGAGGAACAAAGGGTTCCAGACATGTCATACAAGTTATATCAAGCTTTGAATGATGACATGTCAAACTATTTCAAATATGGTCACAAATATGATCAATATTTCTTCAAAAACCTTAGGGTTGTCGAAGTAGAAATAGCTATGAGACAAGTTGAACAAGAGTGAGTTGGGGGTTGACTATGGTATCCTTTAAGAGTTATGATACCTCTGTTAAGTATGTTATGTGAGTCCTGATAAGATGAAGCAATGTCGTTGCTCCACCCCTAACAAGGTCAATCAGGAAGTTATATTTGTTAACAGTTATATACAAATGTATGATTCTTCAACCAAATAGATGGTCAGCCAACCATTGATATGATTGGAGAATCCTCTAAAAACATATTCCTCATAATTTCTTGGAAACTAGGGGGTGCCGACATGGTTGATTGAGTTGTTGATTACAACAACCATTAAAGGAGCATAGAGATGAAACCTTGTAAAGTTGCATATGATAATAGATACCCGATGCTTTATGTTTGGTAAGATCCAGTGAGTGTGGCCTCTGAGTGATGTGTGATACAACATATAGAATAGTTCAAGACGAAAATTGAGTCCCAAAGTTGAAAGTTACTATTAGATTTGTACAGGTGGCACAACAAGTTTCTATGTTCCATATTTGCAAATGTCTTCTTAGGTGAGGATTTTTGTACTGACCCAAGAGGATATATGTATGAATGATATGACATCACCATGTTATGTAAGTAACCATGTGAAGGTAATAGGATGAGGTGCAAAGGAAGTAACCATGTTTGTTTACCTTGGATTTCAGGGGCAAAATCCCTACTAGGGGTTTATACTTATAAGGCCCCTGAACTTGCTTAATGTGTTGAATGAGCTTAATTACCATAATTTAATGCTTAGAACCCTAATCTAACCTTTTTATATGTTTTGAAATCATAATACAAGCTTAAGTTTCAAATTTGGTCCAATTTGGACACTGTTTGAGCAAGTTATGCAATTTTCTGTACATTTTGGACTTTTCTATAATTTACCCAATTGAGGGGTTTTCTTTGCAATTTGTCACATAAATTATTTTCCTTAGATTTTATAGCATCAATCTTGAGATTTTTGAGCCATGGGGCTCCTAGTTGATCCATGGTTTGAAGGTGTTTTCATCAAGGGTATTTTAGGGTTTACCCCTTCACAGATGAGCTACTTTTAGTAGCTATCAACTAATGAATTATGTGATTGGCTGGGAATTTTGACAAAGGAAATCTAAGAAGGTTAATAGGGACGGTGGGGGAGATGCTTTTGTGTGTGCTTGTATATTCTAAATAGTTTAAGGCCATAAACACTTGGGGAAGCTACGTTTACACCTCATGTTTGTTTCTATCCTTATCCATGGGCTATATTTGCCTCTTCCTTGCCCAAATATGAAACTATGCTTGCTTTCTCTTTCTTCTAACCTGGAGCAACGAATTCACTCTGTTTTTCTGTGGAACCAACTGCTCTAAGGTAGAATACAACCCCTTTTTGGAGAAGAAGGTCTCCTAGGGCTCCATCTAGCCCTACCTAGGGTTTCCAAGGTCATCTTCTAGGGAACTCGACCAAGGCAAGTTGTTTTCTTCCTTACTTCTTCGTTTTTCTTGATCTTCTCCTTCCATAGACCTTCCTCCAGGTCGGAACTTTGATGTTCCATGGTAGAATTTGCTCTAAAGCTCTAAAACCCTACCTTTCTTGCTCCTTATGTTTAGGGTTTGCTCATTTGATGAAGAAAGGTGCTAGATGGACGAATTCATAGCTTATTCTTGGATTTTCTACCCTACCTGCTCGAGATTTCTTCTGTGTGGGGTTTCATCTTCTTATCAGAGGCAAGTTTTATAACTTGCTCCATGTTTATTGCTTACCATAAGCTTTCTAGATCATGTTCTTGCTTGAAAATGATGATCCATGCACTAAAAAGCTATGCTTGACTAGGATTTCGATTTTTATAACGTTTCCTGTTCTGATTTCAGTTATATATGAACCTGTGATCATGTGTACATTATTACTAAGATATTATATGACTTGGATCAGGTTGTTTTGACAACCTATGGTGCTAAGCACCTATCAAACAATGGTAAATTTTAGGGTTTAAAGTTAATTTCTTCTATAAACCATGACCTGATGATGGTACCATTGCAACAACTCTATGGTGTTGTCTTCATAATAACTCATGGTCGTGATCAAGGGTGTCAAACGATGGTGACAACCTATGGTCACCCCCTTAGGTCAGATTTTGGATCAATTAGAAGTATAATGATCAACCATTAAGTACCCTACTGATGTTATCAATCAATGATGACATCAACTTAATATTTGATGTTGATTATTGAATATAGTGTTGATCTAACAACCTATAGTAATTTAATGATCAATAATTATGGTGGATCAGGTCTCTAAAATCTATGGTGAGTTAATCATATAGTTTTAGCATCAATTAAGCCTTATACCAATGGTTTATTGGGTCACTTGATGCAATGGTCAAACCTATACTGTAATTGATGGTTTTAATATATGAACTTGACCCAACGGTCAAGATCTAATATTTATTCCTCCAATAAATGGAATGATGGATAATGTAATATTTTGGTCCTAATAATGGGATTTAGATGGTTTCCTTTATATGATCAACTTAAGGAGCTTACTTGTTGACAATGTATGGCTTGTTCTAACTGAACAGTCAATTGTGGGTTCTATCCTACTCTCAATGGAACTTTTTGTGTTGTTAATCAAGGGATGTCTAGGGTTATATGGTGACTCTTTCTAGATCACAAATCAAGGACTTCATAGGTGGTTTATCTAAGGTGTTTACTTATGTAAACAACCAAAGGTCTTACCTTTTAAACATCCAATGGTTCTGGGTGACATTGTGGTATGGTGATACGGGTTGAATGATGATGGAACAAATGGAGGGTTACCCTTAATAAGGTAGTCTTACCTATTCACTCATATGAATAGAAGGGATGATAACCATATTGTGTTGATATGTAATCCTACTGAGGTATAGCTTGTTATACCTAGCTTTAATATAACTAAATGATGGTAATTGGGTATGAATAGTCCTTGAATGACTAATGCAATCATGACGTACTCTGTTAATATTGTTGAAACCCTAGTATGCTATAACCCAATCGTTATACCTTAATTTATGTGTGGGTTCATGCTTGAGAATGGTATGAAATGTGATGGTGATGCTTCTCCTTATGCATCCATGATCCAATGGGGATGTTTTGAGTTAGGGTTTGGGTATGAGTGCTATTTAGTAACATTGATATAATTTATCATGTTGAACCTAACTCTAATGCAAATAGATAAAGATGAGTATTCATGTTTAACATTCTTATATGAAGGAATGATGGTGGAATAACCTCCTTAATATGATCATAACCTTGGCATGTTAATTGGTGGTTATCATAGCCACATGGTTGATACTTTCTTATGCTAAACATGTGCATTATGAATATGATGAGAGTTAATCATATCTAGATTCATTGCTTGTTGATGTAATAAAGGAATGTTCTTAATATTAATGTAACCCTACTATGATTGTTTATGAATATAAGTGATGTTGTTGAGCCTTGTTATAAGGCATGCAATGATAGTGATGATCTTGTAGGGAATAATATGATGGTCTTAATGACCTTTGGGCATGGTTGAGCCTAGAATGAGGTGTAATCATCTTATGTTGATAAGGGTTGATACCCTATGATATTGTGAAAAATATTATTATCTTGTGATAGTATGATGACTAGTGTGGTCTCATGAATGGAAAGTGAATAGTACCATGTGATGATGAGATGAGAAATTATGTTTCACACATTTTATATCTTTTCAAAGTTGTGATATTTATATGCTTGCTAGAAGTGAATTAGGGTTTGTATATCCACTTGTTTGATGCAGACTTAATTCACCCAATTGGCATAACTAATCAAGTGCAACTCTAATCATGTAGTGCCATGTGTCGTAGAACCATCTTTAGTGTCAGAACTTTCTGAATGGTGAAACGAGTATTCCTAAGAGAAACTCGGAATACATATTGTTGAGTATGTGGGGGTGGCAGGTTGAGGATATATCCTTGTCATCTACAATGCAGATTGTGGAGTTTGGCTATGGTCATGCCTCATACATCTAATGTGATTGAGAACGGCTGCGGTCGTGTGTCGGTGATTATAACATGATGTGATTAGAGGACAACTACGGTTGTACCTCAGTGATTGGGTTTGAATACCTGGTTTCTAGTGTCGTGACCTGTACCAAGGTCAGACTAGTGGTTATCAGCTTGACTATATGTCACTGTGGTGGCAGCTTTGACTGATATGTCACTGCCTTTTTACTCATACTGACCAAGGGGAAGAGATCTTAGGATACCGACACTTCTAGATCTTGTACGGAACCGAATAGCCCTTCACAGGGGTCGGTTGGATTTTGAATAATACAATTCAAATTCCCCAGGGCATATTAAAAGATGTAAGACAGCCGTGTAGCATATTTGTTTAGGTTTATACAAAACGTTTCACATTGGATGATAGCCTTTGTTTATTATGTTTACATAAAGATGATGCTTAGTGAAATTAAGAGATACTAGATATACTTATGTTGTGGATATGCTTAAGATTGTAGATGCGTACATACAGTAGCCATGCTTATGTTGATAACTATATTGCTACTGCTGATTATAATCATGATGTTATCTATCTCATGTTGTTAGTTATGTTTAGCATGCTAGCCATGCCTTTGTAACTAGAGATGCATATACTGCTAATTATGCTTATCCAGGTAGTTGTGCTTATGTTGTTAGCTCTTATTATGATGTTGATATGTACAACCAATTAGACATGCTCATGTTGTTAGCTATGTTATGTTACTAGACTTGCTCATGATGCTAGAACTGCATATGCTACTGAACTGCTTATATTATCAACAAGATAAAGGATGATAGTCTGGATAATGATGATAGTTATTATCTACTCCTTTATGTATTTTTTTAATCATCAATATTGCGGATCTTATTTGTCATCTCTGATTAAACTGCTTAATTGTTTAATTGCTTAAAAATGTTGTAATCAATAAACATTATTGGAGGTTATATCTCTTACTGGGACATGGGTCTCACCCTTGTGGTTCGCCACATTTTTTTAGGTAATCAGAAGTGACGAAAACAAACATGTGGCAACAAAGAGGAGCTATAGTAATGAATCTTTGAGAAAGTTGATTAGACGTCTAGTGTGTCCTAGAGTCATCCCTGTACTCTCAGGTCCAGGCAGGAAAAGTTTGTATATAGTGTTTCAAATGAATCGGGATTTTGTTAGCATGTTAATGCTTGTTTGTGTGACATATACGAATATTGTTCTCCTGTGTATATATGTGGTGGCTAAGACGATAGATCAATTTGTATCAAATTCTTGGCATAGTATGGATATAAGAAAGATTTTGGGATCTTATGCAAATGTTTATGAGCAGGTGCTGATGCTGAAATCAGTTTTAATTTATCCATATTTTGGGTATGTGATTAATTAGTGATTTATTGTGTTTTATGTTTTGAGTAATCTCGTTTAGTGTAACGTGTTCTCACACTTGCCACCTTTGTGGAGTCAGTTAGGCAGATAGAGAGGTCTGTGACTAAGAAACATGATACTAATAGTAGGAAAGGACCTACCCAGTTCCAGGGACAGAGGTCTAGAAGTTTCAAGAAACCAAGGTTTCCTACACCATTAACACCATAGAGGTTCAATACAAAGACGCAGTGGACGTCAAGCAAGGGTAGAAGCCGTAGTTTTCAGCCAAGTGGTGCCCATAGTACGACATCAATGTCAGTAATAGGACCATCTAGACCACAACAGGATAGAAATTGCTTCAAGTGTAGGCAGATAGGACATATGATAAGGGATTGTCCAGTTAGAGACATGGAGGTAACCCAACCACCGAGGCAGAGTCAACAAGGCTCTCAGTGGCAATAGTTTAGCAGTGGCACACAAGAACGTGGACAAGCATCCCAATTAGGTTCATCTGCACCAAACAACAGAGTACAGAGTCAGCGACAGGTAACGACGAGATTCTATGCTATGAATAAGCCAGAGGCAGTAGTCAATCCACTAGTCGTGACATGTCAGATGGAATTGTTTCATTCTGATATTTCTTCATCCTGCTTTGTATCTATTTTGATTGATCTGGGTGCTACACATTCCTTTATCACTCGAGAAGTGATTCATGATTGTAGTATGAGTGTCAATCGTAGAATAGATAATTTGTTATTAGAAACTCCGTTAGTTGGGTCTGCAGTGTTGCAGGAGGTATGTTCTCCCTGTGTTCTTTCTTTTTCAGAACACAACATTCAAGTGGATCTTATACCACTTGAGATGCACATGTTTGATGTAATTCTTGGGATGGATACCCTAGAAAAGTATAAGGCTATCTTGGATTGTGGTTTCAAGCAAGCTATGTTAGCAGACACTGATGAGACATGGGTCTTTCAGGGGGACAAAAAGATTCTTCCAACCTGTCTAGTATCAACAATGGTAGTTGAGACACTGATGTGATAAGGATGTGAAGCATTCTTGGCACATGTGGTAGATACCAAAGCAGAAAGTCCTAGTCTTCCTGAAGTTCTTGTTGTCAGGGAATTCAAGGATATGTTTCCTGAAGAATTTCCAGATTTTCCTCCACCTCGAGAGATTGATTTCTATATTAATCTAATTCCGGGTATGCAACCCATAACCCAAACACCTTATAGGATGGTGCCAGCTGAGATGGAAGAACTCAAGAAACAGTTATAGGAGTTTCTTGAGAAAGGTTTCATTCGACCGAGTACTTTGCCATGGGGTACTCTAGTTCTTTTTATTAAAAAGAAGGATGGGTCTATGAGATTATGCATATACTATAGACAGCTTAACAAGGTGACTATAAAGAACAAATATCCTCTATCAAGGATAGATGATCTGTTTGACCAGTTTCATGGTGCAATAGTATTATATAAGATAGATCTAAGGTTAGGATGTCATTAGTTATGTATCAAGGAGGATGACATACCTAAGTCAGCCTTTAGGACAAGGTACGGTCATTATGAGTTTCTAGTTATGTCATTTGGACTAACTAATGCACCAATTGCAATCATGGAGCTGATGAATAGAATCTTCTTGCCATTCCTTGATCAGTTCATAGTGGTCCTCATAGACGACATCTTGATATACAGTAGAGATGGTCAACAATATGAAAAACACCTTCGTCAAGCCTTGACTTTGTTGAGACAGCACAAGCTATATGCTAAGTTTAGCAAGTGCGAGTTCTGGTTGTTAGAAGTGTCTTTCCTAGGACACATCATATCTGCTTCAGGAATTCATGTTGATCCACAGAAAGTGGAGTCTGTTTTAGAGTGGGAACAACCCAAGACACCAACTGAGATTCGTAGTTTCTTAGGTCTGGCAGGTTACTACAGAAGGTTTATTAAAGACTTCAGTTCTGTAGCATTACCCCTAACTAGGTTGATCACGAAGGAGGTTCCTTTTATTTGGAATGACAAGTGTCAGCGTTCTTTCCAGTTGTTGAAAGAAAGGTTGACTAGTGCACCTGTGTTAGTTTTACCTGAGTAGGGAAAGGGATACATTGTTTTCTGTGATGCCTCTAAGAATGGTCTAGGATGTGTGCTGATGTAGAGTGATCATGTAGTTTCTTTTGCTTCCTAACAACTTAAGAAACACGAGGAGAATTATCCAACGCATGATCTAGAGTTAGCTATAGTGGTCCATGCATTGAAGATTTAGAGGCATTATATTTATGGAGAAACGTGTCAGATTTTCATAGACCATAAAAACTTAAAGTACATCTTCTCACAGCACAAGTTGAATATGAGACAACACCGCTGGATGGAATTAATCAAGGACTATGATTTTACAATTCATTATCATCCTGAAAGTCAATCTTGCTTAAATTAAATACCTAACACTTTCATAATCACGCTAAACTATATTCATGACTAAACTCCTATTCCAGGTAAAACCTATATGTGTGATCCTATATGTTGCAAGTTATGTTGGCAGTGAATGTACATAACCAATTTATGACATGATAGGAAATGAGCAGTAACTAGCAAAGCATCATTGCTACCCAAGTAATTGGAAAGTTGAAGAAGAACTTCAACCTACAATATGTGATTAGTGTCATAGTGATCATATAGTTCATTTGTCTCTGACATCACAAGAAGACAAGTAATGATAAGAGTGACAATTAAAATAGGAGTTTGGAATAAAACTATTATATTATGTTTAAAATATAAGAATAATAATTACATGGTTGGGAGAGCCTGACGGTTACCCCCAACCCAAGGTTATGAGGTTTAGCCGCTCATGATGTAAATGGATAATATAAAACTATTACTTTCCATGGACATTGTCTTCAAAGATAAACAATAAAATAACAATATTGAGAAAATAGATTGATTACAAGGGTAGATCCTCTCATATTTACCCACCTTCATGGTTAGAATCTTCTATTTTGTGACATATCGATCTCCACAGTTGACCAGATTGGTTTCTCGAGGTGGCATGTCGATCACTCTTTCTTTGGATGAAGGTTGGCTCTTCACAAAAGCTCCTCTCTTGAGCTAGTGACAGATCAATCTATTGATGAGAGGCTCAATGGATGAGTGGATTGGTCGATTGGTCTAGATATTGATCAATGCCTCTATCATATTTGACTTATAAGTGTGACATCTTCGCTTGCTGGTCAAAGTTAGAATGCATTAAAAGTGAATCCAATGGGCCCTATATATAGGTACGACTCAGAGTCATACTAATTGTTGATTGGTCAACGTGGAAGTCGAAAAATTAATGTTGACTATGAATCTCCATGCTCAATTGGTTTCTAGTCGGGTTGACTGGTATAGTGACTGCTTGGGACTTCATTACTTCAACAGTCGTCTATTGAGCTTGACTAATGGGTGATTCCTAAAGGGATCAAACTCAATGTTGGATTACTAACCATTAATCGAGTGGCTTTATTGGTAAAATTTGATTGGCTATACTATCGATTGATTTCTTGAACAAAGAAGCTCATTTAAAGTTTATCAAGGCATGTTGCTCGGCTTTGATCAAGTTTAGACCTCGATATTCATCCTCAATTGTTGGTTGATTGGAAAACATTTCTCATTGTGATGACTGACTCTTGAAATTCGATTTAATATCCTCAATTGATGAGCAGCGATAGAAGTTTATTGATCCAGGGGTCGATGAAAAATGATCAATCTAACTCCAATGCAATCAAATTCCTACAAGTTCGAAGGTTGATTGATCAGAAGAGAATTATGAAAACTTGGACCAATAATATATACACATATTCTATTTATTACTTGTATTTATTATAATGAAAATAAAGCATAAAATATCCAAAAAAATTGATGTTATCAACCCCCAAACTTAGCCTCTAGACTATCCTCAAGCTAATCACTAAAATCATAATCTTGAGATAAATGAGCTATGAGAGAGACCGAGTAGAGATCAAGGTTGATGAATGATAATGTATTTACTTTAGGATCTTTTCAAAATGATCTACAGATTCCTAGATGAATCCTCCCAAAATTATTACATTGCCTTAGACTGCATGATCATCTTTTCTGACTTTAATTCCTTACTGTGTTTATGAAATTAGATCATGCACTCTTTCAAGCTGTACACTTCCCTTCTAAGGTAGATTTCACTCTCATCCTTTATTTCCATAAAATGTGGAAAGAAAATAGGTAGGTTGAGGCTTATGTGTATCCCCTGCACTTTTTTGGGTCATTCAACTATGTCTGTTTAGCGGGCAAGTGGTTCCTATAGTACAAACCAGTTAGCTTAAGAGAAATGATTGCACATCCTACTTATGACCAGTTCATAATGATATATCTTTAATGAACATCATTGAATATTAGGGGTGTGTTTTATTGACTTCAGATATTACTATTGAAAGTGACATATTTGCATTCTTGAATGCAACAATGAATCATTCAGGAAATCCCTTGCTTCTAAGAAGGGCACTACTCTCATATTTAATTTAAACTCTACCTCTTTTCTTCTTTCTCTCTTTTTGGGATTTTTGAATATGTCTATGGAATTGGAGATGAGGTATGTCTTTCCTTGTCTAGGAGTGTGCTCTTTGATAAGGCATAAGTGTGTACAACTTTTGAATAGCCTGGGAAAAAATCTTCTTAATGACTTTTTCAGTGCTAGAGTCAATTTTAGTGAAACATGCAATATCTTGCTAGGAGAATGGAATTAAAACACAATCATACTTTACAAAAAACATAAAAATGTCCCAACTCATTCTCTCTTAAACAAAATTTCTTAAATATAGCTTGAAAATCAATTATAGCTATTTTTAGAAGTGTTTAAAAGAAACATCCTTTTTGCATTCAGGTGGCTATTTCTTGGAGATATAAAATGTATCTATGAAAGTAAAATTTATAAATGAAAAGTCTATGAAAAAGTGATAAAGGAGACTAAATGATACCTCCCTCACCTGGTTACACTCCAAAACTTATCATGTACTCTGTGCTTAAAGTTTCAAAGTAGGATATGAATATCAACAAGTGAGATGCTAAACAACTCATTGGTAGTGTTATTCATCTACCCATGGGGAGCATAACAACTGAAACTGATAGTCGTCACAAAGGCGATGATAGTTTTTAGCTTGGACATCTTCCACCTCTACTTGTAGCATGAATAGAGAGCACATCATGTATAACTCTGGTATGACATTAATCATCTAGTACAATATGTAGGGAAATATGACTACAAAGCAGGCATCGGAAACAAACTTTTTTATCTACCATGTTCCTCATAACCAACGGATCACGTCAATTACTATAAGATAGAAATGATGATTTTTAGGATGTACCTGGTCCTGGATCAAGTCCACCAACAATCCTCGTCATTGTATTGTACTACTTTGATTCCTAGTTGCGTTGGGACTCGTCTGAATGCTCCTCCACAGACAACAGACTCAAAGGTCGTCTTGTGCATCAACTCCTCTTGTCATAGATTGGTGGTTGACGATGTCCTCCTAGCGGAAGACAACATCCTCCATCCTATAGATAAGTCCACACAGACCACCTAGAACTCATGTCATATTGCTTAAATAGATAGGAAGGAGTTGTCCCTCCCGTTAGTGTACTAGTCACCAACTTGATCTCCCACAACAATGAACTCAGTTCTTCTCTCCCTAGTTGTCCCTTACTATTTGGGTAGGACTTGCTTGTGCTTTCTTAGTTATCGCAACTAGAGAGGACAACGTTTGTCAGAGCAACTGATTCTCAACTGTCTGTGTTGTACTCTGGGAAGCCCCCAATACCCCTCTATTTATAGGTGGGGTTTGGGTCCAGGTTCCCAGTCTATGCGGGAGTAAAAGGGACCAGAAGATCTCAAATTTTCGCAATAATTCTGGAATTTTTGCAACATGCGGCATCTGAAGTGGTTGTCTGGCATGTAAGACGGTCGGTTCACATGCAAAAATGATCATCTAGCTCGATCCAGATGGTCGTCTGCTGTTTTTCTAGCCACACACAAAATTTGCAATTTGATTCCAATTAATATTACATATTGATTCCTTACACAACAAGTAATGTGAAACTGAAATGAATATGGAAAGTATCTAGAAACTTTCTCCGGTCGACCTGACCAACCTTGCCCATGCGAGACAACTATCTCGGCCACTCAGACGGTCGTCTGGTGACCCAAGTTGGGCCGGTCAGTTTGGTCAGTTCGCACCTTGGCCAATTTCAACTCGAATCAGTCTGACACACCAAATGTCCATCTCAACCCTTGAGATGACTATTGGCACTTCAGAAGGCCGTCTCATGCCATGAGATGGACAATTGATAGTGCAGTCAAGCTTCTTGGTGCGTGATCTGAATACCTAAACACTTTAGTAGTCAATTCAACTATTATTCAAGATCAAACTCCTCTTCTAGGTCAAGACCTATCTGTGTGACCTTATAGATCCCATATTACATTGGGAGTGAATGTCCATAACAAATTATGACATCACAAGCAATGAGCAGTGCCTAGTCACACATCAATGCTACCCAAGTAAATGGAAAGTTGGAGAATAAATTCAACCTACAATCTGTGTATGGTGTTGTAATGTTTTTATAGTTCCTTTGTCACTAATGTTTAGTTCGAACTTGAGGCATGGAACAGTCATCCTATTTATCATTCAATCTTATTTCTTGAACCAAGATAAGACTATCTGAGATATATGTAAGCTCAATATCACATACTGACTCACATGTGCATGGCCATGAATTTATCAGTCTCGCTAATCAAGAGGCCTAGAACATCAAACTCCCGTAGGAGGGATAAATTCGATTTCTATCACTGACAGTCTATCCCCATGTGTCAAAGTAACCCAATCATCAACTTTATAACAACCCATGTTTTAGGACTGCATTTGATGATGTCAAAGTGTACCCAACGACATGTGATGAGTGTTGTAATCTTAAGTCTAAGAACCACCACCACCACCATCACTATGAGAGCTGACTATGTCTTCCATGATGATGGCTTCCATGTGTCAGTCTCATGCTGGGTCTGTCTGATACAGTATTCTCTAACATGTATCTGTGTGCTTGGTTTGATATTGCCATATAGTGACTAATGAGATTCTGTCATCAACCAATTCACACTCTGATCTTATCCGTCATTGTTGTCTATCAACCTTTCCCAATAACTATGATCAGGGACATAATAATAATATATATGTGTACTCTTAATATGTGTATGATCTCATTTCCCTAAGGCTAATACTTGAAGACATATATCATTGCGTAATATTATTCTCTATACATTTATACTATTACATCATTATCTCATAATTGAATCAAACAGAATAAATTGGAAGCTTGCCTCTTTATTAATAATCAAAGCATTTTTACAAGTTATGCCATTACAATAATCACATGATTGGCTCTCTGGGCATACATACCAACACAATTATGGATATTGTTACACCCCGATCTCACAATTTCCTCAAATCATGAGATTAGGGCATAAGATAGGATTTATATGTAAAACAAAGAACACCCTTAACTTTTTCTATTTTCTTCTTTCTTTAAAACTCTTGTTTTTTCGCATTGAATCACATAAATCATTTTAATAAGGGAATCTAAACATTTCTTTTACTAAATAGACTTTAATAGTAAAGATACATGTATAAACATTCATGATGTCTCTCACACCTTATGCACATAAGACCTACTAATTAGCATACAATTTCAAAAGAGGAATAATATTACACATTGTAATTACAACTCTCTCTCTTATCTCTTACTGAGGACCTAGAGTGACAAGGACTGACTGACTCAACTAATCTTGTACTTAACTCTTGTGGAAGATCTACGCTGATGCTCTGACCATCTTCAAGTCCACGCGGTTAACCCTAAAATGTTTGAGTAGAGGGGTGAGCCTACTCGCTCAGTGAATGAGTACTTCAAAGAAACAGTCTAAGGCACAAATGTGATTACAGATATAACTTTGAATAAACGATATGAAATTTAACAACAATAAATACTACACTGAGCAGTTCTAAAACAATATAATTGAAATAACAAGGAATGTAAATATTGCAACCAAAGAATAACTACTAGAAGACTATGCTCTAGTCTTCCTTAACTCTTTCATTTATAAGGAACTCTGTGAACCTATATGATCATATTTTAGCTTATGCCCTGATCTATGCAGTGTACTCTGCATAGAGACTCGCAGTGCACTACGGCCACACCGTACAAGACTTAGCAACACACCCGGGAAATGCTAAGTCTGACTGCCAGTCCTGTTCTGCTACAGGACCCACGGGCTCTCCGGCCCACAGGCTCTCTGGCCTGACTCACAGGCTCTCCGGCCTTCTCTGTACTCATCATGAGTGCTCTGGATTCCTCCTCTAGCCTGAGCATACAGGCACAGGGAGTCAACACTGGGTTACCACCAGAATTACTCAACTGGTTGGTGTTGGATAACCCTATCAACCCTTGTGCCACCAGAATTACTCAACCGGTTGATGTTGGACACGATTTTCACCCCTAAGGTGCAGACCTCCCAAAGGGGTTCTACGATGTTCAGGGCACCTAAGTCTAACATTAACATTATAGGTACATTTTAAACAGAAATCATAACTCATTTAACATTTCTCACAAGGCTCACACGGCCTGCCATATCATATCATAAGAAACATCATAACTCATGTATTCAACATATATCATGTCTCAGTAACATCCCTTTCTAGGGCATGTCATATCTCATCACCTGCAATTTACGAGATATGTATTGAAAATAAGAAGCCCTGCAGTATGTAGATATCAACTCAGAGAGAACAAGCATATAAAGTTAAATGCACTAGAAACATACAATTCAACAGTTAAGCATCACCACATCTCATATCGAGACCTTTCATATCACCATAACATGATTCATTGAACACCCTATCCTTAGGGTTTCATTTGCCTTATTCATTCATCACATACTAACACCCTACTCTTAGGGTTTCATTCGCCTCATTCACCTTTTCATTTACCTCATTCACTTGTCACATGGCTCTCATAAGGATTTCATAGGATATAAGCATTCACTAAATAAAGATTGTTTTCAACAAATCATATACAATTAATATAAATATGAAACCATGGAAATTTAACTAAATTTAGGTTTTCCATACCATTCACTGAGATATCATGTATCAAGAATAAAATTCAATTAAGATAACCCATGAGGTACATCCTAACCACTTATAGGATTACTAATCCTCTTTATTTAACTTTGATCTTTAAGTGTTCAATTAGGTTTTGCTCCAACACGGTCATGGTATCACCCCACGGCCGTGGCACAGGTCATTCGAGCTTAACCTAGTGAAATCAAAGTCATAGACTTAGTGACGAATCCCAAATGTTTTAGATATTGAAATATGATAGCCTTAAGCTTGATTGAGAACATTTAGACCTAGGTTTGGTTTAAGTCTAGATATCTCTTCAATTGGATTAAAACTCTAGTGAGATCTCAGTTAGGTTAAACCCTAATTACATCATGCAATATGAATCCGAAAGGCATTCTTTCTAGAAGGTGTTGTATACATTTCTAATATGATTCTATCATCAGAGAGTCGTTCAAACAGAGAAGGAGCCCATTTCATATCAAATTGCAACTACACAGAACACATGGATATTCAGGGTTTAAAATCACATACTAAGCAATTAGGGATTTGGATGCTATAATCAAATTTCGTGCATTACACTGTTTGAAGGAAGAACCCACTCACCCTAAGGTGTGAAAACACCTCAAAACTGCAGCTCAACTCAGGGGATCTCAAACTCATATCAAATCCCTAGCAAATCTCCCAATTCTTCTTCCATTTAACTCGGAAATCTTGAAAATGAGGGATTATGAAGAAAGGGTGAGAAAAGAGGGAATTTCGACATCATCTTGGATCAAATCAGAGCATGGACGGAATCTTGACATGAGAGAGAAGATTCACCATAAAAGTCTATGCAAAGAATCCAAACTTACTTGATTTCACCATTCCTCGGACCGCAAAACCCTAGGTCAGCAATTCCACCACTTCCTCCTCTCAAACCCTAACTCTTCCTCTCTCTCTAGGAGCTCGTTTCTCTGGAATGAATTGCAAATTATGAGAGCTGCTAGTATGTGTGTTCGAACATATAGAGCAATTGAGCTGCTTGGGTCAATTGCATATTGACCCTACACTCAACTTTTATTATATTGGCTGAATATTCAGTTATACAAAAGTTACTGTAATTCGTTTATTTCAGAGATCAAACCTTCTCCAACAATTATGGTAATTTAGAAAGTTGTTTATAATTGATCTATAAATCTTCAGTTAAAATTTGAGATCATTTGGAGTTACCAATAAATAATTAAAAATCAAACAGTGAACTGCTATATTGCAGTCTGCAGCAGATTCGGTCGAGTTTGTCCTGCACAGAACTCGACCGACACCCTCACTGTAGAGATCAAAAGTCATCCAAAAATTATACCAATTTAACAGAGTGTCTAAAACTGTGTTTTTCAAGCACAGTTAAAATTTGAGATCAATTGGATATACCAATAAAAAGATAAAATTCCATTACCACACTGCTATATAAATCTGGAAATATGATCGGTCGAGTTTGAAACTCGACCGATAAACAGGTCAGAACATTCTTCAAAAATTCTGATATTTTCAAATGTTGTTCACATTTTATATATACAAATCATATCCAAATTTGAAGTAAATTAGAGTTACAAATAAAATACTAAAAATCATTTACTGAAACTCTATACTTATCAAATTTTGTGTTCATGTATCATCAAAACCCTATTTTGGGCCGATTAGGGTTTATGTTTCTCAAACCCTAATTCTCAAGGCAAACGAACACTTAAACTTCTTATCATAGTTAAAACATTCTCATTGGATTATCATCATTCATTAGATTTCAAGAGTGATCAGTCCAATTAATCATGTAATCATCTTGGTAACCCTAGTTTACCAATTAAGCTCAGATGGGGTCGTAACAACTCTTCCCCCCTTAGAATGTTTCGTCCTCGAAACATAAACCTACAAGAAAGATACATTCAAGGTTATTCTAAGCTTCTAAAGCCTTTCATGTCATTATATTCTTGTATTTCATACCTGAATGTAGTTTTCAACATTAGATCTTTTAATTCTTTACTAAATCACAACATATTTCAAATAGTTCTCAATGATATCAAGCAAATTCTTTATGCCGCAGTCAAACATAGAATGCAAAGATAAACCACCACGCTTTCGCTGTGCAACTCTGATACTCTGATACAATTATCTCAACTTATGCGGCTCAGAAAGTTCTATTGTTCTGTATCACCTTTAAGTGACAAAAGCGAGTTCACCATGCTGTTTTAAACTTTAATAAAGTGCTATTCAAATAGCAAAATAGTCTTGAATTAAAAGGCTAGATTCAACAATCAATTGCATAATACTACTCTTGGCATCCCCATTGGGTCATGGATGCATGAGGTGAAGCATTACCACCTCATTCCATAATATCCTGTTTCGATCCTGGGACCTGTGGGTTATGGGCCCACACACAATTCAAAGTGTAACCATCGTATTATATCATTTTAGGGTTTCAACCATAGTAATAAAGTAATCCACAATTGTATCAGTCATTCAAGCATTAATCATACTCAATTACCATCACTCAGTTATATTAGAGCTAGGTATAACAAGCTACACCTCATTAGGGTTACTTGTCCAGACAATCTGATTATCATCCCTTCTTATTAATATGAGTGAATAGGTATAACTACCTTATTCAGGATATCCCTCCATGTCTTCCGTCATCATCCAAACTGTATCACCATATTACAAATACACAATACTAGGATGCATATCCGGTATGAATTACTACAACTATCATACACCTTTAATTAACATATAGCTTGTACAAATACACTGAAATCATACATAGAACCAACTTACATACCTTAGTATGCCTTCAACAAAGCATACTTCAAAAAAATGAGTTCACATATTACACAAAGCTAGTGTTTTCCTTTATCTCTCTCCTCATTCTTTACTACTTATGTTTTACTACCTCTCCTTCTCATTTTGATCATATACAATAAACATCCCTAACATTAAAACATTCACAGTAAGAATAGATTATTCATCATTCTTGCTATCACACAAGAATTTATTTCTTATCGCACTTCATCGTAATGTATGTCACTATTACATTCACTAGATGACCCTACCAAGGTAGTTATGCATCATATATGATTCATTTTCTTATCATTTCATTCCCACCTTGCTATTGTTAAGGGATATATGAGAGAGAAGATGGTTTTGATACTTAGAATTCTTGTATTCAAACATTCCCTTAATACCTTAAATATTCTTCATTTTTAAATCAAAGGGATCATGCATGGGTCAAACACAGTTTTTCTTTCAATCAAGTTTTCCCTCCTGAATATAGTCTACCCTTGTATGACTTATTCATTCGTTAAACTACACCTATGTTCTTCACTTAGGAACTAGTTTGTTGTTCTAGTCTTATGAATTATATGATCATATGATTCTCTTCACTTTTACTCTTTTGAAGACTCTTCACTTCTATGGACCTATTGAATGCTCAACTCTATTCTTCTACTTAGCCTTTGCTTTAGAGTTCATAAAAGCATTATACTCACTTATATGATCCATTCTTCATGATCGATTCTTTCTATCTAGAACCATACATACATTTCACATATCCTTTCCATATTTCATATGTATAGCTCATATAATATTAATCAATAAACTGATTATGAACCTTATATCATGTTCCTTTATTCCCAATTAAGGGTTTCTCATATGAGGCCCCAAAATTGAACCTCAGATACCAGTTTCAACTGATTCTTAGTTGTTCTGATCTTGCCCATATGTTTCAACATCTTACTGTATGTACATTCTTACTCTGATGTGGGTCTAATTATTCAAATTCTATTCTTATTATACTATTGATAGGATTCATTAGATCCTAGTAACGCATCCTACCAACCGGACCAAGCCAAACCTGAAGTCCTGAAGCCAAGAACTACAAAGGATTACTCAACTCCTATTCATCTCAGAAGTGTGGAAGAAAACTTATCCACTAACAAAAGCTCATTCAAAGGTCAATTCTAGTCTACTTGTTACAAAGAATGAAATCAATAAATGCTACAACTGCATAGTGTACAACAGATATTAAAGACCCATATCTCAAAGTATTGAATATTTCAATTCAAACATATAAGAGCATTTCTATACATTTCCAACAAAAACAACATTATGAAATGTAAGTTTTATCTCCTTTTACATTTATGCTCTTAATTCTTGTTTCTTTTCTCGTTTTCTAACCCTAACATTTCTAGGGTTCCTCTCTAGCCCATTCTTCCACTGTATACCTGGCCAGGGTATACGTGAGAGAATGGACAGAGTAGCTTGTACTGGTTGATCCAAGTACTCAGATATCGGGCCAGGATATCCAAATACTCAAATCCCCAAAGCTAACATCAAAACATCTCCTATCTGCCACACTTATGATGCTAACTTACTAACTTAATGGTCCTTGACAACTCACCCTAAGCTCTGATACCAAGCTGTTACACCCCGATCTCACAATTTCCTCAAATCATGAGATTAGGGCATAAGATAGGATTTATATGTAAAACAAAGAACACCCTTAACTTTTTCTATTTTCTTCTTTCTTTAAAATTCTTATTTCTTCACATTGAATCACATAAATCATTTTAATAAGGGAATCTGAACATTTCTTTTACTAAACAGACTTTAATAGTAAAGATACATGTATAAACATTCATGATGTCTCTCACACCTTATGCACATAAGACCTACTAATTAGCATACAATTTCAAAAGAGGAATAATATTACACATTGTAATTACAACTCTCTCTTATCTCTTACTGAGGTCCTAGAGTGACAAGGACCGACTGACTCAACTAATCTTGTACTTAACTCTTATGGAAGATCTACGCTGATGCTCTGACCATCTTCAAGTCCACGCGGTTAACCCTAAAATGTTTGAGTATAGGGGTGAGCCTACTCGCTCACTGAATGAGTACTTCAAAGAAACAGCCTAAGGCACAAATGTGATTACAGATATAACTTTGAATAAACAATATGAAATTTAACAACAATAAATACTACACTGAGCAGTTCTAAAACAATATAATTGAAATAACAAGGAATGTAAACATTGCAACCAAAGAATAACTACTAGAAGACTATGCTCTAGTCTTCCTTAACTCTTTCATTTATAAGGAACTCTGTGAACCTATATGATCATATTTTAGCTTATGCCCTGATCTATGCAGTGTACTCTGCATAGAGACTCGCAGTGCACTACGGCCACACCGTACAAGACTTAGCGACACACCCGGGAAATGCTAAGTCTGACTGCCAGTCCTGTTCTGCTACAGGACCCACGGGCTCTCCGGCCCACAGGCTCTCCGGCCTGACTCACAGGCTCTCCGGCCTGACTCACAGGCTCTCCGGCCTTCTCTGCACTCATCCTGAGTGCTCTGGACTCCTCCTCTAGCCTGAGCACACAGGCGCAGGGAGTCAACACTGGGTTACCACCAGAATTACTCAACTGGTTGGTGTTGGATAACCCTATCAACCCTCGTGCCACCAGAATTACTCAACCGGTTGATGTTGGACACGAGTTTCACCCCTAAGGTGCAGACCTCCCAAAGGGGTTCTACGGTGTTCAGGGCACCTAAGTCTAACATTAACATTATAGGTACATTTTAAACAGAAATCATAACTCATTTAACATTTCTCACAAGGCTCACACGGCCTGCCATATCATATCATAAGAAACATCATAACTCATGTATTCAACATATATCATGTCTCAGTAACATCCCTTTCTAGGGCATGTCATATCTCATCACCTGCAATTTACGAGATATGTATTGAAAATAAGAAGCCCTGCAGTATGTAGATATCAACTCAGAGAGAACAAGCATATAAAGTTAAATGCACTAGAAACATACAATTCAACAGTTAAGCATCACCACATCTCATATCGAGACCTTTCATATCACCATAACATGATTCATTGAACACCCTATCCTTAGGGTTTCATTTGCCTTATTCATTCATCACATACTAACACCCTACTCTTAGGGTTTCATTCGCCTCATTCACCTTTTCATTTACCTCATTCACTTGTCACATGGCTCTCATAAGGATTTCATAGGATATAAGCATTCACTAAATAAAGATTGTTTTCAACAAATCATATACAATCAATATAAATATGAAACCATGGAAATTTAACTAAATTTAGGTTTTCCATACCATTCACTGAGATATCATGTATCAAGAATAAAATTCAATTAAGATAACCCATGAGGTACATCCTAACCACTTATAGGATTACTAATCCTCTTTATTTAACTTTGATCTTTAAGTGTTCAATTAGGGTTTGCTCCAACACGGTCATGGTATCACCCCACGGCTGTGGCACAGGTCATTCGAGCTTAAACTAGTGAAATCAAAGTCATAGACTTAGTGACGAATCCCAAAGGTTTTAGATATTGAAATATGATAGCCTTAAGCTTGATTGAGAACATTTAGACCTAGGTTTGGTTTAAGTCTAGATATCTCTTCAATTGGATTAAAACTCTAGTGAGATCTCAGTTAGGTTAAACCCTAATTACATCATGCAATATGAATCCGAAAGGCATTCTTTCTAGAAGGTGTTGTATACATTTCTAATATGATTCTATCATCAGAGAGTCGTTCAAACAGAGAAGGAGCCCATTTCATATCAAATTGCAACTACACAGAACAAATGGACATTCAGGGTTTAAAATCACATACTAAGCAATTAGGGATTTGGATGCTATAATCAAATTTCATGCATTACACTGTTTGAAGGAAGAACCCACTCACCCTAAGGTGTGAAAACACCTCAAAACTGCAGCTCAACTCAGGGGATCTCGAACTCATATCAAATCCCTAGCAAATCTCCCAATTCTTCTTCCATTCAACTCGGAAATCTTGAAAATGAGGGATTATGAAGAAAGGGTGAGAAAAGAGGGAATTTCGACATCATCTTGGATCAAATCAGAGAATGGATGGAATCTTGACATGAGAGAGAAGATTCACCATAAAAGTCTATGCAAAGAATCCAAACTTACTTGATTTCACCATTCCTTGGACCGCAAAACCCTAGGTCAGCAATTCCACCACTTCCTCCTCTCAAACCCTAACTCTCCCTCTCTCTCTAGGAGCTCGTTTCTCTGGAATGAATTGCGAATTATGAGAGCTGCTAGTGTGTGTGTTCGAACATATAGAGCAATTGAGCTTCTTGGGTCAATTGGATATTGACCCTACACTCAACTTTTATTATATTGGCTGAATATTCAGTGATATAAAAGTTACTGTAATTCGTTTATTTCAGAGATCAAACCTTCTCCAACAATTATGGGAATTTATCAAGTTGTTTATAATTGATCTATAAAGCTTAAGTTAAAATTTGAGATCATTTGGAGTTACAAATAAATAATTAAAAATCAAACAGTGCACTGCTATATTGCAGTCTGCAGCAGATTCGGTCGAGTTTGTCCTGCACAGAACTCGACGACACCCTCACTGTAGAGATCAAAAGTCATCCAAAAATTTTGCCAATTTAACAGTGTGTCTAAAACTGTGTTTTTCAATCACAGTTAAAATTTGAGATCAATTGGATATACCAATAAAAAGATAAAATTCCATTACCACACTGCTATATAAATCTGGAAATATGATCGGTCGAGTTTGAAACTCGACCGATAAACAGGTCAGAACATTCTTCAAAAATTCTGATATTTTCCAATGTTGTTCACATTTTATATATCCAAATCATATCCAAATTTGAAGTAAATCAGAGTTACACATAAAATACTAAAAATCATTTACTGAAACTATATACTTATCAAATTTTGTGTTCATGTATCATCAAAACCCTATTTTGGGCCGATTAGGGTTTATGTTTCTCAAACCCTAATTGTCAAGGCAAACGAACACTTAAACTTCTTATCATAGTTAAAACATTCTCATTGGATTATCATCATTCATTAGATTTCAAGAGTGATCAGTCCAATTAATCATGTAATCATCTTGGTAACCCTAGTTTACCAATTAAGCTCAGATGGGGTCGTAACAGATATGGTCATGCTTTACTCAACAAATTAGACTAGATTTTCCCAATGACTGGATGTGAACCTGATTGTAATTTCTATAGATCATAAGAAGACCACTTTCTACCCCGACCATAAGATCTACCATTTAAAACCCAAACCTACACACACATAAAATCACTTAAATATACAACATTCTAATGGAACAAGTGACAAATTAGATGATATGTAACATTAAAAAATGAGAAACTATTATAACTGTAACATCCCTAACCTGGGTTATGGCCTAACCCTAGAAGTTTTTCTTAAGTAAGTTACTTACAAACTTGTTCTAATCCTTTGAAAAGTAATTAAGACTCTTTGTGAAATTTATTTTCAAGATTGAGCTTATTTACAAACTATGTGTGCTTTATATGATAGTCTGAGTGTAAAGTGAAATTTACCCAAGAAGAGGGATTATATTGTAAATGTCACATGTTTAATGTACCCTAAGTGTTATAAATATCATGAGAGAGGAAATAATTCTAAGTGGTGGCTTGTGGAAAGCCTAAATTCTAAGTGAGAACTTGTTTGAATAATGTTAAGTGCTTTGTGCATCAATTGTGGTATAAATTGTAAATTATCTAAAAGAGAGGATTGATGTGTAAATCACCTCTTCTAGAGTGTCTATACTCTTTCCTAGTATCATATAGAGGAGACAAAAAGAAGGAGACACTGTGTTTTAATCATCCTAGAGTGGTAGTACTCTTGGTGATGAAAAGACTAAGTTAAAACCCTTGTATGAGTTAATTCAAATTGTAGACTTGAAGTAGGAGTCCCTATCGGCCATGGAGCCATAAAGGGAGTCTCCTAATGGTTTGTTGAGTCTTGGCTTTGCCCATGATGGGATAAGTACCTCAAGGAAGTCATATGTATTGACTTACAACTTTTCTTTGGAAAAAGGTTGTGTTGAATATAATAATAAGGTGAGTGGAAGTGACTTGCCCTAGGAGATAACTAAGGGGCTCGACCCTTATCATTTACATTATCCTTGGGATTTTATTTTTACATGGCAACATAAATATAGAATGCATGTAACTACATATGTCAATCCATGCATGGCTATGAGGCACTTAGAAGCTTAAGGTAATGACACCTCTTACACTCTTTTTCATAAAACCCAAGTATAAATACCCTTCCCTTCACCTATTAGTAGAATTTTCGAAATCTTATTACCATACTTCTCTTAGATATCGTGCATGTCACTCTTATATCATGAATGAGTGAGGAGAGTTAAGTGGAAGAGCTTGGTATCAGCCAAAGACAAAGGATATCGGCCAAGTAGGTCATAGCAACCTAGCAAGGTGATATCGGCCACAAGGAGGGAAGATATCGTGCAAGTGCTTAGGAGCTCAAGCCTTGGATCTTGGAGAAGCCCATCTTCAACCTTGAAATGTGAAGAGTTTGAGCTTGAACCTTAGAAGTTTCTTTAGAGGTGGGTTATATAACTTGAACCCAACCATGTTATTATTCCTTTCCAATATTGTTAAACTTGTTGAATTACTTTCAGTTTTGAATTCCTTTGATCAATTGATGTTCCTTTGAGTTCCAAATAAGTTGTTAGGACTGCTGTCCATGAACTATAATAGCAAGACAAAGGTCTTGAGGTTGATGATGATGACATCATCATGGTATCACCCGATATGGGGTTGAAGTACCTTAAAATCCAATATGGAACCCAAGATGATAAGTAACCCGTCATAGAAATGGGTGATACTTCATGAACGATATGAGTCCTACCTTGTGATCGATGAGGGAAGTACTTACTTACACTTTATACATGATACACGGTTAAGATTATATATTTTACATGATATGGTACCCCTAGACGATATGAAGATTGAAACCCTAGATGAAGAAGTGGAAATCTGATATACCCTTTGAAATTCGATATGCCCTTGAAACCTAACATACCCCTATTACTTTGTGATGGGTTGAAGAGAAACTAGGTATCTAGCTTGTTGTGTAACAATAATGATACAACTGATCCTTGAAAGTATAAAAAGGTTATGAGTCTAAGGGTCTACCTAACATGTAACCCGATATGTTACCCAACATGCAACCCGATATGACAATCCAAGATGGGAAACTGATATGGTACCTTGTATATACCAAAACGATACCATCATGAGGCACATACCCCATGACTGATATGGTGCACCCTTGTGCACGATATAGGAACTAAATATATCCATATGCCCAATATAAAGTCAAGAATCTAACCCATACATGATATGAGGTTGAGTTGAGATGATAAGAACTAAGTGATACCTAACCCAAGATGGTTACACGATATGGTGTTAGGGGACACACCCTAAACACGATAGGATGATGTGGTTTTATCACATGACCAACATGGATACACGATAGGATGTGAAGGTTGTATTTTAAACATAATATGATAGCATATATATATATATACCATAATGTCCAATATGGTAGGTATGCTTCAATCCAATAGATTTGACTAAGTGATATATGTTGTGTGTTGTGTTAAATGCAACATTAAGATGCAATGAGATTAATGAAATTTGATAATGGTGAACTAATGTACCTTACGAGGAGAATTGAGCCAACCTAGTAAAAGTATGGTGCACTCAACATCCTAGTAAGGATGAGAGAGAAACTTATAATAACAATATGATAAGTATATGTTGATATTCCTAAGATGAATGGAGTATGAATTAGGGCTTAATCTTTTGTGATGTAATCTTGAAACCCTAATTGATTAGTAAAGGTAAATCATAACCCTAAGAATGGGTGATGAGATGGTTTGAAACCCTAATCGGTTGATGAAGGGAAACCTTAACCCTAAATAATGGGAGGGATAAATCTCTTTTTGCATTACATGGTAATGACATGTATGTGATATCTCTGTGATTATGAAATTCTAACCATGCACGTATTATGAGATAATGAGCATAGCTAAGTAAGAGCTATGATGTTTATATGATACAGATTCAATGAGCTTTGTGAACTATGTGAACTAATAC
This sequence comes from Alisma plantago-aquatica, assembly GCA_963693085.1. Classification (NCBI taxonomy): domain Eukaryota; kingdom Viridiplantae; phylum Streptophyta; class Magnoliopsida; order Alismatales; family Alismataceae; genus Alisma; species Alisma plantago-aquatica. The sequence goes on from OY856410.1 coordinate 1,108,780,703, forward strand.
CTTGGTCTGATGACCTAGAGGTAATGGTTACCTGCTAAGTGGTGATAAGTACTCAGTGATGAATTAAGGGCTTGAATACCCAAGCATGATGATGATAAGAGATTAAGATCCTAAGTGTTATATGTGTTCCAAAGATTATGAAAGTACTTGATAGACATATTATATCTTTCTTTGTAGCATCTGATATAATTCTTGTTTGCAACTTGATTGATGCTAAAAGATATTGTAATACACTTAATTAAGCAAGTTAAATGTTATCATGTAGTTGCCCATACCATAGATCCATTCAGTGTCAGGATTTGCTGAATGGTGAAATGAGTTTTACTCGGTATGCATATTTTTGAATATGTAATCATTATATCGGGGTGCTCAGTGGACTCCCCAAACTAAACATGGTTTCTCAGTGGACTTCCCAACTACACAAGTTGCTCAGTGGACTTCTTGATGAAACTAGATCAGGATTGCTCAGTGGTCTTCCTGATGACAAATAATTCGGGAAAGCTTAGTGGTCTTCTCCTGAAGAGAGTACATGCTATGGATGTAACTCTATAGCGAAGATGCCACTATACCCCAGAAAAGATAATTGCAGTTGACACAAGATGTCTTGCCAAGTTATCTCGTAATGATAGAGACAGGTGAGGTTTTGATAGCCGGATCTGCCACTGACCTTGTATGGTACTGATTTTGACTTACTAATGGTCGGTTGGAGCATGAGCGGTATACCTCATCTCCTCTGGGCATAAGTGTGAATGTGAATTCGTAATCAGCCGTGTAGCGTATTTGTTTAAGGATTGAATACAGAAAATATTTGTTGATGCCTTACTACTTTTATACATCTTAGTAGATAGATGTTATACACGTTCTTCATATTCCTTATAAAGAAAATGATGTCTTATAACTCTATTATCAATATTAATGCTTTGCACTGCAAATATACCTGATAATTTCATAAAGTATCCTCCGCTCAGTTTTTATTCTATTTCCTATGATAATAATATTGTTGGCAGAGAGTTATATCTCTCACTAGGACAATAGTCTCACCCCGTGAGATCCACAATTTTTAGGTGGACGCGGACGAGGGAATAGAAGTTGGACTACAGAGGAAGGACTACACCAACAGGGACAATAGTAGTAGCTCAGGTTGAGTACACTTTCTGTCGTGTCTTGTAGATAGAAATCCTATGTGTTATCTCTGTACTCTCAGGTCCTTGGGAGATAGTCCTTAGTGGTTTTTACAAATGACTTGAGATTTTGGTTTGTTTACCTTGATATTTTATGTTGCTCTTGTATATGTTAAGGTAAAGCAACCGGTACTTGTTATCCTTGAGATGAGACAGTACAATGTATGTACAATATGAACCACATGCATATAAAGTTTTGGTATCAAAGCCTAAGGTTCGCTGAGTCTACAAAGACATAGGATTAAGTTTGTTGAGTCTGTTCTAGTGTCCTCCAGTGTATCTTATAGTGACTTCTCCTCATACAGGAGAAGAAGTAAAACTGAAGATGGATGTTGCACACGAAGAACATGCTGCTGAGAGCAGTGTTGCTGCACCAGGAGGTGGTGCAAGGGATCAGGCTAGAGAAGAATCAGTGCCTAAGAATCCCCAACTTGACCAAACTCTGTTAGAGAACCCAGCATTTCATGCACTTTTTGGGCAGATCATGAATACGATGACACATATGGCTGACCGGATACCAGTACCACCCCCTAGGGTACCAGTTCCCAGTGAGGGACATGGATCTGGTAAGTCCTTTGAACGGTTGCACCGAGTAGGAGCCACTGAATATGCTGGCACAGCTGACCCAACAGATGCAGATTCATGGCTTACTGAGATAGAGAAAGCCTTTAGGATCTATGTGCAAAATGGTTTTAATTCTTAGTGATTTTTGTTAATTCCGCTACTTATGGTTATTCCGCGATTAATACTGGTGACAACTTGATTTGTAATCAGATCGTCACAAAGTTTTGGTTTTAAAAAATAGCCCAAAACATTCCGATGCTTTTACATTCCTCTTTTTAGGCTTTCTCTAATGTTATAGGTCTAGTTGTTTCAAATGTGTCTTGTAGGATCAAATTGTATTATGTGAGTAAGTGGGTCATTTTTGACCCAGACAAGTGATTAGTTCCATAACCCACGCCAGTTGTAGTTGGAATTCTATTGAGTTAATGAGAAATGTGGCCCACTTTTGGTGGAAGAAAGCATGAAGAAACCACATCACCGTATAGATTCAAACCTGAGATGATTTTTTTTCTAGATATGTGATTGCTTGTCCCTTCACAAAAAAGGGATGGGTATTACAGAATAAAAACTTAAATGTTGAAATATCAACTCAAGTTCAAATTCATCTGGTATAGGTTTATTGGGGCCAAAAACTAACATGTTTATGGATAAGCCACAACACTACTCAAGTTTGTGGAGTCGATGGGTGCTTTTTGTGTCATATGCTCAAAAGGGGAGTGTACACATTAATATAATGAAATTCCCACCAAATAAATATGAGTACCAATTTTTTCAATAAGAGATGATAGATAATAAAATAACCACATAATGCATTGATAAGTACTAGTTTTGACTTGAGAATTCACAACTCCACTACCTATTACGTGTCACACACTAGAAATTTTAAACATGAGAAGAACCTATATGTGTTGGTATGTATGCCCATAGAGAAAGTCATATGATGATTGTAATGGGATACTTTGTAATTGATTTGAATAATAATAAAGGCAATTTCCAATCTATATGTTTAAACTATTTCAGACATGATGGTGTAACATGATAGATGTCTAAAGATTGTTTTACTCAATGACGTATGCTTTTAGGTTAAGGACCTAAACGATGAGATCATACGGATGTTAAGAGTATACATTCTTGTATAGTCCCTAGTCGGTTGTTATTGTGGAAATAACCATAGACATCAATAACACTGAAGACTAGATTGTGTGTTGGTTGATGACAGAATCTCATTAGTCATGATATAGTGATATCAAACCAAGCACATAGGTACTTGTTAGAGAACAAGGTACCAGACAGACCCACCGTGAGAGTGACACATGGAACCATGCCATGGTAGTCACAGTCAGCTCTCACAGTGATGGTGGTGAGTGTGATTCTTAGACCTGAAATCACTACACTCAACACATGTCGTTGGGTACACTTTGACATCATCAAACGCAATCCTGAAACATGGGTTGTTATAAAGGTGATGATTGTGTGGCTTTGACACATGGGGCTTTTGAGGGGTGAGTGATAGATATGGGATTTGTACCTCCTAAGGGAGTTTGATATCCTTGGCCACTTGATGAGTAGGATTGAGAAAGGCATGCGCATGCACGTGTGAATCAATATGTGATATTGATGTCATACACATCTCACTCGGTCTACTCTGAGATCAAGGAAATGAATGAACATTGACAGGATGACTGTTCCATGCCTCGAGTTCATTCTGGATATCAGTGATAAAGGAATTATACATTCACTGTAACACCATTCACGGATTGTAGGATGAAAGTTGTTCTCCAACTTTCTACTTTCACTTGGGTAGCAATGATGTGTGACTAGGCACCACTCTTTGCTTGTAAAGTCATAAGTGTTATGGACTTTCACTGTCAACGTGAAATGGACCTGCAGGGTCACACACATAGGATTTATCCTGGAAGAGGAGTTTTGTCCACAAGCAATGTTTAGATTGATTACTAAAGGAGTTTAGTAGTTCAATTAAACACTCAATTAATCGATAGCTCAATATCATAATGTTCAAGGTGTTGGACGCATTGATTGGAGTATCGGATTGATTGAAATCACATTTGACTGATTATGCACAATCTGCATTCCCAACCGATCGGTTCATCTGATGAACCGGTCGGCTGAGGTTGCTGAACCGGTCGGCTCAATTGTTGAACCGATCGGCTCATGCACAGAGTGAAACGACCGGTTCAAGTGTTGAACCGATCGGTTCAACTGGTGCAATCGAGCAACTTGGGAAAGTAGGATTGGTGAGAATTTTCCTTTCGTTTCAATTGCCCAATTCGATTGGGAATAATATTGGTATTCGATACCAATTGGGAAAGAAACAAGGAAATTCAATCGGGAACCAACCTGGAACCCCAACCGACCGGTTCATGAGTGAACCGATCGGTTCAAGGGTCCCAAACGATCGGTTCAGTGGTGAACCGATCGGTTCAGGTCCCCAACCGACCGGTTCACTTATGAACCGATCGGTTCAGGTTGCGAGATGGTTGCTTTTTGTGGAAAATCCCGAACCCTTCTACTCCTGCTTTAGTCCCGTACTGCCGGGCACAGAGAACCCTGTCCCATGACCCGCCTATATATATAGGGGTATTGGGGGCTTCTCAAGATACAACTCAGTGCATGTTGATTGCTCTGCAAAGTTGTCGTTCTCTCTGGTTTTGGTAACCGAGAGAGAGCCCGAGCAAGTGCTTCCCGCAAAGGGAGGTGCAGCAAGGGAAGGACAACTGTAGTTGCAGTCGACAGCAGGAGAGTGTGTTGGCGACTAGTACGTCAACAGGAGGGTGCGACTCCTTCCACTTCCTTGTGGGACAAGGAGAGTGGAGTTCCGGGTGGTCCGTGTGGACTACTTCAGAGGCGGGAGGTCACTGCCGCTCAGGAGGACAACTGTCATCCGACAGTCCGGTAGGAGGAGGAGTCTTCAGTCCCGGTGCGACCAGGAGCTGCACAGACACCGTCTAAGACCGGAGATGAAGACCGCACAAGGCGCGTGGTATTGTCGCCGAGCAAGCCTCGGGACAAGGTATGATTCACAAACCATCTTTCCTATTATATAGATGTTGACGCGATTCCTTTTGTTCCGGGTTTGGGGAGAAAATTTTTGTTTCCGCTGCTTCTCTGCCTCCTCCAAAATCCAACAGTGGTATCAGAGCCAGGTCAACCTCTCTATATTTTAGGATTATCGATATGATCGATTTTGGTTTGTCGCCTTTATTTATTGCATGCGATGCAAATAATATCGGCTTTATACATGTCCAATCCACAAATCCCTAATATACATATATGATATGTAATATTAATGCACTCGATACGCATCGCCCTTAAACGAGTTATGTGGTGGATGTGTAGCATGATTATGGCATATAAAACCCTATATCTGTGTATGGTTGTTTGTGTGGTTGCTTGCATCTCGGTCTGCGCACCGATTCCCTTTCTGTTATTCCTGATGTAACTCGAAATAATTCGAGAATTCTTTTCCTACCTTTGCTCCCCCCGAATGTAACTCGGGGTTTCACAATTCAATTGTAAATATGATAGATTTTATTTCCTGTTATGTCAAAGAACGACGGACAACTTGAAGACGATCGGTTCAAGGAGTGAACCGATTGGTTGGTGATCCAGAAGGCCGGTTCGAGGAACGAGATGAGCGGGTGGCGACCTGAGGAGATGCACGATGACCGGTGAACTGATCGGCTAGAGGCGCCAATCGATCGGCTGGTGGCACCCGAACAACCTACCTAATGGCGAGCCGATCAGTCATAGAGATGAGCTGATCAAACCCAGAAAGGCAGGCACATATTTCATCTTGTACAGGTTGCATGTGATGTAGACCTAGATGACCGTGATTCCTCTTGGCTCGAGGAATCACAAATAGGATGGCCATAATCATTGCTTTTTATCGTTTATGCATGTTTTGTGTGGGATATAGCATGTATATGATACATACTATATATTGTGGTGATTGGATATGTATATGTATATAAAAACCAAATCCCTCATTAAATATTAAGTTTTAGATGCCTTCCAAATGCGACACACGTGAAAAGCTTGATCGACCAAGTGTGGGCACGCCCTAGCGTGGTGCACCGTCTATCTCGTGGAAGCGTGAAGGATGAATGTGTGGGTCTGCCCTAGCAGGGTGCATGTTCATCGTGTTGGCTTTGGGTCGGACTTAACAAGGTGATCTAGATGGGATCTAGTACCTTGAGGCATGGAGATGATCATGGCAAGGAGTTGCATATGACATCTTTCAAGAGTTGCATATGATGCAATTGGCAAAAGTTGCCTACCTGAGAGATCTGAGTTGTGGGTGACAGCCCTAGCTGGTCCATAACTCAGAGGATTTCAGGATCTTGACCCACTAGAAGATTGTACGCTGCAATCTTCCGAATTGATGGTGAGGGCTATCAATTTGAGTCAAAATAGTGGGAGCGGTAATTAATTAAAGGCCTAATTAACTATCGTCAAATTTTATTCAAATCAAATCAAAAAGGTTTTGACAAATGCAAATTTTCTCTTGTAGAATGGCAAAAGAATCATCTTTTAAAATGGGCAAATTAATTGAGAATAAATTCCATAACTGGTTGAGGACTGTGAGAAGTGTTCTGCACAATCCAGATATACCAGGAGCCTTAGAATCCACTCTATGTACGCTTAATGCGTTGGTGAAGAAGAAAGTAGGTAAGGTAGAGAAGTGTTCTCTCGCCAAACCAATTTCTTCTACATGGAGAGGATGGAAGGAACAATGGAAGAAGAAGTCGGAGATAGAGATCTCTACTTCTGGTGTATACGTGATAAAGATTAACTTTACTACTTCTTCGTCATGGGTACTTGATACCGGATGCGGATCTCACATTTGTTCAAATGTGAAGGATCTTAAGAGAAGTAGGCCTTTGGGGAAAGGCGAGGTTGAACTACGTGTTGCTAATGGGGCAAGAGTTGCCGCCAGTGCCGTAGGAACCTATGAGTTAACTCTACCTAGCGGGCTAATAATAGAGTTAAAGAACTGCTATTATGTACCTGCCATAAATAGGAATATCATTTCCGTCTCTTGTTTGGACAAAGATGGATTTGAATTTCTTATTAAGAATGGAAAGTGTTCCATTTCTAAAGATGGGATCTTTTATGGTAGTGCCCCTATGTCTTATGGTCTATACTTGATAGACTTGGAGACAAGTGTATACAACGTAAACACCAAAAATCAAAAACTCAACGACTCAAACAAAACATATCTCTGGCATTGTCGTCTAGGGCACATAAATGAGAAGCGCATTTCTAGACTCCATAAAGATGGTTATCTAGACTCTTTTGATTATGAAGCAATAGAGACATGTGAATCTTGTTTGTTGGGCAAGATGACCAAGACTCCCTTTTCAGGTAAAGGTGAGAGAGCTAGTGATCTATTAGGACTCATACATACTGATGTATGTGGGCCTTTTAGAACTAATGCCAGAAATGGGTATCAGTACTTCATTACCTTCACTGATGATTTCAGTAGGTATGGCTATGTGTACCTGATGAAGCATAAGTCAGAAACCCTTGAAAGGTTCAAGGATTTCATGAATGAAGTACATAACCAGCTTGGTAAAAGTATTAAGGCACTTCGTTCCGATCGAGGTGGAGAATACTTGAGCCAGGAGTTTGAGGACCTTCTGCGAGCCTGTGGTATTGTATCACAATGGACTCCGCCTGGAACACCACAACATAATGGTGTGTCTGAAAGAAGGAATCGCACATTGTTAGATATGGTGCGATCAATGATGAGTTTTGCTGATCTTCCAATTTCTTTCTGGGGTCATGCTCTTGAAACCGCCGCGTTTACACTTAACCGTGTGCCATCTAAATCGGTTCAAAAGACACCATATGAGATATGGTATGGGAAGCGTCCCGTTTTGTCTTTTATGAAGATTTGGGGCTGTGAGGCTTACGTTAGGAAAATGTTTCCTGATAAGCTTGGACCCAAATCCGATAAATGTTATTTTGTTGGATACCCCAAGGAAACGAGGGGATATTACTTATACCACCCTACTGACAACAAAGTGTTTGTTTCCAGGGATGATGTATTCCGAGAGAGGGAATTTATTTCCAAAGGAAATAGTGGGAGGAAAGTAGAGCTTGAAGAGGATCAAGCCCAACAGGAAAACATTGAACCGGTAGATGTACCAGAGGAAAATGTAGATTCACAAGGTGTTGTGGAATCTCAGTCTCCTCAGGTAACACAAGGACCTCGTAGATCTAGTAGGACTCGCCTTGAACCTGAGAGGTTTGGATACCTTGTAACTCAGGAAGGTGGAGAGTTGATCATAGATGATGATCCAACTACCTACGTAGAGGCTATGGAGGGACCAGATTCTGAGAAATGGCTAGAAGCCATGAGATCCGAGATGGAATCCATGTACTCCAACAAAGTATGGACTTTGGTGGAACCACCCGAAGGGGTAAAACCCATAGGGTGCAAGTGGGTCTTCAAGAAAAAGACCGACATGGATGGCAATGTGCAAACTTATAAAGACAGATTGGTTGCAAAGGGTTTTCAACAAATTCAAGGTGTTGACTATGACGAAACCTTTTCTCCAGTTGCCATGATTAAGTCCATCAGGATCATGCTTGCTATTGCAGCTTATTATGACTATGAGATTTGTCAGATGGATGTTAAAACCGCATTCCTTAACGGGAATATTCATGAGGATGTGTACATGACACAACCTGAAGGTTTTGTAGATCCAAAGAATGCCAATAAAGTCTGTAAACTGCAAAGGTCAATCTATGGATTAAAGCAAGCATCTCGGAGTTGGAATCTTCGATTTGATGAAGAATTCAAAGTGTTTGGCTTTATTCAAAATGAAGATGAACCTTGTGTGTACAAGAAGGTTAGTGGGAGCTCGACCATATTTCTCATATTGTATGTGGATGACATACTTTTAATGGGGAATGATGTCTTAGCCTTAGAGAAGGTAAAGACTTGGCTTGGGAAAACTTTCTCAATGAAGGACTTAGGAGAAGCATCCTATATTCTAGGAATTAAGATCTATAGAGATAGATCTAGAAAGCTTCTCGGACTAAGTCAGAGCACGTACATTGACAAGGTGCTGAAGCGGTTCAGCATGGAGAACTCAAAGAGAGGCAACGTCCCTATGCTACATGGAGTTACCGTCTCTAGAGCTCAATGTCCCCAATCTTGTGAAGAGAGGGAGCGTATGAATGGGATCCCATATGCATCAGCCATCAGATCCATCATGTACGCTATGTTGTGCACACGCCCAGATGTCTCGTATGCTCTCAGCATGACGAGCAGGTACCAGTCAGATCCCGGGGATGCTCACTGGACAGCCGTGAAGAACATCCTCAAGTACTTGCGAAGGACTAAGGATCAGTTTCTTCTGTACGGCGGTGAGGAAGAGCTGGTTGTAAAGGGTTACACCGATGCAAGCTTCCAAACCGATAAAGATGATTACAGATCACAGTCAGGATTTGTGTTTTACCTTAATAATGGAGATGTGAGCTGGAAGAGTTCCAAGCAAGAAACAGTTGCCGATTCTACTACAGAGGCCGAGTATATTGCTGCTTCGCATGCAGCAAAGGAGGCTGTGTGGATCAGGAAGTTCATTTCTGAACTTGGCGTAGTTCCCAGTAGCTGTGATGCAATTGAGCTTTATTGTGACAATAATGGAGCTATTGCACAAGCTAAGGAGCCCAGATCACATCAACGGTCCAAGCACATATTGCGGCGCTTCCATCTCATACGAGAGATCGTACAGCGAGGAGATGTGAAGATTTGCAAAGTACCAACTGAAGACAACATAGCTGATCCACTGACTAAGGCCCTTTCTCAGCAGAAGCATGATGGTCATGCTAGGTCACAAGGACTGCGTTTCCTTGGTGACTGGCTCTAAGTGCAAGTGGGAGTCTGTTGGTATGTATGCCCATAGAGAAAGTCATATGATGATTGTAATGGGATACTTTGTAATTGATTTGAATAATAATAAAGGCAATTTCCAATCTATATGTTTAAACTGTTTCTGAGATGATGGTGTAACATGATAGATGTCTAAAGATTGTTTTACTCAATGAAGTATGCTTTTAGGTTAAGGACCTAAACGATGAGATCATACGGATGTTAAGAGTATACATTCTTGTATAGTCCCTAGTCGGTTGTTATTGTGGAAATAACCATAGACATCAATAACACTGAAGACTAGATTGTGTGTTGGTTGATGACAGAATCTCATTAGTCATGATATAGTGATATCAAACCAAGCACATAGGTACTTGTTAGAGAACAAGGTACCGGACAGACCCACCGTGAGAGTGACACATGGAACCATGACATGGTAGTCACAGTCAGCTCTCACAGTGATGGTGGTGAGTGTGATTCTTAGACCTGAAATCACTACACTCAACACATGTCGTTGGGTACACTTTGACATCATCAAACGCAATCCTGAAACATGGGTTGTTATAAAGGTGATGATTGGGTGGCTTTGACACATGGGGCTTTTGAGGGGTGAGTGATAGATATGGGATTTGTCCCTCCTAAGGGAGTTTGATATCCTTGGCCACTTGATGAGTAGGATTGAGAAAGGCATGCGCATGCACGTGTGAATCAATATGTGATATTGATGTCATACACATCTCACTCGGTCTACTCTGAGATCAAGGAAATGAATGAACACTGACAGGATGACTGTTCCATGCCTCGAGTTCATTCTGGATATCAGTGACAAAGGAATTATACATTCACTATAACACCATTCACGGATTGTAGGATGAAAGTTGTTCTCCAACTTTGTACTTTCACTTGGGTAGCAATGATGTGTGACTAGGCACCGCTCTTTGCTTGTGAAGTCATAAGTGTTATGGACTTTCACTGCCAACGTGAAATGGACCTGTAGGGTCACACACATAGGATTTATCCTGGAAGAGGAGTTTTGTCCACAAGCAATGTTTAGATTGATTACTAAAGGAGTTTAGTAGTTCAATTAAACACTCAATTAATCGATAGCTCAATATCATAATGTTCAAGGTGTTGGACGCATTGATTGGAGTATCGGATTGATTGAAATCGCATTTGACTGATTCTGCACAATCTGCATTCCCAACTGATCGGTTCATGTGATGAACCGGTCGGCTGAGGTTGCTGAACCGGTCGGCTCAATTGTTGAACCGATCGGCTCATGCACAGAGTGAAACGACCGGTTCAAGTGTTGAACCGATCGGTTCAACTGGTGCAATCGAGCAACTTGGGAAAGTAGGATTGGTGAGAATTTTCCTTTCGTTTCAATTGCCCAATTCGATTGGGAATAATATTGGTATTCGATACCAATTGGGAAAGAAACAAGGAAAGTCAATCGGGAACCAACCTGGAACCCCAACCGACCGGTTCATGAGTGAACCAATCGGTTCAAGGGTCCCAAACGATCGGTTCAGTGGTGAACCGATCGGTTCAGGTCCCCAACCGACCGGTTCACTTATGAACCGATCGGTTCAGGTTGCGAGATGGTTGCTTTTTGTGGAAAATCCCGAACCCTTCTACTCCTGCTTTAGTCCCGTATTGCCGGGCACAGAGAACCCTGTCTCATGACCCGCCTATATATATAGGGGTATTGGGGGCTTCTCAAGATACAACTCAGTGCATGTTGATTGCTCTGCAAAGTTGTCGTTCTCTCTGGTTTTGGTAACCGAGAGAGAGCCCGAGCAAGTGCTTCCCGCAAAGGGAGGTGCAGCAAGGGAAGGACAACTGCAGTTGCAGTCGACAGCAGGAGAGTGTGTTGGTGACTAGTACTTCAACAGGAGGGTGCGACTCCTTCCACTTCCTTGTGGGACAAGGAGAGTGCAGTTCCGGGTGGTCCGTGTGGACTACTTCAGAGGCGGGAGTTCACTGCCGCTCAGGAGGACAACTGTCATCCGACAGTCCGGTAGGAGGAGGAGTCTTCAGTCCCGGTGCGACTAGGAGCTGCACAGACACCGTCCAAGACCGGAGGTGAAGACCGCGCAAGGCGCGTGGTATTGTCGCCGAGCAAGCCTCGGGACAAGGTATGATTCACAAACCATCTTTCCTATTATATAGATGTTGACGTGATTCCTTTTGTTCCGGGTTTGGGGAGAAAATTTTTGTTTCCGCTGCTTCTCTGCCTCCTCCAAAATCCAACAATATGAACATTGGTAGATTTTACACTAGGTTTCCTTTCCTCTTAAGGATAACTAAATCCTTTTGTGTGCTTAAGAGGAAAACTTCCAACCACAAGGGCCACTTGCCTTAGAACCTCTTATTGTTGGAGAGAGTACACCTACTGCATGGAAAGAGTCTGGAAGAGTGAAACTAAGGGTTCCACAAAATTGCAATGAAGAGGTAGACCCCATAATGTAATCCCACTCATTTTAGGTAAGTGCACTACGATAGATCAGATGCTTAAGATGAATATGTCAGTACAATGATTATGTTCACTTAGGGGCACAAGTGAACTTTGAACGAGTCTGAATACTCTTTTCTTGGATGATTAAGTCTAAATACTCTTACTTATGGTGAAAATTTTAGTTTAGACTCTACTAAAGCTTAGACCAAAATAAAGCCATTCCTTACATTGCTAACATGTTTTCAACAGATGAGCACCCCACTAACAACTCATACAATGGCTAAGTACACACTAGCATTGTTGCTTAGTTTTTGGCTATTTAATTGAATTATCTCAAGATAAATGTAGCTGATTATATAAAAACAGCGTCACATTATGTTAAGCATGGAAGAGCAACATATGCTCCAAGATGGTTCGTTGGAGTTCATAAGGAGAAATCTATCCAACCTGAAGTACTCGTACATGTCAACTAAATCGTCGAGTGGACTTCCACAATATCCTAGTGGAACGAAGGTATAGTCCAAGACAAATATTGGAGAAGACTGAATTTCTCTAGGTTAAATTCAACCTAACTGAATTACTATTTTGGAGTTGGTATTGTCAGTTGTACTTCTCTCTTGTGAAATTTAGTTGACATGTATACCACATGATTTTTGGATTGGTTTACTATACTTTTTAAATATGGGTCCAACTAACTAAATAGTCAAATGTAAAAATCATGTGAGCATACTCAATGCATATATTTTGTTCTTAATATTATACTAATCATCATACGATATAAACACGACATTCGACCTAATATTAATCACAAAAAGATAGTAATGATAAAATTTTAATTTTGTAATAAACTTTGTTTGGCGAGGTATGCCTTCTAGTGTGTCTAGTTCGAGAGTGTTTCCGTTCGACTCAAAATATCTTAAATATGTTTCATTAGACACGAGTAGAATGACATGGTAGTAATTGCTAGAGCACACTATTAGCATTATAACATTTGGGGCCAACAAACCGTTTTCTGACGAGATAGCATTCTATCATATTCCAGCGCCGTTTGGAAGACTTCATATGCGTACATAATAGATATGTGCTCGTCAGTCCAAATCAGAATACTGACCATGAGGGTTGATTCTAAGGTATTGTGACCGGTTTCCAAGGTGTAATGTAAAACTTAAGAGTTCCGAGCACTAGATTTGGGTCATCTAGTGAACAAAACTCCTCTTCGTTCTATCTAAGACAAGTATGTGCAATGTGATTTTATGTGTTTACGTTACATCCACCTTTCTTTGATGTAGAATTTTGCATTCTTTGTTTCTTTTGCTAGAGAAAAGGAATAAACCATGAACAATTTTGATATATACCTTCAAAATATCAACACACCGATTCAGATGATCGTGACATGAGCGAAATGTTTGAGATATAGTGATGCTTGTGATGTTCATTTAGGAGCCAAAAATTTGAGGTCACGAGACCAAGAGAAAAAAATAATTGTCGAAGGAACAATGATGTGTAAGTTTGTAGTTGTCTCTAGTTTTAGTACCTTAGGAATTGCATACGTACACATATTTTGTGGACTACATGGCTTGCAATAAAGATAAATTCTGACTGGTAACGCAACCTACCATGACCCTTCTTACATCACGATGTCAACAAATCTAACGTGTAGTCATGAAAGTGTAAGGCTACTAAATTTATGCTTGTCACAAAGGAAACCACAATATTTATCATCCATTGAGAGGTGGGAGAAAAAGAAACCCACCATGTAACACCTGGCTCACAGTGCATGTGGACCAACGCCAATGTCTCCACTGTTGGTGGGGAGTTGCTTGGACCGGCGCTGTGGAACGTTGAGGAGAATCCAGTCCGTCTATTTCAAAATTCGTGGTGGAATCAACGGGGAGACACAACGGACAGATCCAGCGGACATAGACGTTGGGCAGATTTATGTCCGCAACGTTCAGGAGCGGAAAAAATAAAGTTGTAGGCTTGTAGCCGGAACCAATGCGACCGCGCGACCCATCGTTCGTAGGGCGGCCCCACGCTTTCCGCGCAGCGGGCCACGAGTCCGCGCACCACTACAACACCTCGGCCGCAATCAAAGCCGTCCGATTTTATTTACAACCGATGCAACATCTATAGAGAGCCTAAAAATTTGCTGGGCCTAGCAGCAACCACCGCCCCGGGAAGGGTTTGCCTTCCTACTCCCCAGCTTCTTAACGACGCCACCCACGCCAGCCAGAGTTTACTCTGAAGCAAAGTAAGCAGCTGTTTCTTTACCAGCCGCGGGGCTGCTCGTTCCCAAGTCCCTAAAGGGGGTTTGTGCAGTGGAACCGTGGAAGGACATCGGCGGGGGAGCTGCCGGTGACTGACCAGACCCTGCGGTTGACGGGTGGCGTCGACGGACGGTTAGCCGAGAGTTCGCTCCATGTCGATGGCCATGGAGGAACCGGAGTGCCTGATGCAGACGGACAGTATATGCAGGAAGGTTAGTAGTTAGCAGGACATCTGGGTTTAGGATGCAGACAGACGGCGGTTTTGTTTTGGATTTCTCCGTTGATCGGTTATGGTTGTGAGTTCTAATCATGCTGAGACGCACTTTAGATCTATTGATGTGTCACATATATGTTCGTCGTCGATCAAGCTCAGACATATCCATTGCATTGTTCTCCACTGTTCGATTGTTTCGGCTTCTAGTTGATTCCGGCCCTTTTGCTTCTCAATGTCTATTAAATCTCGTGATCTTTTTCAGTTTTTTTTTTTTGTTTTTTTTGCTTTCCTTCATCGCTAGCTAGTAATTAGTCTTCTCCCCGCTCAGCTTGTATTGGCATGCTTTCGCCTGTGTTTGAAGGTCAACCTCTGGATATACTGCTTCAGTTGAAGAATCATTCTCAGATTTTTATAATCTCAAACTGTCAATGCTTGTTTTCTACAGCTGGATATAGCTGCCGCGCTGAGGGAGTCCGTCTCGTTCGGCAGGTTTGTGACCGAGCCTCTGGAATGGGGGAAGTGGTCGTCCTTTAACCAGAACAGGTACCTGGAAGAGGCGGAGAGGTATTCCACTCGAGGATCCGTCGCCGAAAAGAAGGCCCTTTTTGAGGCACATTACAAGAGGATCGCGGCTAAGAAAGCTGCCGAATTGCTTGAGCAAGCCACTGCTGTTGCCGAAGAAGGTGATGATTATTATGGTGATGGTAATGCGGAATCCTCATTTAATGAAGCCGAGTATACTACAAGTTGGCATACCGGTGCAGTAGCAGAAGATGATGGGCATGCCGGGGCCGCTACTGAAATCGAGCCAGAGGATGGTTTCACATGGGTGTATGGTCAAACGTACAGCGGCAGTGTTAGTCATGGTGATACTGAGAAGAGGATCTCGGAATCAGATCCCTGTGAAATAGAGGCAGATAACCCGTTAAAAATCGCGTCAGTAGATAGTGGCCGTTGCAACGAAACGTCTCAGGCAAATACGACCACTCCTCATTGGTTGGCAGTGGAGGAAAGGTGTGATCTGGTGGGACATTTGGGCTTGGATGTCAGTAGTAGTGGGATTTCTGAATCAGATCACTGTGGAGTCAACGCAGGTAAGGAATCAGAAATCCTTCCAGGAGATGATGACCGTTGCAGGGAAACGTCTCATGCAAGTGCGCCCACTTCTAGCTGGTTTGCCGTCGATGGAAGGTGCGATCTGGGACACCGTTTGGGCTTGGATGTCAGTAATGCAGAGCAGAGGGTTTCGGGATCTGATCACCGTGAAATCAAGGCAGATGAGCTAACTGAGACTCCTCGAGGAAATTTATGCGTCCCTTGCAGGGAAACATCCCCGGAAAGTACACCAACCACTTCGAATTGCTTGCCCATGAAGGAAAGGCGCGATCTTTCGCGCTTGGAACTGGATGATGCTCCTTCCCGGAGCAGTAATAGCGTAGGACGTAGAAGTCAGTCACAAAGTAGGTTAGGAATTGATGATGAGGCTTCACAAGTCCAGAAGGACTCTGACAAGATTCACAACAGCTTCCCGGAAATGGAGCAAACTAAACCCATGCCAATTTTTGAACCATCGCCGCTACAGGTACATCATTTGAGTTCAATGACCCGTTTTTATGGGTTCATTCTTAGCATAGCATCCATTGGACATAAATTTCAATTGTATTGCTTTTTTACCATTTTCCAGGAAAACTCGAATAAGCACATACCTGCTTCGGACAACAATGACAGCAGCAGAACTCCCCTCACCAAGTGTTCAGTTCCAACAATCATACCACCTATTTCTACACCTTTGTCCGCAAAGCATCCCATCATTACAGCTTCCCATGGCAAGGAAAATAATCCCACACCTGGCAGTAGTAGAACCAAGTCCAGAAAACGTGTCAATGACAAAGCAGTACCTCTGCCCGTCAATCAGTCTCCGCAACACAAGAGTAAAGCCAGCAGCACCCCAGATGTTACGGTGCCTCCGAAACCAGAGAAGACATGGAGTCCGAAAGTTGTATTTGGCTGCTTTGGGTCATGCCAAGACCTAGGCCGTGCTCGAGGAACTCCGAGAAAGGTGGGGGATTCATCTTTCTAAGACCAGGAAGATTTCCAGCTTCTTTTACTTATAGCATTAAGTTTCAAGTTTCAGGTATCTACTAAGGAGACGATGTCAAAAGTTGACGCTGGCCAAGGACTGGACGCTAGGTCGTTGCCATCTTTTATTGATTTTCAAATGATTATCAATTATGTGTTAGAACTCCAGCATGTCATGTGCTGCCTTAATTAAATTTTGTCTTATTATTTGATCTTTTTATGACCACAGAAGCAAAACCCCTTCGGGAAAGAGTACATGCCAAAGTACCAGGAAAGCTGATGGAAGGTGGCAATCACTCATTGTCAAGTAAGCACTCTGCTTAAATTGTAATGATAGACTGGGTGCCAAATATTTGTTTCTTTGATGTTGGTCCATTGCTCCAAACTGGGACCAGCTTTTACTGTATCACTATGCTAGGGACACGACGGCATTAGGATGACCAACAAATAAATCATTTCTATTCATTTTTTTATGGACAGCCGTGGAAAACCATCAAGCTGTACGAGTACGCCTGATAGTTCCCAGTTGGCATCATCATCATGTCTGAACCAAAGTGAGGATAGGGCAGAGAAAAGGAAGGAGGCAAGATACATAACTTGAAGTTTGATGAACATGGAGTCATATGACTTCTTCTTTACTGTGGTGTTATCAGATATTAATTCTTCAATTAACTTATATTTTCTTTGTAGTATTTTCAGAAGCTTGAAGAGAAGCTTAATGCTGAAAAAGTAGAGCGCCAACTGAAAGAAAAGGTACTGTTCCCAGTTTATGTCTTTGTTGTGCATGATAAGGTAAAGATGTTTTCTTATAAAATGTCTGGTTCACGAATATTGTTTTTTAGACTTCATGGCAATGTTTGGATTAAAGTGCAGTATGCACTAAAACATTGGCAAATGACAAACATGTCTTCAAATGGTTTCTTAAAAGTCCCCTTCCAATATTAATTAACAGTTGCATAAACAAGACCAGTCGTATCGTAACCAAGACTAGTCAGTACGTGATGAAATAATGGGTTCATGGGGATTAGTTATCGGCTAGCTACTATAGATTAGTTAACTGAATCTGTTTCAGATACTATAGAATTTCTAATTCTGACCTACGTGATTACCTTTTTAATAGGAAAAAGCGGAAAATGAACTGAAATCGTTACGTCAAAATCTCTGTTTTAAGGCAAGGCCATTGCCTGGTTTCTACGAAAGAACCAAACAATCCAGGCAGATATAGATTGTCAACCTAGCTTATGATGAAGTTATACTGACACTGTAAGTGTTTATTGATCTCATCATGCTGCTATGTTTTCATTGTTATATTTGCAATCATGTAAAAGGGTCCTTCGTTATAGTAACTATTCCCTTAGGCAATGAGATAAACTATGGAATAAAAATACAAGAATATCTGAAAGATTGATCATGCAACAATCCCCAATTAAAGTCCCCATATAGCGGGTTGATTGTGGTCCGTGGTTCTAAGTTTGTGTTGCTTCAACCTCTCTTGAAACTATTGACAAAAATTCAAACAAATGTTTTAGCATAAATATTGTCTAGTTCAATTCTGTGTTTATTTTGATCATGTTAGCCTGGAGGTCTATATATGTATATGAGCACATTCACAATTTTAATTTTACTAGAATACTCGAAGTTATGATCTTCATTATCAAAAATCTTTCCTTGATAATGAACGAGCTAGGTAGCCAAAGTCTTTTGTCAAACAATCACTTATTAATGCCAAACTTCGTTATGAGGTTCCGCTGTTTCTTATAGCTTTTAGTCAAGGCTTATATTTGTAACCACTGTCATGTGTTGCAAGAATTTTCATTTGACCCAGAGGTACAATATGGGTAGAGTTCAATGTAAATTCGCCTTCCTTTTGCATTAGTACCACTTCACAGATTCTTCAAGTTATATATTACCTTAATCCAAAAAAAAAAAGATTCTTCAAGTATGTAATTCTGTGCATGCACATTATCTTGGGACCATCTTTCTTTCTGAAAAATAGGATGAACACAAATATTACCAATTAGTTACTCTAGCTCTTTCTTTATATTTGATACTTAGCTTTGGACTTTCCATATGATCCATACAATTGGTGGTGATGAAATACTTGTAGGAATTGTTTTCTCTTCTTGATTGGTTGTTCTACGGATTAGCATGCCAGCTTTCTTTATATAAGAACACCGATGTGATTTTTAGTATAAATGGTGGACTTTTGGATAAGTAAAAGATGGGGTTAAGGGCTTCATCCAGAATCTCTCTTGATTTCTAAGGAACTAAGTACCTACATTCTTCAATGAATTCTGATAAAGAAAATGATCAACAAATAAGTTCTTCAACCTCAAATGTTAACTTAGTATGAGGTTTTGTTTCCTCTCCAATTAATGCTCCTTTTATTAATTATGGATTGGAGTAGAAGAATCTTTGATTTGAAAGGACAACCAAGGAACAAATGGACACTAAGTCTATCTTGTCCTAGAATTAACCGAGGGACAAATTCCTACTATTAAGTTCTATGCAAATTTCTGTTTCATTGGTCAAACTTTCCTCTTCGGAGTCGCTGGCCTCTCTTAGGGGATGCCTAAATTAGTGCCCCGTTTTGGTTCCGATGAATCGGTCACTAAAGCCAACTCGAAGCCTCAAATACACAAGATATAACTTCAAATAGGAAACCATGTACATGGTTAGGATGGTAGTCCTTACCAACAAGTAGGATGGTAGTTGGAAATTGGTTAATTGCCAACTATTCTTGGGGCCCAAGGATTTAATTTTGCTTTTGGACCAGTTCGGCCTTGCGTTGTATCAGAAAATTAAACTGATGATTCAAGTTTAATCGTTAAAATCGTTACACTTTCAGTTTTAAGAATGTCTTAGATCAATCTCCTGATAATGTTGTTTTTGCACCAATGTTCAATATCTTCTCGTGAATTATATACGTTCATCGGAAGTCATTTTTCTTTTTTGCAGAACTCCCCAGATCGCATTCATGAATTTCTAGAAGCAAAACTGGTTACTTTTGCCTGTCATGTAGCTTTAACATATGTATCTAAAAATGCAGGATTTAGTGGCACGAATTCTGCGGCGGTTTAAAAGATGGATCCACGTTAGCCACCGAAAGTCCACACCGGCGAGGCATCTTGTGTAACCAATTTCCACTATTGACAGCCGGTGTCATACCACTAACCTTATCTGTTATTGAACAGATAATGGAAGTTGCTTCTTGTCCAAAGCAAATGTGGCAACATAGTTGTATCTTCCTGAAATATGTTTCAGGTGTATGAACAGAACGGAAGTTGCTTCTTGTCCAAAACAAATGTGGCCAGATAGTTGTATCTTCCTGAAATATGTTTCAGGCGTATGTTATGACTATGCAACCAAGTCATCCGAGACAATTTGGTGAAACAGATAACGGAAGTTGCTTCTTGTCCAAAGCAAATGTGGCAAGATAGTTGTATCTTCCTGAAATATGTTTCAGGCGTATGATATGACTATGCAACCAAGTCATCCGAGACAATTTGGTGAAACATAACTAGTGTGATGTTAGATAGTGATTTGTTATACATAAGAAACAAATTTTGTTTACTCCCTCCCGTTTATAAATTGAGTGTACCTTCTTCTCATTGCTTGTGTCCCATGATGCACTTTTTTCAATCTGGTTAAGAGTTGTTTATACTACCCTTAAGAAGTCTCGGAATGATGACCTGGCAGTTGCAATGAAGCGATAAGGAGAGTGCTGCATCGGAATTGCAAAACACAAGCACAACAGTATCTATAAATAGTAAGGGCTAGTTTGCTCTGGACTAACTTGGCCGAGTCCAAGTTATGTCATGAAAACAACCTCAACAAATAACTTAGTATAAGTTTGGACTACACCCTGACAAAAATATTTTTATTTAAACCAGTCTCGTAAGGATTGTGCCGAGCTCAACTTGGGGAGCTCAGTCCCATCCCGTAAGGAGCATAGCCTATTATCGTTTTAATCCTGACAAAAACATAAAAAAATAATAATATAGAATCTTGTTGGGTATAATGGCAGCATATTCCCTTGGCGACTAGAGTAATTGTGTTTAGTAATCAATATGGAAAGATACACGGCAGTCTTTCTTATATAGGGAGAGAGATAACGATGGATAATAAACTAATATATGTGCTACAAATGGGTTTGAAAACAAAAGATACGGAAATAAAAGACTAGATCATAGAAAACGTAATCTCAACTCCCCTTCAAGTTGGAGTGCATATATCATGGAAGCCCGACTTGCAATCTATCATATGGAGAGGCTTGGTGATCATCTAAGAGACCCATTATGCAAGGTGTACAGATCTTCTTTGCAAGTACTATAAAATGATTATCAATCCCAATATGTTTAGTGTGCTCATGGAAGACTGGAATACTTACAATATAAGTAGGGGCCTTATTATCATAATACATGGGCACATGTAAAGATGTAGAAATATCAAAATCCTCGAGTAGGGTGACTACTCACATAATTTCACACAGCATGGGGTGTAGCTCTATATTTAGATTTTACACTAGAATGTGACACAATATTTTGCTTCTTGCTTCTTCATGTCACAAGATTGCAGTCAATGTAGGTATACAATCCTGTCGTAGATTGTTTATCCTCATGTGCGCCAGTGTTGTCAGTGTCGAAGTACCCCAAAAGTTTAAGATGCCCATGATTTTAATAGCCAAATCCCTTTACAGGAGAAGATTTAAGATATATAAGGGCTTAACAAATTTTGTATGATATCTAAGCCTAGTGAAATTCACGTTATTGTTGCATAAGCTCACTTAGGCGTCCCACAACATAAGGTATATTTGAATGTGTTACAATCAAGTATAAGAGCTTGCCAACATTATCTGTACTTTGTGACATCAACAAATTCAAGACTATTAGAGTCTCCAAGAGGAATCGATAGATCCATAGAAACACATACTAGTTTCCACTTGTCATTCACGTGCCCTTTAGAAGATCTAGGAATACTTTCTTTTTAAGAGAGCATAAGACCGATGTCGCTTTGTGTAACTCCAATACTTAAGAAATAGTTAATGAATCTAAGATTCTTGGTGATAAGTTTTGAATGCAGGATCTCTGTGGTGTTCTAGATAGTGAGCCTTATCACTATTAGAATATCATCGACATAAATTATTAAAATCACATAACTAGTTGCCGAATGTAGAATGAATAGATAATGAGATAATTCAAATTGCTAAATAGTGCTACCAAAATTTTCTAACAACGCTAGTAGACTGTGTTTAAGGCCATAAATAGACGTTCAATTTACAGGCTTTAAACCCCCCCCACACACAAAACATACCCATGAGTTTGTCCCATATAAACGTTCTCCAGTAGATCCTCACATAGAAAGGCATCTTTACTATCCAACCGATGAATTAAACCCCCAAAATTAACGACCATAGGCAGAAGAATTCTAATAGATTCGAGCCATGTAATGGAGAAAAAGTCTCAAAATAATCCACACCAAATGTCTAATTGTACTCCTTTACTGCACATCAACCTTTGTACCAAGCTATCTTTCCATCACTTGGATATTTAAATGTGTAAACCCACTGACAAACAACGATGGACACACTAGAAGGTAAATTTCACCAAGTACTATGTCTTTCTAGAAACAAGTACATACATTTCCTCATCATAGTTGACTTCCAAGATGGGCACTATAATGCTTTAGTAAGGTCCCTTTTTAACTGAATATGATCTACTGAAAGAGAAAAAACTTTGCTTTGTAAGACAAGTGATCATGCGTCATAAAAGTAGGCAAAGCATACCTTGTAGGAAGTTTTATGTGTTCCTTTCTTACGTAGAGCAATAGGATGATCAAGGTTAGAAGGAGGTACTTTAGTCAAATCTTCATCAAATGAACCAGAACTAGTTGGAGGCTCCTGTTTAGGGGTAGTAATTAGTGGTTCCATATCATCCTCTAGTAGAGGTGGTGTAGGCGGTGTGATTGGCACAAAGGGAATGTAAGGTGTTGGTGGAATCAATATGTTATGTGTTGTAAAATCCATGACTGTGGGAGAGAAGTATGATAGATATTCAAAGAAGGCGACATCCACACTAATGTAGGAGCATTGGGTAGAGGAATCAAAATAGCAGTATCCCTTCCAAGTCCTCGAGTAACCAAGAAAAATACTTGTACAAACCAGGGTGACAACTTGTTCCGCAAAGAGATGTACAAAGTATAAACAACCAAAGACTCTTGGTGCTACTGTAAACAAAGACTTTTGTGGACATAGAACTCTACAAGGGGCACACCCCTATAAGTTGGAGGAAGAAACACTATTAATGAGCAACCCATCAATTAACACTGCATCAGGCCAATAGGAAGAGGGATCACTTATTTTGAATATTAAGGTGCATGCAATATCATTAACATGCCACAATTTTCTTTCGACAACTCCATTTTGTGGTGAAATTTTAACACATGAAGTTTGGTGAATCATTTCCATAGATTCAAAAAAGTGGCTAACTCATTATTCACAAATTCCAGACCATTATCACTACAAAAAAGATTCACGTGAAAAAATGATGTTTTTATTTCAAAAAAGTTCTTAATGATACACACAGTTTCAGACTTGTCTTCAAGCAAAAATAGTCAAGACACACGATAAAAATCATCAACTAGAACAAGAAAATACTAAAAACACCTATGATTGTGGACATGATATGTAACACACCTAACTTAGATACACGTCTTATTCTTCCTCTTTCCTCATGACATTTCATCAAGCTAATATTAGGTACCTTTTTTCCTTATTCATGATATATAAAGATCAAAAGGAAAATAATAGTATGAATTTATAATTGTCCTTAACGTATGAAGTGCTAGGATAAAGTAATCAAATAAATGTGATCATTGGATTAATGTACAATTCCACTAATAATAGTCTTGACCCTATATGGGATTCTAGATTCTTCCTTGAATTTGAAAATGAAATTGAGAAAATATGAAATATCACATCATAAATAGGAAATAAATACATTAAGTGTATATTTCACATACAAGTAAAAAAAATAAAATATCAAACAATTTATAAATGTATAATAAATCTTAAAATTGAGTTTCTCACATCCTATTTAGCCAACATACCAAAGTTTAGGTCAATCAAACTGATTTAATATCCTAACTTTAGTGCACAATGTTATAGTCAATAATTACAATTGTTTACCACTATCTGATTCCTCGATTTCATTCTTTCTTTCCCGTAACATTCCCTACCCCTCATCTGTGACCCTAACATGTGTGTTGCCTGCATTGATGCGTCACCAAGCCATAAGAAGTGGGACCGACGCTGCTAATCCCATTCCTCTCCTTTCTTTTTTTCCTCATGTTCCATATCCTTCTTTACTTCTTCTATCCGTCCATCCTCTTATCCCTTCCATTCTGTAACCCTAAAACATGGTGGTGTTTCTTCTCTTCCTTGGTGACAACAACCATGACAGCAAGCCACATACGCCACCTCTTCTCCTTCCCCTTACGCCCACTCACAGTGGTAGCATATAACCACTAACACTATTGTGGTGGTAGATGTTGGGTCTAGAAACTACCTCATAGTCACAAGACAAGACTTCCCTTCACATATAAATATGCCACTTCTCATCCTCTTCTTCTCCTTCCCTTCCTTCATGAGTTTCTTTAAACCCTAACACCTACCCCCTGCCTGGGTGCATCATAGTTGTGACAACAACAAGGCTTAGCTAGCCACCGATAGCTCTAGGAACCGTGTTGATGACCCTCCTCAACACCTCCTCGTCTTGCACCTAGCTAAAGATCTACTACTCATTTTCTCAACACTAGTTCACACCAACATATGCTTTGCCTCTAGATTTCATCTTCCTCCTCTAATACTTCCTCCTTCCTCACCCGTAGGCCTACAGATCTCCAGTTGCAACAACGACTAAAAGATCTCCCAAAACCTCAGAACATATGACCCTTTGCGAGGACTAGCACCACCCATTGATCTACCTCGACATGAATCTTATTCCATTAGTAAAAGAAATGAGAGAACCGTTAACTCTTGCTATTCAGATCTGGCTAGAGTTCCAACTGTTGTAGCTTTTTGAATCAACAACAATGTTAAGGGGGATTGTTGCAGTTTTTTCTAGTCACACTAGTAGCAAAATCTACTTTGACCAGAGGAAGAAACCTAATGAAGGGATTTAGCTTGGTTCCTCAACCAATACTCTACAAATAATGGCCTTCCTTAATAGGAACCGAGTCAACGTGCATGTTGTATTTCTTTGATGTTCTTAATGAATTAGATAATAAAGGCAAAAGGATCAATAATAATGTCGAAGTATGCATATACTTAGAATGTGTCTCCTCCTGGTCGTATCATTAACTAAAACAACTGATCAGTTAATTCCAATTTCATCATCTATACCACTTTATTAAAATGTGAATAGTATGCATGTCCACCGACCTACCATCATAAATTCTGAACTTAAAATGTAATCAGTTTGATATGATTACAATATGATAATTAGAACTTAGATGAATGTTTAGGATCCTAATACCAAGCGATCATTGTAACCATTCCACTTTATTGATTATCCTAAAATTGAATATATTAGTATATAGTGTAGAATGTTAATTTTAGCAAATACTCTATATATTGTATATAATTCCTAAAAAAAGTTAACA
The DNA here is from genome assembly GCA_963693085.1 of Alisma plantago-aquatica. Taxonomy (NCBI): domain Eukaryota; kingdom Viridiplantae; phylum Streptophyta; class Magnoliopsida; order Alismatales; family Alismataceae; genus Alisma; species Alisma plantago-aquatica. Next base: position 1,108,806,030 of record OY856410.1, read on the forward strand.
CTCATATATTTAAAAAAATATTCTAAACAAAGAAAACATGCCAGGTATTTACGTGGGCGTGATAATAATCTAACTTAGATGAAAAATCATCATGCTTGTCATATTTGAATTAACCTAAACTTTAGATTTTCCTAATAAGGATATTATGATCCAATAGTATCATGTGTACTGCATAATCTTGACCTAGTTGACCATATTGAATTATATGATATAAAAAGAGAGACTGACATTAGGAGACCTAAGTCAAAAGAATGCATATTGTTACACATGTAAATGTAACTTAAGTATATTTTGAATAATGTGATTATAATGAATCTTATAACTAAAACATATATTTACAAGACTAAATGCTCATTTAACAAGATTGAAATTCTGAATATTCTTTAAAGTGACTAGAATTAAGATAAGAACAATATGCCTCTAGTACATACCACATATAGAGTTGGTTATATTGGGCCTATAATATCATTTTTGTAATGGCCATTAAGTGGGAGACACTACAACTAAGGACCTTCTGCGTCGATTTTTGGGTAAGTTAAAACCGATGACACAAAGCTAGTGTCTGTTGATATGAAAACAAAAGTTTAAAGACACACATCAATATCAAAAATAATTATAAGATTTTTTTGGAATTATAGTCTTTCTTTCAATAGAAAAGAACCGATGGAACTTACCTGTTCGTCAGTTCTTCATAAAAAACTGACGCTAAGGATCTAATCATAGTCATCGGTTTTGAACAACAACTGACGTCACATGTATTTTTTTTATAGTAGTTCTACAAATTCTTAGGGGAACCGATGACGTAGAGTGTTACCACGGCTTGATAGCACGACCATGATGGGCAACATGAGTGTGTTGTGGGCTGGGTAGCATGACCACATTGGGTGCCACAACCATTTTTGAGTAGTTGTGTCATCATTTTTTTGTAAAAAAACGACACAAATCTAGTGTCAGTTTTATATAGAGATCGATGTTGCATGTACATTTTTTCTATAACAAGTCTATAGACGCTCTCTCCGATTATTTAGTAGGATGCAGAAAATATAGTTCATTAGTATTGCATGTTCTATCATGTGTTTAGCTTAACTATAGACCACCATACTCACAAAATCTATAATAAAAAACACTTGCAAAAGTCCACATCCTCATAATTCATTCACACACATAACATTTTTAATCTCATCAATACTAAATTTCATTCTCATGCACATACAAAATTTAAAAATACGCACACAATTTCATCATCCAATTCCATTATCATCACATGTAAAAATACAATTCTCATGAATTCGTTCCTCTTCACATTCATTCACACACATATGCATATATACACACATCATACACATGCACCCAAAATTCACTTGCATCAAATTTAAAATTATAAACAATATCATAACAATCACATGTATATAAAAATAATGATATCAAAATTTAAAAAACTAATTTTTGTTCCAATCAAATTCAAATTTGACTCTCTTAAAGAAAGACTCTGCACACTCTTTTTGAATCTTATCCTGTTCTTATTTTATATATGACTCTATTGTGTTAAATAACTACAAAAATAATGACATAATTCAAGAGTTCGATTTAATTTTTTTAATATTATCAAATGAGACTATTTACTTATGATGATCAAGACTATATAGATTATCTTTTGTATACAATAAATTTCTAGTACCATCTATTTGACAATTATGTCCATATACCATATGATGTTGTATCCACATGCCCAACTATTATTTTTTATAGGACACTATAAATTTACAATTATGTAAAACTTGTAATATATTAAACTATAACTGACATTTATATTTATTAGAGTCAGAAAACTACCACAATATTCTTCCAAGTTAATATTTGTTTAATCTACCTTTTCTCCGACCTTTTTATATACTTTTGTACCACTATAAGTGAAAGTATTACATTTAATTGAATTAATAAATAGCCATGTAATGATGCAAACATTAGTATATGCTGGTAGATAAAAAAATTCACTTATGCTACTAATGTCATTTTTACTGACTGTCCCACACCCCCTATTTTGTCACTAGAAGGATCGAGATAATATACATATAACATCTCAGGAAAAACTACCAACAACTCCCAATGCTTATTACATAGTGAAAAAAGATAAAAAAGAAAACTCAAATTCCAAAATGAAATATAATTCACGTCAAAACTGTAAGCAAAGTGTCCAAAACTTACTTAACATTGAAAAGAGCTAAAATCACACTCTTTCCCACAATACCAAAATATTTAAATGCAATAGAGAAATAATTACTAACAGATGTTGGGTCTTTATCTACACAACTAATCAATGATGTCCACACACGGTATATAAGTAGATGGAAAATATATATGAATGCATTAATGTATAAGAAAATAAATTAAGATATATTTTCACATATATAGAACGAGGTATTTTGCCACAAGATATCACCATATCCAAAGTTCTAACATGGTTGTATTCAACCAATCATAAGTAAACAACTCCACAATATCGATTAAAAATACACTAGTATCGTGATCTTGACCTGCACATTCTCCTAGATACAGACCACCATAGTCGACCTTACATCTAAATGGTGTAATCATAGTGCCAACCCCTTACATTCAGGACCTAAAGATTTGAATATGTCTTTTTTAATCAAGTAGGTAACTTAGGAGGAACTGTAGGGGGCTTCTTAGATACTACAATTTGCATATATTCTCATATCAATTACCAATTATATACAAAAATAAAAAAGAATCACAAATAACAATACAATATAAATTTATCATACCTTAACATAGAAAACCCGGCTTTGGGCCACACAACCGCACACCGTCTCCATCTCCTCTTATGTCATGATCGGGGTGGGCATATGGAACTGGTGTCTATCTCCAAGGTGGGTAGACAAGCCTGCTAGTCACACAAACCACATTGTCAAGAAATGGAGCACCATGAATTGTGTCACCTGGAAGGGGTGGAAAATTCACACGTAGTACAACGACGTTGAAGCAAGGTTCTAGTAATGCAAGATGACTTGGCCTTAATGCCTACAATTTTTTATATAGTGTTATATATATCCAAACACAATGTATTATAAATTCACCTTAAAGACTATTACATCATGAAAAAATTTACACAAGGCGTGCCTGATGGGTCCATGAGATTACTCCCAATCACCTCTATCTGAGCATGGGTCCGCCTCGTAATAAGAGCGGTGCAACTGAGGTACCGTCTGAGGAGGTCGATATTGAGAAGTATAAAAATCTCTCATTGCTTCCTTTATTTCCTTTATCATGTCTTGTATCTAGTCTTGTGACCATCCTCCATTCTTGATAGATTTGTGCTTTTGCTCTGATGTGCCAAAAGGATCTTATATTGACACCAAACCCCACAACCCTAACATGACCAAGATGCTCTAGAGCACCCATAACAACTGTCAATTCATCATTTTGTTCCTCATAGATGAACTTGCCTTCTTTTATTTTCTCACAAAGATCCCACTAATCAATATAAATAGTAATTGGTTAGTAAAACATAACAATCAAAGTAAAAAATAAACATGTACTCTGAGAGTTGAATTTTATCATTTTTGCATCCACCTCACTGGTTGCGGGGTTAGGTATTTCTCTAGAGTATCTTGTCTTTACACCTATCCATTCCTCGTGATAAAGTAGAGGTGTAGGAGTAGTAGAAAACTTAGCAGACCCAGGAGTAGAATGCTGAGAAGAAGACAATTCCAATTTCTGTTGACGACACCTTACATAGCCACCTAGACCCAACTTGTAGTCGTGCACATTTTTTGTACACCTTTCTTTTTTAGCATAATGTAAATCCTAGTTTATCCAAAATATATGTTAATTATGTAATACATTAAATTCATATGGTTAATCATAAGAATGTATTTTAAAGGAGGAAGCTTAATATCTTGAATTCATCAATTTGTCTTGAATCATCGAACACTTTCCACACCTTCAGGTCAAGATAGGGCCATTGTTTAGTGACAAGATTCATCTTGTTGTCGCTCTTTATGTATTCTCTTATCATATTTATCCTATAATTCCTCAATATCCTCCCACAATATTGCATCACCTTTTTATGATATATTTTTCATCAAGATCAAAGATGCTATGTAAAAGTTCATATACGTAATGACATATTTGAAAAAATAGAATTGTGGATATCTTTAAAAAATAGAACATCTACATCTATGACCTTCCATATGTAGTCTTTTATGGAAGGATAAACTTTATGTCATGATTCTATTGCTATATCCACTTTTCTACGAGTAATAACCCCTAGATATTGCTTGAATGAATTGTGTCTTTTCAACATGATTTCCTATTTCATCAAAGACAATGGCCAGAAGCTACTAACTTGTTCATCAATGTGATGTCTCTTTTACATGCATGATCACACTTCTCCTTAGTAGACCCAACAAGATCCTTAGGACACATATACTCAGGATTCTCATCCAAAAATGGTCAAGAAACACATATAAGTGATAAAAGATGTAACTTATATAACCTTGATTGAGAATGTAAAATGCACATCTATGTAATAAAACAATACAACTTACACCAGACTCATCTCACAGTGCACATCATCATGACGATTATCCTCATAATCAGACACCGTCTATAGAATGTCATATTAAAAATAGTTAAAGAATGAAATATAAGAGATAAAAAATGTAAATGAATATGTAGCATATGAAACACATATAATTGTAATAAAGAATGTAAAATGCATGCCTATAGTATTGGTTGGATCTTTGATCAATTAATATTCCTTTTATGTGATCTCCACGCGTATATAAGTCAGTGTTAGCTTTGACTTTTACATTTGGCAAGATGATTGATAATAGATTGGAGGCATCATACTTTTCATAATACTCTTCTTTATCTATAGGATATGCAATGAACGATCTTTCCCAATGAAGAATGACAGATCATTTTTCATTTGTAAGATCATCTATATATAATACTTGCCATTATGAATGGTTCATTCTTCTCATCAATCTTTTCGAAATTTACTAATGTGAAACCCAATTCATCCATTTCAACTCCTTTGTTGTTATCAATCCAATTATACCTAAAGATGGGAACTCTAAAATCTATATAGTCAAACTCTCATATGTCTTCAATGACACCATAATAAGACATTTTAGCTTCACATGAACTCTTATCCTTCGCACTAGAAAAATACGATGAATATGCTTGAAGGGTGACCCCATTGTTTTGGACAACACTCTTATCTTGATGTTTTGTGTAATATGAAAATCCATTTATATCAAATCCTTCATAGGACTTAACATTTATTTTTGGTTTAAAGGTAGGACATTTGATATTTTCAGCAACATCATTTGGTATTTGAGATAGTTGATGCAATAATTTATCTTCAAACCACCTAATAAATGTCCTATTGTGTTCTCTAGCAAGCCACATTGAGATGTCTTGAGGATATATTATCTTGATTAAATTGGTATTTTTGGTGATATAAATACCCACTTCATTGATGTTGTGTAAAATATACTAGTGTGCTTGTTCCCACAACTTATAACTAATTACTTTCACTTGTGCTCTTAAAGTCCCCTTTTCAGAATAAGCATCAATATTCTTTTGATTGGAAAGATCTTCATTACAACTCCAGAAGACATTGAAAAATTTCATAATCTTCCTATCCCCATAACCCTCAATCATACTCTGTTCATGCCAATAACAATTTTGAACATCACCTTTAAAATACCCATGTACCATTCAAAAGGATACATCCAATGTAAGAAACTCAGACCCCACATTTTCACTTTCCTAGTCAAATGGACAACAAGATGTACCATGATATCAAAGAATAAAGGAGGAAAATACATCTTAGGCTAGCACATGGTAAAGTCTACTTCTCTTTGCATCTTATCCAGATTCTCAGGATCAATAAATTTGTCGCATAGAGTGTTGGAGAAGAAATAATGCCTAGTGATTACAAACCTTACATGCTTTGGTAGTATAGATCAAATATCCACATGGAATATTTGCATCATTAGAGTGTCAAAATCATGAGATTTAAGACCCATCAACTTCAGATCCTTCATTGATACTAATCTATGAATATTGGAAGAGTATCCCTATGGTACCTTAACATTAAGAAATCACTCACAAAAAGTTATCTTCTCCTGTCTAGACAACGTGTAACAAGTATGAGGTAAATATATTTTTCAATCACTACTAACATCTATTTTTAATTCTTTTCTTATACCGATTTCATGTAGGTCCATTCTTGATTTGATGCCATATTTTGTTATACTTGGTATATTCAACAAAGAGCCAATAATATTATCATAAAAAAATTTCTCAACATGCATGACATCAATACAATGCCTAACTTCCAAAGAACCCCTATAAGGAAGATCCTGGAATATTGATCTCTTTTTGAATAAAAACTTGTCACTATGTGTGGGAAGAGTACATTGTGATCTCTTACCAAATACATGGATAGAGTCTTTTAGTCTTTAATAAACATCCTCCCCTGATACAAGTTCAGGGGCACTATGTTCCTCAGTTGAGCCTTTGAATGTTTTGTAAAACCTTCAACAAGGATGCACTTTTGGAAGAAATCTTTGATACCAAGATATACAATCTTGCCTCTATGTTTTACTCGTATTGAATAAATGTTCTACTCACATATAGGGTATACTTTGGATCCTTTTATATTGTATCTTGACAAATTTCCATATGTTGAAAAGTCACTAATAGTGCAAAACAACATAGCATGGAACTGAAATGTCTCCCTATGCAAATCATCATAGGTCATCGCACCTTCTCCCCAAAGTTTCTTTAAGTCACCTATCATAGGTTTAATAAAAAAATCTCAATATCATTTCAAAGTTGTTTGGGACCTGAGATCAACAAAGACAACATGATATACTTATTTTTCATACACAACCATGGATGAAGATTACATATAACAATCATAACAAGCTAAGTGCTATGTTGGATTCTTAATGTGCCATATGGATTCATCCCATTGATTCAAATCCCAAGTCCTAGATTCCTGACTTATTTACCAACTTCAAGATATAATAAATTAATTTTCTTCCATTGGGGGGAATCAGACGCATGTCATAGTATATAATATCAACACAGTAATCAACTTAGGGTTTAGGGTTTAGGATTTATGGTTTAGAGTTTAGGGTTTGGGATCTAAAGATAAGGATTTAGCATTTACAAAAATAGGTTTAGGGTTTAGTAATTAATGTGTACCACATATCTCATTCTTGAACACCTAAGCTCACTACGAAGTGTATAATATGTACTCAATTTTTAAGAATATTTCGGCAACATTTCCCCACTATTCTACAACCAATGTAGATGGGAAAATAGCCACCTAAATATGTACTTATAGAAAATATGGGGAAGTGCTGACGAAGCATCTTGAAAATCATATACATGTTGTACACATACATCCTAAGTGAGATTATGTTCAAAAAAATCCTAAACTAGAAGCTATCTAAGATTTACTCCTAATGAGTAAATCTTGGACGAATTTCTAGGCCAACAGAATACATGTATATTGTCATTTCTATACCTACGATCCTAGTATCATCATTCATATCCTAGGTTTTCAATTCTAGTTAGATAGATATAATACTCAAAATTTATATGAAATTCTTAAACAAACCAAACAAGCAATTATTCATGTATTTTCCAAAAAACAATGTGCAGTTCTAGTTAGATAGACAATTAGAGTTTAGTGACCTAACAAGCATGTAATAAGACATAATGCATGCAAACAATTACCACAAAAAAATTAGACTACCTTAGCCATATTGAATGGCGACCAATAGCAACAATAAGAGGTATCTTGAAGCAAAGGTGACATCCAATCTCCAAGCTCCTACCTCTTAGCTCAAAGAAGAAGTGGCGTCAGCAACCAAAGATGACAATGGCATCAAAAACTAGAGGTGGCGATGACAGAAAGCAAGATCACTGCCAATGACAAGTAAGATACTGACGATAGAGGAAAGAAAGAGCATTGGTGGTGGCGCCATCTACAACCTAGGTAGAGGAGACAATGCCACTAGAGGAGGGAAACAACTAGAGAAAGGATCTGCTTGTAATTGGAGAAAGGTGGTGATGGCTTTTGTGGAGGCGGTGACAATGGTTGGAAGCAATAGGGAGAGCTAGCTGGTCACCATAGTTGTCTCTATAAAGAAGCTAGATATCTGGGGGGAGGGGTGATGAAATAGAGAATGGGGGGGGGTGAAAAATGGGGAGTGCTAGTAAGTGGAACTTAGTCGTTAGTTGTTAACAAAAATCAATGACTAAGTACATAGTTGTCCTTGGTTTTCCAATCCAAGTACATGTTAACAAAAATTGAGGATGTTACAGACCCCTTCTTGTGAAAATAAATGCCTCCAGAAAGCCTCTATTATCGGTTCTACTCCATAATAACTGGCGTTGTAGGTCAAGCCCACCGTGAACAAAAATACCTCTAAAAATGTGTGGAGTTGATTCCTTCCTAAAAAACTGGCGATAAAGGGTCCCGTAGCCTGCTCTGCAACAAATATTTCCCCCCAAATTGGGTAATGTCATCAATTTTTTTGCAAAAAATTAACGAAAAAGGTTTTCGTGAGGTTAAAACATTTGTGATTGGTTTTTGGATTGGAAAACCGATGATAGTTAATAAACTATGTTGTCAATTTTTCTAGACAACCGACAACTATGTACTTAGTCATTGATTTTTAAAACCAATGACTCAGTTATCCACCAATAAACTGACGCCACATGTATTTAAAAATGTCAACCTCAGAAAGATATGTGTCCTTGGTTTTCTAATAAAACCGACATGTAGTTAATTCTCTGTAGTCAGTTATCCTTCAATAAATGGATGTTGTATGTACTTATCTCTATTTAAAAAATGCCAACCTCATTAACCTGTATCTTCGGTTGTCTAGAAAAATTGACAACATAGTTTATTAACTATCATCGGTTTTCCAATCCAAAAACCAATCACAAATGTTTTAACCTCACGAAAACCTTTTTCGTTAATTTTTTGCAAAAAAATTGATGACATTACCCAATTTGGGGGGAAATATTTTTTGCAGAGCAGGCGACGAGACCCTTTATCGCCAATTTTTTAGGAAGGAATCAACTCCACACATTTTTAGAGGTATTTTTGTTCACGGTGGGCTTGACCTACAACGCCAGTTATTATGGAGTAGAACCGATAATAGAGGCTTTCTGGAGGCATTTATTTTCACAAGAAGGGGTCTGTAACATCCTCAATTTCATATCTATTGTAAGCCTTTAATGTTGGGTTTTCTAGTAAGTGTATGCCAAGGGACCTAATGAACCTAACATGGCTAGGTATGTAATTAAGTTCACAAATTTGTAATACAAGTCATATGGTCAACCAATGCACACCTAATGGCTTCAATGTGTATGATTGTAGCCAGGCATAAATAAATATAAATGAATAATTCATGTGAACCATAATGTGACAAATACATAATATGATGACTTCAATTACTAGTTTGAGCTCTAGACCAACTTAGGTCTCCTTATTAAGGAAGTAAAGTAATATTAACCTAATGTATCATAAGGAAGTTTTCATTGACAAATTATATTGGTTCAAGAATTAGTTTCATAACTAAGAATATGGTTAAGCGTATGGACTCTTTAGAAGACCAAGGAATGGGCCATTGGCCCTAGAACCGAATTCAAGTGATTTGGGTCAATTAAGGTTTATACATGGGTCATTTATATACAAAACTGAGGATGGAAAATCTCTCTCTCATAATAAGTTCTCAAAATATTGTTAGTAGATAGATAATTAAAGTATAAGATCATGGTAGAAATTTTAGATAGTTTTGATTTATCTGGTAGCTTAGGTAATTAAATTAGTAATTATCCAATTTGTACTTGAAAGGTAGGTTTGGAGTCTTTATCTAATTAACTTTGACCTAACCTCTTGTCCAAGGAGATATAATGTATATATAACGTTCTTTCTAAAGTTTAAGACTAAATAGTCTCATGGTGTGGCATATAGGATTATTTATAGGAAGTGAACTTTTATCATAAAGAAAAATAAAATAACAGAAGGGGGGGGGAGTGTTGGGTTCGCTCTTTGTGCGCCCCAAACAGGACTCAAACAGAGTCCGTCAAAGAGGGGTTCTCCCCCCCCACAATCCAGAGTCTAGTTTCTATATAAACCATGGATCTAGGAGGCCTAGGGTTGGCTGAAAATAAGGCCAAAATTTGACTCAAAATTGAGAGAAAGAGAGAGAGAGGAAGAGAAAAGTTGAAGAGGTGAGGCGGCGCTAGAACTTTGTTGTTGGCGGTGCTGGGGACTTGATCGTGGTGGATTCAGGAGGACCAACCACCAAGGATGAATCTGGGAACCAACATAGTAGCCAGATACATGGGGGCGACGCTGATGTGCGGGCAACATACATTCTCTGAGCAACCCGCGTCGCCACGGAAATATGGGAGGCGACGCCTCTAGTTACACCATGTGGGTGAGTACCCAACTGCCCGGATTCCGTGTTTGTGCATGCCTCATCATTAAGGGGAGTCATAGCAGCGATGTGGCCTAGACATGGCTGCCGAATCAGTCTTAGACGGCCAGACTTTGCCGGAGAGGAGACCAGGAAACACCACTCTGTTTCCACGGAAAAATAGGGGCTCGTGACCCTGTGCTGAATTGCAAGAGAGGGAGACAGAGGGGTTTAGGCTCCTCCTTACAGGGCCACCGATCTAGAGGCCCAATTAACCTGAAAAGTACACAAATTCAAGGTAATATGAATGGTAACATTTTAATTTGTTAAGATATTTAGGAATTCATAGAGATTGATTTGATTGTTGAAATAGTGTGTTTAAGGGCTCGTTGGAAAGCTCGAGATATGAAAAACATCTTGAAGGAGGTTCCAAACTCTTAAATGATTTAGATAAGCTAATTTAATTTGTGGAAAAGTTAGATAAGTAAATTATGTGCATATATGTTGATAATTGTTAAATCTATGTGAAAGGTGTGAACCTCATCTTTGAACTTCAAGGAAGTGTTACACCACAAGTTTTATAGGATTTAGACCCAATTAGAGGAATCCAAGATGATGATTTTATACTCTATGACATAGGTAAGTGGTCCATGCACATGATTGATCATATTTTATGTTCAATATGTTTACATGTCTCCTAATAAGACTTTCATGATCTATTTGGTTTACTGTTCTAAGACTTCAAGGTTAATATGTGTAAAAAGTATTACTCTCATATTTCTATCATTATATAAGTTTAGATACCCAAAATATCGAGTAGAGATATGTTGCCCAAAATAGTTGTGACTCATGGGCCATGTCCATGAGAAAGTTGAAGAATCATGTTCCTATCAATTTTCTTAGAAATGTTTGAAATTAATGAATAAGATTGTAAGATAAGATATGCAAGTAATGTAGCCATAATTAGTTGGTGATTTGGGATAGTTTTGTATTGAGAATTTAAGTACACATATGTTGTTAGGATTTCTCATATTTATAGGCATAACTATGTATTACGATTTCAAGTAGAAACATGCCATTAAGATTTCATACATATGTATAGATATAACAACTAGATTCCTTAGAATGAATAATATCTAGAATTTAATTACAATATAAGAATATGAATTTTAGAATATTAAGACATGGTCTACTTTTAGGAATAAATGTACTTTTGGGATCACAATGTATTATAAAAATGTGTTCATGATGACATTATAAGATAATGTTACATTAAGTTATGATTAGGTTGCAATACAATATTTTATAAGATTTCTATTTTGATATTTAAGGTTTAATATGTAAGTTCATATGCAAAGTTTCAGGGTAACATCATATTTTATAAGAAGGATTGAACCATCTTGTCAGAATTGATATTTTTAGATATGTTGTACTTATGATACTTTCATAAGCTTGACTTAAGATACTTTGTATACTTAGTATTTCTATATTCATGTTAAATCCTTTCTCATAAGACATTAGATTCATTTATGATATAATTGGCATAATGAAGTAATCTTACCAAATAAGAGTTTAAGAATAAAGTTTACCCAGACAATGAGATACATGCTCAAATCCAGCAATGAATTCAGTTTAGAACTTAAGAATAAGAGATTTAGATTCAGACTTAGACTACTCTTTGTGTGAGTAGCCAGATTATGAATAAAGATACATGATAAGGGTTTATACCCAATCTCAATTGTGGAGTAATTGAGATCCATATTCACATTCAGTTTTAGATTAAGTTTATCACTTATGAATTAAAGATTTAGATTTAGATTTAGATTTAGAATTCAGTACATGCTTAGTACTCAGTAATCAATTTTAGATAAGTTCAATTATCAATATTCAGTTTTAATATAAGATAAGTTCAGATTCAAAATTCAATAAAGCAATAAGTATTCATCTTTAGTTCAGATTAAGAATTAAGTAAGTTTAGACTTAAGATAAATAAGTCGAAACCTTCACAGAAGACATTATATGATAAATCCTCATTCAGTAGTCCCCGGACGATTCAGAGGCATCTGTTGCCAAGTCAGAGGAGTGTTTACTCCAATTCTAAGGTACTTTGGTACCAAGCAGGGCATAGTTACGCCAATTTAGAGACACCTTGGTGTCATTCAAAGGCATGTAGTGCCAATTCAGGGTACTTTAGTACCAATTCAGGGCGTAGATATGCCAATTTAGGAGGACTTATTGTATAATGGTGGCCACAGTCAGATAAAAATCATAAGTAAAAGATACCTTAGATTAGAGATGCCCATAACCTCATCCATGAGTGTGATGAGAGGGAATCAGATAAGATAAGTATGACCCATGCACGGTGGTGCAAGTCTTGAGATCCATGTACTAGGGTACATGTCTCCAGAGAGAGAAAAGGTAGAAAGATAAGAATTTAGAGAAAGTAATAAGAGAGAATATGTTACGCACTTTACTTAGAGTTTGATGTTAGTTTCATGTTTATAAAATCTAATTTCAGTTCTTTACCAATGTTTAATTTAGAATACTCATGCCACTTACTCTGATGACTATTTTGTCCTAATTTTTGGCTGGGGATGCGATGTCCGCAGGATTTGGAGCAACTCAGGATCAAAAGAACAAGTAAAGGACTAGAATATTTCAAGATCAACCTAGTGGGGTGCCATTTGCCTAGACGATCCAGAGTTTTGACATCTTTTTATTATGCCTAGTTATGTTATCAATTAGATTAGATTTTATGGTTTAACATGATGTAGTTTTCCGTTGACAAAAACTATGTATGGATCAGTTGTACAGTTATGCAAAGTGTTTCATTTACTTTCATTGCAATGATAATCATGTTTGTGACACTCCCAGTAAAAAAAATGCTTTCGCTCATGTGATAAGAAAATTATGGGTGTTACAATATGGTATCAGAGCAATTTGGTAAATGACCACTAGGCAAAGATGATTCTCATAGTCACCATAGTATGAAGATAAGAAAGATTAGAGTTTAGTGATAGGTTCCCATGGAAAGATACAATGACCTAGAATGACTAAGAGTTTTCACCTTCGAAGAAATAGAGATGTCAGAGATAGATGTTTGCCTATTCTAGGTCTCATGCTTCAACCTAACCCTAGCTAATGATGTTGCTTCTCCATTCTCAATGGTTATGGCCAGCCAATTGAGAATTGAAGATGAATGTCATAAGTGCTAGACTTTGATAAACCTCTCATTTCTTACTGGTCCGTGTGGTATGGGACACGTATTAGTAGGTTCATGAGAGATAGCATGTCAAGATCTCACATCTCTGGGTATGTGCTTGATCACCACATATCTAGAAATGTAGGAGGTACCTGGAAGACCTAAGGTTATACGGTCAACTATACCTAATGTTAGAAATTCATGATAAGCTTGAGGTAGATGCCTTAAGTATAGAGCCAAGTTTAGTTTCATAAGCCCTAAGTATGAGTTGAGCAATAGACCAAGGTAATAAATAATGCTCACATAAATATTTTATGAAAATACATACATATCTCTTTTCATGCAAAATTTTGAGCATGTGTACCTTAATATGTTAATTATCAATAAATGAAGAGGTAAGAAGAACCCTAAGGTGGATAGTAGCCTAGAGAAATTTAGAGGGCGAAATTTATTTTAAGGTGGGTAGAATTGTAACATCCTCAATTTCATAGCTATTGTAAGCCTTTAATGTGGGGTTTTCTAGTAAGTGTATGCCAAGGGACCTAATGAACCTAACATGGCTAGGTATGTAATTAAGTTCACAAAATTTATAATACAAGTCATATGGTCAACCAATGCACACCTAATGGCTTCAATGTGTATGATTGTAGCCAGGCTTAGATAAATATAAATGAATAATTCATGTGAATCATAATGTGAAAAATACATAATATGATGACTTCAATTACTGGTTTGAGCTCTAGACCAACTTAGGTCTCCTTATTAAGGAAGTAAAGTAATATTGACCTAATGTATCATAAGGAAGTTTTCATTGACAAATTATATTGGTTCAAGATTTAGTTTCATAACTAAGAATATGGTTACACTTATGGACTCTTTGGAAGACCAAAGAATGGGCCATTGGCCCTAGAACCGAATTCAAGCGATTTGGATCAATTAAGGTTTACACATGGGTCATTTATATACAAAACCGGCGATGGAATATCTCACTCTCATAATAAGTTCTCAAAATATTGTTTGTAGATAAATAATTAAATTATAAGATCATGGTAGAAATTTTAGATAATTTTGATTTATCTGGTCGCCTAGGTCATTAAATTACTAGCTTTGGAGTCTTTATCTAATTAACTTTGACCTAACCTATTGTCTAAGGAGATATAATGTATATATAATGTTCTTTCTAAAGTTTGAGACTAAATGGTCTCATTGTGTGGCATTTATGATTATTTATAGGAAGTGGACTTTAATCATAAAGAAAAATAAAATAACAGAAAGGGGGGAGTGTTGGGTTCGCTCTCTGTGCGCCCCAAACAAGACTCAAACAGAGTCCGAAGAGAGTCTGTCAAAGAGGGGTTCTCCCCCCCCCCCCACGATCCAGAGTCCAGTTTCTATATAAACCATGGATATAGGAGGCCTAGGGTTGGATGAAAGTAAGGCTAGAATTTGACTCAAAATAGAGAGAGAGAGAGGAAGAGAAAAGTTGAAGAGGTGAGGCGGTCCCAAAACTTTGCTGATGGTAGAACTTGGGACTTGGCCGTGGTAGCTTCGAGAGGACCAACCCACCAAGGATGAATCTGGGCACCAACAGAGTAGCCAGATACATGGGGGCGACACTGCTGTGCGGGCAACATACATTCTCTGAGCAACCCGCGTCGAGGTAGATTGCCAAAGCCCTGGGCAATCTGCCCTGCTCCTACCACGGAAATAGGAGAGGCGACGCCTCTAGTCACACCATGTGGGTGAGTACTCAACTGCCTGGATTCCGTGTTTTTGTGTGCCTCATCGTCAAGGGGAGTCACATCAATGATGTGGCCCAGAGATGGCTGCCGAATCGGTCTCAGACGGTCAGACTTTGCCAGAGAGGAGACCAGGAAACACCACTCTGTTTCTATGACAAAACATGGGCTCGTGACCCTGTGCTGCATTGCAAGAGAGGGAGACAGAGGGGTCGAGGCTCCTCCGTACAGGGCCACCGATCTGGAGGCCCAATTAACCTGAAAAGAACACAAATTCAAGGTAATATGAATGGTAACATTTTTAATTTGTTAAGATATTTAGGAATTCATAGAGATTGATTTGATTGTAGAAATAGGGTGTTTAAGGGCTCATTGGAAAGCTCAAGATATGAAGAACATCTTGAAGGAGGTTCCAAACTCTTAAATGATTTAGATAAGGTAATTTAATTTGTGAAAAAGTTAGATAAGTAGATTATGTGCATATATGTTGATAATTGTTAAATCTATGTGAAAGGTGTAAACCTCATCATTGAACTTCAAGGAAGTGTTACACCACAAGTTTTATAGGATTTAGATCCAATTAGAGGAATCCAAGATGAATATTTTATAATCTATGACACATGTAAGTGGTCCATGCACATGAGTACTCATAGTTTATGTTCAATATGTTTACATGTCTCCTAATAAGACTTTCATGATCTATTTGGTTTAATGTTCTAAGACTTCAAGGTTAATATGTGCAAATAGTATTACTCTCATATTTCTATCATTATATAAGTTTAGATACCCAAAATATTGAGTAGAGATATGTTTCCCAAAATAGTTGTGACTCATGGGCCATGTCCATGAGAAAGTTGAAGAATCATGTTCCTATTAGTTATCTTAGAAATGTTTGAAATTAATGAATAAGATTGTAAGATAAGATATGCAAGTAATGTAGCCATACTTAGTTGGTGATTTGGGATAGTTTTGTATTGAGAATTTAAGTACACATATGTTGTTAGGATTTCTCATATTTATAGGCATAACTATGTATTACGATTTCAAGTAGAAACATGCCATTAAGATTTCATACATATGTATAGATATAACAACTAGATTCCTTAGAATGAATAATATCTAGAATTTAATTACAATATAATAATATGAATTTTAGAATATTAATACATGGCCTACTTTTAGGAATAAAGGTACTTTTGGGATCACAATGTATTGTAAAAATGAGTTCATGATGGCATTTTAAGATAATGATACTGTAACATCCCTAACCTGGGTTATAAGTTAACCCTAGGTGTTTTGATTAATCATGTCATTAAATACTTGTAATTACTCCCTGGCATGTAATTAATTCCTTAGGAACATACATTTTCAATTTATTTTTTTCCTTTTTAAACAAAGTTGTAGTATTATTTTGTAATGCAGGGACCTATGTGAAAATTACCGAGCTAGAGGGGTTAACTTGCAAAATTACACAGGTTAAGATGTTCCTCTGATGATGAGACATCATATGAGTGAATATGATGAGGTATGATGGATTTCCCAAGCTTGGGTATCAAGATGCAGCTTGTGGAACAATCCTTGTGCTTAAAACCCTAATTTTGGAGTAAAGTGCAATTTACCCAAAATGTGGGGTGCAACTTGTAAAATACCCCTTCTAGAATATCTTTTATGACTCTTGACATCATTTAGAGTAGAAATGATGAAAGGGGCGCTTCAATTAGATAATCAGATAAGAAGAATGACTTTTGTAGTAGAATCACCTAGTATGAGTAAAGAGACCTTTTATATAAGTACCTTAGTTGCATGTTGGATTTCTTTACCCTTATCTCTTGAGTTTTGATGGGCTTTGCTTAAATTTATTATATATTGAACGTGCCTTAGAAGTGAAGGAGGGACCTAGATGAGAAACCCATAAACTAGAGGTCCTTATGTTGAAAACTAACCCAAGCTATATAAGCTTCTTTCTTTGCAAATCAAGTAAACGTATTCCCTTCTCTTCTTCACTTCTCATCTTGCTCAACCAACTAATACAAGAGATCTGGAGCTCAAGAAGATGACCAACCTGTTCTAAGTTGAGAAGAGACCATCTTCTAGCTCGGATTCATGGAGGAATTCCTTGTATAAGGTTGGTTTTATGGTTATCTCACTTAGGTTTCTTGTTCTAGCTGACCTTCCCCAACCTTTTCTTGGAGAAACTTCTTTGGACGACCTGTGGAGCTCAAGAATCCATTAAAGGCTTGAAGCTTGGAAGCTTGGATCTCTAGGAACAACGTTTAAGGTGGGTTTTATAACTCTAAACTTCTTGCTTTATTATGCACATTTATGTTCTTGCAAACTAGTACTTAGTTCTTCTTCTTCCCCATTCTTCCTTGCACTTTTACAAGCAATCCGTGGAGTAACCGACCTGCACAGAGGTTGAATATGATGGGCGTGAATTCCTAGGCAACTTTATCAAACGATCTTGGACCATTTGGTCTAAACGGTTTGCAAATCGTTTGAAATCAAACGGTCTCAAACCGTTTGATCTCATGCGGTCTTGTAAGACCGTTTAGATTCAAACGGTCTCCAAGACCGTTTGATAGGGTTGACGAAGGGAATACCATTTAGAGGTATGTTGTAAACATGTTGAATTTAATATCTACAAAGAATCATAACCTAATTCCAAACCAATCAAGTTGAAGGCACTTCAACCCCCTAAACCCTAATCGGGTTGAATTGCTGATTTCAAGGATAGATTTTGGTGAACTTTGGGTTGAAAGGCCCAAACGGTCTCAAGACCGTTTGGGGGTTCACTCAAACGGTCTCAAGACCGTTTGGTGACAACCCAAGACTGTTTGGAGGTCTAGGGTTAAGGAAATTTGATGGTTTGAGGGTCCAATCACAATAGATTGATGAATTGAATAAAAGTGTTGATTTTTGACCTAATTAGGGTTCAACCCTTATCAAATTGACTTAGATGTTGATGGAACTTTGTTCAAACGGCCTCAAGACCGTTTGGAGGGTGTCCAAATGATCTCAAGACCGTTTGAGCCTAGTTTGGGCCCAATTGGATGTCAATTGATGGGTTCAACCTCAATTAGATTCATGTTGATGAGCATTGATGGTTAACCGATTGCAAACCCTAACTGAGTTGGATTCAACCCTAATTGGCTTTCAATTGAGGGTTAATTTGGTGTCCAATTGATTAAGGCTAACCCTAATTGACTCAATTTATAAGTGGTTAACAAGGTTATGGCCAATTGAAGGCTTCAACATAGAAAATCCCAATCGATTATAGCCTTTGATACACCTTTGAGGTCCATGCAGTTTTGAACCCATTTGGACCAAACGGTCTCAAGACCGTTTGGGCTCAATCGATCTCAAGGTCGTTTGGTCCAATCGATCTCAAGATCGTTTCATCTCATGCGGTTTCAAGGTCGATTCATTTCAAACGGTTTGGAGGTCAACTCTCTCAAATGGTCAACGCACCCATGCGTTCTTGGTGACCATGCGGTCTTGGTGACCATACGGTCTTGAAGGTCAAAGTGTCCAAACGGTCAACGCCCCCAAACGGTCTCAAGACCGTTTGGAGGTTGAGGGGTGAAACCGTTTGGAGAATTTTAGGGCTGTTTTTGCTTAATCATTTGAAGGTGTAATTGGTCCAATGATGGTCTAATCTAAACTCTAATGGTACCCTAAGATATTAAGGGGCTAAGTAACTAATAGATTGAACCATGTGGTGATTGAAGGTGTACATTACCAAT
This sequence comes from Alisma plantago-aquatica, assembly GCA_963693085.1. Lineage (NCBI taxonomy): Eukaryota > Viridiplantae > Streptophyta > Magnoliopsida > Alismatales > Alismataceae > Alisma > Alisma plantago-aquatica. Next base: position 1,108,825,192 of record OY856410.1, read on the forward strand.
GTGCCCTTGAAGGGTTCAAGTAGATGACAAACTTAATCAACCAAAAACCCTAATGACATGATAGTGGTGACTTAGCTTATGTTAATCAATGAGGACTTGTCCTAACCTAATAATCACCATCTCTTAGTAATAAGAGAGAAAAGGTACCATTTATGGTTAAAACTCAAGTAAAATACCTTCAATGCATATGAATGTGCTTGATTAGGGTATGATCCACCTATGGGAGATCATGTAAACCCTAATTATGATAATTGATGAATCTTAACCTAAATTGAAGGCATCAATAATGATGTTTCTCATACATGATGATGCTATGAGCTCAATTCACTATAAAGTGAATAGTAAACCCTAATTCTAGGGTAATAGGATGAAATGTACAATAAACCCTAATTCCAGGTTATGCTTTTAAGCATGAATCTTCATGAGTTAAGTATGAAAGGAGGAACCACTATTTCTAATCATAATGGAAGGGATTGGATAACCCTAATTGTTGTAAATCAGGGAACCTAGCTCTTGTAAGAATATGAAGGTACAACTCTTGAAATGAATTGTTTACTATTATTAGTTGACTTAACCATGCCTGTTCTTATATGAGGATGATCATATCCAGGTAAGGATTATGATACCATATTCATTGAAAGCATGTTATTAGCTTTATGAATAGTGACATATCCTGTTGCCCAGTAAGTGGAATCACATGAGATGATAGGATGTAAGAGCCAAGTGTATCATCAAGGTCATACTAATTAGATGACTTGTGATAAAATGATTAAGAAATGAAAATTGATGTGAGTTAGACTTGTTACATTTAGTATTCTACTTTCATAGCTGCTATGCTAATGATTAATGTTTGAGAACATGAATGATGTTAAAAGAATACTGAAATGTACCTAACTAATCAAGTATAATCATACCATGTAAATCCCTGATCATAGATCCATCATTGTTAGAAGTTAAATGATGGTGAAATAGGTTTTCCTAAGGGAACTCCTGGATCACATACTTTTGAGTATGTGGGGGAATATGGATGTGTATATCCTTACATCCTAGTGTAGGAATTGATGTAGATGTATCTTAATCTATCAACCCTTCACTATATGTTTATACCGGGGTGATGTAACACTATTCTCCTGAGGAAATCCTTTATACCGTATCGATGAGAGATAAACAAGAAATCTTTCGATGGAGAAGAGAGTACAGAATGCCACTGTGACTCTAATAGAGAAGTACCAGGATACCCTGGTGAGCTATAGTAGCAGAGACACTAGACGTCCTGCATGTTTTTCCTCACTCTGACTGAGGAAGATGAGGTCATAAGAATCCAGCTCTTTTGATGACCTAGGTATGATACCGATGCAACTTAATAGTGATCGGTCGGAGTATGAGTGGTATACCTCATCACCTCAGGGCATAATAATGTTTGTAAAACCTAATCAATCGCGTAGTATATCTGCTTAGGTTGATCTACGAGATACAATGATTGATGATTACACTGCTTAGTACGTATGTTCTTCATATTCTTAAATGTTGTTGTTCCACTTAATGTTAATCTGCTGTTGATTACCTTAAAAGCTTTTATTGCTCATGTTGTTCTTTGATTGCTATAATAAAGCTTATGGAAGAGAGTTATAACTCTCGCTGGGACAATTATTTAAAATTGTCTCACCCCGTAGATTTCAACTTTTTAGGTGGTGGTCGAGGACGAAGGAACCAATCTACAGATGATCAGTACCAGCAGCAGCAACACCAGGAGCAGCAGTGAATCTCAGGTGGAGATACTGACTGCTGAGTCTTGTAGTTAGATAGTCCTATGCCGTCTCTGTACTCTCAGGTCCTTGGAGTTAGTGGTCTGAGATTTTTGGTTTTGAATCTTAAGGTTTTGTATCTGGTTGTGTATAATCACTAAAGAAGTGATTTAACAGAGATGTAAACTATTTATCTTATTTCTATAAAAGAAGTTTTATGATTTCAAAATCTTGTCTCAAAAAGTTTAATTTCGGTGATTTTTGTATTCCGTTGCTAATCGAATGCTTCCGCTGAGTTTATGTCGTGTTTTGGAGATCGGAGCCCACAGATACATTAAGTTATGATTAGGTTGCAATACAATATTTTATAAGATTTCTATTTTGATATTTAAGGTCTAATATGTAAGTTCATATGCAAAGTTTTAGGGTAACATCATATTTTATAAGAAGGATTGAACCATCTTGTCAGAATTGATATTTTTAGATATGTTGTACTTATGATACTTTCAGAAGTTTGACTTAAGATACTTTGTATACTTAGTATTTCTGTATTCATGTTAGATCCTTTCTCATAAGACATTAGACTCATTTATGATATAATTGGTATAATGAAGTAATCTTACCAAATAAGAGTTTTAGAATAAAGTTTACCCAGATAATGAGATACATGCTCAAATCCAGTAATGAATTCAATTTAGAACTTAAGAATAAGAGATTTAAATTCAGACTTAGACTACTCTTTGTGTGAGTAGCCAAATTATGAATAAAGATACATGATAAGGGTTTAGACCCAATCTCAATTATGAAGTAATTGAGATCCATATTCATATTCGGTTTTAGATTAAGTTTATCACTAAGAATAAATGATTTATATTTAGATTTAGATTTAGAATTTAGTACATGATCAATACTCAGTAATTAGTTTCAGATAAGTTCAATTATCAATATTCAGTTTTAATATAAGATAAGTTCAGATTCAGAATTCAATAAAGCAATAAGTATTTAGCTTCAGTTTAGATTAAGAATTAAGTAAGTTTAGACTTAAGATAAATAAGTCGAAACCTTCACATAAGACATTATATGATAAGTCCTCATTCAGTAGTCCTGGGACGATTTAGAGGCATCTGTTGCCAAGTTAGAGGAGTATTTACTCCAATTCAGAGGTACTTTGGTACCAAGCAGGGCATATTTATGCCAATTTAGAGACACCTTGGTGTCATTCAGAGGCATGTAGTGCCAATTCAGGGTACTTCAGTACCAATTCAGGGTGTAGATACGCTAATTCAGGAGGACTTATTGTATAATGGTGGCCACAATCAGATAAAAATCATAAGTAAAAGATACCTTAGATTAGAGATGCCCATAACCTCATCCATGAGTGTGATGAGAGGGAATAAGATAAGATAAGTATGACCCATGCACGGTGGTGAAAGTCTTAAGATCCTTGTACTAGGGTACATGTCTCCAGAGAGAGAAAAGGTAGAAAGATAACAATTCAAATAAAGTAATAAGAGAGAATATGTTGTAGACTTTACTCAGAGTTTGATGTTAGTTTCACGTGTATAAAATCTAATTTCAGTTCTTTAGCAATGTTTAATTTAGAATACTCATGCCACTTACTCTAACGACTATTTTTCCTAATGCATGGTTGGGGACGTGATGTCCACAGGATTTGGAGTAGCTGAGGATCAAAAGAACAAGTAAAGTACTAGAATATTTCAAGCTCAACCTAGTGGGATGTCATTTGCCTAGACAATCCAGAGTTTTGACATCTTTTTATTATGCCTAGTTATGCTGTCCATTAGATTGGATTTTATGGTTTAACATGATGTAGTTTTTTGTTGACAAAAACTATGTATGGATCAGTTGTACAGTTATGCAAAGTGTTTCATTTACTTTCATTGCAATGATAATCATGTTTGTGACACTTCTAGTAAAACAAATGCTTCCGCTCATGTGATAAGAAAAATCTGGGTGTTACAGGGTCCGTCGTCACTTTTTGTACAACTGACACCTAATGTATCTATCAAAATATTTCCCTAAAAATGGAAGGTTCTTCACAAAAAATGATGTTATAATGAAATAATTACCCGTGCATTTTTTAATTAGATAGACTTGACGAGTAGTGAAATTTGTACTTTGCCAACCGATGCTCTAGGCCTACAATGTTAGTTTTATGTGAAAATCAATATTACAAAAAGTAACACTAGAGGTCAAAAGTGTATTAGTGTGCATAGGTGTACTAGGAATGAATACACATGTTTACTGTGGTTCAATTAACATCCCTAATGGGTGTCTAGGATGAAAACTTAAATTTGTAGACCTAATTATGTCAATCAAGTTAGCTTTAGGTGTGAAGATCTTGTATGTGAAATTCCTATTTTATTTTGGGCATTATCCTCATTATAGTTTGAAATTACTATATTGAGGCATTTACCTGACTACCATCCCTTTTTTAAAATCTAAAGTTGGACATTCATATCTACTGACTTAAAATCTTATGATCTCTAGTGTACATTGAATTAGTTTATTTAAATGGGTCTTTTGACTCCTCTTGCTATGCTTTCAATATCTAGTGTGAATTATGATTGGAATGTTGGTCTCACCACTCTATTTTTGCATGTTAAATGTTTGACTAGAACATCTAGAATAGTAGTACCAATTTACAACCATACATGTCTAGGGTGCATGTTTTCCACCCAAGGTGTGCACTTCCATTCTTACTTTTTTGGGTCTTGATTCTATTGTGTTATGGACATATTTTAGACATACTTAGTCTACATTTTTTATTCATACAAGATATTATTTATTTGGAAATTATAAATGTTTGTTATGGCAAGATGTTTTTTTTGTCTCAAATATTTTTCTTCATAAGTATTATGCCTCAATTTTTTGATTTGACTCTTATTGAACTTACATACTTTTACATGGACCCTTTTAATGGGAACAATATTTTCATACTCGTAATCCTATATGACACCCAAATGCTTTTTATATGCACATACTCAGTGTTGAGTGATTCATGCCTTTGTTTCTCATTTTCAAGGCGATGTTCCTCTTCCACCTAGGTGTAGATATATTAGAGGACAAGCACTCAGAATAATCATATTCAAGAATTTGAATTTGAGGGTAGCTTGGAATGATTGGGTTTCCCTCTACAACGATCCTTACATGTTATTATAATTATTAGATGAACACCTTTTTACTTTGTTGTACCACATCTTATTGTGAGAAGCAATCATACCATGTAACTTTGTAATAGTTTTATTTCTATTGTTTATATATTATTTTGCTGCATGATATATATGACACTTGAGAAATTAATGAAATTTCTCCTTTCCTTCATATTTGAAAATGGTTGGTTTTATTTTTTAATCTAGTGAAGAGTGGACCCCCTCTTGGGTCCCACTCTTTACATGAAACAATCCCCAAAGATCATCATGGACCATATCAAAAGAACTATGTGAACATTTTCCTTGCCATGAGGGAAAATTGGACCTATTATGCTTGTCAAGTTGACATACTTCACACTTAGAGATTTAGAAGTTGGCATGTTTGGAAATTGTCAGGAAAGTACAACAATATTGGGATGCTCAAGTCAGCAGTGGAGTTGTATGGATATGCTTGTCGAGTAGGCTATATGGTGAGTAATGGATGACTAGAGAAAGTAAAGGCCCTGCAACGTCCCCAAGGCTCCAGGAGAGTTTTAGGAATGACAACTAGCCCCTCAAACCATCACTAACCTTAACTGTGCACTTTGTCCTCATTCATGCGCAAGCTGGGATCAACTTCCCAATGGGTCACCCATCCTAGTACTACTCTAGGATAAGCATGCTTAACCAAAAAGTTCTTAGTAATGGGCTCCCTAAAAAGGAGGTGTACATTGGTGATATGGGTAATCCAATCATTCCTTTTAAGATTATTTTATCTGAGGCATCAACACATGAGACGTTACAATCTCCCCTACTCAGAATGTTGACGTCCTCATTAAGGATCAATTATAAGGCCTCATAATCATTCTCTAGTTCATTGTAGACCCAGAATGGCCCATGGACACCCAACTCCTAATCACAGTTACAATGCAGTGTGGTTACATTACCATGGACAATCCTTCCCTACATGTTTGGAATTCACAACTCAAGACTGGCATGCCACATGCCCATGTGCGCTCCACCTAGTGGAGGGGTTATGGCTCTGATACCATCTGTAACGCCCGAGCCCACCACCCAAGTCTCTAGTAGAGTTTTAGGAATGATGATTGGCCCCAAAATCTACCACTTCCCTTAACTACGCTCTTTGTCCTCACCGACACACAAGATAGGATCAACTTCCTGATGGTCACCTATCCTAGTACTACTCTTGGATGAGTACACTTAACCATATATTTATTAGAGATAGGCTCCCTAAAATGGAGGTGCATCTTGGTGATATGGGTAGTCCAATAATTCCTTTTAAGATCATTTTATCTGAGGCCTCAAGACCCGAGACATTACATGCCCTCCTTATCAAAGCATCCACTCATCCATTCATCTTCTGGAGACCCTATAGAAGAAATTAGTTATCATAAAAAATAGCACAAAACTTTGGAGATTTTGTGGTCTGGCGAATCGATAATAGGCTAAGAGAAAAATTTGGTGCATTTAAAACTTTATCAAGATACAATGACTTGGTTAGAGATACACCACTAAGACTTATAACTAGGAAAGGAGAACCATCAACTACTTTAACATGAAAATATTCTGATAATGGAGTTAAATAATTAAATACTAAAGCAATATCAGTGATATGTGAAGATGCACCTGAGTTTCTAGTCCAACCATATTGAGTCATTGATAAGAGAGCATGAACGTTCATACATTATTGTACCACTAGAATAGTGTGAGACCTTGAAGGTTGTAAAGAGTTTCCATATTGATCTTGTGTCTCAACTTCAGGGCGGCCTTCAGTGTCAGGTGACATAGAATTGTTCTTGGGATGGCTAGACTTGTACATGTTCTTAATCCAACAGTGATCATGGGATATATAAGGCATTGATAATGTTCTCAGATGTATTTGTAATGGCCAGTGGTGTCATATCTACTTTCCCAATCTCAACCTCTACCCATGTTAGAGTGGTAACTCCGTCCATGACCTCTTGAGGCAGCAAAGACTGAATTATTCATAAAAGGAGAAGGATCATCAATGGAAGAGATACAAGCATAGAGTTATTGAATGGTAGGAATTTTCTCATGCATCATGATTTGGTCTTTCATTGACTTGAATTCATTTCCAAGGCTAGAGAGAAATTGCACTAAACATATTTCCTCCCATTGTTTCTTTAGTCCTTTCAAATCAATAGGTATAGGTTGATAAATATCCTGCCCATTCAACATATTTGTTAGGGAGCCATAATATCTTGTCATGCTCATATTACCCATCTTGTCCTCAAGAACCTTGAAAAGACAGACGATATTGGTCATGTGAGAATACAATTTCTTTAGTATTTCCCACCTAGTTTTTGTAGAACTATACAACTCATTGCTTGTGATGTCATAAGTTAGTTATAGACATTCATTGCCAACGTAATTTGGGACATATAGAGTCACATACATATGATATACTTGGAATAGGAGTTCACTCATGGATAAGATTTAACTTGGTTACGAGAAGTGTTTAAGTAATCAAATTAAACAATACTAGTTGTTAGTCGATTGAATAGAGTGTCCAGTCGGTCAACTAGACTGCTTTTAAAATCAACCAGTCAGACTGAGTCAAACAAAGATGCAAAACTACCAATTTGACTGGGTCAAATGATTAATGATATGCATAGTGACATGATTTATGATCGCACTAAAATCCAATATTATCGTGACATTGACCACACACCATTCATTTGATTTGATGGTCCAGTCGATAGACTGGTCGTGTGCAACAACCGTCAAACTATAACATCTGACTTTTTGTATCCCCTGGGATTTGGAAACCCGTGCCCGTCCACTCTTATACAAGGAGGGGTGGACAAGGCTCTCAAGACACTTCACTTATCACAGCTGTGGTAATGTATGAGAGAGCCTAAGAAGTCTTACCCCAAAAAGGGAGAGATAGTAAGGGGAAAGGAAGTTAATGCTAACACGTTGACAAATAGAAATACAAGTCCTTCCCATCGGCTTTGGAAGTGTGATGTTGAGTTCATGGTTGTCCGTGTGGACTATGTAGAAGTGTTAAAGTCATTGATGGCACACTAAGAGGACACCGCCTATTGTCTTCTGTGGTTGTCATACCAAGAAGATACAATGACTGACTTCCATATGCTACTTGTGAAGGGAGCACATCATTGTGCAAGGATAGTCACTTAACTTGCTCCAGGATAAGGTGCATCTTACACCCTCTTTCCAGATACATAGTTGTTGATGTGATATTCTAGTTAGGAAATATGGACATCAATTTTTGTTTTTTCTTCCTATTCTATCTCCATATTTTTCAAAAGTGGTATCAGAGCCATGTCAATTTATGGTGTATCGGGACTTAAGTTGAGATGATCAAATTTTGTTGTATAATATGCAAACATGTAATTTTTTAAGGTGCATATTTGATTAAATACTACTTACTCTAGAGAATGTCCCGTAAATCATATATATATATATATATATATATGATATATATGCAACTCATACGTGTAGCCTAAAATAGTTTTGATTGTGGATGTATGCGTGGTTATAGGCTATAATTGGATGCTTGTGTGGTTGGATGGTTTATTTCCTTGTTCTTAAATTTAGTTTGCACACTGATATTTTCTCTTTCTTCTCTAAATGTAATTAATGATAAACCCCTATAATCCCCTCAAATGTATCTCGAGGCATTCATATTACGCATGCAACAAATATACGAGAATAACATTAGGTTCCTTTTTGGCAAGAAGAAGGTGTTCTAACTAGGAGAGTCGAATATGTGGAAGCTGAGTCGATCAACCGGAGGTGCTTGTCATCTGACTGAAGGCCCAACTGACTAACTAGAGGAGTTTAACCAACCGCTTGAGCCAAGGAGCCAGTCGACCATCTGAAGAGACCAATCGATTGACAGGTTCTCCAACTAATCAACTAGAAGAGTGTAGTTGACTGATCGACCTATTCCCATCACAAGCATTTTCTAGTAAAGGTTTTTACTTGTGATGTATGATCTTAGGCAGAGAAGAATTCTTTGTGGCTCTAAATAATTACATTAGTATGGCCATAACATTGCCCACATGTTTGTGATTGCATATTTTATTTGTGTATATAATATGTACATGATATATATTATAGTATGTGGTGATTTGAGATGTATACATATCTATAAATAAAGTCCCTCAATAAATATCAAGTCTTAGGTGGTTTCAGTAAGTGGCACACATGAAAAGCTTGACCGACCAAGTATGGGCACGCAAAATAGTGCATCATCTATCTCATGGAAGTGTGATGGTAGTTATATGGGTCTACCAAAGTAGGTGCATTTCTATCGGGTTGACTTTTTGGTCAAGATTAACTAAGTGACCTTAACAAGACTAAGTTCCTAGAAGCATACAAATGGAATATGGCAAGGAGTTCTTCTTACCATCTATCCAAGAGTTGTATTGGATGCAATTAGCAAAAGCTGCCTACCTAAATAGTTAAGTTGTAGGCGATCAGCCAAAGATGACTCAAGACTTGATACAATACAAATCTTGGCCCACTACAAGATTGTACGTTGTAATCTTTACGAATTAATAAAAGGGTTAGTAATTTTAACAAAATACTGGGATTTTTTTAAAGTCCTAATTAATATCATCATTTTTCAAATCAAATTAAAAGTATTTTGACAAATGTAAATTTTCTTTGTGAAAATAAATGGCAAAAATAACACATTCACATTGCGATTGGTCCTTGAGAAGGACAAGCTGAACTGGACTAACTTCTATTACTAGTTCAGGACTTCAAAAATTATTCTCACTCATGAGCATAAGCTCTATGTTCTGGATACACTAGTACTAAAAGAACACGCTCCCAATGCACCTAAGGATGAAGTAGATGCTTATTGGAAGCATGCTGATGATGTCACATTCATCAAAATACTCTATGAACTATGAGTTATCAAAGCAACATAAAAACATGGGTATTTTTGAGATAGTAACACATCTCAAGATCATGTACCAGCATCACACAAAGCAGAAAAGGTATGATGTCTCTAAGGTGCTCTTTGAGTGCAAAATGACAGAGGGAGGTCCAATAGGGCCCCATGTGCTCAAGATGATTGGGCATGTGGAAAACCTAGAGAGGCTGAGATTTCCTTTAGGTCAAGAATTAGCCATGGATATGATTATGCAATCATTTCCTAAATCATATAGCCAATTTACCATGAACTATTACATGTACAACTCGACTAAAACACTATTTGAATTGCTTGGCATGTTGATAAATGTAGAAGCACGTATGAAGAAGGACAAACCTGAATTCGTGATGGTGACCAGAAAAGGAGAGTTCAAGGGAAAAGGAAAAGCCAAGAAAAGTTTTGAGGCTAACCTAAAACCCAAGTCTTCTGCACTCAAGATAAGGAGAAAGGTAAGTGTAAAAGGAATTTTTCCTTTTCACCTAAGGAAGATGAAGTGAGGGATAGAGATCTCTACTTCAATCATATACATTTTGATATTATTTCTAATACTTCCTCACTTGGGGTATTGGATACTACATGTAGATCTCACAATTGCTCAAATGTGCATGATATGAAGAGGGGTAGACCTTTAAAGAAAGGTGAGGTGGAATTGTGCATCGCTAATGGAGCAAGAGTCATTTCCAGTGTAGTTGGAACCTATAATTTATCTCTGCCCAATGGGCTTTTAATAGAGTTAGAGAACTATTATTATGTACCTACCATTAATAGAATCATCATATCTATATCTTGTTTGGAAAAGAGTGGATTTGAATTTCTTATAGAAAATGGTCCATGTTCTATTAGTAAAGATGAGATCTTTTATGGAAGTACCCCACTGTCCTATTGTCTATACTTATTAGAACTAGATACAAGCATATATAAGGTAAATACAAAAAGTCTAAAACTCAATAACTCTAACAAAATATATATTGACATTGTCGTATAGGGTACATAAATGGGAAATGCATTTCTAGACTTCATAAAGATGGTTATCTAGACTCTTTTGGTTTTGAACCAATAGATACATGTGAAGCTTGTTTGTTGGGCAAGATGACAAAAGTACCTTTCACTAGAAATAGTAGAGAGCAAGTGATCTATTAAGACTCATACATACTAATGTATGTAGAGCTTTTAGCACATATACTAGAGGTGGTTACTAGTACTTCATTACCTTTATTGATGACCTCAATAGGTATGTCTATGTGTATTTGATGAAACACAAGTCATAATCCATTGAAAGGTTCAAGGGTTTCATGAATGAAATATTGAACCCTCAGGGTATAAGTATTAAGGCACTTTGATCCAATCAAGATGGAGAATACTTAAGTCAGGATATTGAGGACCTTCTGTGAGACTGTGGTATTGTACCACAATTGACTCCACCTAGTACACCATGACATAATGGTGTATCTGAAAGAAGTAATCATATCCTATTGGTCATGTTGCGATCAATGATGAGTCTAGCTAATATTTTGACTACCTTCTGGGTATATGCTTTAGAAACCTTCGTGCTTACACTGAATAATGTGCTTTCTAAATCGACTCAAAAGGCACCATATGATACATGGATTGGGAAGCGTCCCAATATATATTTTATGAGGTTTTGGGGATGTGAAGCTTATGTGAGAAAATCGTTTCCCAAAAATCTTGGACCCAAATCACACAAATTTAATTTTTTGGATATCCCAAAACCAAGGGATATTACTTATATAACCCATCTGACAACAAAGTAGTTGTTTCTATGGATGATGTTTTCCTTGAAAATGAATTTATTTCTAAAGGAATTAGTGGAAGGAAAGTAGAACTCGAAGAGGTTTGAGACCAATAAGAAAACATTGAATCTATAGAGGAATAGAAGGAACAAGGAGAATCACAAACTGTTGTAGAATCTCAAGTTCTTCATGTAACACATAAACCTCACATATCCAGTAGGACATGCCTTGAGCCTTAAAGATTTTGATATCTTGTGACTCAAGAAGGCGATGAATTTTTTCATATATGATGAGCCAACAATCTACCTAGAAGCTACAGAGAGACCCTAGTATGAGAAATGACTTGAGGCCATAAGATCTAAGATGGACTCCATGTACACCAACAAGGTATGGACCTTGGTGGATCCACCTGAAGGGGTAAAACCCATAGGGTATAAGTGGGTCTTCAAGAAAAAGACCGACATGAATGGTAATGTACAAATCTATAAAGACTAATCTATTGCAAATAGTTTCAGACATGTTCAAGGTGTTGACTATGATGAAACCTTTTCACCGATTGCCATAGTTAAATCCTCCAAGATCATACTTGCAATTGCAACTTATTATTATTATGATATTTGGCAAATGAATGTTAAAACTACTTTCATAAACATGAATCATCTTGATGATGTATACATGACACAACCCAAGAGTTTTATATATCCAAATAATGGAAATAAAGTTTGTAAGATACGAAGGTCAATCTATGGATTGAAGCAAGCATCTCGGAGTTAGAATCTTTGATTAAATGAGTTAGTCCAAGAGTTTGGCTGTAGTCAAAATGAAGATGAATCCTATATTTACAAAAAGGTTAGTGGAAGCATAGTTGTATTCCTCATATTGTATGTAGATGCCATACTATTGATGGGGAATGACATCCCTACCCTACAAATGGTAAGAACTGGTTGGGAAGTACCTTCTCTATGAAGGATTTAGGCAAAGCATCCTACATCTTAGGGATTAAGATATATATAGATGCATCTGGAAGACTTCTTGGCCTAAGCCAGAGTACATAGACTGACAAGGTACCAAAGAGGTTCAACATGCATGACTCAAAGAGAGGAAATTTTCCCATGTGCCTTTGAATTAGTATCTCTAGAGACTAGTGTCCCTGTTCTTGTGAAGAATGGGAAGACATGAGTAAGATGCCATATGTGTTCACAATTGGATCTATCATGTATGTAATCTTATGCACTCATCCCACTATCTTGTATACTTTGAGCATGATGAGCAGACATCAGTCATATCCCACTAAAAGTCACTGGATTGTCGTAAAGAATATCTTGAAGTACTGGAGAAGAACTAAGGATCAATTCCCTCTTTATGGCGGCGAGGAAGAATTGGGTGTAAAGGGTTACATCGATGGAATCTTCTGAGATAAAAAAGATGATTATAGATCACAATATAGATTTGTGTTTTGCCTTAATAATTGAGCTATGAATTGGAAAAGTTCCAAGAAAGAGACATATGCTGATTCTACAACAACTACCAAATACATTGCTTACTTGAGCATAACAAAGGAAGCTATTTGGATCAAGAAGTTCATTAGTGAACTTGGCATGGTTCGATGTAGTTGAGTTGTATTGTGATAAGAATGGAGATATTTTACAAGATAAAGAACCTAAATAGCATCAATGTTCCAAGCATATACTTTGGTACTTCCATCTCATAAGAGAGATCATACCATGAGGAGATGTGAAGATTTGTAGAGTACCAACTGAAAGCATTATTGTTGACCAATTAATAAAAGTACTTTTGTAGCAGAAGCATGATGGTCATATAAGATCACTTGTCTCTAAGTGCAAGTGGGATTCTATTGGTATATGTTCTTAGAGATCCAGTCATATGATGATTGTAATGTGGCATAATGTACTTGATTTGATAATAATAAGGGCGATTCCATTTATAATGTTTGTTCAATTATGAAAGAATTATATAGCATGATAGATGTCTAAGGAAAGTTGTTACTTGATGACATATGTCTTCATGTTGAGGAATTGAACAATGATATCATAAGTATGATCAGAGTACATGCATTCTTGTTATGTCCCCAATTGGATATTATTGTGGAAGAAAAATAGATGACAATAATATATAAAACTAGAATGTGTGTTTATTGATGATAGAGTCTCTTTAGTCATGATATTGGATATAAAGTCAAACACATAAGATGTTGTTAGAGAATAATGTATCAGATAGACCCACCTTGAGAGTGATACATGGAACCATTTTGAATGCTAGTCAGAAGCAACTCTCAAAGTGATAGTGATGATTATAGTTCTTAGACCTAAATTCACTACAATCATCACATGCCATTCAATGAACTTTGATACCATCAAACATAACCTTGAATAAGGGTTGGTGTAATGGTGGTGCTCGGGTACATTGCGACACATGGAGATTGATTGTGAGTGATGTAGAATGCATTTCTCCCTCCTACTAGAGTTGATATACTGAACAATTGATATGGAAGAATGAGAAATGCATGGCCATGTGTGTGAGTCAATATGTGATATTTGAGCTCACATGTATCTGAATAGTCTGTTCTAGTTCAATAAATATAGATTCAGTATCAAGAGGATGATCATTCCATGCCTCACATTCAATGTGGATATCCTTTTTTGGTCGGTCAAAACTCCTTTAGCTTTTTATAATTTTTGATTCAATGTGGATATCTACGAAAAAGGAACTATACGATCATAGTAATACTATTTATAGATGTAGGTTGATTTGTTCTCTAACATTACAATTTCTTGGGTAGCAATGACGTGTTGCTAGATACCCCTCATTGCTTGTGATGTCATAAGCTAGTTATGGAAATTCACTACCAACGTAATTTGGGACCTATAGGGTCACACACATAGGATGCACTTGGAATATGATCTTAACCATGGATAAGATTTAAATTAGTTACTAAAAGTATTTAGGTAATCAACTTAAGCAACACTTGTTGTCATCAACCAAGTGGTGTCCAGTCGGCTGACTAGACGACATTTGAAACTGAGCGGGTGGAATCGGTCAAAAAAAGATGTGAAACAACCAATTTGATTGTGCCAAATGATTACAGATATGTGTAACATCATGCATTAATCATCACATTAAAAGCTAGTGTTATTATGCCGTTGACCATACGTCAGCCAACCAACTGGTCCAGTCGCTACATGGTCTAGTCGACTGACTGGTCATGCACAATTTTCGTCTAATCGTGAGATTTGGATTTTTTATCCCATGGGTTTTGGAAAGCTGAGTCCATCCACTCCTACATAAGGAGGTGTGGTCAAGGCTCTCAACACACTTTTCTTCTCACAATTGTGGTAACATGTGAGAGAGCCTGAGCAGTCTTACCTAAGAAATGGAGAGAAAGCAAGCAAAAAGGAAGTGGATGCTAGTACATTGACAAATAGAAAGACAACTCCTTCCCATAAGCTATGGAAGTACGATGTGACAAATAGAATACAACTCCTTCCAACACCGACAACAACCACAATCCTCATATCCATGAGTATGCTGAAGAAGAATGAGACGTATAGGCTTATGTACTACATGCTACACCGACCCTATGTTGATGATGTCTAGACAAGAGAGGAAGAGGGGGTGGTGGCTGAGGAGGGAGAGAGAGATGGCTAGGGTTTATTATGCTCAGAGTTTTCCTAGGAGCTCATGCTCTGATACCATGTTGACTTGAGTAATTGTATTCAATAATCAATATGGAAAGATATAAAAGAGTCTCCTTGTATAGGAGTAGAGAGAATGATAAACAAACTAATATATGTGGGACTATTGAGTAAGAAAACAAAAAATAAGGAAACAAAAAGACCAGAAAATAGGAAATATTGTCTCAACATGCCTCGTGCCCAACTCCTTGTACATTGCAACATGATAGTAGTTTCAGGGGATGATTCACTAATATGAAGTTTACTATGCATTGTGTTTGCACTAGTATAGAAATGATATATAACATCAAATTTGATGGTGTCGGTTACACATAAAAAATCGAAGCCATAGTACAACGACGTCGACTAAATAATACAACCGTCACCATATGTGAAGTCCTGCCAATTTAGAAAAGACAAGGGTACCACTTTTACTTTAATGTCGATTTCTTTTCAAAGAAACTGACATCTAAAATTACTCGTGAAATACAATTTTCTAGGGAGACAAATTTTCCTCTAAACTTTTCAATACAACGTCAATTTTTCCAAAACCGACGACACATGTTTCACGCCATGTTCCCGCAAAAAAAATTATCCTTCATTAGTTGTCGTTTGTTGTAAAAAAATCAAAGACTAATCACCCTTCGCGAGACAAAACTTATCCCCTCATTCGTTGTCAGTTTTTGACCAAGAACCTGCGACTAGGTGTTTTCACGCCTTTTCCCCACAAAAATCCCCCCCCCCCCCAATTTGTTTCTTCATCGTCAGTTTTTGTTGGGTAGCCGACAACTATGGTCCTAACACAAGAACAAATTTTTTTGTTTTATATGTGAATAGACGTCAGTTGTCATATCTAGAAACTGATGACTAAAACCCTAATGGGGTGCAACTTTTTTTGTTTAAATTTGCACTTAGTGGTCGGTTTTTCACATGTGACCAATGACTATTAGTATTAGGCGTCAAATTTTATAAACAACTGACAACTATAGGTAACCTAATAGAACCCGCATGAAATAAACACTTACCCATTCTCTGTTTCATTGTGGTTCAGGGTCTCTCTGTGAAATATGGTCTCACGATTTTCCCCTCGCCGACTGCCACTCTTCCTCCAGCCGTCGCCTCCACTATTGCTCTATGTCTGGAGCTTAGGAGGACGCTGCTAGTGTCTGCGGCTGGCCACCGCTGCCTCTCTGCCTCCGGCGGTGCCACTCTACCTCGATTGCCTCCAGATGCTAAGTTGGATGCCACCCTTGCTCTACCTCCACCATCGTCTAGCCTGCACTGCCACTCCATCCACCACCGCTCCAGCCTGCCGGCGCAACCACCTCCACCTCTGACCTCCGCCATTGTAGCTTGCTCAACCCCACCATTGCGGTGAGTGGCTAGTCAAAAGTAGATTTTGATTAATTAGGGTTAGTGATGCATGAATGAACTTAATTAATTAGATTTTTAATTAGTTTCTCTATTGTTAGTGATTGACTTAATTTATTTCAATAATTACTCATCAAGAATGTGTAGTTAACTAATATTGATTAATTAGGGTTAATGATGCATGAATTAGCTTAATTAATTAGATTTGCAATTAGTTTCTCTATTGTTAGTGATTGATTTATGTTAATTCAATAATTTCTCATCAAGAATGTGTAGTAATATTAATATTTATTAATTAGGGTTAATGATGCATGAATGAACTTAATTAATTAGATTTGCAATTAATTTCTCTATTGTTGGTGATTGATTTAATGTAGTTCAATAATTGCTCGTAAAGAATGCATAGTTTATTAATATTGATTAATTAGGGTTAATGATGCATGAATGAATTTAATTAATTAATATTACTTTCTTTTTGTCTTGTTAGTGATTGATTTAACTTAAAGCAATTTATTCAATAATTTCTCTTCAAGATTTTGTTGATTAATTAGGGTTAATGATGCATGAATGAACTTACCCAAATGGAAGAATGAATTAAATTAAATGATGTTACATAAAAGTTGGGATATTAATGATGAAACTATGATCTTAGGTATAAGAATGATAACATAGATACATGTATTTTGGTGGCCTAGAAACCCGTCTGAGATTTACTCATTAGGGGTAAATCTTGGATAGTCCCCAGTTTGGAATTGTTCTTGAACATATAATCTCACTTAGGATGTAAGTGTATAATGTCTATTCGATTTTCAAGATGTTTCATCAACACTTCCTTGTATGTTCTCTGAGTATGTATGTTGGTGGGCATTTTCCCATGTAAATCAATGTACTTGGAGAACTGTGGGGAAATGCTGCTGAAATTTTCTTGAAAACTAAATACACATTATACACTTACTAGTGAGATTAGGTGTTCAAGAATGGGATAGGCGGTACACACATTCATTATAAACCCTAATCATTTTACCCTAAACTGTAATATTTAAATCCCTTTACTTAATATTTAAACCCTAAACCCTAATACTTGTTTTCTCTTTGATCATAGAATGGATATATCATGGATGTCCATTCCAAATTGCTGCACCCCAAAGTTTATTGCTGGTCTTGATCAATTTATTAGATTTTTGGAGGAACATAGGAAACAACCTGGAGATAGGTTCTATTGTCCATGTAGGCATTGCAGTAACAACTTGAAAGTCAGTACTGGTGACAAAATCAAAAGCCATGTCATGTGCAACGAGATTGTACAAAGCTATACATAATGGTACTAGCATGGAGAGATTTCAAACCTGAGATCATTAGATGTCAATAGCAGTGCTTGTGTTGAATAAGAAATTGTCGATCATGACATAGATGTGGATGAAATGATTCTGATAGACATCGTTAATGTGATGCTGGATAATTGTGGGGTAGAGCACATCGATCCACCTTCCTTGTTTAGGAACATTGTGCATGATGCTGAGAGACCGTTATACACATGTTGTACTAAGTTTATGAAGTTGAGCGTTGTGTTGAGATTGTATAATGTGAAGGCTAACAATAGATGGAGTGACAAAAGGTTATTGTCATTATTTTCTCTGTTGAAAGAAATTCATCCTTAAGGAAATGAGCTTCCAATCTCAACATACGAGTTTAAGAAAATCTTATGCCCAATGGGAATGGAGGCTGAGAAGATACATGCATGCCCGAATAATTATGTATTATTTTAAAAGGACTATGTGGATTTAAAAGATTGTCTAAAATGTGGGGCATCAAGGTATAAAGTGATGACTTCAGGGAAGTTCAAAACTAGATATTCTACCAAGGTGATGTGGTATCTACCTATAATACCACAATTTCAATGCTTGTTTTCCAATCCGATGGATGTAGAGAATTTAAGTTGGATGTAGAGGTTAAGAAAAATAATGATGAGATCCTACGACATGCATCTGATTCCCCGCAATGGAAGAAGATTGATTTATTACACACTGAATTTGGTGAAGAAGTTGGAAATCTAAGACTTGGATTTTGTACTGATGGGATGAATCCATACGGCACAATGAGAAGCCAACAAAGAACTTGTCTTGTTATGCTTGTCTTATACAATCTTCCTTCCTATTTGTGTATGAAAAATAAGTATGTTATGCTGTCATTGTTGATGTCAGGCCTTAAACAACTTGAAAATGATATTGACATTTATCTTGAACCTCTAATTGATGACTTAAAGAAACTCTGGGGTGAAGGTGTGATGACCTATGATGCTTCACGTAAAGAGACATTTTATTTGTATGCTCTGTTGTTTTGCACTATTAATGACTTTCCAACATATGGGAATTTGTCTGGATACAGTGTAAAAGGATCCAAAGAATGCCCTATATGTGAAGAGAACACTGATTCAATATGACTAAAATATGGTGGCAAGACTGTATATCTTGGTCATTGAAGGTTTCTTCCCAAATTCCATCTGCATTAAAGGTTGTGCAAAGTATTCAATGAATGGAATGAGGAACTAAGTGCCCCTAAACCTACACCAGGGGAGGTTGTTTGTGAAAGAGTAGAAGATTTTGTTAGTTAATTTGTAAGAGATCACAATGTACCATTCCCACCCAAAGTGACAAATATTTATTCAAGAAGAAGTCAATATTTGAGATCTTCCTTATTAGAGTTCTTTGGCAGTTAGGCATTGTATTGATATCATGTATGTTGAGAAAAATGTCTGTGATAGCGTCATTGGTACTCTGTTTAATATACCAGGTAAGACTAAAGATGGTATCAAATCCAAAATGGACCTATGTGAAATGGGAATAAGGAAAAATTAACAGAAGTAGTTAGTAGTGATCGGAAAACATATTTACCTCCTGCTTGTTACACGTTGTTTAGAAAGGAAAAGAAATCTTTTTGTGAGTGCTTGGTTAATGTTAAGGTACCATAGGGTTACTCTTTCAACATATGTAGATTGGTATCAATGAAAGATCTAAAGCTGATAGGTCTCAAATCTCATGATTGTCACACTCTAATGCAACAAATATTGCCCATGGCAATTCGATCTATACTACCGAAGCATGCAAGATTTTCAATCACCATACTTTGTTTCTTCTTCAACAATCTATGAAACAAAGTTATTGATCCTGAGAATCTTGATAAGTTGCAAAGAGAAGTGGTTGTTACCCTATGTCCGCTTGATATGTATTTTCATCATTCATTCTTTGATATTATGGTATATCTTTTTTTCTACTTGACTAGGGAAGTGAAAATATTGGGACCAATTTTCTTGCATTGGATGTATCCTTTTGAATGATACATGAACATTTTCAAAAGTGACATTCAAAACAATTATCAGCTTGAAGGGAGTATTATTTAGGGTTATGTGATGAGAGAGGTTATGCATTTTTGCAATGACTTTTTGAGTGGTAATGATGCTCTTATAAATGACAAGAATATTGATGACTATTCTGGAAATGGGACTATAGGAGCACAAATGAAAGTAATCAGCCGTGAGCTATGGGAACAAGCTCACTTGTATATTTTATACAACATCGATGAAGTGAGTGTTTATATCACGGAACATACCAATTTCATCAAGAAACAATATCCTCGAGCCAATTCAATGTGGCTTGCTAGAGAGCATAACAAGACATTTATTAAGTGGTTTGAAGATAAAGTCTTACATCAACTATCTCAAACACCAAATAATATTGCTGAAAATATCAAATGCCCCACCTTTAAACCAAAAATGAATGTTATGTACTATAAAGGGTTTGACATAAATGGGTTCTCATATTACACAAAGTGTTAAGATGATAAGAGCATCATCCAAAATAGTGGGGCCACCCTTCAAGCATCTTCATTGTTTTTTTTCTAGTGTGAAAGATAAGAGTCCACATGAATCTAAAATGTCATATTATGGTGTCATTGAAGACATATGGGAGATTGACTATGTAGATTTCAGAATTCCACTCTTTAAGTGTAATTTGGTTGATAACACCAAAGGAGTTATAGTGGATTAATTGGGTTTCACATTAGTGAATTTTGAAAAGATTGGTGAGAAGGGTGAACCATTTATATTGGCATCACAGGTGAAACAAGTATTTTATACCAATGATCCTACAAATGAAAAATGGTCAGTTGTTATTCATGGTAAAAGACAGTTCATTGAATATCCTATAGATGAAGAAGAGTACTATGATAAGTATGATGACTCCAGTCCATTCTCAGTTGGCTTTCCAACACCAAATATTGAAGCTAACGATGAATTATATGTGAGTGGAGATCACACCGAAGGAATGTTAATTGATAAAAGATCTCAATATTAGAGGCATGCTTTTTTTAAATGTTTTTTTTGAATGTTAGAACTCAATTTCATTAAATGTTAAATGTTAAATGTTAAATATTTGATTGTTTTTATATGGCACTTTCAGTTGGGTGACCATGAGTATGATGATTGTGATGATGATTACCATGAGGGTGAGATGCCATGTCATGATGTAAGTTATACAATATATCTAGCTAATATATGTCCATTTATAAGTTATATCGTATATGTGTTTTTTTGTCAATTTTTCAGTTGAGGATGTACCCCCTGAAAACCTTATGCCACTTGATGAGAAACATAAAAAAATTGAAAAAATTAGGGACATCACTATGATGAACAAGTTACTATAATAAAGGGGCAATGGACCAAAATTGGTTGTGGATTTTGATCATACAGGAAATCTAGTTGGAATGAACCACAACTCGTTTGTTTCATATCTTGGGGTTCTTACCCATAACCATTGTAGTGTAAATGTAGATTCTTGGCATATAGTTCCTAAAGGGAAGAAAGACTTAGTATGGAAAGAACTATGTGTGAGATATTATCATTTACAATTCTATTTTTTAGAATACTCTATTAAATATATGACATTTTACAGAGTATATTTGAACTAGATGAAAGCCTACATCATAAATAGGTGATGTAACACTGTAGGAGGGTCCTAAGGAACTATAGGACAACTCTCAACCAATAATATATCAGCCCATGAACAATGGAACTACTTGGACCCGATTGAGTGGGAGGCGTTTATATATCTATATACCTCATTTTATATATGGTGATCTATTTTCTTATATACTAATGCATACATAATATATGTTTTGCATTCACTTACATAGGATCTGTTAAGATTTTGAAATGACTCATGTGGGATTTCTAGTTCCATCATTGATCAGTCTTGTAAATTAAGACCCTACATCAGTTACCTTATACTGCTCTATCACTTTAAAATATTTTGGTGAAAAGAAAAATAACGTGATAAATGCTCCATATGATGTTGGGTAAGTTTACTTTGCTTATATTTTTGACTTAAGAAAATTACATTTCATTGTGGATTCTGAGTTATATATATTTTACTTTCTTATCACTAGAGGTAAGCATTGGGAGTTACTGGTTGTAATCCCTGAGACGATGACTATGTATTATCTTGATTATAAGGTGAAAAAATTAGGCCGTTCGGGACACGATTTGAAGAGGCCATTATACACATGAGAAAATTTTATATTTATATCCGTTAAAATCTATTGTTACACAACTATTTACTAATGTAATTCAATGTGTTACAATAACATATATGACTTTAAAAGATTTCAAAAATGTTGGAGGGAATGTGGACAAGAAAAGAAAGTGATAGTTTGGAAGAATGTGGATGTGGTTTCCTGACTCGAATGCATATTTTATTTATGTGAACTATGCTTATTTTTATTTACTAACATTTTGTATGTTGAAATTTATAGTGTACCGTACAAGACAACGGTTGGACATGTGCATACTACATGATGCGGTATATGGACTTGATAGTCAGATATGCTGCACAAGACATTGAAAACATAGAACATGTAATATATAGTCTTGATCATCATAAGTATATATAGTCTCATTACATAATATAAAAATATCAAACTTATTAATTATATATATACATCATTCTCTTTACAGGTGTTTAAAACTAGTAACTTAATTATAGGGGAAAAGGTGTTAGATGTACATATGCCCTATACGATAGAAGAATTAGGAGACATAAAAGAACAATGCGCAAAAGCCTTTGAAAGGGAGACAATTTTTTATTATGATTGGGGTACTGATTATAAAAAATGATAATTCTAGAACTTTGATATTATTATTTCTGTATGTATGTGGTGCTTATATATACATTTGTGAATAACTTTTTTTTGAATTGTCTTATTGAAATTTGATCTATATACATGTGTGTGAATGTTAAGATGAATGAATGAATGTGCTTCTACATGTGTGTGAATGTGAAAAGGGATAAAATGAATGAAACTACATGTTTCTACATGTGTATGAATGTGATGAATGAATGAGACTATAGATTTTATATGCGTGTGAATCATGTGAATTAATTAATTATGTTTCTACATGTGTGTGAATCACATGATGTATATATAAATGAATGGAACCACATGTTTTTATATGTCTTGATCATCTTGTTATTGTAGGTTTGTAACCTGTTTTTAGGTTAAAATAATAGGATGATATAAACCTATGTTCAGAATTAAACTATAGGTTTTGCATCCTGCTGACCAGCTAGACAGTAGGCCTGCAAGCTGGTATTAAAAAAATGAAATTTAGTCGTGGTTATTTATAATAACCATCCATAAAAGTATACGTCGTCAGTTTTCAATATGAAACCGACGACTATGCCTTGACATAGGAATCGATTAATGAACCAGAACCGATGACAATTTGTCTGTATTGCCTTGACATAGGCGTCAGATAATAAACTAGAACCGACGACAATTTGTGTCTGTATTGTCTGATTTTACACATAACTGACTACGGACCAAACATTTTTTGTTTGAAAATGGAGTTGGTCATTGGTTTTACATAAACCATCGATGAAAATGTGCAGGGATAGGCATCAGTTTTGTTTACATAACCAAAAACTATGGATCCTACCAGTGTCAGTTCTTTTTCAGTTGCAATCGGGGTCGGCTCTGCGTTGTCAGTTTTAGAACTGACGTCGTAGATTTCTACCTTTACTGTCTCCCACTTGGGTGTCACTTTGAAACCAACGCTAAAAGGCTATTATAACTGACGTTAAAGGTAGTATCTGTACTACTATTGATTTGCTGTCGGAGGTTCAATCTCCGCACTTGTGGTGCATTTGTTGTGAACCAACATAAATTTGGCTAGTTGTGTTTGTGTAGCTTGTTGTGAGCCTTGCATCTACCATGGTCACTCTAGCATGAAATCTATGTCCTTTGCAAGCCAATATTGTTAGGTAAGAGTAAGGATGAGCATTGAGCTGGGTTGTACTACGTTTTCATCGGCCCATGCCTAAGATCATATCATAAAATGGGTTGTGGGCTAGGTTTAGGGTTGGATAAAATGAAAATCTTAGCCCATATATGATTAATGCAATACATATGGGTTTCAAGTCTGGTTCCAACTGAACCAAATAACATTCTAAAAGAAAAGTATTTTCAAACATATATGTAAAAATATATTATTAATAGAGTTTTGTAAATATATACTAACTGGTAAATGCAACTATATGTATAATCTATAAATTGACCAGACTTACAACTTGTTATATAATTCAAATGGATGAAAAGAATATTGTCAATATCATACATGTTTACAAATTAAAATTATATCCCATGCATTTATAAGATATAAGTAAAAAATATCCAACAATATTTGGAACATTTTGCAATCTACTGATGATTAGAAAATATGCATTCAATTTCAATGAATGGGCTAGACATGTCTTATTGAGATGGTTTGTGAAACACATCTAGTGTTAGTATTATACATCCAATCAATAATGTTAGGTTTTGTTATAAATCATTTCATACATGTTAAATATCGAATGGTTTCATATACATTAAATGTACTCTAATACAACATTTTCTTAGTTTTACTAGTATGACCAACTAATCATATTTAGTTTCAATAATTTTGGTCAATTTTTTCATACAAATGATCCATATTATATATAAACATGTAGTTCTATATACATGTATAGGTGTTAAAAATAGGTATCTGAATTTTCAAACTTGGGTTTACCTTCACCTTGACTTGACTCGTATAAAACTTAGGTCAAATGTTTTGGCCAGCCCACATGTGTAAATTATATAGATTAGGTCAGGATTGAGTTATACAAGATGGAACATGGGTCCATTTAGGTTGGTCAAGTCTTATGCTCATTCCTAAATGAGAGGTCCTCTACATCCTTCTGAAGTCCTTAGACGTACTATAGTTGGGGTTCACTAGGGAGAACAATCTGATGGGGGATCTCTCTCTCATCTTGGTAAGAAAAGAGGGGGTCTACATAGGTTATACTATCATTAACATGCCTTATGCATCTTGCTTAAGCCTGTCAGGTCCCTTATCCCAGTTTGGCTCAACTCAAGGATATCAAAATGTTGAATGGGTTGGTCCATGGCTAGTCTGGTCTGGTTTATTTTGATTTTGTTTGACGACTCATTTGGTTTTGGTCTAGTTGTCCATATGACATATAAGATAAAATTACATATATGATAAGGTTCTGTACCTTGCCCAAAATATCTCATGGATCCTATGGTCCTAAAAATAATGAAAAAGCTAAAGAAAATGTTAAATTGATAAATCTCAGAGTAGCCACATTGTTCTATTTATTGAATAAGAAAAAATGAAAGTGGGTGCTTAGATATGAGGGAAAACACAAAAAGCCATATTATGACTCTACCCAAGGATAGATTGGAAAGATATGCACTAGTTTAGAGATCAAACTCAACAATCTAGTTATGAGCAAAAGAGTTCATAGTACCCCCATCTCGCCCGATAACGATATTGCAACCTTTTCATACATATATAATTGAAAAGATAATGATCGATGTTATTATTAGAGACAATGGTAAAAAACATGATAAATATTTCTTAAGTTGGTGAACCATTGGGGCTAGAGACGACCATGTATTTCCCATCATAGCTCTAAAGGCTCTAAGTTTTTGGTTTGTTGTGGTCCTAATTGCTTTTGGACCTTCCACGACGGAGATCCATCACTAACAACTGAGACCAATGTGTAAGAAGAGAGAAATTTAATAGAGAAGGATCCTATATCGTAAAATGGTGTGTAGATACCGATAGTCATGAATTAAACAATAGTAGAGTAGAGAAAGTATATATTGAACATCCTAGAAATGTTAACAAAGAAGTTGGTGTTAGAGGAAGGATCTTCTAACCACATGTAGAAAGTAGAAGAGGGAGATAGTTTTCTCTTTGGCTTTAGGTGAGACAATAGGGGCATGGAATATAGAGGGTGTGAGGTTGTATTTATAGGTGGATTTTAGGGTTTAGGGTTTCCAAATGGAAGATTTTTGAAGCATCAGAGGATCATGCCAATGTGCACGAGCTGTGGGCCATGATCGAGGCCATACGCCACATGGAACCAACAGATTGCTTTATTCTGCCAGGTGGCCTGGGCTGGATAAAGCCAATTTTTGATTTTATGGATATTTTAGGAATGTTTTGGAGAAAATTATGGATAAGGCCAATTCCGAATAAAGATTAATAAATAATGTAGGAGACAAAATGTACACTAATTCAAGATTACAATTCACTATTATCCAGAAGATATGTATTTATTGTGAGGATAAAGACAATTGAATTATCTGTGGGGAAAGAGAGAATATTTTATTTAGAATAATTGAAGGGATAATTTATAAAAATGGCTTATAAAAGTGAAAATAATTAGAAAATTTCAATTAACTCCTGATAATAAATTTTCTTTACAGAAAGTCCCAAATTGGGTTAATGTGGATAGAAATGGTGAATTAAATAGGCTAAAAATGTGGGAAAATATGGAAAAAGGTTAAGAGGGATAAAACATGGAAAATGTCAAAAAATATGAAAATGTGGGAAAGTATGGAAAAATGATAAAATGTGAGAATGTGAGAAAATGGAATGAGCTTCATCATTAGCCATGTAGGGAATGTGAGAAAATGGAATGAACTCCATCATTAGCTAGAGAATTAACATTTGTCATGATTAATCTTCTTCATGAGTGAAAATGGGGTGTCAAAAGTTTTCCCCTCTCAAGGAAAGGTTCGATATAAGAGTGTGAACTACAGGTTTGAGCCAAGAATCATCATTTTTGATCATGAATGGTGAAAAGGTTGGGCTCATCAAAGATGTTACGACAAACATTGTGGAGGGTGGAAGGCGTAAGTGGTGTCTTTTTCTTCTAAGGATGAGCTATAAGGATAAGATTCAGAATAAATTATTTCTCTGATGTAAGGATAGCCTTGTACTTAGGCATTTACTTGTATTGACCATTCAATCATTCCATTAGAGTTTTGATATGTCATAACACATTTTCGATCCACAAACATGACTCTCATCAATATTGCTTCAGTTCTTAAGTCTATATATGTCTGATTCTCCCACTAAATCATGCCTTAGTGGGAAAAGTTGGATGCATAAAAAAAGATGGGATTTGTGACTGGTCAGAGATATTAAGACCAAGAATTGGAATCATTGAAATGCATGTCAACTGCTCTGTTGTAAAAACATCTTGAAAAGTAGTGATCATCTTTCTTCTCTTTCAATGCATTTTCATTTTAGTTCTTTTTTCATTTTTATGAATGGAGGAGTGTACTAAATTAGGGTTAGGACCACGACCGTAAAAAGGTAACATTTGGTGAGTTTGCCTACATGTAGTAGGGCTTTGATTGCTCAAGATTCAAGATTAGGCATCAGAAAAGATACCGGTTATAAGGTGACATTTATGGCCAATAACTTCTCTAGTCAATCATATGCTCCCTATATCATCTGTGATATGATAGGATAAAGTTCTTTTGAAGAGTTCTAAAACTAGTTGATATCAACATCAGGTAATCATCTAATAATGAGCTAGTCTTTAGAATGTGTTGCTCCACTGGCCCATCATCAATCCCCCATATTTTGACTAGTGATTACCCCCAAATCTCTATTTCTCTCTTGATTTGATCAAACTTCTTTTTAACTGCATTTCCATTGAGAAAGGATCATCAAATATGGAAAAAATAGCATATGTGATCATCTGAAAGATCCTACTATATGTAGGACTGAAATCTTAATATATGTTTAGAACATGATTGGTGTAGTTTTAGGTCATGATCTTGGATCTCACAAAGATTTGGAAATACAAGCATAGGACTGGTTCGAGGGCCCGAAAAAACTGAAAATATGAGCATAGGATTGGTTTATTTTTAGGTCATAATTCGACACCATTGATTGATTCGTAAATGAAGACACAATTAGCCTAGTTTTAGATCATGATCTAAGGACCATAGATGGGGTATCAAATAAATTTTTATGTTTGGAGCATTTTTAGTTTTCAAAAGTGCTCAAGATAGATAAGGTTGGGTATTAGGCAAGTTTCTAGATTAAAGGTAACCTTCACGGCTAGTGACTATCTCAGTTTGTTGTGTACTCCTTAGATTATCATCCAGTCATTTGAAGAGTTCCAAGTTGCTTGTTAGGAATTTTGAAAACATTGTCTTAGTTATTGTGGTTCTTTAAAAGTTCTCAAGATGGATACATCAAGTATCAAACAAGTTTCTAGATTTAAGGTGACCTTCATGGGCAATGTCTGTATTGATCATCTATCTAATCCTTAAAGCATCTTCTTATATTATTAAGATTGGGCTCTAGACAAATATCTAAATTTAAGGTTGCCTTCATTTCTGATGACTGTATCTATCAATTGTACATTCTTCCAACCTTTCTTCTTTTTTAAAAGTGCTCAGGTAGATAAGGTTTGGAAACAGACAAGTTTCCACACTTAAGGTGGCCTTTATGATTAGTGATAGTATCAGAATATTGTCTTCTCCATATCACATATCTTGAATACAATATGGTTCAACATGATAAAAGAAATATTTGGATACTGTACATAGGACTTTGATTGAGGTGCCTTACTATTGACATGGATTTAATAAGGACTAACCGCTCAAGTGTAGGGCTTCGTTGGATTCCCCTACTTAACTATAATACTTGACTTCAAGGAGACACCTATTTAGGATAGGGATTGAATGTGTATTCCTCTTTAGGATAGGATGTGGTCCATGAAGACCATCTATTTGGGATAGGGCTTTTCAAATTAGTTAGAGTCAGTTGATGTATGCCCATTTTGAATAGGGATTTAGCATAAATGCCTATAGAGTATAGGGTTTGAGGTTGGGATGACTACCTAAATCTATTGGAAGATAATGATGCCTTTTAAGGATATGTCTTGTGGTCTAGCTGAAGGTCTTAGTCTAAGATCTGAAAGAAATTGGAAGATAAAGAGCATGATTGGTTTAGTTTTAGGTCATAGTCTAAGACCCAAAAAGATTGTAAGATAAAGTGCATGACCATTAGTCCAATTCCAGGTCATCGTCCAGGACCCAAGAAGAGGTTTGGAAATGTGATCGTGGGTTTGGTCCAATTTTAGGTTATGACGTAGGACCATTAAAAGATTGAAAGAGACCATATGCATAAGTGGTCATGGTTGAGAGTGCCTAGAAGAGTGTAGGACTTTTAAATTGAGGCAAAAGCTCAAGAAAACGTGCTTCCACTAATCACATGGTTGATGACTCTATGTCATGCTTTATCTGTGAAGCCTGATGTAGGTTGTATTGAAATTTGAATTCCTTAGTTTCAACTATTTTGGAGGTAAGGAGTTTTAGGGATGATGAGAATGATGATTTGAAATCAAGGTCCAACATATCATTTTGTCTACTTTGGTGATGTTGTGTTTCTAGTGGCTTTGTGAAAGTTGATCAATGCATCTTGCTTAGAGAAGTTGCTTGAAGTTGCTTGTCCATGTCATCAATAGAGGTTGTATTATGCTAGAGCTGCTGTGACATAAGTGTTCTTAGGAGAAATGAGATCATTGTAGCTAGGATGTCCTTCTACAACATCTTTGGACCAATATGTCCCTTGACGATTTGATAGCTATTGTGCTAATAGAATTTCATGAAAGGAGACATTAACTGATAAGAAGTAACCCCTGTTCATGGGTTGTAGGTATGTCTTCAAATGTAGGTAAGGTTTTTAGTATCTTAGGTGATGATGAGCCTTGTCTGACTCTTTCTATGAAGATGTAGCAAGAGTTGTTGGATCTAGATTCAAGATAGATTCTATCTTTGTACTAAACAATTTGTTATGAATTTCTACTTACAAGCTTCTGTAGATGATTCCCCGATAGACTCTATTGGTGGAGATATGGCATGATTTTTGAAGGATACCTTCTTGATGTTGAAATGATCCTTAATGCTGACGTGTAGTGAGTCCACTATCATATCAAATTTTCCTTCTTCATTCTTCTTTGGTGAGGTAAAGGATTATCATGATTTGAATTAATGATTGTAGCATTCTTCCCTATTCTTTTGTTTCATACGTTTGATGTCTTCTTTTGACATTAATGTGATAATATTGGTCAACAAAAAGTTGTTTTAAGTTTATTTTGATGTGACATACCATGTTTGTGTCTTATTATGTTGTTGTTCACCATGAAAAATGTTAAGATCTAGAACTTGTATGGCTTTTTTGGTGTTGTTTGTTTGTTTTTTTTGGGCTTAGGCTGCTGGTCAACATATAGGTTTTCTAGGCTGAGACCCTTTTGAGGATTTAGTGGTAACCCATGTTAGTCTAGACCCTTGTCATAAGATGCAAGGGATGGTCATGTAATCATTGTAGCTTATTAGATGGTAAATGAAAACTATCCTGCTCACCCTACCTTCCACTTTTAAGTATTAGAGTTTAATGTAGTTTGAAAGTCCAAACATGTTTGATCTTGAATAACATTTTCTATGAATGAGTTGCTTCTTCCCTTGGGATGATCATGGACAATATACCACTAGGGGAAGGTTTGTTTAAGATGGATTTGATGCTCCACTGACTCTTGATTTCATGATTGTATGACTCAAGTTGTGCCATGTAGAGAGTATTCAAGTGGTAATTCCCTATCCAATTGGATTTATGTGTCAAGTATCAGAGACACCTCTATGGTCTCTATTCTTGACATTTCTTTATGTATGTAGTTTATCAAAAGCATGTATCAACATTGTTAGGTATCCTTTGGACTTAGTTGTTCACCATTTCAATATTTTTTACATTTAATTAAATGGGAATTGACGATCAGAACCTTAGGATGGGAGTTTTTTACTACCAAAAAAGAGTTTTTATGATCCACTAGTCCTGATGTCATGCATAATTAGCAATTCACCACAAGCATATGTCCAATTTTGATGACCTTTAGGCTTCATAACTAACATACATCCAATTAATTATTTTATGTTGTGGACATTGATGCTCAGAGCCTTAGGATGGGAACTTGAATTGAGGATTAATGGGAGCTTCTTAGAGAAGGTTTCCCATGTGTGGTTCCCAAACTAGATCATCATGAAGATTGTGAGACCTCAACAATGCCACAAGGGATCCACATATCCTTATTGTCACAACCTCACTTTTCAGCAATCCCCAATTAAGGAAGGCCAGATGAGAGCCATCACCTACAAAAGTTACCCAAGGATCTAAATTTTAATAAAAAAATATAAAATAATTTCATTCGTTCAAAATTTTGTTTAATAAGATGCTTAAATGAACTTCCTATCATTAGGACTGTACTTTTGAGAAAGAAACATCTAGATGAATCCTCTTTGTAAATCTTTGATTCTTTCATGACATTTCCATCTTTAGCTTCACATCCTTTATCATGTATATCAACTTAAACCTAAAACCACATGAAACAAATACGCGATCAGTATGTTTCCATAATGGTACATGGGTTGCATCCAAAATGTGCAAATAAATAACATGTTTTCCAACAAATATTTGCAAATAAAAACTGGAATTTTTTTGACATAGTCTTTCTTTTATTTGTTATTCATAGTGGCATCATAATTGAACAACACTAAATAAATAATCAACATATTAATTGTTCAATCCTCAAGACAACTTCAAAATGCACTGACAAACAAAGGTCATTATTATTAGGCGTAACCACGCACCTTGATGGTGAGCCATGCAAATTATCATGCAAATACACTTCAAACATATCATCTAAACAACAAGCAAATCAATCAGTCCACATTTAGTCTACATGAATATAAATTCTAAAGTGTCACCATCACATATTAATCACACTAGACACCACTCAGATCCTATTCTAGGATTTAGGTTCTCTTGGGGTATTTGAGTCATGCTTTAATAGCCTAATTCCCATGTTCATTGATATATGACTCAAGAATCATAATTCACATTAAGTGTTGCCCTGATTGTCTAATCTACTATATCCCTTTATTATGGTCACTCGGTTCAGATTAGGTACAATAAGGTTATAGTAAGTTACATCATTGAAGTTTAGGATCCTAATTACACATATTAAGGATCATCCATTCTGAAAGTCCTAGTTTCTCATCATTATTATCATAATCATCTTCTATCCTATAATGTTCAATAATATCAGATAAGAGCATAAAATAAAGGGTTATTAAGGTATTCAACATGGTATTACCCAATTCTAGGATTTAACTACATTAATCACCTCATCAGCACATATTGAACCACTTTTTAGAATTAGAAACATAATTATATTCTAGAACTAATTTATTTAGATTCTAAGTGTTGTCTTGATCAATTTTCATATATAACATGTCATGATTTGATCTACCAATATGTAGTTATGATTATTTAAGATTATCAAATCTGGGCCAACCAGAAAGCGCCACATCATCATATTACCTGTATATTTTCTTTACCTCTGTATGACTCTTAAGTCAGAGGCATAAGACTTCTGTGCCCTCTGCCTTGAACGTGCACTGGGTTTTCACTCTGGTCATTTCATTCTGACCCATCTCCTTCTTTGCAGAAGGAAGACCCCGTTAGTATGGAGCATCTGCAGCCGCATGAGTTCTTATTCCCACCGCCCTTGCACAACTGACACATGCCCAGTCCCCTTTGTTGAGTCCCTACAGACTCCATGACCTCCTCAGTCTAGTTAGAGACCATCGGGGCTGGTGTGGTGAAGCATTTCTTCGTATCTATTTCATACGCGGTGAGAGATACAACCTTAGACAAAAAAGCATCTCCTCAGCTCCACCTACCATCACTGTTAACGGAGAGTTATCCTCTCATTTCTTGTGTTGACGCTTACGCTTGCATCGATCATACACATGAGCCACATCTAGAAGCAAGGCCTCAAAGCACTACCTCCACATGCCTCCACTTCCTCATTGTCTCCGCACGATCATGTGTGGGCATGGGAGGTCCACAAAAATGCCTCCATCTCCTCCACCATTCTGCGATACCGACACTACCGCCCAGATCTCTATCTCTCCCAATGTCGGCGACAAAGGGTGAAGCAACACCTACCGTAGTAGGTAACAACCCTGACTCCTCCCCCTCGTCTTCACATCTCTATGTACACATACCTTGATGTGTTCTCTACACAAACACAATCGTGTAGTAGGAAGTGGTTAACTCTCCTAGCTCGACAAGGCCTCTGAAGGGTCATCCAATCTTGCTATGGTGTTCCCAAAGTGTTCCCAACCTAGAAAGCATCAAGGAGAGTCATGGCATGGTGCCATGTTACTCTATGCGCATTGATTACCTGGGTACGGAATAGAGAGGTGCAACATGAGATAGGAAACCCTAATTGTGGCAAGAGATCAACAAGGCATCGATGAAGAGAGGTTTTGAAGTCTACGAGACATGAGGGATGTCTTTACGAGGACTATGAGTTTCCCCTTTTATACACAATGGGTGAGAGATGTATTCATATTCCATGATTCACTAGAAAAGAAGATAATCAAAAGCACTAATCAACATGCCTAAGCCTCACAAAGCATGACCATATATAGGTTGCGAATACCAATTAAGCATTACATACTCCTTTTGAGTATACAAAGTTTGAATCGAGATAATGTTATTTGGCGCATAAATATTGTGTTGCAACTCTTTGCGAGATAACTACTCCTTTAATTATTCAAAAAACCATGTATGCTATTTTCCCTTACAACTCACATATTGCTCCATGTTTTGGTTATGCAAATTTCAAAAGCCATTATCAATAATCTATGTACAACTTCCTTCTATTTATTTATTTTGCGCCACAAGCCCCCATGCTATGAAGGTGATTAACATTATTATTCCACCAATAATATCATTAGGGAACTCACAAATCAATTCATTTATATAATCTAATTTTTACCAAAATGAGGATATAACATTCACCAGTCCTTAAAAGGAATTTTGTCCCCAAAATTCAACTCTAGTAAGGTTAAGGTGAATGATCACTCATCTTTTATTCAAACTTTAGGGTCAGAAACCCTATTTAGACATCCTTAACATCTTTTATTGATATACAAAGACCTCATTTATTACTAAGATTGATACCTAAAACTAGTTCAAGGTATAACCACATCCTTAGTATTTGCATGATACTATCCTTTAGTGATTACATCTACATGGGTGATTGCAATTTCATTTGGTGACTATCTTTTCACCTAGGTTTCCAGCCTTTTATTCCTTTATTTTCACATAAGGGTGAGGTAACACCTCTAACCCTAGGTCATGACATTAAGTTAAACTTAAGATATTAATTCTCATATCTCAATTTTGAGCATAACATGTGCCCACCTAATCTCTCTCACCCATAACAAGATGAAATAAGCATTTGGTTGCAATCCAAAAACAAAGTTCATCCCATTCCAAGAGTAGAGATGGTGTACCCACACATTTTCTAACAATTTCACATTTTAGGTTCCAATTCATGAATACTTTGGTTTCCACATTTCTTATATTTCATGAAGTCAAGTGCCTTTTCCACTCTTGAGGTTGTGTATGCCTCCATTTGAGATTTCATCATTGCATGACTTCTTTATATATTTTTATACTTATACTTTAGGTATTATGAGACTTACCACTTCCTTGAGGTATCTAGGGGTATATGTACTTTTGGAGTGATCTCATCCTTATGCATCTAGGGTGTGACTCTCACATTCACCCCTTGGGCCACATGAAAATCACAAAGGTGGTCAATCTCCTGAGACATGGGCGTCAGACAAACATAGTTGTTACCTCCTGACCAGATGGTCTTATGCATTCATGGCACAATCAACTCCTAATCCCATCGGTCCTATGTACCTTTAATACACCCTACATGACCTTAGGATTGACTTAGGACTCTACCCTTCCCAAGGGTTTCTTTGAGATATTATAGCTTTAATTATTATCATGCACATTATTTTCATATGTAATTGTTTAAACTGGATTTCCTCCATCTCTGATGATGCTCATTATTCATTTTATATCCTTGGTTGGACTCATGGCAACTTTCTCTTCTGGGCTGAATCACATACCATCAGTCACATCTATAGTGACCTTTCTTCATGTCCATAAGAGATGTCATACTTGGGTTCAAAGAATCATATTCATTATATGTGCTTTCATCTTTTATATCCTTATTTCTTTACATTCAGGTGACATTTAATGTTACCTCGATCTTTAAATTGGTTCAATTAACTTACCTTTCTCGGGAAGGTCCTAACCTAGGGCGCCTTCATGGCTCATAGGAGGAAGTTAGGCTCTATAGCCACAACCTGACCCAAGGTCTAAGGTTTTGCCTCCCCCATAGGTCATCTTCCTACACTTGGGTTGACCCACCCCAGGTTGGCACACTAGCCCTAAAGGTTTCATATTTTCTTTTTTTAATGCATGGTTTTTTTACTCAACCTCTGGGATACCCTCTCTTAGGGTCTTGTCCCTATAGTGTATGTTAGGACACCTCTCAATCTGGAGCTAGGTTCCATGGTGGTCTTCCCAAAATTGGGGCTTGACCTCATATGACCTTCCCAATATTCATTATATTCTACTCTAACCTCATATGACCTTCCCAATCTAGGGCTTGGTCTAATCCTTATATGACCTTTGATGTCTTCCCCAATTTAGGCAGATGACCTTTGATGTATCCCCCTATTCATGCGGATGACCTTCAATGTCTCCCCCCATTCAGGCAGATGACTTTGCTGTCTCCCTCTATTTAGGTGGGTGACCATATATATCATACATCCAAAGGTGGTATGAGTGGTTAGAGCAAGTTATATTCATATTTTCACTTTCATTTATAACCATTGGCTACTTATATTTCTTAAAACTTTTCTCATTCATTCCTTGTTCCTCATGCACAATTGCATGGAAGACGGATTCACCTAACTCATCATCATTTTTTTCTAGCCATAGTATTTTGAGCATACATTTTACATTATAACTTCTCAAACTTTATTTGCCCAATCTCTGTGGTATACCCATTGGATAGGGGTAGTCATACTCACTTTCTAGGAGTAGTCCTAGTTGCATACCCACCCAATGGGGGTACATCTAATAACATACCCAGTCTCAAGGAGTTTTCTCTATCCATCCATTCCTCTAGAGATAGCATTAGGGTAATGATCATATTATATTCATGTTTTCATCTTAATGTATAACCATTGGTTATTTATGTTTCTCATGTGTATTGAAATATTTCTTTCTTTTTTCTTTTCACATGCATCATTTATACATTTCTTAACATTCATACGTGGAAGTCTTTGTCATATAGACTTATTTACAATTTTATTAATTCTCATTACTCTTACCCTAATTAGGGTTCATTTGGGTAAGGTTTTCATTTTACCCATTCCACCCCATTTCCCAGGATTAGGGTTTTATGTGAGGGTTAGAGACTATACCCTACCTCTTAGGGTTTCTATCTCCCATGAACAACTAGGGTTTTTCCTAACCAACCCTAGTTCTATCTAGGGTTACTCACACAACGAAAACCCATAATACATTTTTTATCTTTACTTTATCATTATTTCCATATTACAAGTACATTATTATTTTCACGTTACATGTACATTATCATTACTATATTGCACGCACATTATTATAGGTACATTAATTGACAGAGGATGTCTTAATCCTACTTCTTCACAAAAACCCTAACTTGAGATGAGATGGGAGGTCCCTTTTAGCTCTTATTAAGTAATGAGGATGAGATGTAGGTGATCAAGATGAGAAGAAAACCTAAATGTATTTTACTTTGGGCAAAAACATCCAACTTTTTCCAAGAAGGATGCATGGGCTCATGATTCCTCATAAACTGCCTAGCACTGTGGAGGAAACTTTTTCCCCATCCCCCAGGTTGTGGTCTCTTCTAGACACCTCATTCTTTAGAAAATACCCTAATAATTCCCTCATATTTCAACAGATTACTTAAAATTATAAACTATTAAATATTATTTGAAAAATCTAGCACTCTGATACCAAATGTAACGACCTCACTTTTCAATAAACCCCCAACTAAGGAAGGCCAAAAAGATGAGAGCTATTACCTACAAAAATTACCCAAGGACCAAGATTTCAATCAAAAATATAAAATGATAGATAATTTCATTCATTCAAAATTTTGTTTTACATGAACTTCCTATCATTAGGACTATACTTTTGAGAAGAAACAATTGGTTGAATCCTCTACTTTCATGACATTTCCATCTTTAGCTTTGTGTCCTTTATCAAGTATATCAACTTATACCTAAAACCACATGAAACAAATACACGATTAGAATGTTGCCATACTGGTATGTGATGTGCATCCAAAATATGCAAATAAATAACAACACATATTCCAACAAATATTTGCAAATAAAATGGGCATTTTTTCACATAGTCTTTATTTTATGTGATATTCATAATGGAATTATAATTGAATAGAACTAAATAAACAACCAAAATTTTAATTGTTCAATCCTCAAGAAAACCCTTAAAAGCACTGAAAAACTAATTCGGTTATTCTTAGGCGTAACCACGCACCTTGATGGTGAGCCATGCAAATTATTATGTTGAATACACTTCAAGCATATTATCCAATCAACAAGCAAATCAAGCAATCCACATTTTAGTCTAGACGAATATAAATCCTAAAGTGTCACCATCACATATTAATCACATTAGACAGTACTCATGTCCTATTCTAGGGTTTAGGTTCTCTTGGGGTATTTGAGTCATGCATTGATAGATTGGTTCCCATGTTCATTGTTTTGACAACTCAAGAATGGTAATTCATATTAAGTGTTGTCCTGATTATCTAATATACCATATCCCCTTATGATGATCACTCAGTTCAAAATAGGCATAATAAGATTATAACAAGTTACATCATTAAAGTTTAAGATCCTAATTACACATATTAAGGATCATCCACTCTGGAAGTCCTAGTTTCTCATCATTATTATTATATTCATCTTATATTCCTATCATGTTCAATAATATCAAATAAGAGCATAAAATAAAGGTCTATTAAGGTATTCAACAAGCTAATACCAAATTCTAGGGTTTAACTACATTAATCACTACTTTAACACATATTGAACCACTTTTTAGAATTAGAAGCATAATTAGATTCTAGAACTAATTTATTTAGATTCTACGTGTTCTCCTGATCAATATTTATATAAACATGTCATGATCCAATCTACCAATATGTAGTTATGATTATTTAAGACTATCAAATATATCCAATCAGAAAGCTCCACGTTAGCATATTACCTATATATTTTCTTTATTTCTGGCTGGGTCTTAAGACTGAGGCAAAAGACTTTCATTCTCTCTACCTTGAACGTGTGCCAGGGGGTCATTCTGATCATTTCATTATGACCCATCTCCTTCCTCATGTAAGGAAGGTCTCGTCAGCCTGGAGCATCCACAAACACAATAGTTCTTCTCCCCCCACCCTTGCACAACCGACACAAGGCCCAATCCCCTCTATCGAGTCCCTACAGACTCCATGACCTCCTCAATCTAGCTAGAGACCACCCAGGATGGCATGATGATGGTTCGTCTCTGCGTCAGATGCGGTCAGAGATACAACCTCAGACCAAAAGAATCTCCTCATCTCTACCTACCATCGCCGTTGATAGAGAGTTATCCTCGTATTTCCTGTGTTGATGCTTGCACTTGTATAGATCATCCACATGAGCCGCATTCACAAGCAAGACCTCAAAGCACTGCATCCTCACACCTCTACTCCCTTGCTGCCGCCGCATGATCGTGTGTGGGCATGGGAGGTTCGCACAGACGCCCTCATCTCCTCCACCACTCTGCGATGCTGACACCACCACCCCATGTCTCTCTCTCCCAACACCGCCAGCGGCTGGTGTATCAACACCTACCACAATAGGTCGCAACCCCAAATCCTCCCCCTCATCTTCACATCTTTGCGTCTACAGACCTTGATGTGTTCTCTACACGAACACAATCGTGTAGCTAGAAGCAGTTAAGGCTGCCAGCTCGACGAGGCCTCTGAAGGGTTGTCTAGTCTTGTCGTGGTGTTCCTAAATTGTTCCCACCCTAGCAGGAATCAAGGATAGTTGTGTCATGGTGCCATGTTACTCAGTTAGTGTTGATTCCCTGGGCATGGAATAGAGAGGTGCGACATGAGATAGGAAACCCTAATGTTGTCTAGAGGTTAGAAAGGCATAGACAAAGACTGGTTTAGAAGCCTATGACACTTGAGGGATGTCTTTACGAGGACTATGAGTTTCCCCTTTTATACACAATGGGCGAGAGATGTATTAACATTCCATGATTCACTACAAAAGAATATACTCAAAAACATTAATCAACATGCCTTATCCTCGCAAAGCATGACCATATATAGGTTGTGAATAATAATTAAGTATTACATTCTCCTTTATATTTTGGAATTGGCAACCAAAAGTCATAAAGGAAATTCCATATTTATATG
This sequence comes from Alisma plantago-aquatica, assembly GCA_963693085.1. Classification (NCBI taxonomy): domain Eukaryota; kingdom Viridiplantae; phylum Streptophyta; class Magnoliopsida; order Alismatales; family Alismataceae; genus Alisma; species Alisma plantago-aquatica. Next base: position 1,108,864,680 of record OY856410.1, read on the forward strand.
GTAAATATTAGATAATTTGATCTAGATTATCCTTTTATCTCTCTCTTTATCTTTGATTAATACATTTCCTAACTTAAATATTTTTATTACTTGGTTGGCACACCAAAAGCGATACATGATACTTTATAATATCCCTTAACTTAATTATTGGAGTTCATTAATTTTTACCCACTTATATTCACATTGTGGGATTTGATTGGAATATCTTTTTATATTAAAGCACTTGCTATTTTCCAATATTATTTTACAAAAAACCATTTTCTAATGAAATATCCTTTTTCTCTAAATTTCTAGAATGCTCTTCCTTTCCTTTATTATTTTAGAGTATACAAAGGTTGAATAGAGATAATGTTATTTGGCGCATCAACATTGTGTTGCCACTCTTTGCGAGATAACTACTCCTTTAATTATCCAAAACACCATGTATGTTATTTTCCCTTGGAAACTCACATATTGTTCCATATTTTGGTTATGCAAATTTCAAAAGTCATCATCATTAATCTATGTACAACTTACTTTTATTTATTTATCTTGTGCCACAAGTACCCATGCTACATATGTGATTAACATTATTTTTCTGCCAATAATATCATCATAGAACTGACAATTCAATTCATTTATATAATCCAATTTTTACCAAAATTGAGGATATAACACTTATCATTCAGTCCACATATCTTTTTATGCCTCACGAGCAGGGTTACTATCACATACTTAAACATTATAATTCAGAGTGACCCCTAGATTTTCTTTCAAGATGCCCTAATATTGTGAATTTGTTCTGATTTGCCTATGGGGTGCTCAGTTTAAGAAGACCTAAAAGAGGACATTTATTGATTTTGAGTCGTGGTTTCATGCAGTTCTAGATTTAGGTGATTTCATTGGTTGAATGCTTTTTATGGGTTAGACAAGGTTTGTGAACCAATGCTGCCTCGAGGTAATGAGGTTGCTACTTCCATCCTAGGACCTATGGTTCTACTTTGATCCTTCCACTTCAAGGTGCACAGAGGGGATGCATCCAAGCACTTAAGTAAGATTAAGTGGATTTTTTGGTTGTTTAGATGTTTTTTTTCATTTTGACTTTGAGATCTATTTTCATTTTAGAATTTCATCATTATGATTTTGAGGTTTTTTTCATTTTGATTTTTTTTTCATTTTGATTTTGAGTTATTTTTTGATTTTTGATTTTTTTGATGATTATTAAGATTTTTTTTGTATAAATCCTTCACGATCCCCAAATGCTTTGGGACTCGGGAAAAGTTCTTGATTGTGTGAAGGCTCTATCAACTCTACAACTACATCTATTGGTGTGTTCCTTCTATGCTGTGGCTCAGATAGGAATTTAATCAATTTTGTGGATGCATCTGGCTCTTTAGTGACAAGGTCCAGAGTGATTGCACCTATTAGGACATCCATTTTGACCAAACTTGCATCAATTATGTTTTAAATGTTGTGCTTGAGGGATATGTATGAGTCTATTTTGTGTCCCTTTTTGTGATGGAAATCATAGTAGCCTTTGGAATTGTAGCTCTTTGGCAGGGATTAGGAGGCTTCCTTATGGCTAGAAACTCCATAAGGTGCTCGATCAATGGAAGAATGCTACCAAGAGAGGCCCCTAAGCGTGTGAACCTTCTCTTTGGTATTTGTGTTGGTACTCCTCTTTGAAAATGGTAGGATCCACATTTGCTTCTGGAAGTGTATCTATCATGCTTTAGGAATCAAGCTTTGTGATCTTCAGGTACTAACCTTTGAAGGTGTCAATTTTCTCTATCTTGACTTTTAGATCTCTTATTTCTTAGAATATTTCTATCACTTTGTTATCAAGAGTGTGTCCGATTTTTGAGCAAACTGTGGTTGTCAATGCTACGACTAAACTTGGATGGGGTGGGTACCCAAATGGTCCTAGAACTAGAGGACAGTTCCAAGGTGGTAGTGGAGGGTACATTGTGTGATTAACCGCATAAGACCTCTTCTTCTATGATGGAATTGTAGTATTTTGACCCTTTGCAACTTTTGGCCTTCTTCCTTGATAAACAATGACTTATGATTGTTCATTGGATTCTTTCGTCTGATCATCTATTTGGCTATTCTGGGGACTAACTGTATATGTCGTAGATGTTTCTTTCCGCACATTCTTAGATGTAACATTCTTTCACTAGTATACCCTTGGCCAGATTCATCTAAGATAATGTAGTCGATCACCCTATAGGTTGTATGGTGATGATTATTGTGCGTTACCTACAAAGGGAAACACATGTATCTATGGCTTTGGATGACCCATGATAGCTTTGATTATGTGCTTGTTTCCAAACTCAAGTGCTTATGTGACTTTTCATTCTTTAGCCCATTGTGACTGATGGATGGATCCTGTGTTGACTTGAGTCTTTAGTTCATCATGAAAGAGTCTTTAAATAGCGTCTTCATCTCCTCACCAATGTTGGACTATTCATTGGAGCTTGCCATCTCAAGAATCTTGCTCGGAAATAGTTAGCAAGTGTTCTTCTTGCTGAGATGTTTGTGATGTCCTCCTCTGCGTTGAAGGTAGAATGATTAGTTGTTATGATTAGGTTACCAATGGGGAATCTACCCTTTGTGTATCAAGGAGTTGAAATGGGAAGAAACATAGTTCTAAACAAATTGCCCCTTGCATGATGAAATATGATTCATCATATTTCATGCATGTTTCTTATGTCGCCAACAGTCCAGGTCGCGTATGGATGACGGTTTAGAAAAATGTGATATAGAAAGGTATCCTACCCCTCACATGGATAAGGGGACAACGATCATGTCAAGATATGAAAGTTCACCCTTTGCGTAGAAAGGGATTATTCATGTATCAATGTAGATTGTTAGATCCTATGATATGGATAGAGGAACATGCCCCTAGATTAAGTGATATGAAGGATTATTTTAGTCTCGTCATGAGGTATGCCCAATATCAGCGTGATAAGGTATGTAGATCGGGGTTGTTAGTTATAGAGAATGAAGTTAGGATGGTACCTAATGACAAGGTGGCCCACTTGGGGTCAGAGACTTTAGATGGGGATCGATATGTGAGCTTTTTCTCTCCTCAAGGGATATTTTATGAGATAAATGCTCACAAGGAGAAGGGGATCTAGAAACAAGGTATCTCTCTTAGGTTTAGAGACTATGTCTAGATATAGATGTGTGGGATTCCCCTCTCCTTAGGGGAGATTTTATGAGAGAAACACTTTTTGGGCAAGAGGTTGCGGCTGGATATCCATGGGAGTGTGAGATTCTTATCTCCCTAGACATATTTTATGAGAGAAATGCTCTGTAAAGAAGTGAGATCACCTCTCTACTAACAATGGTAAACAAAACACCAATGAATAGCAGCGAAAGTTAAAACTTGACTATATTCAATTTAATAAAGAGAACATAATTTTTCCCAATAAGGGTGTACATGATTTATACAAAAAAAGGATCAAAGTTGAGGGAAATTCAACTACATCAATATTTCTCCAAAAATAAATAACTTAACATATGGTTCATAATGGCAGGATGAACTCCTTCTCCTAGTCTTGGGCTGGTTCACCATACTCCTGTTGTGTACTCTGATCCTAAACCTGGGTGGTTGGGATCACCCAACAAGAGGAGAGAAAAGGTATGTGTTAATTAAGGAATAAGGACAATTACAAACTAAACCAAGAACTAGTAAAGATTCACTATGCTATGAGGGTCAAGAATATGAGGCAAGTAAATAAATAAGAATTCTGCCAAGTTGAAGTAATAATAAAGTTTCATGAATGATTAAGTATGACTACATTAAGCTAATATAGGGTTGAGGCACCTACCTAACCTCAACCTCTGGGTGAGGGAGAATTAACACAATCCCAAGAACCCGAATATATTTAAAATGGGGAGAATTATCACGTTCCCCTGGGTGAATTTACACATGCCCACTATGGGTGGTTTGTACTCATGTACACTACATTAGTTAATTAGTCATTTACATAATCATGCTAGAATAATTTAATGTCAAATTTAAGAAATTGAAAACTTTGCATGTGGGGTCCAAGACTCTAGAATAATTGAAGTAAAGATGCAACAAGAAGGCAATAAAGAGAATAAAGGATAAAACAATGCCGCATTGGAAATATTAGGGTTGGATATCAAAATGCCCAACTTAAGGTTTAGAATGCACATACAAACCTCACTTGAGATTCCTATAGAAGACCTTTCACCAATAAAATGTGTCCAATGTCACTTTTGTCCTAGATACAAGTTTATACACATGGATTAGTGTTTATAAAGCATATTTATGTGAGAAACTCTAATTTTAGGACCTTCTATGAAAACCATTGATTTAGGGCTCAAAACTTAGACCAATCGATTACTTGGGTTCTCCTGATTAAGAAAACATATTTATTTCTTAAATTTGGAGTTAAAATGAATTAGATATATATTTTAAGGATTTTTATATAATTAATATGGTATTTATAATAAAATTTAGAATAGGTATGCAATTCGATACTTAAAAACCTTAAATTTGGGTTCTACATTGAAAATGCTTTCCAACGAATGTTTCTTCATATTTTTCCGATCATCCTATGATTTATCGTAAATTTTATAAAATATGGCCAATGCAAATTTAGAGAAAAACCACGTGGCATTTATCTTCTTAGTGGATACTGGGTCTGAGTCCCACTCTCATGGCCCAATAGGGTTTCTCTATTCTGGGATCACATTCTCAAAATAAGAAGGCCAAAGGTGACAGAGGAAAACCCAAACTGTCCATACACGATTTATAATTCGATTAAACGACTAGGGACAATTGCGTAATTTCACCTGACATGTGTTGCATTGATAAAACAAAACTTGTATGAATGGACTGAACTATCCATGTAAAACTAATTATTTAATTGAGAGTGTAGGGCTACCACGATCATTGTATGACATGGCTTTCCCTTCCTTTAGCCATGGCGCGAGGCATCCTCCAGCACTCAACCTTTGATCAGATATCAGGGATGATAAGACGAACAAGTTAGTGCAAATCGGTCGAGAGGCATCGTGAGGAGGAACCAGTCATAAAGAAACAATCTTGATCAGGAAAGGACCATCATAGCCCTTGAATAGATCTCTGGAGCATTAAGAACAGAAAGGGAAATTTGGAGGTTTGAAAACCGGTAGAAAGGTTAATGCATGATCAAAAGATGATGGGGGCATGATCCTCGATGTAAAACAGAGGTGAGGGTTCAACTTCCCTGGTCAAAGAGGATCTGAGGTGGCTTGGGCAACTAGCACCGGCGAGCATCCGATAGGGGCTATAAGATTTGGTGACTTGAAGCATGTCAGGGAAAACTAGCGATGCAGAATTGAAGGAGGAAGGTCAAGGATACTAACCGCGTACCGAATTTGTCAGAGGCATCGCCTAGAGTTAGGACAACCTCATCATCGTCAGATATGAAGATCAAGCTGCTCTTAGAGTTTAGGAGAGAAGTAGGTGAAATTGGAAGGGGAGGAGGATTGGGTGTGGCTTGAGGGTTCTCAACGTGCCCTTATATAGGCAGGAGGAGATCTAGAACTCCCTCTGTAAAATAGTGGTGGAGGAGTTGTGAAGCTCTAAATTAGGCGTTTCATCGTCCGGGCCAAGGAGTGGATGAGTAATGGATCATCATGTTCATCTTGACCTCCCAGTCTCGTAGGAAAAAGAAAAAAGAACAACGACACTTCGTGGAGGGAGAACGGATTCGTGAAGGTGGCCTCAGTGGCGCCATCTCTAGCCTGTGTAACGACTGGAGGTAGGGGATGTGTTCGGGACCGTTGGATCGAGTTGGGGTTTAGATGATAAAATAAAGGCCATTGGATGGCATGCTCGATATGAATTGTAAAATAGAGTAACACGTGGCAGCGATTAATTCGCAAACTATAGGTAAATCAATGCATTGAATGCATATAGGATTAAGACCATAGTTATACTTTAATCAAATCTTATAAAATCAATTTGGAGGGTCAAACATGGGTCAAGTGGCCTCAAATTTGGACCATAGGCTAATATTAATGCCTATATTAATGCTATGTAATTATATTTTTGTTTTGCAAAAGCTTTGTCTAATTGGCTTAAAAATTATGAGAGTCACCCATACGACAAAATAATGATCAACCTGGGAGACTAATTTGTTGCAGATTAACAAACTAGCACATTTTATGGGAGAAACACTCACAAGGAACAATGATACCCAAATGATCCCTTCATGGGCAAGGACTGTGGGTGGATATAGGTGTGTGAGATTCCTCTGACCTGAGGGGAGATTTTATGAGATGAATATTTACAAGGTACAGGGACATATTGGGACAAGGTGACCCTCTTGAGTCCTGAGACTGTGGCTAGATATGGGTGTGTAAGATTCCTCTCTCGTCATGGGAAGTCTTATGATATAAATACTCATAATGTAAAGGGATATCTAGGGATAGGGTGACACTCAAGGCTAGAGACTAGCTGGGTACGAGTGTGTGAGAACATATCTCCTTAGGGAGATCATATGAGAGAATACATACAAAGAAAATTGTGTGTCTGTCAATTTTTAAGGGGCCATATGAAAATTAAAGTGATGGTGTTGTGATGGCCTAATTTTAGGTCATAATCTAAGACCATATAGATATGAAGTCATGCCAGGTAATCGCCCAATTTTAGGTCATGGTATGGGATCGTGGTGCATGGTAGGAAAATATGGGTGGATCACATGCTATTAGGTGATGATGCGATGATTTTGAGTCACATTTATAGACCTTTTTCATATGTGTTTTGTGCTCTTATTACTCATTTTTATGGATAATATTGCATAATTCACTCATTTCGGTCTTTGCCTTCATATTATGTCAAATCCCCTCTATTTTACTATTTTGAGCATTATTTATCATAATATTATTATTTGTGTGGATTTACTTGGTCTTTTTGTGAAATTTCAGGAAAAACAAGTATTTGCTTCCGTCGATACCATCGACGGAAGTCGATACCATCGACGGAAGTCGATACCATCGACCAAGCCACAGGTTGCCAGCCGAGAGGAGCAGCACAGAGTCGATACCATCGACACATCAAGTCGATGGTATCGAGATCCCTTCAGGTTGCTGGCGAGGAAACTGTCGATACCATCGACCCAAGTCAATGCCATCGACACATGGAGAGCTACAACATCGCTAAACGGCAACAACCGACGCTAAAGAGAGTCGATACCATCGACCCAAGTCGATGGTATCGAGATGACCACAGGCGCTCACATCAAAAGAAAAGAAAGCTGCCGCTAATACGCTGGGTCGATACCATCGACCCGCGTCGATGGTATCGACGCCGGCAGATATGCGTAGGATCTGTTTTGATCTCGATCGGACGACTGTTGTTATTTGATGACCTAATTAGGGACTTATACCTAATGACGGCCGCCCACACGAGAGGATATCTCATATCGCATTGCACGAGTGCCAAGGGAGGAAAAAAAGGAGAACGGAGGCCAGAAGCTCATCCCGGGTGATTCGGACGCTGCCGAAGACGAATTCTACCACCGACAGGCGGGGAAGCTCGTATTCTACGCCAAGGATCTACCGGTTCTTCTCCGTTCAGGGGTTTTCCTACTTGTTTCACGTTTTTCTTATGAATTCCCCTATTTCTACCATGTATTCGTGCGAGATGAACATGAGAGGCTAAAACCCTCCATCTTTAGGACCGAGAGTAGCCCGGGAATGCATTGTATGACAATTTTATATTGATAATTCATATTTTCTCTCTCAAATCCGTGGTATAGATTCGTTTTCTCCATATATATTGTTATGCTTGATCACCATAATAATAATTTAATGCCCTTAATCACTTTGACAGAAGGATTAACGGTTGAAAAGAGACGAAACCTACATTAATCAATAAAACCCTTGACAAAGGAGTTGTAAAATTAATGGTGGGAACTGAGAGACCGTTTTTAATGCGCTTAGTCTAGGGGAATGATTACTACGACGGTGGAATCAACCTATACCTAAGTAGTGAATTACACCACGACAGTGGGTAATTCTGTTTTCAGGCCACTACCCGGATAAAGAGAGAAGAGTGAGGAATTATATAAAACCTAATACAATGTTGACCCGCGGTGAAACCGCAATCCTAAAGATATCCTTTTGAATTGATTAAATTAACCTTTAATTAATTGTTTTCTTTGTTTCATTTTATTTTCTTTGAATTTCGACAACAAACCTTACTTTGTTATTCGGCCTAGCTGATTGTGATTAGTTAGTAGAAGTTTCCAATAATTCACGTGTCCCTGAGTTCGACTCGGGCCTCACAAAGGCCTATATTACTCGACGCGTATACTTGCGTTTAAGCGCGTAGTAAAATACACGTCGTTGTAGTATAGTGGTGAGTATTCCCGCCTGTCACGCGGGTGAACCGGGTTCGTTCCCCGGCAACAGTGACCATTACTTGCATCCGGATCGCTGACGTGGACTCGCAATCGTTGTCGATGCCTTGGCGCGGATCGGTGACATGGATGTCGATACCATCGACGAAGGTCGATGGTATCGACGGCTTTTATTGCGACACCGCCGTTTTGTTGCATTCAACATGTGATCATGTCGATACCATCGACGAGGCCGTCGATGGTATCGAGTTGACTGAGCAAAATTCGTCTGAACTTCTCCAGAGATCTCGATGGTATCGACTGGCATGTCGATACCATCGACATTTTGTTTCGACCTGCCTGTAGGTATGTCGATACCATCGACGGGGGCGTCGATAGTATCGACTCAGTGCGATTTTTGCAGCTGTCAACCTGAACCCATGTCGATACCATCGACCAGTGTGTCGATGGTATCGACGAGTCAACAGTGGCGTCGGCCAAGTCTATTTAAGGAGACTTGCAACGTCATTTGACGTCACACCTTCAGAGCAAGTATCCTCCTTTGCGCCGAGCACTCCCCCGAGCCCTCCAAGACTGAAGAGAAGCGACATCGAGCGAGGATCTTCACCGAGCGGAGAATTTCTTCTCCATCTGCACCGAGCTCTCTTCTTCTAATCCCATCTTCTTGCAACCATGGTGCATGTCGCCGGAGCTTCGTCATCGCGCACAAATCCCATGGAGATCGAGGAGTTCGTTCCTCCCCCGACCGCTTCTGTTCCTCGCCCACGCCTGATTCACCCTTCCATGGAGGCAAGGAAGGTCTACGAGGAGATTATGAAGCGGAAAATTGAGCCGACCCGGTATGTGGACCGGGGCATGCTTCAGGAGCTTGGTTTCGAGGCCAACTTGGCCTATGTGCTTCACGGACAACCACGTCACACCAGCCGACGTCCCGATGAGCTGCAGTACCATGCAGACGGGCAGCCGTTTTTCGGCGAATGGGCCACCTACAAGGAATTGGTGGCGGAGTTTATGGCATCCCTCGACGTCTGCGTCGTGCCAAACGACGTGGTGGCGTTGGATCGTGAGTGGATCAGGGGCCGGGTGTCCTTCCGGTTGTTCAACAACAACTACAACATCACGCTGGTCCAGTTCAATAAAATCTTCAATTGGAACCACTCCCAACATGATCACCGACGTCCGGACTCCCGCACCGACTACGACAAGATCTTCGCCGAGCTAGTTACAGTGCCGGCAGGAAAGACTGTGAGCTACCATAATGCAGCGGTAGCAGATTTTGAGCACCCGTTCGTCCGGGTCCTTCATCGGATGTTGAGCTTGACGTTCTTCGCTCGGTGTGATTTGGCGTTGAGCAAGTTTCAGGAGAGCGATCTCTTCTTCCTCTATGCACTCCTGAAGCGACAACCATGCAACTGGGGGGCGTTCTGGATACAGCGCGTCCTGGCGGTGAAGAGGAGTACAAGGAAGGCTCCGATCCATTTTGGTGGGCTCATCACCAAGTTGGCGTCCTACTTGGGGCTGAATTTTCAGTCCATGACTCCGATTTCCACAAAGAGTAAGGTGAACGTGCAACACTTGCACCGTTCAAACCTTATCCTTCTCCGGGATGGGTTGGCGTACACACATTGCCACGTCAACTAAGCTTATCAGGAGCGCTCACTGCCGGACGACGTCTTCAACATCGAGGGCGCGCAGTATTTTAGGTGGCCAATCATAGCCATCGAGTCCTCCGAAGAAGAAGGTGGCAACGACGAGCAAGGAGGCGAGGCTGAGGAGGAAGAGGAGGCTTTCACACCTCTTCGTGCACGTGTAGCGCCACGGAAGCGTCCTAGGATGCATCCGGTGCGTCTTCATCATCACATCCCCCGCCGCCATCACCACAGCCCTCGCAGCCAGCCGAGGATCCCTACTCCATGCAGGGAATGTACACGATGCTGCAGGATATACAGCAGACTCAGCAGCAACACATGTCTATGTATACCGGTATTCATGATACTACGAGCCGGGTACTTGATAATCAACGGGCTATGTTCGAGAATGAACGTCTCCTCCTCGCCAACCAAGAACAGATACACAACCGGTTGCAGCGGATGGAGATGCAACAGGAGCCATTTTATGACCATTACTGGAGTCAGGACTACTTTGGAGGCTATCCACAGCCTCCGCCGAGGACCCAATATGATCCAAGCTTCCAGGGGGAGTATCCGTCTTGGGATCCTACAGCCCCGCAGTACCCGCCTCTGCCTCCACAGGATTGATCAGGGTATCTTTGTTCCACCCTTAGGTTTGTCTTTGACTATGAGGCCATAGTCGAATTCAAGCTTAGGGGGGTAGCTGGAACAACTCTATCTTTTCTTTTGTTGTTTTTAGTTTTTGCTTTGTTATTTGTTTCTTACATTTTTAGGTTGTGTTTAGGATCCACATCTATCTAGTGTAACTGTGGATGTCGTAAAAGTTGTCATCTCGCTCTGTTTTCATGGGAAATTTAAGGGAATTTTAAAATTTTTGTGTCTTTTGGATAGCTTAACTTGGTTGTCCTTGGGGAACTTATCCGATGAAAATGATTGATTATGTCAACTTTAAAACAATATGTCACACCTATACTCCCTTTGACTCATGAAAAGTGGATAGTAACGGTTGTTTGAGCCTAACCTAACCAAATGGTAATGAGACCTTAATTGGACGTAAGAGAGAGAATCCTTTGAATCACTACACATGTCAGTAAGGAGGGACACATAATACTCTTCTAAGGTTCAGTCATCTAATCTTGTGATCATTCCACTTCATTCTTCCATAATCCACCTAAGAATTGGAAGTAAAGCACAGTTTTAATTCCTTCTTGTGTGCATAGCATTTAGATAGGAATTGCATTGATATTTTCCATACTTTTGCATAAAAAGAGAAAAATATAGGGATTTATGCACATTACCTTTAGGTGCATGCCATGTAGTTGCACTCATGAATCTCATGATTTCCATGCATAAAGTACACCATGTATCTCAATTTCTCTTAAAAAGTGATCTAAACCGTTCCATACCTTCGAATAGTGCAAAGACTTCCAATCATGAAGAAATTAGCCAAAACATGTATCTCAAAGAAATTGTGGATATGTGGGCTAAAAGAAAGAAAAAAATTTCTGAAAATCTAAAAAAAAAATTCTGAAAAAAAGGGGAATTTAGAAGAAAATGGAATAAGAGGGAGAAAGGAACATGATGTCACATGCAGTACAGGAGAATTGAGTACATGATGTGGCTTAATTAGATTTCCATCTTATCTTGAGGTGGAAGGTTAGTGCATGCATCATTTCACCCAATTTTAGGCATTAGGGAATTTCTAATGTGCATTTGCATCATTTAGGACATTTTGTTTTTATGCATATTGAAACTGTGCAATACTTTCAAGTTCTTCCATGAACCACCCATTCCATCCACCCGTTGCTCGGATTGGTAGGCCACCGTGAATTTCTCCTCACTAATGATTATCAGGAGAACTGCTTCCATGTAGATGGTAGTTAAGGGCGAGCAACGTAGTGTAGGCGATCACAAGATGCACCAATGCTGAATCGGCGAATTTTATTATGTTAACTGCCTTATGTGATAGTGTTCATTGGTTTGAAGGATAATTTCTCTTATTGACGATTATTGTCGCCTTTAGGGTAATTACTGTTATGTGGTTAGAGAAGGCCGGTTTGAGAACGCTCAGTGGGAGTCACATGGGATGTGGGTTGATGTGTTGATTTTTAGTTGACATCTGCAATTCTAATCTAAGGATTAGTCGCTCGAGGGCGAGCAATGTTTAAGCTTAGGGGAGTTTGATGTGATGATTTTGAGTCGCATTTATAGACCTTTTTCATATGTGTTTTGTGCTCTAATTACTCATTTTTATGGATAATATTGCATAATTCACTCATTTCGGTCTTTGCCTTCATATTATGTCAAATCCCCTATGTTTTACTATTTTGAGCATTATTTATCATAATATTATTATTTGTGTGGATTTACTTGGTCTTGTTGTGAAATTTCAGGAAAAACAAGTATTTGCTTCCGTGGATACCATCGACGGAAGTCGATACCATCGACCAAGCCACAGGTTGCCAGCCGAGAGGAGCAGCACAGAGTCGATACCATCGACACATCAAGTCGATGGTATTGAGATCCCTTCAGGTTGCTGGCGAGGAAACTGTCGATACCATCGACCCAAGTCGATGCCATCGACACATGGAGAGCTACAGTGTTGCTAAACGACAACAACCGACTCTAAAGAGAGTCGATACCATCGACCCAAGTCGATGGTATCGAGATGACCACAGGCGCTCACATCAAAAGAAAAGAAAGCTGCCGCTAATATGCTGGGTCGATACCATCGACCCGCGTCGATGGTATCGACGCCGGCAGATATGCGTTGGATCTGTTTTGATCTCGATCGGACGGCTGTTGTTATTTGATGACCTAATTAGGTACTTATACCTAATGACAGCCGCCCACACGAGAGGATATCTCATATCGCATTGCACGAGTGCCAAGGGAGGAAAAAAAGGAGAACGGAGGCCAGAAGCTCATCCCGGGTGATTCGGACGCTGTCGAAGACGAATTCCACCACCGACAGGCGGGGAAGCTCATATTCTATGCCAAGGATCTACCGGTTCTTCTCCGTTCAGGGGTTTTCCTACTTGTTTCACGTTTTTCTTATGAATTCCCCTATTTCTATCATGTATTCGTGCGAGATGAACATGAGAGGCTAAAACCCTCCATCTTTAGGACCGGGAGTAGCCCGGGAATGCATTGTATGACAATTTTATATTGATAATTCATATTTTCTCTCTCAAATCCGTGGTATAGATTCCCCTGGGTGAATTTACACATGCCCACTATGGGTGGTTTGTACTCATGTACACTACATTAGTTAATTAGTCATTTACATAATCATGCTAGAATAATTTAATGTCAAATTTAAGAAATTGAAAACTTTGCATGTGGGGTCCAAGACTCTAGAATAATTGAAGTAAAGATGCAACAAGAAGGCAATAAAGAGAATAAAGGATAAAACAATGCCGCATTGGAAATATTAGGGTTGGATATCAAAATGCCCAACTTAAGGTTTAGAATGCACATAAAAACCTCACTTGAGATTCCTATAGAAGACCTTTCACCAATAAAATGTGTCCAATGTCACTTTTGTCCTAGATACAAGTTTATACACATGGATTAGTGTTTATAAAGCATATTTATGTGAGAAACTCTAATTTTAGGACCTTCTATGAAAACCATTGATTTAGGGCTCAAAACTTAGACCAATCGATTACTTGGGTTCTCCTGATTAAGAAAACATATTTATTTCTTAAATTTGGAGTTAAAATGAATTAGATATATATTTTAAGGATTTTTATATAATTAATATGGTATTTATAATAAAATTTAGAATAGGTATGCAATTCGATACTTAAAAACCTTAAATTTGGGTTCTACATTGAAAATGCTTTCCAACGAATGTTTCTTCATATTTTTCCGATCATCCTATGATTTATCGTAAATTTTATAAAATATGGCCAATGCAAATTTAGAGAAAAACCACGTGGCATTTATCTTCTTAGTGGATACTGGGTCTGAGTCCCACTCTCATGGCCCAATAGGGTTTCTCTATGCTGGGATCACATTCTCAAAATAAGAAGGCCAAAGGTGACAGAGGAAAACCCAAACTGTCCATACACGATTTATAATTCGATTAAACGACTAGGGACAATTGCGTAATTTCACCTGACATGTGTTGCATTGATAAAACAAAACTTGTATGAATGGACTGAACTATCCATGTAAAACTAATTATTTAATTGAGAGTGTAGGGCTACCACGATCATTGTATGACATGGCTTTCCCTTCCTTTAGCCATGGCGCGAGGCATCCTCCAGCACTCGACCTTTGATCAGATATCAGGGATGATAAGACGAACAAGTTAGTGCAAATCGGTCGAGAGGCATCGTGAGGAGGAACCAGTCATAAAGAAACAATCTTGATCAGGAAAGGACCATCATAGCCCTTGAATAGATCTCTGGAGCATTAAGAACAGAAAGGGAAATTTGGAGGTTTGAAAACCGGTAGAAAGGTTAATGCATGATCAAAAGATGATGGGGGCATGATCCTCGATGTAAAACAGAGGTGAGGGTTCAACTTCCCTGGTCAAAGAGGATCTGAGGTGGCTTGGGCAACTAGCACCGGCGAGCATCCGATAGGGGCTATAAGATTTGGTGACTTGAAGCATGTCAGGGAAAACTAGCGATGCAGAATTGAAGGAGGAAGGTCAAGGATACTAACCGCGTACCGAATTTGTCAGAGGCATCGCCTAGAGTTAGGACAACCTCATCATCGTCAGATATGAAGATCAAGCTGCTCTTAGAGTTTAGGAGAGAAGTAGGTGAAATTGGAAGGGGAGGAGGATTGGGTGTGGCTTGAGGGTTCTCAACGTGCCCTTATATAGGCAGGAGGAGATCTAGAACTCCCTTTGTAAAATAGTGGTGGAGGAGTTGTGAAGCTCTAAATTAGGCGTTTCATCGTTCGGGCCAAGGAGTGGATGAGTAATGGATCATCATGTTCATCTTGACCTCCCAGTCTCGTAGGAAAAAGAAAAAAGAACAACGACACTTCGTGGAGGGAGAACGGATTCGTGAAGGTGGCCTCAGTGGCGCCATCTCTAGCCTGTGTAACGACTGGAGGTAGGGGATGTGTTCGGGACCGTTGGATCGAGTTGGGGTTTAGATGATAAAATAAAGGCCATTGGATGGCATGCTCGATATGAATTGTAAAATAGAGTAACACGTGGCAGCGATTAATTCGCAAACTATAGGTAAATCAATGCATTGAATGCATATAGGATTAAGACCATAGTTATACTTTAATCAAATCTTATAAAATCAATTTGGAGGGTCAAACATGGGTCAAGTGGCCTCAAATTTGGACCATAGGCTAATATTAATGCCTATATTAATGCTATGTAATTATATTTTTGTTTTGCAAAAGCTTTGTCTAATTGGCTTAAAAATTATGAGAGTCACCCATACGACAAAATAATGATCAACCTGGGAGACTAATTTGTTGCAGATTAACAAACTAGCACATTTTATGGGAGAAACACTCACAAGGAACAATGATACCCAAATGATCCCTTCATGGGCAAGGACTGTGGGTGGATATAGGTGTGTGAGATTCCTCTGACCTGAGGGGAGATTTTATGAGATGAATATTTACAAGGTACAGGGACATATTGGGACAAGGTGACCCTCTTGAGTCCTGAGACTGTGGCTAGATATGGGTGTGTAAGATTCCTCTCTCGTCATGGGAAGTCTTATGATATAAATACTCATAATGTAAAGGGATATCTAGGGATAGGGTGACACTCAAGGCTAGAGACTAGCTGGGTACGAGTGTGTGAGAACATATCTCCTTAGGGAGATCATATGAGAGAATACATACAAAGAAAATTGTGTGTCTGTCAATTTTTAAGGGGCCATATGAAAATTAAAGTGATGGTGTTGTGATGGCCTAATTTTAGGTCATAATCTAATACCATATAGATATGAAGTCATGCCAGGTAATCGCCCAATTTTAGGTCATGGTATGGGATCGTGGTGCATGGTAGGAAAATATGGGTGGATCACATGCTATTAGGTGATGATGCGATGATTTTGAGTCACATTTATAGACCTTTTTCATATGTGTTTTGTGCTCTTATTACTCATTTTTATGGATAATATTGCATAATTCACTCATTTCGGTCTTTGCCTTCATATTATGTCAAATCCCCTCTATTTTACTATTTTGAGCATTATTTATCATAATATTATTATTTGTGTGGATTTACTTGGTCTTGTTGTGAAATTTCAGGAAAAACAAGTATTTGCTTCCGTCGATACTATCGACGGAAGTCGATACCATCGACCAAGCCACAGGTTGCCAGCCGAGAGGAGCAGCACAGAGTCGATACCATCGACACATCAAGTCGATGGTATCGAGATCCCTTCAGGTTGCTGGCGAGGAAACTGTCGATACCATCGACCCAAGTCAATGCCATCGACACATGGAGAGCTACAGCGTCGCTAAACGACAACAACCGACGCTAAAGAGAGTCGATACCATCGACCCAAGTCGATGGTATCGAGATGACCACAGGCGCTCACATCAAAAGAAAAGAAAGCTGCCGCTAATACGTTGGGTCGATACCATCGACCCGCGTCGATGGTATCGACGCCGGCAGATATGCGTTGGATCTGTTTTGATCTCGATCGGACGACTGTTGTTATTTGATGACCTAATTAGGGACTTATACCTAATGACGGCCGCCCACACGAGAGGATATCTCATATCGCATTGCACGAGTGCCAAGGGAGGAAAAAAAGGAGAACGGAGGCCAGAAGCTCATCCCGGGTGATTCGGACGCTGCCGAAGACGAATTCTACCACCGACAGGCGGGGAAGCTCGTATTCTACGCCAAGGATCTACCGGTTCTTCTCCGTTCAGGGGTTTTCCTACTTGTTTCACGTTTTTCTTATGAATTCCCCTATTTCTACCATGTATTCGTGCGAGATGAACATGAGAGGCTAAAACCCTCCATCTTTAGGACCGAGAGTAGCCCGGGAATGCATTGTATGACAATTTTATATTGATAATTCATATTTTCTCTCTCAAATCCGTGGTATAGATTCGTTTTCTCCATATATATTGTTATGCTTGATCACCATAATAATAATTTAATGCCCTTAATCACTTCGACAGAAGGATTAACGGTTGAAAAGAGACGAAACCTACATTAATCAATAAAACCCTTGACAAAGGAGTTGTAAAATTAATGGTGGGAACTGAGAGACCATTTTTAATGCGCTTAGTCTAGGGGAATGATTACTACGACGGTGGAATCAACCTATACCTAAGTAGTGAATTACACCACGACAGTGGGTAATTCTGTTTTCAGGCCACTACCCGGATAAAGAGAGAAGAGTGAGGAATTATATAAAACCTAATACAATGTTGACCCGCGGTGAAACCGCAATCCTAAAGATATCCTTTTGAATTGATTAAATTAACCTTTAATTAATTGTTTTCTTTGTTTCATTTTATTTTCTTTGAATTTCGACAACAAACCTTACTTTGTTATTCGGCCTAGCTGATTGTGATTAGTTAGTAGAAGTTTCCAATAATTCACGTGTCCCTGAGTTCGACTCGGGCCTCACAAAGGCCTATATTACTCGACGCGTATACTTGCGTTTAAGCGCGTAGTAAAATACACGTCAGGTGACATCTCAGTAAAGCTAGAAAATCCTTTGGATTAAATTGGGATATTATTGTTGGGGCATGAGTTGATATTTCAACCAAGATTTTGGAACTTAAATCCAAGATTGAGGATTGAGTAGCGTATTGGTGTAATCGTGAATCTTTGTTTTGAAAGGATCAAGCTAAGTTGGAGGCCCTTCAAGGAAGTATGTTCTTGAGTAAACATGGGTAGGAGTAGCTCAAGGTCAGAGAAAATAATTTAGAGTACATAGTGAGAGTGCATAGCTTATAGCTAAAATTGAGCAGCCACATGGTTTAAGGTATGTAAATTTAATCCACAGAAGATCAAAGTATTCTTGAGAAGATCCCCAAAAAGGATGGATATTTTGTATGGTCAAAGATGAATATTGAATAGAATTCAAAGTACTTGAATAGAATTTTGGCATCCTTTTAATGGATGTCAAAGGTTTCAAGTATGAGTAGTGGTTCCTGATAATAAACTGCAATCGGGCAACCATTTATCATGGATCAAGTCAAAAGATTTTTGAAAAGGTTTTTTGATTTCAAAAAGTTTTTCCTTCTTTTTATGAGTTTTGAGAACATTCTCCATTTTTTGAAATACAACTCAACTTTTTTTCATTTTGTTCTAGAAAAAGAATGTTCAACTTTGTTGATCTTTGAAAACTTTTTTTAAATTTGTTGTGGTTTTGAAAGATGGGTCAAGTTTTGTTGATTTTCCTTGAAAAGATTTGAGTTTCTTCGATATTTGTTTTGAAAATACTGTTCTTTGATAAGATTTTTTCCTTGAAAACATTGTTCTTTTCCGCAAATATTTTTTGAAAAGGTTATTCTTTGAAAATATTTTTTTAAAAAGAATTTTTGGTTTCTAGACAAGTTTTCTCTTTTTCTTGTTTTTGAGGAATTTTTTTATTTTTGTTTTGAAAAGATTTTTTTCTTTTTGTTAAAAGTGTTGTTTTTTGGAAAATGATTATTATTTTTCCTTCAAAAGAATGTTCACTCTTTTGGGAAAAGGTTGTTATTTTTTTGGTGAAAGTTTTTTTTGAAAGACAAAAGATGTTTTTTGGGAATGATTATTCAATCAAGATTATTGAGTGAAGATTGTTTAGGTGAGAGAGATCATTTGAGATTGTTGGAGATCATTGAAAGATTTTCAAGTTTTAAATATCATGGATTAAATATTGTTCATGATTGAGATCATTGGAAATCATTTTGGGATCCCTTTATGTCATTGGAGATTGTTAGTTTAAGATTGTTTGAGATCATGTGAGATCCTAAAATTGTTGATATGTGATTGTTGTTGTATAATATTGTTGATTTGAGATTGTTATTTCAATAAGGTTATTTTAAACACAAGGATGATGTGATACGGAGAATGATCTGTGTAACATCCTCAAAAATTTAAGGTTATGAGTAAATCTCTAAATTGAAACACTACATTTTCTAAATAAGGAATTCATGCATCAATTGGTACCTAATGTGACTAGTAAACCAGACTGTAATGTCTAAAGCAAAGTCCAATTCATTAAGTATTTTTTACTTTTTTATGATGATAATAATTCAATATCCTTTAACATAGAAGTATAATACACTTATTTTGACCTCAATGTAGCCTTGTCACCATCAATATACCTTTAAACCCTAATTGGCCAAGTTGTGTAAAAATAATTCAAAACTCCAAAATAGTGTACCCTCTCTCCATGTTCTATAAAATTATCATCATTAATCATCAAACCCACAAAGAGAACCCTAATTGAGTTACATTTTGATTAATTGGACCTAAATGTATGCAACTCACACATGAGTAAGAATAAAATATTAACCTTTCTAAATTTACCTAATATGATAATAATCAAATTCTACTAAATACATATGACCATACATCAAACATGGAAAACAAGCAAGTAATAATGTTCTAGATCCTAAATTACATCCGTGATCCAAATTTGACTTTAATTGGATCGTGTTTGACCCCTCTATAATATTTGAAAGTTTTATGCAAGGTCTTAGAAACAAAATTAGTGTCTCACTTATAATCTTGATTATCCATATTTTAGGATTTGGCTATCATGCAGACTAAAGTCTTGATCCATCTTGAATTCCAGATCCACAAAGAGTAGGTTGCCTATTTCACCCAAAGACTTGTCCTTGGATTCTTCTATAGACGCAGTCGTCTCCCACCCCAATTTCATGCTTCGATACTCCTCACCCCTTTTTCTCTTCAGTTCAATGTCCCTCGTTCTACACCAAACTCGACCATCCCTGGTTGGTTGGGACTTCAACTCCCAAAACCCCAGTCGACGTTGGATTTTGTTGCCTTCTCTATTTGGGCTCAGGGGGTATCACTGCTACACAAACCAATATCTCTATAAATAGGGCACCCCTTTGCAATTTGGTATGATCCCAAAATAAGAACGCCCTCCATCATTATGCTCTCATATCCCGTAAAACCCATTGTCCTCCTTTTCCCTTACTTTTGTGCCTTCTAGAGCCACAAAGTGACTTTCTAGAGGTTTTGGGTTTTAGAAAGCATTGTGAGATCAACTGTCGTCCACCTACGAAGTTGGTATGGTCATTGATTTGGGCCCTTTCTCTGTAAGTCATGTTTACCTATTTTATCATTTTGGTTTACTGGTTTCTCGTCCATGGGAAACTATCGCTTCATGGACTTTGTTTCTCAATTTTTCCTTGCTCCTTCACTTGCCAAAGTGTAAAGAAACCATTGGTACGATCAATTTGCGTCAATGTTGGGTCTATATTGTGAATCACAGGACCACCTATTCCAAGATCCATCCCTGAGTAAGGTCTTTCCTGCCTCTTATCATTGCTAGTCCCAATCCAAGGGTCTAAGTGACTGCAAGATCTTGAAAGAATTGATCTAATGATCCTCACGACCAATCTTTGCTTGCCTACTCGCTTGTCATTGCAAGTTTCTCTTATCTTTCAAAGGTACTATGACCTAGACTCATATCGAGGTTGAAGATCAATCAAATATCTAGATTTCAACATTTTCCCCTATTTTTGAAATCAACATGTCATGCAGGACATGGGCATATTCATCCTTTTCTCCCTTATTTCTACCTACCACCCCACAATGCCACATCTGACATCCATGGACCAGTTGGTGGCCTGCGGTTGGCCCTAATACAATCATCATATTGGTTTTAGATAATGCTCATGTGGAATTTCACTACTTTATGCTTGGTCAGAAGTTTGAAAATTCACAACAATTAAAGTAACGGCCAGAAAAAGTAAAAATATGATTTAAAAAGGATTTTTTGATAAGTAACCCATTGTTAGGGTTTTCAAAGTTTACGGTGATAATTTTAGGTCACGTTGCTAATAACTTAAGATTAGGGTTTAGGATGTTAATTAAACAAATAATTAATAGAAACCATGTTAATTTTAGGAACTTAGGATTGACAAAAGATCAAATAAATTAAGTTAGGATCTTCTTTTCTCTAAGTAAATGGGTCATGTTGATTTGCATACTTATTCATGGTTGATTTGAATGTTATGTATAAAGTAGAAATTATGATTTCAAGTTCAATGCATTAATTATGTTCACTATATAAATTGCTTGATGATTATTATGTCATGTGTCTTGTGGTTACCATGTTCACTAAGATTAAAGGTTATGAATAATGAGTAACGAATTCAAAGTTCATGTTTCAATAGGGAGAAATCCCATAATGTTAAAGATTAAAGTTTAATATTGTTGTCATGTTCATGGTAATGTTAATGTTAAATAATTGGAATAAAAATCATTTTATATATGCTTCTCAAATCATGGTCCTCAAGAGGTTGTTATGGACTATTATAGTCAAATCATGGGCATTCATGCCAATTATGGGCTTTTATAGCATCAAGGTGTTTCCTAGAAATCATGTGCTCATAACTAGGCATCATAGAGAGATGCATATATTTGTTGCTCAGTTCTTCATGTTGTTAAATGACTCAAGAATGTATAAAGTTAATTCATGTTCAAGTCATCTTTTCATCAATGCCAAGTATAATAATTTTGTTTATGCTATAAAGTGCCGACACCATTTACTGATGTGGTCTTTTCCCCTTTACATGGCTAGGGACGCAATGTCCCCATGAATTGGAGAAAATAAGGACTAAATAAGAGAAAACCAAAGATTAGAAGACCTTCAAGTACAACCTAGTGCGGTGCCATCTATCTTAGATGATCCTGATATTTCAAACATTTTCCTTCATGTTTTAGTTTTTATATGTTTAGAATGTTAGATTTAAGACTTGAAAAAGAAGTCAACTGTAGTTTTTATGTTCAAAGAACAATGCATGAATCCTTTTAAAGACGAAGTATGGTGGTTTATATAATTATTTGAATTATTATTGTGATCTAACATTCCCCTTCAAAATTGAAATGCTTTTGCTTAGTGATTGTATGTATGAAAAAGGTGATATGTTACATTGGTATCAAAGAAAACAAGTAGATGGATACCAGGAAAAAATCTGATTCGTATGTTCTTCCCCTAGGTATATAAGAAGTAAGTGGAAGAGTTTGTAAATCAAAGCAGAGTTCTAGTGAAGAGAAATACATTTAGGTAAGGATTAGAGTTATGTGCTTAGATGTTTTGGATTTTTTTGTTAACTCTAGAATTGCATACAACATGCTCTCTCTCTTTTCCACATGTTTGTGGTATGGGATGTTACATTAATGGCATTAGAGCTATGGTTTAAGATGTGTTCAGATTAGGATTAGGGTTACGTGCCTAGATGTTATGGACTTTTATACTATGATATTGAGACAAAGTCTCTAGCATAGAGTTCTAAATATGGAAACATAAACATGAATCTATAATGATGAGGATCATCTTGTAGTTGGCACCCAATGAGATCTTATCCTTTATCTATTTTTATACTCCAAGTCTCTAGGTACTACTTCTGCTCCTTCTCATCACCTGCATACATCTCTACCCTATCCATGCATTGGAAAAACAATCGCTAGAGTAATAAGAATGAGTATTCTATCATATACATTAAAAGTGATAATTAGGTACTAAAATATATATTCTTAAACATGATACACATGGAACTATCGTTAAAACATGTATTATATATTAAACATGAACAACCACTCTTTCTTTACTAATAACACTTTCTGTATACATATCTTTTTCTAGAGACATGTTCTCTTGTACTTAGGTCTGATGACTTGCACTAATGTGCCTGGGGTATAAAATTGAAACGGCCTGCACTAAGGGCCTGAGCCTCATGACTTGTACATACATCCTGGGTCATGTCTTCTCTTTTCCTGATTTCTTTCTTCATACTTACAGATGTAATTATGTGCATGCTTTGAATTTAGTTATCTTTATTTATGGATTTTATCTGATTGTGGCCACCATTATGTGATAAGTCCTCCTTTGTGACATTGAAGTGTCCTCTATCACGCAACACACCCTCTACAGGCACAACATGCCCTCCATTGATGCTGAAGTGTCCTCTATTGTGCAACACACCCTATGTTGGCACAACATGCCCTCTGTTAACACTGAAGTGTCCTCTATGGTGAAACACACCCTATGTTGGCACTATGTGCCCTCTAAGATACCTACAATGTCTCTAAATCATCTTGAGACTCTTTGGTGAGGACTTATTATATAATGTATATAATTAATGTTCTGATTTTATTTTCTATCTATATTATTTTTTATCTGTGAATCTTAATCTATTATCGATGAATAAATATTTTTGTTTTATGAACTAAATCTATATTTGAATATGAAATATGATATTCTTATTGTCTAGATAAATCTTAATTTGAAGTTGTGATTTGATAGAATGACTTGATAAAATTCTGATATGAGATATATGCCATTCAAGTCTAAAGTCTTAAGAAAAAAATCTGAATTGAATATAGAAATATTAAGTATATGGAAGTTACTTATATATAAAATATCTAAAATATGACTCCTGAGAAGATAACTCAATCTATATAAAATATCATTAAATTTGATCTTAAAATGAATCTTGATGCCTTCATATGACCTTAAATATTAAATCTTAAAACATGAATCTTATAAATCTTGTCATGCAAACTTAATCATGACTTAATGCATTTTACTATTATATCTTATTGTGTACTTAATTCATAGATCTTAATCGTCAAAAAATTATGATTACATATCTCTATACTTGAGATACTAGACAATATAAGGACATAATCATGAAAGTATGAAAATGTTACTTACATATATTAATATAATAATAGAACATTAGATCACGTAACTCAAGAAATCCTTACTTATAGAACATGTAAATATACTGATCTTAATCAATATGAATATTCATGGGCATGGACCACTTATCTAGATTAGTAAGAACAGTATGTTAAGATTTCCCCTGCCTTATATCCTAATCAACCTGTGTTTAAAGCCCAAAGATTTTAATTATATTTATAAATCATAATAGCATTAAATTTAATTCTTCATGAAAACCCACCCAAAATAGGTATTAAACCCTAGTCCATTGGTTAGACAAGGATAAGGGTTATTGGCCTAGATGTTTTGGACTTTATGTTAATTCTAGTATTTATATATAGCATACTCTCTCTCTTTCCAACATGTTTGTAGAACGACTTATATCAGACGATTGTCTATTAAAGTTATATTTGATTCTGGTGCACACATGGTTTAATATTCACCGAATTAGTCTCAATGATACAATGACCGTTGGAGGACCTTCATTATGATCTTCAAATTAGACAAGGATTACAATTATGTGCCTAGATGTTTTGGACTTTATGTTAATTCTAGTATTTATATATAGCATACTCTCTCTTTCCAACATGTTTGTAGCATGACTTATATCAAACGATTATCTATTAAAGTTCTATTTGATTCTGGTGCACACATGGTTTAATATTCACCATTGGTTAGACAAGGATTAGGGTTATGTGCCTAGATGTTTTGGGCTTTATGTTAATTCTAGTATTTATTTGTAGCATAGTCTCTCTCTTTCCAACATGTTTGTAGCACGACTTATATCATACGATTATCTATTAAAGTTCTATTTGATTATGCTGCACACATGGTTTAATATTCAGTACATTAGTCTCAATGCTACAATGACCCTTGGAGGACCTTCATTATGATCTTCAAATTAGGACAACTAGCAAGAGTGTTAATGTACTTGAGAGAATAACTTCTAGGATTGAGATTACCTTGTAGGGGAGAGTGTTTCTCATAGATCTTATGTTTATGCCCTTGACTAATTTTTGATTATTTTCTGGGCATGAGTTGACTCCATGCACACTAAGTGCTCCTTGACTGAAGGAGAAATCTAGTCACCAAATCTCATCCTAATGATAAGCCTCTAGTTATCAAGGGGAGTAAGAATAACCATAAAGAATTCTTTATTTCTACAATTCAGATAGCTAAGCTAAAGAAGAAAGAGTTTCAAACCTATCTGGTGTCTATTATATCTAATGAAGAGAAATCTCTTGCTAATATTATTATAGTTAATGAATTCTGGGATGTTTTTCCTAAGGCTTGCATAGCCTACCTCCTAATTGAGAGATTGGATTTTCTGTTGATCTCCTTACTCTCTTTGTACCTATTTCTAAGGCTCCATATAGGATGGTGCCTATATAACTCATTGAGCTACAAAAGAAAATGCATTTTCTTCTAGATTTGGGTTATATTCATCCTAGTTCACCCCCCTAGTGAGAAGTCACACTCTTCACTAAAAATAAGGATGGTTCTCTCCGTATGTGTGTCATAAACTAGATGTTGAACCAAATGATAATAAAGAATAGGTTCATTCTTCCACAGATTGATAACCTGTTTGATCAATTGAAGAGAACTAAGGTATTGTCAAAGATACATTTTTATAGTGGATGCCATCAACTAAAGATCAAACCCTCAAATATAGAGAAGACAACCTTATGTACCAAATATCAAACACACATTTATGTGGTTTTATAGAGAGAATGTTATGTGCATCATGCTTGTCATGCCCTTTTGAATGCATGTGATATGGGACATGTGCACGATGGAGGTTCTAAGATAAGTGTTATGAGACATGCCACCTCTGATTATATGACCAAATGGAATGTATCCAAAGGTGACAAATAAAACAAGAGTGGACATTAAAAGTTTGAGACATATAGTCACCTAAACCTAATCAGATACATAGAAATACCAAGTATGCATACAAAGGGGAGATAATTTGAAATAAATAAGTGAGTGGATCATGAACATACTATGAATGGATGTCTATACTGATTTAATAGTTATGCTTATAGTTGGAACACTATGAATCACTGACATGTCAATTAATATTATCACACTAACTATGCTTAAGATTAAGAAATCATGTTATGTCGATATAATATTCTCAATTATGTTATGCGAACCTCAACCAACCTTATGTGAGCTATAACCAACCATATGTGAGTCTTAGTTGTCTTTATGTGAGACTTAATTGGACTTATGTTAGACTTAACTGGCCTTATGAGCACGATAGGTTCATTCACGAGAGTGACTATATCAACTCAAGTAAAAATCTAGTCTAATATGAAACCCTATCAAGTTAATCATGTTGTCATGTAATTGTGTTAGCCATGAGTAGGTCATATCTTAAGTATGATAATGAGACTTTAAGATAATACTAGAGAGTTGCATACATTAAATGTGTGAAACTCTAAGGTGGGTATTAGTCTAAGGAAATTTTGAGGATGAAATTTATTTAAGGTGGGTAGAATTGTAACATCCTCAATAATTCAAAGTTATGAATGAATCTCTAAATTTCAAATCCTATTTTATCTAGTTAAGGAATTCATGCATCAATTGGAGCCTAATGTGACTATTAAACCAAACTATAATGTTTAAAGAAAAGTCTAATAAATTAGGCAATGTTTACTCTTTTATCTTGAAAACTAATTGGATATCCTTTAACATTGAAGTATAATGCACTTATTCTCACCTCTGTCTATCCTCCTCACCATCAACATCCCTTTAAAACATAACTGGTCATATCGTGTCCAAATAATTTAAAAACTAAAAATAATGTATCCTCTCTCCCTGTTCTATAAAACTATAATCATTAGTAATTAGATGCACAAAGAGAGCTATAATTGAGTTACATTTTGATTAGATGGACCTAGAAGTCTATAATTCAAAAGTATCATGATTAAGAATAAATTATTAATCTGTATAAATATAGCTAATATGGTAATAACCATATTCTACCAAATACATATGAATTGGACATTAAACTTGGAAAATAAGAAATTAGGAATGTTTTAGACCCTAAGTTACATAAGTGGTCCAAATTTAAATTTTATTGGACCTTGTTTGACCCTTCTAATGATTTTTGAAAGGTTTAGATAAAGTTTTGGATACCAAATCAATGTAACTGTAACATACTGAATCTCAGGGTCTTCCCTACAATTTACCCATATTCTATATTTTCATTTCTTTCAAGTCCGTTTGGACTAATTTCATAAATTTCCCTTCTTTTATATTCTTTTTGGACTCCTTGTGCAATTTGAGCACAATTCAAGATTTAAATTACATATTTCCCTCATTTATATAAATGGAGGGGTGTTTGCACAAATAACCCACTTAAGGTAATAATTAAGGGCTAATAACGCAAAATGGAGTTCTATGGGAGAAAATAAGTAGATAATGTTGATTTGGAGCTTTTTGGATAAATATATTAGTAATAATGTGAATTAGAATTAATTATGAGTGTAATTAACCTAATTTCCTTCTCTCTCCTAAAAAATGATAATAATATATATAAATAGAATATAATGATGAGTTTTTGTTCTTAAAACTAATAATGGATGGATATCTCGAAATTCACTCATGCAATTCATTAAAAGAAGTCTTTTCATATAATTCACTCATTTTAATATATTAATATACACTTTAATGAGCAATATATTTATTAAGGGTCAAATAATGAGTAAAATGAGAATATAATTGCATAGGATTGTTCTAGACTTTAATATGAGCATGTGGTTAAAATTTGGTGCCTTTTGGACTTCATTTGAGCCCTCAAATTGATTTTACAAGCTTTTATTATAGTGTGACTATAGTAGCTGAATCGATTACATATATTTCATTTATATCAAATCGTAACACTATGATTTCCCCTTGTCACACAACCTGGACAATAATCGTTCACGATCCAATGGTTGTGAGCTGACCCGCTCTGATCTGATGGCAACCAACCCTCCTTCAACCTCCGACCAGCTAAACAGCTTCGGCCGCCGAGCTCCCCAGCCACATTCTCTCTCTGTGCTTAATCATTTTGCATGATTTCAAGCCTGTTGGCTTCGTCTAGACGATCTGGTTTGATTGAGCATTTACTCACCACTGCCCCCTCACCTTGCGAAAATGCCCAACCTGGGCCGCCTCCTCCTCTCTGCCAAGGAGTTGCAGAGCAAGCTTCGACCTTCCCCACGCCTATTTAAGGGAGTCTAAAGCTTCCTCAGACCCCAAACCTTACTCCTCTCCTTTCAATTTCTTCCCAACGTCCCCCGAAGATCCCTACCTACTTGGTCTTCTTCCCTGGCGAACTCTGCCTTGGCGTCTCTTCCTCCCTCCGCCTTCAGTGAATTAACGGTGGTGTAAGCTTTCTAGACCCTCACTCTCCATTTTCCAACCTTCAGTTTGCCTCGAGACGCCCCCGGTCGCTGTGTCCTATAAGCTCGCCATCGAGCTCTGTTGCCACCTGCTAGTTTGTGTTCTTGTGCTCCTCCGCTCGTGCGAAGGGGAGGGTTCGACTCACTTTTCTTCTGCGAACTCGATGGAGTGCCTAGCTTTGGCCTTCCTTCTCGTGTTCAAGCCTTTTGATCGCATTTTCTTCTCCTGCTCCTTGGTTGTTTCCGGTGAGTTTGTGAGCTACTGAGGTCCCCACCCTATGGCAAGGGTTCCTCCAGCTTCGTCTGGTCTCAGAGGACCCATTCACATCGTCCCTTGGTTGAGCTTTGGCCTGGTGATGTGAGGCAGTGCTAGAGTCGAAGCTCCAGGAGACACTACTCGCACCATGGCCTGGCTGAGGAAGAAGCCAGGTCAGTAAATGACTAGGGCAACCCTCACCCCTCTGATCATATGATCCATGTCACAAGGGCAGAAGTGTCCTTTCACACTCTTGCTGTGTTTTCTCGCAAAGAGCAATGGTTATGTATGCATGCCTCTTTTGTCCTTGACGTTTTAATTGAATCAATTAGCCGATGAAGGGTATTTTGGTCATTTCCCCTGTTATTTACATCGAATTGTATTTTCATTTAATGACTGTCATGCTATGGTTTTCTTGCATTCTGATTGGCCAATTTTACTTAATTCATAGTAAATAGATCCATGGTCAGAAAAATGCAAATAAATAATCAATGGAAAGGATTTTTAATGTAGAATTCGATTTTGAAGTTTTTGAGTCATGATTTGGATTCATTTTTCAAAGTTTTCTTTGGATACCTATTGATTATATTAAATGATCTAAAATGTGTAATTAATTCAATTTAAGTCCAATTTGTAAAATAAAATATGTTTTCCTAATCACTAAAGTCTAAGTAATGTCTTGGTCTAAGTTTTGGGTCTCAAATCGAAGGTTTTCCTAAAAAGGATTAAAATGGGTTTTTCTTTATATCTTTATGCTTAAACACATCCTAATACATGATAATGTTTGCTACTAGGATAATGTGGAATTGGAAACAATATGATTGGTGAAAGTAATGGTACAAAGGTATGTGCACCCTATTTTGTATGTGAATAATATTTATGTGAGCATCTATGATGAATGTGAAATCTATGTGGAATGTATATTGTGCAATCAACCTACTCTTCAATTGGGATCTTATCCAACCCTACAAACATTATGTTCTAGCCTTGATATCCTCCTAAATGCCTTTATTTGGATCTTTACTTATTTGATGCTTTTGTTGCCATTATGACTCATTCATTTGGATTATGTGAACCTTGCTATTGCCTATGTTGGCTCATCTTTTTGAAATACTTGGAAACATTGTATATTGTTGTTGCTTATGTTGGCTCCTTTATTTCTTGGGTTTTATTCCCAATGCTATGTTGCAATATTGTTATATTTCTCAATACTTCCAAGTGACTATTAAGCATGATGTATTTTAGGCCAAATTACAATGCAGTGTACATGAGTACAAACCACCCATAAGGCACTGAGGTTTTAGTCATCCTGCCGGGCACTGGGGTTTTAGTCCCCCTGCCATTTTATATATGAGGCACTGGAGTTTTAGTCCCCCTGCCATTTTATATATTAGGCACTGGGGTTTTAGTCCCCCTGTCACTTTATTTAGGCACTGGGATTTTAGTCCCCCTGCCACTGGTGAGGTCCGGTAGTTGCCTCACCCTACATTGAGATGACTTTGTGTCTTAATATATTCATGCTATGTGATTATTATTGTGGCGATTGATTATGGTAGTTTTCTCCCTCTTATTCATATACTTGCCTCATTTCTTTTGAAATCTCTTATTGTCGAGAATCTTTTATATTGCAATGCTTTAGATTATTTAATTGTCCTATTTCTCTTAAATAACCCATACTTTTATCTTTCTCTTTCTAGATGACCCCAACCATCCAGGCTAGGATAAGAGTGCGCATGGAAGCTTGGTAAACCTAAGGCTAAGGATAGGACAAGAAGAAAAGGAACATATAGCTTGCATGATCATAGTTACCTTTATAAGTTGTTTTGTTGGGAGACAATATTGGCTTAGTCTAAGTCTTCCTCTACCTAGATCCTATGTTTTGTATAAAGTTGTACTTCCTTTATGGACATTTTTATAATGTACTCTTTATACATTTTGAATTAAGTCAAGTTTTATTTCTTCCGCTGCCACACATTTGGTGTAATTGTTTATCATGTTTTATAGTAGAGACTATGGTGTTTACAGCATGGTATCAGAGCATCAAGGTAGTCAGATTCTTGACTAATTCAAATTGTCTCCTAGATAGAACCCTTACCATATATAGTTCCTTTAGTAAGTTTTTCACCTTAGAGTTGACCTAGCATGAAAGTTTGATTTAGGATCATAATAATTTCATAATTAGAAATAAAATTTGTCAACTTTTTGGTGAATTGTCTATTGAGAAGCTACTAGAGTAAGAAGTTGAAAGTGATGGTGTCTAGAAAGGGTCAGAGCTTGGGGGCTGACAATATTTTCCTCCGCCCCACTAGCTTGGTCACGAGGACTCCGAAACTCATATGACCTGGCCTAGCCTGATCTGATACAGACAGCTCGAAATAGTCTATCTTTGGACATGTTGCCTAATTGTTGAATACCTTAGGAAAACCATAAGTGATGATTTGATCTCTTACACAAAAATCATCCTTATATACCTTATACTCTTATGTTTAGGGTTTAGTGTACACTATGTTGTACCCTGAAGCTTGGTTAGTAAATCCTTTTAGTGTTGAGTCTTATGTACCTTTTACCCTTAGCTTAGTTTGACTTAGTTAACCCTTTTAAGGGGTGGTGTGAGGGTAAAGGTGTTAGTACCCTATTTGGTTTTGCAAATCTGATTTCGAGGACGAAGTTCTTTTTTTAGGGGGATGTAATCCCAATTAAAAGCAAAATCAAATACCTTTGGAGTTAGAAACCCTATCTATGTGGACATATGTACATAATAACTTATGTGAACAAGAATTTACCAAACACATTATACTTGTAATTCAACTTGTTTGTTTATACACACGTGAATATGTAGTAAGTCATATAGAGATAGTTCATATGCTTGAAACTTCACATATTATTGATTCACATAATAACGAGTTACTCATTAATAATGGTGACTATTCATAACGTTGACTATACCACCCTAATGGTAAAATGTGTATGGATAATGCACCCTAAGGATGCTTTAACATGTAATGATCATGTTGACCTAAACCCTAATATGTAATCATATAGCCTTGACAACATATACATATATATATACCCTTAATGACTTTCATAATACATTAGTGACATTAGGTGTCATCATCACATAATATACCTTGATGCATATAAATTGATTATAGTCACAAAGTTATCAATATATGTAAGGTATATCACCTTGTTCTCTAATGAACTCCTCATCATAACTTGATATATGAATTAATTCATTAATGTGTTGCATCCTATTCACTAAAATGCATATAATGACTCAAAAATGATATTGAATAATTGGATTCACATAAATATTCATAAATGCCTAATGGGAAGTAAAACATGTATAATTTATAATATGAAGTGTAATGGACGAAAATAATATGAGTATGAAAGATGATATGAAAATGTGGAATATGGACATTATTTGAAATTATTATAGGCTTAATAACTTTTTGGATAATATTAGCTTTTTATACAAAATAATTTGTGATAATTCTACGTGATAGTTTTAAGATGATAATGGAAAATGAATTCATGTTATTAAGGTTTTTGACCTAATACATTAATTAATGTTGAAATGGCTTAGTAAACCCTAATTGTGCTTAAAACCCTTGATGAGGGAAATACACATGATATAATATTGAGATGTAATTGTTTTGAATAAAATGTGGCACAAGTGATAGTATAATAAATATGATACCTCTTCATGATGGAGATTATGCTAATAAGGCAAAAATGTTAATTTGAGTTTGATAAAAGGCTATAGGTTTTGTGGAAACCTTACTAGCACCTGTCTTATGTAGATTTTGTGTTGTACCCAAGATTAAGGGTTATAACCTAGTGTTTAAGGTTGGGATGTTGCACACTCACCCTCTCTTTCCTCTTGTTGAGATTTCGGGGACGAAATCCTCTTTAAGGGGTGGTGTTCTATAACATACTGAATCTCAGGGTCTTCCCTACAATTTACCCATATTCTATCTTTTCATTTCTTTCAAGTCCTTTTGGACTAATTTCATAAATTTCCCTTCTTTTATATTCTTTTTGGACTCCTTGTGCAATTTGAGCACAATTCAAGATTTAAATTACATATTTCCCTCATTTATATAAATGGAGGGGTGTTTGCACAAATAACCCACTTAAGGTAATAATTAAGGGCTAATAACGCAAAATGGAGTTTTATGGGAGAAAATAAGTAGGTAATGTTTATTTGGAGCTTTTTGGATAAATATATTAGTAATAATGTGAATTAGAATTAATTATGAGTGTAATTAACCTAATTTCCTTCTCTCTCCTAAAAAATGATAATAATATATATAAATAGAATATAATGATGAGTTTTTGTTCTTAAAACTAATAATGGTAGGATATCTCGAAATCCAGTCATGCAATCCATTAAAAAAAGTGTTTTCATATAATTCACTCATTTTAATATATTAATATACACTTTAATGAGCAATATATTTATTAAGGGTCAAATAATGAGTAAAACGAGAATATAATTGCATAGGATTGTTCTAGACTTTAATATGAGCATGTGGTTAAAATTTGGTGCCTTTTGTACTTTATTTGAGCCCTCAAATTGATTTTACAAGCTTTTATTATAGTGTGACTATAGTAGCTGAATCGATTACATATATTTCATTTATATCAAATCGTAACACTATGATTCCCCCTTGTCACGCGACCTGGACAATAATCATCCGTGATCCAATGGCTGTGAGATGACCCGCTCTGATTTGACGACAACCAACCCTCCTTCAACCTCCGACCATCTGAACAGCTTCGACCACCGAGCTCCCCAGCCACGTTCTCTCTCTGTGGTTAATCATTTCACATGATTTCAAGCTTGTTGGCTTTGTCTCGACAATCCGGTTCGATTGAGCATTTACTCACCACCGCCCACTCACCTTGCGCAAAATGCCCAACCTGGGCCGCCTCCTCCTCTCTGCCAAGGAGTTGTAGAGCAAGCTTCGACCTTCCCCACACCTATTTAAGGGCGTCTAAAGCTTCCTCAGGCCCCAAACCTTACTCCTCTCCTTTCAATTTCTTCCCAACATCCCCCAAAGATCCCTACCTACTCGGTCTTCTTCCCTGGTGAACTCTGCCTTGGCATCGCTTCCTCTCTCTGCCTTCAGTGAATTAACGGTGGGGTAAGCTTTCCCGACCCTCACTCTCCGTTTTCCAACCTTTAGTTTGCCTCGAGACACCCCCGGTCGTTGTGTCCTATAAGCCCGCCGTCGAGCTCCGCCGCCACCTACTAGTTTGTGTTCTTGTGCTCCTCCGCCCACGCGAAGGGGAGGGTTCGATTCACTTTTCCTCTGTGAACTCGATGGAGTGCCTAGCTTTGGCCTTCCTTCTCGTGTTCAAGCCTTTTGATCGCATTTTCTTTCCCTGCTCCTTGGTTGTTTCCGGTGAGTTTGTGAGCTACTGAGGTCCCCACCCTGTGGCAAGGGTTCCTCTGGCTTCGTCTGGTTTCAGAGGACCCATTCACATCATCCCTTGGTTGAGCTTTGGCTTGGTGAGGCAAGGCAGTGGTAGAGTCAAAGCTCCAGGAGACACTGCTCGCACCATGGCCTGGCTGAGGAAGAAGCCAGGTCAGTAAATGACCAGGGCAACCCTCGCCCCTCTGATCATATGATCCATGTCACAAGGGTAGAAGTGTCCTTTCACACTCTTGTTGTGTTTTCTCACAAAGAGCAATGGTTATGTCTGCATGCCTCTTTTGTCCTTGACGTTTTAATTGAATCAATTAGCCGATGAAGGGTATTTTGGTCATTTCACCTGTTATTTACATCGAATTGTATTTTCATTTAATGATTGTCACGCTATGGTTTTCTTACATTCTGATTGGCCGATTTTACTTAATTCATAGTAAATCGATCCATGGTCAGAAAAATGCAAATAAATACTCAATGGAAAGGATTTTTAATGTAGAATTCGATTTTGAAGATTTTGAGTCATGATTTGGATTCCTTTTTCAAAGTTTTCTTTGGATACCTATTTGATTATATTAAATGATCTAAAATGTGTAATTAATTCATTTTAAGTCAAATTTGTAAAATAAAATATGTTTTCCTAATCACTAAAGTCTAAGTAATGTCTTGGTCTAAGTTTTGGGTCTCAAATCGAAAGTTTTCCTAAAAAGGTTTAAAATGGGTTTTTATTTATATCTTTATGCTTAAACACATCCTAATACATGATAATGTTTGCAACTAGGATAATGTGGAATTCAAAACAATATGATTGGTGAAATTAATGGTAATGAATCAAACAAAGGTATGTGCACCCTATTTTGTATGTGAATCATATTTATGTGAGCATCTATGATGAATGTGAAATCTATGTGGAATGTATATTGTGCAATCAACCTACTCTTCAGTTGGGATCGTATCCAAACCTACAAACATTATGTTCTAGCCTTGATATCCTCCTAAATGCCTTTATTTGGATCTTTACTTATTTTATGCTTTTGTTGCCATTATGACTCATTCATTTGGATTATGTGAACCTTGCTATTGCCTATGTTGGCTCATCTTTTTGAAATACTTGGAAACATTGTATATTGTTGTTGCTTATGTTGGCTCCTTTATTTCTTGGGTTTTATTCCCAATGCTATGTTGCAATGTTGTTATATTTCTCAATACTTCCAAGTGACTATTAAGCATGATGTATTTTAGGCCGAATGACAATGTAGTGTACATGAGTACAAACCACCCATTGGGCACTGAGGTTTTAGTCCTACTACTGGGCACTGGAGTTTTAGTCCCCCTTCCATTTTATATATTAGGCACTGGGGTTTTAGTCCCCCTTCCACTTTATTTAGGCATTGGGGTTTTAGTCCCCCTGCCACTGGTGAGGTCCGGTAGGTGCCTCACCCTACATTGAGATGACTTTGTGTCTTAATATATTCATTGTATGTGATTATTATTGTGGCGATTGATTATGGTAGTTTTCTCCCTCTTATTCATATACTTGCCTCATTTCTTTTGAAATCTCTTATTGTAGAGAATCTTTTATATTGCAATGCTTTAGATTATTTAATTGTCCTATTTCTCTTAAATAACCCATACTTTTATCTTTCTCTTTCTGGATGACCCCAACCATCCAGGCTAGGATAAGAGTGCGCATGGAAGCTTGGTGAACCTAAGGCTAAGGATAGGACAAGAAGAAAAGGAACATATAGCTTGCATGATCATAGTTACTTTTATAAGTTGTTTTGTTGGGAGACAATATTGGCTTAGTCTAAGTCTTCCTCTACCTAGATCCTATGTTTTGTATAAAGTTGTACTTCCTTTATGGAAATTTTTATAATGTACTCTTTATACATTTTGAATTAAGTCAAGTTTTATTTCTTCCACTGCCACACATTTGGTGTAATTGTTTATCATGTTTTATAGTAGAGACTATGGTCTTTACAACATGGTATCAGAGCATCAAGGTAGTCGGATTCTTGACTAATTCAAATGGTCTCCTAGATAGAACCCTTACCATATATAGTTCCTTTAGTAAGTTTTTCACCTTAGAGTTGACCTAGCATGAAAGTTTGATTTAGGATCATAATAATTTCATAATTAGAAATAAAATTTGTCAACTTTTTGGTGAATTGTCTATTGAGAAGCTACTAGAGTAAGAAGTTGAAAGTGATGGTGTCTAGAAAGGGTCAGAGCTTGGGGGCTGACAATATT
The DNA here is from genome assembly GCA_963693085.1 of Alisma plantago-aquatica. Lineage (NCBI taxonomy): Eukaryota > Viridiplantae > Streptophyta > Magnoliopsida > Alismatales > Alismataceae > Alisma > Alisma plantago-aquatica. Next base: position 1,108,900,889 of record OY856410.1, read on the forward strand.
TTCCTTCGCCCCACTAGCTTGGTCACGAGGACTCCTGAGCTCAAATGACCTGGCCTGGCCTGATCTGATACAGACAGCTCGAAATAGTCTATCTTTGGACATGTTGCCTAATTGTTGAATACCTTAGGAAAACCATAAGTGATGATTTGATCTCTTACACAAAAATCATCCTTAAATACCTTATACTCTTATGTTTAGGGTTTAGTGTACCCTATGTTGTATCCTGAAGCTTGGTTAGTAAATCCTTTTAGTGTTGCATCTTATGTACCTTTTACCCTTAGCTTAGTTTGACTTAGTTAACCCTTTTAAGGGGTGGTGTGAGGGTAAAGGTGTTAGTACCCTATTTGGTTTTGCAAATCTGATTTCGAGGATGAAATCCTTTTTTTAGGGGGATGGAATCCCAATTAAAAGCAAAATCAAATACCTTTGGAGTTAGAAACCCTATCTATGTGGACATATGTACATAATAACTTATGTGAACAAGAATTTACCGAACACATTATACTTGTAATTCAACTTGTTTGTTTATACACATGTGAATATGTAGTAAGTCATATAGAGATAGTTCATATGCTTGAACCTTCACATATTATTGATTCACATAATAATGAGTTACTCATTTATAATGGTGAATATTCATAACGTTGACTATACCACCCTAATGGTAAAATGTGTATGGATAATGCACCCTAAGGATGCTTTAACATGTAATGATCATGTAGACCTAAACCCTAATATGTAATCATATAGCCTTGACAACATATACATATATATATGTACCCTTAATGCCTTTCATAATACATTAGTGACATTAGGTGTCATCATCACATAATATACCTTGATGCAAATAAATGGATTATAGTCACAAAGTTATCAATATATGTAAGGTATATCACCTTGTTTTCTGATGAACACCTCATCATAACTTGATATATGAATTAATTCATTAATGTGTTGCATCCTATTCACTAAAATGCATATAATGACTCAAACATGATATTGAATAATTGGATTCACATAAATATTCATAAATGCCTAATGGGAAGTAAAACATGTATAATTTATAATATGAAGTGTAATGGACGAAAATAATATGAGTATGCAAGATGATATGAAAATGTGCAATATGGACATTATTTGGAATTATTATAGGCTTAATAACTTGTTGGATAATATTAGTTTTTTCTACAAAATAATTTGTGATAATTCTACGTGATAGTTTTAAGATGATAATGGAAAATGAATTCATGTTATTAAGGTTTTTGACCTAATACATTAATTAATGTTGAAATGGCTTAATAAACCCTAATTGTGCTTAAAACCCTTGATGAGGAAAATACACATGATATAATATTGATATGTAATTGTTTTGAATTAAAAGTGGCACAAGTGATAGTATAATAAATATGATACCTCTTCATGATGGAGATTATGCTAATAAGGCAAAAATGTTAATTTGAGTTTGATAAAAGGCTATAGGTTTTGTGGAAACCTTAGTAGCACCTGTCTTATGTAGATTTTGTGTTGTACCCTAGATTAAGGGTTATAACCTAGTGTTTAAGGTTGGTATGTTGCACACTCACCCTCTCTTTCCTCTTGTTGAGATTTCGGTGACGAAATCCTCTTTAAGGGGTGGTGTGTTGTAACATACTGAATCTCAGGGTCTTCCCTACAATTTACCCATATTCTATCTTTTCATTTCTTTCAAGTCCTTTTGGACTAATTTCATAATTTCCCTTCTTTTATATTCTTTTTGGACTCCTTATGCAATTTGAGCACAATTCAAGATTTAAATTACCTATTTCCCTCATTTATATAAATGGAGGGGTGTTTGCACAAATAACCCACTTAAGGTAATAATTAAGGGCTAATAACACAAAATGCAGTTTTATGGGAGAAAATAAGTAGATAATGTTTATTTGGAGCTTTTTGGATAAATATATTAGTAATAATGTGAATTTGAATTAATTATGTGTGTAAATAACCTGGTTTCCTTCTCTCTCATCAAAAATGATAATAATATATATAAATAGAATATAATGATGAGTTTTTGTTCTTAAAACTAATAATGGATGGATATCTCAAAATTCACTCATGCAATCCATTAAAAGAAGTCTTTTCATATATTTCACTCATTTTAATATTTTAATATACACTTTAATGAGAAATATATTTATTAAGGGTCAAATAATGAGTAAAATGAGAATATAATTGCATATGATTGCCCTAGAATTTAATATGAGCATGCGGTTAAAATTTGGTGCCTTTTGGACTTCATTTGAGCCCTCAAATTGATTTTATAAGCTTTTATTATAGTGTGACTATAGTAGCTGAATCGATTACATATATTTCATTTATATCAAATCGTAACGCTATGATTTCCCCTTGTCACGCGACATGGACAATAATCGTCCGCGATCCAATGGTTGTGAGCTGACCCACTCTAATCTTACGGCAACCAACCCTCCTTCAACCTCCGACCAGCTGAACAGCTTCGGCCGCCGAGCTCCCCAGCCACGTTCTCTCTCTGTGGTTAATCATTTTGCATGATTTCAAGCCTGTTGGCTTCATCTCGACGAGATGGTTTGATTGAGCATTTACTCACCACCGTCCCCTCACCTTGCGCAAAATGCCCAACCTGGGCTGCCTCCTCCTCTCCGCCAAGGAGTTGTAGAGCAAGCTTCGACCTTCCCCACGCCTATTTAAGGGCGTCTAAAGCTTCCTCAGGCCCCAAACCTTACTCCTCTTCTTTCAATTTCTTCCCAACGTCCCCTGAAGATCCCTACCTACTCGGTCTTCTTCCCTGGTGAACTCTGCCTTGGCGTTGCTTTCTCCCTCCACCTTCAGTGAATTAACGGTGGGGTAAGCTTTCCCGACCCCCACTCTCCATTTTCCAACCTTCAGTTTGCCTCGAGACGCCCCCAGTCGCTGTCCTATAAGCTCGCCGTCGAGCTCCGCCACCACATGCTAGTTTGTGTTCTTGTGCTCCTCCGCCCGTGCAGAGGGGAGGGTTCGACTCACTTTTCCTCTGCGAACTCGATGGAGTTCCTAGCTTTGGCCTTCCTTCTCGTGTTCAAGCCTTTTGATTGAGTTTTCTTCCCCTGCTCCTTGGTTGTTTCCGGTGAGTTTGTGAGCTACTGAGGTCCCCGCCCTGTGGCAAGGGTTCCTTCGGCTTCGTCTAGTCTCAGAGGACCCATTCACATCGTCCCTTGGTTGAGCTGTCGCCTGGTGAGGCGAGGCAGTGCTACAGTCGAAGCTCCAGGAGACACTGCTCGCACCATGTCCTGGCTGAGGAAGAAGTTAGGTCAGTAAATGACCAGGGCAACCCTCGCCCCTCTGATCATATGATCCATGTCACAAGGGAAGAAGTGTTCTTTCACACTCTTGCTGTGTTTTCTTGCAAAGAGCAATGGTTATGTCTGCATGCCTCTTTTGTCCTTGACGTTTTAATTGAATCAATTAGCCGATGAAGGGTATTTTGGTCATTTCACCTGTTATTTACATCGAATTGTATTTTTATTTAATGACTATCACGCTATGGTTTTCTTGCATTATGATTGGCCGATTTTACTTAATTCATAGTAAATCGATCCATGGTCAGAAAAATGCAAATAAATAGTCAATGGAAAGGATTTTTAATGTAGAATTCGATTTTGAAATTTTTGAGTCATGATTTGGATTCCTTTTTCAAAGTTTTCTTTGGATACCTATTTGATTATATTAAATGATCTAAAATGTGTAATTAATTCATTTTAAGTCCAATTTGTAAAATAAAATATGTTTTCCTAATCACTAAAGTCTAAGTAATGTCTTGGTCTAAGTTTTGGGTCTCAAATCGAAGGTTTTCCTAAAAAGGTTTAAAATGGGTTTTTCTTTATATCTTTATGCTTAAACACATCCTAATACATGATAATGTTTGCTACTCGGATAATGTGGAATTGGAAACAATATGATTGGTGAAAGTAATTGTAATGAATCAAATAAAGGTATGTGCACCCTATTTTGTATGTGAATCATATTTATGTGAGAATCTATGATGAATGTGAAATCTATGTGGAATGTATATTGTACAATCAACCTACTCTTCAGTTGGGATCTTATCCAACCCTACAAACATTATGTTCTAGCCTTGATATCCTCCTAAATGCCTTTATTTGGATCTTTACTTATTTGATGCTTTTGTTGCCATTATGACTCATTCATTTAGATTATGTGAACCTTGCTATTGCCTATGTTGGCTCATCTTTTTGAAATACTTGGAAACATTGTATATTGTTGTTGCTTATGTTGGCTCCTTTATTTCTTGGGTTTTATTCCCAATGCTATGTTGCAATATTGTTATATTTCTCAATACTGCCAAGTGACTATTAAGCATGATGTATTTTAGGCCAAATGACAATGTAGTGTACATGAGTACAAACCACCCATAGGGCACTGAGGTTTTAGTCCTCCTGCCGGGCACTGGGGTTTTAGTCCCCCTGCCATTTTATATATTAGGCACTGGGGTTTTAGTCCCCCTGCCACTGGTGAGGTCCAGTAGGTGCCTCACCCTACATTGAGATGACTTTGTGTCTTAATATATTCATGCTATGTGATTATTATTGTGGTGATTGATTATGACAGTTTTCTCCCTCTTATTCATATACTTGCCTAGTTTCTTTTGAAATCTCTTATTGTAGAGAATCTTTTATATTGAAATGCTTTAGATTATTTAATTGTCCTATTTCTCTTGAATAACACATACTTTTATCTTTCTCTTGCTGGATGACCCCAACCATCCAGGCTAGGATCAGAGTGCGCATGGAAGCTTGGTGAACCTAAGGCTAAGGATAGGATAAGAAGAAAAGGAACATATAGCTTGCATGATCATAGTTACCTTTATAAGTTGTTTTGTTGGGAGACAATATTCTCTTAGTCTAAGTCTTCCTCTACCTAGATCCTATGTTTTGTATAAAGTTGTACTTCCTTTATGGAAATTTTTATAATGTACTCTTTATACATTTTGAATTAAGTCAAGTTTTATTTCTTCTGCTGCCACACATTTGGTGTAATTGTTTATCATGTTTTATAGTAGAGACTATGGTCTTTACAGTAACACTTACAATCCTAATTATCCACATTTTTAGAGTTTTATGTCATGTGGACTAAAGTTTTAGTTTGACTCAAATTTCAAATACATGGGATGTAGGTCACCTCTTCACCCAAAGGCCTATCATTCTAATATTCTTCTATGGACAAAGTCCTCTCCCACCTTGATTTCATGTTAGGATATCCTCACCCCTTTTTCTCTTCAGCTTCACATCCCTCACTCTACTCCAAACTCAACAATCCATGGTTGGTTGGGACCTCATCACCCAAAAATGCAATCAATGACGAGCTGTTGTGTCTCTATTTCGGCTTGGAGGGTATCACTGCCCCCCAAACTGTTATCTTTGTAAATAGGGCACCTCTTTGCAGTTTAGTACGATCTCGAAACAAGAACCCCCTCCATTGCTCTACCAAGAGATCCCCTAAAACCCATCGCCGACCTTTTCCCTTACTTTTGTGCCTGCCAGGGCCACAAAGTGACTTTTTGGAGTCTTGGGTTATGGAAATCATCACAAGATAACTGATGGACACCTATAAAGATGGGACACTCTCTAAATTGGACCCTTTCTTTGTAAGTCATGTTTCCCCCTTTCATCATTTTAGTTTACTGTTTCTCATCCATGGGAAAATGTCACTTCATGATCTTCATTTCTCAATTTTCCCTTGCTTTGAAAAAGTGCTAAGAAACTATTGGTTCGATGGCTTTGATAAACCCATATCATCTTCCTTTCTTGGGGATATCCCTCTACACGGAGCTAGAGAAAGTTTGGGGAAGTGGGGTACAATCAGTTTGCATCAAGGTTTAGCCTCTAGTGTGACTCCCAGTACCACCTCCTCCAAGATCCATGTCTGATCAAGGCCTATCCCACCTTAGATCATCATTGGTCCCAATCCAGGAGTCTAAGTGACAGTGAGATCCTGACAGAGTTGATCCAATGATCCTCATGATTGTTATTCTCTTTCCTTCTCACCTGTCATTGTGAGTTTTCACCCTTCGTTTAAAGGACTCACGACCTAGACTCATCATGAGGTTGAAGATCAATCATATCTCTAGATTTTAGCTTTTGCCCCTATTTGTTAATCAGCATGTCATGCAGGCCATGGGTGTATTAATCTTTTTCTCCCTTATTTCTAGCTGCCATCTCACAATGACATGGTTGACATCCACGGGCCGTGTGGTGGCCTGGGGTTGGCCCAAAGAACATCATGTAAATTTATATACAAAGTTTATTTGTCTTACCGGAGCATAAGTGCTCATGCGGTGCCACGTCAACCCCTTCCTCCTCCGCTTGCTTGTGCTCTCCTTGAGCATCTACACAAAGCAGTCAAGAACCTGAAAAAAACTAAAAGATTTCTTAGTTTAGCAATCCAAATTATCTATTTTAAAGAGTTACACTACGTTCTTGTTTCTTACAGTTGATTGCATCATTTGATCCTTGTATAGGAGGGTGACAAGGTCCTTCCCCGTGCACCAAGTGTCTTCACTGAATTTCCATTCTCATTTTGACCTGCCAATTATTTTTATAGATGTTATACATACGAGTTGGATATTGAAACAATAATGTTTTATCATTTTACACTTGACAATAACCAATTCTCTTACATTTCTTCTATGTTGTCCATGAAGTGATGGACAATTTCTTTGGTTTCTTTTGTTTTGAAATGTTCAAAACCTATGAAATTTGACATCTTGTGCTATCAACAACAATAGAGCAATCCATGTTAGAATCAATCTTCATTTTGTACAAGTTACTCAATCATTACTCTCAGTTACTCAAGCATTACTTTCAGTTACTCAAGCATTACATTCAGTTACTCAAGCATTAGGTTCAGTTACTCAAGCCTTACTTGCAGTTACTCAAGCATTAGGTTCAGTTACTCAAGCTTTAAGTTTAGTTACTCAAGCATTACTTGCAGTTATGATATACTTGAAAGGAGATGAAACATACCTTTTCCTCCCTTCTTTTCTTCACATTTTTCTCTATGCTTCCTATCTTTAGTTCTTCCATCTTCTTCTTCTTCTTCAATCTTTTTCTGGGCTCCTTCTGCCCTTCTTCTTCTTCTACTATCTTCTCCTATTGTTCGCTTCCTTCTTCTTATTTCTTTTCTTCTGCATCTTCTACAGACTTTGGTTGTTCAGAACTGTCATCTTTTGTTTCTTTCTTCTCCTCTTCATCAACATTTTTCCTATCCTCACTGTGATCTTCTGATTCCACACATTTTCTTCTGAGGGTCAGCCTTCTTCGCTTCGTCGGTGGGTCGATATCCTTTGTCGGTGTGTCTTTCGATTCATCTACATTCACCGAGGCAAAACCCTCTGCAAATTCTTTGAATCCACTTTCAGGTGACTGTGATTTGTCACCCTCATCTTCCCACTTTCTTTTTAGATTTTTATTTTCTTCTTCTAACTTGGCTATTCTTTCTTCTAGCCTTTTATTCTCCATCTGCAACTCAGTGAATTTCTCAACACTTATTCTTGCGCAGATCTCCTTATGCATGTTGAGCTCCTCCTCCAACATTTAGATTCTTGTCTCCAGGGTGGAGGTGTCAGGAGTGTCTCCCTCTTTGATGATTGGCTTTGCTGGTGCCTTATTGGTTGTTGGCTTACATTTTGTTGGCATGCCCTTCGATGCTTTTGTAGCCTTCCAATCATCTCCCTAGTCTACCACTATCCTTTGATAACCGTGTCCAACATATAAATAAAAATAATGTGTCACAAAATGAAACATGTATGATTATGTTGTATATTAGATTTTGTAACAAAGATTAGATAATCTTACATCCTTAGGGTCCACTGCCCCTAATTCCATCAATTTCTCGACCGACGCAACCCACTTCTTTATCCTTGGCTTGGAGTCAAGGAATGTTGGCTTTGCCATCTTTGTCATCTCATATGCCCAAACCTACATGTAACATATAGAAAATATAATGCATATGTAACTGCCCCCCCATAGTCAATATTGTATCAATGTAGATGAATATGATTTTCTTCACTTATGCATAGGCACATGACACAGCCTGTTGTGTATAGGGTGTTCTTAGCCCCTTTCTCTCCTTTCCTTCTTAGCTGGACATTCTCCTGCAGCATCTTCATATTCTTGAAGATACTCCCATGCACCAGCTTTTCCCAATTCATCTGCCCAGTGGCAATGACATCATCTAGGTAGTAGATAATGTAGATTGGTGTGCAATAGCTAGTGTATGGGATTAGGAATGTTGCAAGCAGGTGCAACATCCACACACAACACATATTTTTATTGTCCGATGGATTGTTGGTCTTGGCATATTCTTGCCAAAGTTTTGTTAAGTTATCCTTATGCAGGACATCCTTTTCTCTCAACCTCTTTGAGGTCTCACCTTCATTTCTATTTTTACAAGTTGCCTTGGCAAACTCTTGCCATATCGACTTTACTATGAAGAATCTTTCCTTTGTTTTATTTTTATACCTTTGCTGGGGATACCTAGAATTATCCCCACGTTATCTACTATCATCCTTCTCTCCCTCCCCGTTGGCCAGCAGCAATATGTCTTCATCGACATATCTATCTATTAAATCCTCTAACAAGCCTATGTCAACCACAAGATTTGGTATCTTTATGAGGTTTGCAAAGTCTGTTGAGCTCAGCATCATAAGTTGTTCTTTTGTATACACCATGCTCTTACTGGTGTTGATGTAGTTCTTTAAGGAGCACTTGTGGTACAGTCTATTTACTCCCACTACAAACATATCAAAATTTATTGTTAGACCTCATTGTTTATTTTGTAAAAGAAATTTAATAAACTGCAAGTAACTGGAAATTAAAACAATTACAATTCCATACAATCTTACCTTTCTCTTCAGTTGCTTTTCCTTTTCCCTTTTGTGTTCTCTTATTTCTTTCCACTTTTCTTCCATCATTTGTAGCCTTTTCTTATCCTTTTTGTTTCCTTCTTCTTCTTTCCTCTTCTTCTATATCACCATCAGCCTTCCCTTTCTCTTTAGTTGCTTGTTCCTTCCCTTTCCCCTTGGTTTTCGTTTTTCTTCTTTTTACATCACCTTCTTCTTCTCTAGCCTTGTCTGTCTCTTTCTATTTCTGATTTGCATTTGTACTCTCCTCATCCCCTTTGCTTTCTTCTCTTGCATACAAATAGAGTTACTCCAAGAATGTAGTATTTAGCTTAACAATATTGTTTTCTAGTTTAATTGATATGTCTAGTGTGTGAGACACTATTTGTAACTCAAGCATTACTTTCAAAAATAAATACTCAAACATTACTTTCAGTTACTCAAGCATTCTGTAATAGTTATTCAAGAATTCATTTCAGTTACTCAAGTATTCTATAATAGTTACTCAAACTTTATTTTCGGTTACTCAAGCATTAATCTTGGTTACCCAAGCATTCTGTAATAGTTACTCAAGCATAAATTTCAGTTACTCAAACATTACTTTCAGTTACTCAAGCATTATGTAATAGTTACTCAATCATTACTCTTAGTTACTTGAGCATTAATCTTCCTATTATAACAGTTACTCGAGACTATCTCATAGTTACTCAGATCTATTGGTGTAGTTACTCTAGCTACACTATCTAGTTTTAATGTAGTAACTATCATATATTGACACATCAGTAGTAGCCTACATAGCAGGAGGGGCAGGATGCAGAGAAGGTCAAAGACACAACAGTATTAGCCTGCATGCAAACACAAATTACCTTATTGTTCTTCTTTTCCCTCTTTGTTGCGCGCGACTTCTTTCTTCTCAGTAGTTTTGTTGCCTCCACGACCAGCAGTAGCAACCTTATTGTGCTTTGCACTATTTGATGGAGTTTGATCCATGGGGGAGCTGTAACCCCTTTTTTCCCCCTTTCTTTTGTGTCTGAGGTGTCGAAGAAGTAGCTTACTTATCTCCTTCAGTAGCCATCGAAACTCCTATTTTGACCTCTTTCTATATTGTCTGAGGAGTCTCAGTAGCAAACCCCTTCTCCATTTCCACAACTTCTTCTTTCCCCTCTTCTTCCGCTTCTGTGGCCTTGGTAGCCTCTTTCTTATCCCCTTTCGGAGTTTTCAGAGTAGTTTGTTCTTGTAATTCCCTTTCCGCGGCCGATGCTGCTTTTCCCGCTTCTTCTGCCTATTTTGCCATCTTCTCGTCGGCTTGAAACTAGTGCGTTTCGAAGTCGTCGTCGCCTATTTTGACCACTATCGGTCTATTCTTTCTCTACGGAGGCAATGACGATGATTTCCATGAGGCTTTATTTGTCCTCGTCATCTCTGAGTAACTGACGAGTCGATGAAGGAGCGACTAGAGGAGGTGATGATGGAGGAGGTGGTGATGGAGTGGTTGGGTGATGTCTTCGCTGGTGAGATTGCACAACAACGGGAGAAATCACTGGGGAGGGCGACGGATTGAGTAGAGGAATTGGGGTTTTGCTTCGCTTGCTAGCTGCTCTTTCTGCTATTTTCTCACTGCTTCCACTTGAATGTTTTTTTTCCACTTTTTTCCGCTATAATAGGTTCCAGGTTGCGGGAGTATTGCTGCCGGGTAGGGTAATTAAGTTACCCACACAGGAAACTAAAAGTAACTCATATATATATATATATATATATATATATATATATATATATATATATATATATATATATATATATATATATATATATATATATATATATATATATGTGTGTGTGTGTGTGTGTGTGTGTGTGTGTATGTGTGTGTATACATGTCCCCACTACTACTACCAGTTACTTGGGGACATGGGTCATGTCTATCTTCTTGCCCATCGTGTTAGTAACATCAATGTTTCTTCTTATAGTGGTTCTTCAAGTCATTTCCACTATCCAATGCTGCTAGTGGATTTGCTCCTTTGGTTAGGAGTGTTTAAAGACTTGGGGTATTCAACCATGAAATCAGACATTATCTACGTCATAAGAGTGAATAACAATTGAAATAAAAAATATTAAAAAAAGTAATGCTACATGCTTATAAAACGAGTGGTGAGAGGGAAAAATGAGCACACAAATCTATAAATGGGATGTTGTTAACCTTCAGTCTCTTCTACTAGTATCTATTACAATAGTCCCACATCATTGAGCTCTGGGGTGGTCCTATGACTTATAAGGTATGTGGTCCCTTCACCCATTTCCAATTGGTTTTGTGTTGAATATCACACGTTCTAATATGTATCAAAGCGGAGCCTACTAGACAAGTGTGAGGACCACACCCTACCTAAAATGACAACTGCAAGCACACATAAGTTTCTACACTTAGGGGGGGATGTGATAATAGTCCCACACCACTGAGCTCTGGAGTGGTCCTGTGGCTTATAAGGTATGTGGTCCCTTCACCCATTTCCAATTGCCAATTGATTTTGGGTTGAATACCACATATTCTAATAGTATCATATATCTCACCTAGTTGTTCTTGTCTAATTTGGGTATCACTTGACTCTATGGTTATCATTTTGTACCAAGATACCATAAGTGTGTCTGATCATCATTATGCACCAATCTATTAATCATTGTACCATTTCCCTTTTGGATTTTTTCTCCTACATTACCTGTAAACAATTTGAATGCTATTATAAATACCATCTCATAGGGTATATAGTATGTGGTCCCTTCACCCATTGATAATTTATTTTGGGTTGAATACCACACATTCTAATAGAATATTCTATCTCACCTAGTTGTACTTTCCTAATTTGGGTATCACTTGACTCTATGGTTATCATTTTATACCATGGTACCATAAGTGTGTCTGGTCATATTTATGCACCAATCTATTAATCATTGTACCATTTACCTTTTGGACTTTATCTCCCACATTACCCATAAAAATTTGAATGCTATTATAAATACCATCTCATAGTCTCTACTATTGACTAAGACCATTTCTACTTGTCTAGTGAAAACCTTCAATAAAATTTCTATAATGTTAGGGTTTAACTATATTATTTTTCTTTAGATGATTTACACTAGCACTATTACAGAAATAGATGAATGTGATACTTTTATAATGTCTTACTAAGAATATGAATGGTAGAAAAATTGACTTGAAGCCAATATGTAATGTAACTTCGATATGATTTATCTTTTTCTAGTCATACATTTATCACTCCTTTTGTAACACACAAAATTTTCATAGATGCACATGAACAGAAGCGTCAATTCCTAACTCATAACATTAATCGGGTGTCACATACATTGAATATCATGCATAAAGAACAAGCAGAAGCTAACCATCACATGAAAACATTTCATTTCTCATTCTCAAATAGTTTACACGAAAAGAAACTTAATACAACTCATGACACACTTTAAAGATTTAAACATAAACAACTATATCTTAAAGCATGAAACTAAACTGAGGTAGATTATGTCACCCAAACAAGGCACTCCAAGTCTTTCATTAGGTCCTCCATGTTCTTATCATGGTGTTCTAATCCTCCTATTCTCTCCACATGTGCATATCTCGTCCCCAACCATGCATTGGAAAAATGATAATCAGTAAGTGGCATGGGTATTCTAGATATATGCAATACTGGAATAAGAAATTACTATACATTAATCTTGATCATGATGCATAAAAACTAGTATGAAATACTGAAGGAAACATAAGTACTTAACATGATTAACATAATTACATGAAAACTTAATTAACTTGACATGATTTCATGATAGACTAAATTTTACTTAAATTTATCTAGTCATTCTCCTAAATGCACCATAGTGCTCATAAGGTCTTAGATATTCTTGGGAAAGATTTGCTATCTTGAAGTTGATATTGGAATTTCTTTTTGTTAGCCTTTCGTCTACCAAATTTTCCTTTCCTAACTTTTATTATACATCTAAACCTATTTCGTACATAGTTCAATGATTGGATTCCGTACCAGCTTTGCTTAGCCTTTTATTTCCCATCAATGGGGTCCATGTGTGGTTTCGTTTCCTCTGGGAACTCATGGGCATGTAATAGATGGAAGATCTTGAAGAGACATGCACTGGGTAGTCCTCCGTTGAAGACTAGATGGAATGAATTCTATTTCTCAAACTTGTAATCATATTTGTAAGCTTCCGTGACTCTGATGTACAAGCATGATTGTAACAAAGATTGTTTATGATTGTGATATTATTTTGTAAATATTTGATCGTAAAGATCGGGTCTTTACAACATATAGGTCCCCTCGCCCCCTATCACAGTTTATATTCTTATTTTCAATAATACCACCTCTTGCTTACAAAAAAAAATCATAGATTGTTCATTATATCCTCTTAACATCATATTAGACTAGGTTACATAAATTGAACATAATATTGATATCCGTTTCATGAGATCTATGGTTTCATATAATGTTCACACCATTAATAAAACACATTTCTAATTGAAATATTTATTAGGCACATTAATCTGCCCCTATCTCTTAGATGAGATATTATTTCATCATTAGTATTCTAGATCAAACAAACAAACCAATATAATTTTCTTATCATATTATATTTCAACATAACAATATTTCAATATAGTCACATTTTATTCATTAACATTAGGGTTCATACCCATACATCAAGGTAACCTCTTAGTCTAGAAAATATATAATGAATACTTCATGTTACTAAGCTAGATTGATCAGATCATAGTAAATCACATGTTACACGTTGTTAATCAAAGTTATCAATAATATTAGGGTTTACATGCATGCATAATTACTTAAATATGACCTATCATGTATAATTTTTGAACTACAATATAATTAGGTATTGAATATATTTTATATAAATTCTATTCAATTTCTTGATCAAAATGACATATAGTTTCAATACATTTGGAGCTACCAATAATTAACTACATTAATTTCAAGATTGTCAACAAAAGGTCTTCTTTAAATAAGGGTGCGGGCCCAACCCTAGAATTAGAGAAAAGATGTTAGGGCCCTTTCCCTTAGAACACACCCCCAGGGAAATAGTGGTAATTTCCCCTAGGTCATCTTCCTCATTGTGATCCAGTCATGGAGGAGAGTCAACTGGGGGTTGATTCCGCACTCTTAATGTTAGGAGGCTAGTTGAGGGTGTCAGTGTCTCCACCGGGTCCTATGAAACCCAAAAGGGATTTGGGGTTGTTAGAAGATGGTAGAGATAGTGGGGTGAAGCTCTACTTTGGTTAGACACACATATGACATGGAAATGAAGGATAGAACTAGCATGCTTAACCTGATAGCCCAGAGAGATAGGAGAAGCACATGGCTTTCCCAAGGAGCTTGAGCTCTACCAGGGAGTTTGGACACTCCTTGGCATGCTCAGGATCATCCATCTTCTTTAGGATGAAGATCATTTCTCTGACAGGAGTTAAAGGTGGAGTGGTTGGGCTTTGTCTATCCACAGGAGCCATCGAGGCTTGTGAAGGGTTTGTATTTGTGGACTAAAGACAATGAGGTTGTTTATATAGGAAGTCAAGTATTGACTTAATTCTGCAAGTTGTCTTCAAATAGCCATGATGGTGATATCATTATCCTCCATATCACCTATGATGATGCCAACCATTGGGTTGGTTTGAGTCTGTAAGAAGTAAGGGGAGATGTGTGTGGAGTTTGATGAATATTGGAGAGGTGGAGGTGAGAAGAAGAGAGATGTCAATAGGAGCACATACTACTCTCTCGTGGGAGGGTCTTTCTACCAGGTGGAAGATATGATCTCTTTCCTTGCATCCCTACCTGAGTCCAAAAGTTTGGGTTCAGAGGGACTATGCCCCTCTTTTTTCTCTTTTCTTTTCCTTTAAATAAAAACCCTATATAGATAAATTATTATGTAGGATACATTTTTAATCCATTTAACACAAAGTTTTAGGATAATGCTCATTTCCCCATTGTTTTCCATTGGGCTAAATATCAAATTTTAATTGTCATGTTAGTTAGCTAACACTTGGTTTCTAAGCAAAATTAGATAATTACTTTATTAATTATATAGGTCACAAGATAACCTAGTATTTTATTGAATTTAATTCATGATATAATAGATCTAAGTTATCTATCAATGAAAGTTAACTTGGGTATTTATCATGGGCACAAAATAACAAATTCACCAACATGTAAACCTGAAGTAGTCTAGATGGGCTTGAATTGGGTTTCAAGTCCAATGGCTCATAGCCTGGGTTTTCCAAAGGGTTCACTAGATTAACTATATTTCTAATTACAAAAGTAAGGTATTTATTAATAATGGGAGCCTCATATTTATATATTTTCTCAATGTTACATTATTTCCTTAAATTGTAGACTTACTCTAAGTCTAGAACTTAATTTCATCAGCCCGATGCAGTTAGAGTTGCACTATTGATCTCATAATTCTAATGTTGCTTTGATTTTCTCAAAGTGAATATTATATATTTTTTGAATTCATAATCATGGAATTCAAATTCACCAAATTTGAGGATCTTACAACAGCCCCGTCCCAAAATAATGAAGTTCTCATTATTGTCTCCCTATTGAATATCTATCTATTTTTTACCCCCATTACATTCTAGAGTTTAAATCTATTCCAAATGTGAGTCAAAATCCAATAGTTGTTTCCAACATTTAATGGACTTCCAAATTTTGCTTATTCTAAGTGTATTTTTTTACAAGAGGGAGCTTATTCAAAGTACAACTTGAAGTATAATCCGCCTATATTAGAAAATGAAAACAATTTGGGGATTTTGTTGAACCTTACATCCCTCAAACATGATCCATAAGCCTTAGGAAACATAGATAAGAAGTAATAAATGTTTCATTTTCTGAGAGGAAAAAAGATTTTAGGGCCGTGGGAACTAAGAATATATGATTTAGATGTATTTTGAATTTCATTTGGTTAGATGAGAAGAAATTCATTATTCTTCAATTATTTCTTTACTTTGGGCTCTCTTCTTCTCCTTTCTATGGTAAACACATCCTATATAGGTATCAAAGTACATTTATCCATTTATTAATCAATTAGAGTCATTGTGCTAGATGACTGGAGTATTTTTTAGAATTTAACCTTTTGAAGATGCAATTGGAAATATGTGAAGAAATTGGTCAACTATGCTTCCTTTACAATTGAGGGACTGGGATGAATACCTTGTAGTGTCCATGGTGAGTGGGTTATCTTATGACTATATTTCATGCTCTATATTAGAGAGTAATCTGAATAATCTATTTTAAATTATCCAATTTTAGTTGTAGTTGTGATCTGGTCCTTTTTTTATTGTTTTTAACTCTTATAAATTCAATATGAATCTTTTTGTAGTGTTGGAGTATCTATTATTGAATACATTTCCAATTGAGTTTTTAGTTCATCCATGAACGTATCAAATTTGTGTCTAAACAAGTCATCTTTTAAAAAATCATATGTTTTGTATTTATTATTTGATCTACTTATATGTATCACTGTGAATTTATTTCTAAGTTATTGAATGCTATTTTCATCCTATATGATTATTGAGATCTAAGAGTTCATTCCTCATAAATTCCAAATGTTGCTTAAAGAGGTTAGCTCTTTCATCGCTTGCATTTACTTTTTATTTGTATACTTCATAAGATCATAAAATTCAATTATAATAAACAATTGAATAACATTGACTACAATAAATGGATGTTATTTTCGTGTTAAATTAACTAACATATCTTTGACTACCTTTTAGTAAACAATGCCTTAATTAAATTAGACCCAAATCTGACCTAGACATGTGATTACTAACAACTTGACTGTAAGTCATATCGATGTAGATGCTAATATTAACTAAATAAAAATTTGATAAGATTCCATGAATCCCCAAAGATATCCTCTTAATGTAAGTGGGTGAAATAAACCCAGATAGTCTTAGAATGATTTGATACAGTTGCACCAGTCTTACAATGTGTAACCAAATAATCACACTCCATTGAAAAAAATCTACAAAATCAAAGTCTTGACAGGAAGTAGAGTAGGTAAGTCAGGGTCAAATCAACAAGGGTAGGTATAAACATTAGACTAAGTGGTCCATATGTTTCTTGTACAATGCTAGGGTTTGTAGGGTATAAACATCTATTTGGTTTTATTACACTATGGGTTACACAATTAAGGAAAGGTGAACGTGAAACTGTGTTAGCACTAGCAATTGGGGTTATCTAACCAAACAACAACAAAAATAGCAACCAAGTGAGAAAGAGAAATCAACTACTTTAAACTAGAAATTATTGACTAGAACTAACTAAGCAAGTGAATTAGTAGAAAATCAAGAAATATACTTTACAATTGACTAGCAAACAAAATTGAACAAAAAATAGTCTAAGTTAACCTAACATGGACTAGACACCATTGACTAAAAAGTAAACTAAGAAAAGATAAAAAAAAGAGTAGCCAGTTAGGGTTTTCTTAATTAGTAGTGGGTTGTTTAGTGGATATGGGAAATTTTCATGAAAATATTCTATAATTAATGATAATCAACCAAAAAGACAAAGGTATATGTTAACTATAAGATCTATCCTACTAGTTTTCCATTGGTGGTATGAGTGGCGTTTAAAAAACTAGACCATATACCACTACCTATCCAACCTTATGAGCCTCACTTGAATAGAGATAGATGAATCTAGTTAGGACCAAGTTCTTGTCTAGGTTTGTAAGAGTGACTCTCTAACCTCACTTGGTGGTAAGGGTTGGTATAGGGTGCATGAAGAGGGCTTTCACCTCCTTTACCTCCTATCTAACCTCTAGGGATGCTCTTTGCCAAGTAAGAGTGGAGAGACATGCTTATCTTTTTAAATTGTCCACTTAGGGGTAGTGGATAGAGGTAGAGTGGGGTAGAGAGACAAGATAACTAAGCTTCCATAAAGGATCTAGATAGTTTTCTTCTTCAGGCCTTCTTATGCTTCTTTTATCCATGATTGTGGTGGTTCAATATGTCTAGAAAAGATAGGTAGGGAGAGAAAACAAGTAAGAAAATATCACTAATCAACCAAATATAATGTTCTACACGAATATCATCAAATCATATGGTATCTTCCCATATCCACCCCAAACAACCCACAAGAGAGGCTTAGATGCACATATTATAGAAACAACAAAAGAAAAGGAGAAGACAGGGTAATAATCCTTGAATGTTTATGGAGAGATCCTCTTCTTCACCTCTAGCTGGTGCAAGAATGAGTTCCTTCCCCAAGGGTGGATGGCATAGAAAAGTGGAGTTGAATCAGGTGTTAGACCTAAAACTACGATTTCACATGGAAAGGAGGTAAATGATGATAGGGTTAGATAGGAGTTGGTGGGCGGGGACTAAAACATTGAATGTGGTGCAAACCCCCTCACCCTAGCCTCAGTTAAGCTTTATATAGTGGCTAGGGGTTCTAGGGTTAAGTAGGGGTAAAGTGTATAGAACAACAACAAAAATTAGGGTTTTGGGACCACACCGTAGTTATTCCATCTCAGCACAATTGTGGTGGGAAGTGGGTAGAACAGTCATTCTAGTAGGCCACAACTGCGGTGAAAATGAGGAAAATATACAGAGTTTTTAGGGCTTTGACGGGCTCCCAACATGACCATTTTATATAGAACGACTATTTGGTTAATGTTTAGATCAATGGTGGCTAATAAAAACTACTTTGATACTGTGTTGACTTTTGTGATTTTATAGTGTGAACATGGTGATTAGCATGGAATGTTGGTAGTAAAAATGGGTGTGTACCACAACTACGACGGTGGAGAACGACCATGGTGGATGGTAGATATAACTTGTGATAATTTTGGATTTTTCTTGGAAGTTGGGGACTCTTGGGAGAATGGGAATTCAAAAGACCATGGACATTTTAGGTTTTTTGGTGCAATTGAGTTCTTTAATTGAATTTACGTGGATTCAATTGCTTCAATTTGAATTCTAAGCAGCTTTTGATAGGTTGGGGTGACTTTGAATGTCCTTTCAGCTTCTCTACAGTTGAGGTGACTTTGAATGTCCTTTGAGATTCTCCACAGTTAGGGTTACTTTGAATGTCTGTAAGCTTGCGACCCAAGAGGGGGTCCACTCCCTACTTTTATTTTGAATAATAATAAACAACCCAACCCAATCCAACTATTTCCACAATAATTAAAAAGGCAGGGTTGCATAATATTTTCCAAAATAACATGGACATCAAATAAAAGAATGTTTAAGTAGTGAAAGGAAACTAAATTATTACAAGGCTTTAAAAGAGTTCATAATAAGTCCATGTAAAGTCTAAAAGACAATAAACCAAAAAGGAACTACTGTCTTGTTTAGCTAGGGTAGGAAGCAGTGAGCAAGACATCTTAGAAAAGTATCCATGTGATCTACTCCTGGGCAGCCTGCTCCTCAAGCCCTTGGTCCACAAACACCTTCTTAGATAGCGGCTTCTCACCTAGGTGGTTTGGGAACAACCTAGAAAATAGACACAAAATGGTATGCATCAGTAAACACTGGTATATGTGCACAAAATAAAGTATTTGGGCATTTGGGAACATGAAGTATAAAAGAGGGTGTTCCCTCAATAGGGGGCTATATAAATCTAGGTAAGATCGAAAGAAGCGTGTAACAAAAATAATGAGGCATAAATTAGAGCACCAAAAAAGGCAAGTACATTCTTTCCTTTTAACATTTCACAATTCATAGAGTAAAACAATTTGCATGCAACTCATTTAAGACTAAGTCTACCTATGTAAGGCCAAGACACCACTGAGTCTTTGGCCTAAAAATGGGAGGAACAGACACACGTAGGGCAGAAATAGACGCGCCTAAATATACATAATAAGGGTGGAAAAAGGAAACAAACACATCCTAATGGTTATGCATAAGCACCTACAATAGATAACTAGTCTAATATCGTGCACGCATAATAGTAGCAAGATAGTTTTGGTTCAACCATTATCACATTTCAAGAATATTTGGCACAATAAATTATAACATGGCAAGGGGTTTACAAACCCAATCAACAAGAATGATTAAATGTTCATTTGAGTTAAAAAGAAAGTTAATACAAAAGAATGCCTCATTATTGGAAATATGGGTTCATAGTCATTTAAATGCCCAAAATAATAGGGAGTTGCACATACCTCAAAATCAAACCTAATAACTCCAACAAGACTCATAAGGTTCAAATTTAGGCAAACTCACCTCCTACAAGTTATATACATGAATATTAGGGTTATAATTAAATCGTCTAATTAATTAACCCTGAAAATTCACTTTACTAAAACTTCAAAATCAGCCCCCAAAACTGATGCTAATAAATCATTAATAATTTTTTGATTTCAAAACATATAATTTTGTCTTTTTTGGTAAGTTAAGAATTAGTTATGAATTTGGGGTAGTTTAAATCCTTTTATGTTCACAAAATATATTAAAATGAAAAAGACTAACTCCATTGACCAGTATGCCCTCACATCCGATTATTAATCAACTGTCATGATAGGGCATATAGGACATCTGACCCTCGGATAGGAAAATCGATGATTAATTCAAATAAGAGTCCATAGGACACAAATACCCAGGAACAACATATGAATCAATTAAGATCACATGGGCCGAAAGGGGTTCTGCTCTCCTAGTAATAACCTTGGCTCGTGACGTTGGAAGCTCTAGTTGCAGGTACAACAACTCGATCAATGATGGCGTTTAGTAGTCAAACTTGACAATTCACTACTACCTTCGAGTCCCTCACACCAAACCCAACATGCTGAGCTATAGTTTAGGACTTGTGTTGCACTGGAACACCAACAACAACACTAACTCCATGGTCGGGGTTCTGTAGTCGGGAAGTCAAAAGACCACTAAAAACTAATGCTTCAAACCTGACTGAGAGGACATAGCAAAGGCAAGCTAGAAAATGCAAGAGTGAAAGGACCATCGGGGCCTTGGAAGAAACTACGAGTAATATAAAATTAGGAAACAAGGAGTTTAAGGTCAAAAACCTTAACATGGGAAGCAATGCTTGCGCTGTGATCAGAAAAACTTTAGCGAGATAAGAGGAAGTTAGGATTGGTATCTCTTCAAATCAGAGATGG
Source organism: Alisma plantago-aquatica (assembly GCA_963693085.1). Classification (NCBI taxonomy): domain Eukaryota; kingdom Viridiplantae; phylum Streptophyta; class Magnoliopsida; order Alismatales; family Alismataceae; genus Alisma; species Alisma plantago-aquatica. Next base: position 1,108,921,947 of record OY856410.1, read on the forward strand.
ATAGGTGCACACCAATGGTGGCCAATGAGAACACTGGGGTTGTCGATGTTTGATCAATTATATGAGGATGAACATCAGTTTCAAAAGGAAGTGGTGAAGGTCTGAACTAGGATGATTGTCACTCTCCCTTGCATCATCAAGAACCCATGACGGGCTTGGCAAGATCACAGAGTGCATGGACCTCTGTGGTACCTCTCCCATAAACAACCCAAAGCTAGAGGCATAGATGTTTTTGTCGACCCAACACCCAGAGAAAACCATGGCGAGCTGAGGCAACTAGTAGGTAGGTTGTAAGTTGAGTATGGTTACCTATCTTGTGATTGTCCCAAGGTGAAGGCTATTGTCGTGGCAGAGCTCCGATGACCACTAGGGTATTGTAAGTCCCTCAACACGACACAAGCCATCTTGAGAAAAATTGAGGGCTCTAGACTATGCAAGATTGTGCGAGCATTGATTCTAGGTAGCTAGGTTGGAGTGTGAAGGAGAGTGGAGGGGAAAACTAGGACGCCGATGATGGCAGTGGAGAAGGACCCACAACCTGATTTAGGGGATTCATGCATGAGGCATCAATGCTTATGAACTACGGCTCAAATGAATCATCATGATGAAACAAAGTGAATGGACTTTGAATCATCTAAAATGGTGTCCTGTAGAGGGAGGATGAGTCGACGCTCCATTGGCCCAACATGAATGGAATGAGGGCATAATCGAGGAGATGAGGGTGATGACGAATCCACCCTTGGATCTCCTCTATATGGCCTAGATAGGGTGAACTAAGCTCCATGCACACATGATATCAGGGTTGCACTCAACTTAGGGAAATATAACCGACCCAACTATAATAATGCACATCAAGTGCATTTAACGAAGTAACCATGGTTAATTAAATGCATTTATTTCCCTCTTCATTTGAGGGTGCAAACCTTGCCCAAATAAATCAAAATTTTGCATGGTGACTAATCAAGACATGATTAACTCAATTATGACCTAAATTTTTCCTTTTGGCGTCCTTTATGAGGGAAATTAATCATTTGAGTCTTAAGCACTATTAGGATACAAATATCACCCTCATAATGCTATTCACAAACTCATAATTCAAAATTCCACTACTATCCCCTTTTAATTACCTCTAGGAACTTTGTAGAGAGTCAGATAGGATTGTAACCTACAATAGGTATATTTATTCTACCAACCTTAGCCTTACACTTATTTATCCAATCTTCCAATTATGTCTATGCAAAGACTTCAATATTTAGGATATAGTTCATTTGTATTGCAAAATTACTACTATGGTCCAATCATAGGAAAAAATAAGAATTACGATAAATGAAAAAAGGAAAAGAGAGAATTAAGAATTTACCTAAAGTTGGGTATGTTACAACACACCACCCCTTAAAAGTATTTTGTCCCTGAAATCTCAAGTAAAAATAGAGAGGTGAGTATGTAGCATCTCATCCTTGAGCTCCCAGGTGGTCTCTTCGAGTCCATGATGCTTCCATAGGACCTTTACAAGTTTAATTTCCTTGCTTTTCAACTTCTTGACTCTAGAGTCCAAGATCTTAACTAGAAAATCTTCATAACACAGATCCTCTTGTAGTTCTATAGGCTTAAAAAAAATAATATGAGAGGGGTCCTTCACTAACTTCTTTAGGATAGATATGTGAAATACATTATGAATCTTTTCATATGTAGGAGGAAGATCTAGGCAATAATCAAACTCTCCAATCTTATCTAAAATATCAAATGGTCCCACATATCGAGGCCTCAACTTGCATTTCACCTTTGACCTGACAATAGACCAAATGGGCTTATCTTTCAAAACCACATAATCCCCCACTAGGAAGTTCACATTAGACCTCTTTTTATTAGCATACATCTTCTGTCTATCTTGTACAACCTTCATTCTTTACTTTATCAATTGTATCTTACCAGTCATCATCTGAATGTCATCATTCTTTATAAGAGTACACTCTCCCACATCACCCCAATGTGGTGGGGAGAGACAAGATCGACATAGAGTGCTTCAAACAGCGACATACCAATGCTAGCCTGGTATATGTTATTATATGCAAACTCAACCAACGGAAGATACTTATCTCAAGAACCTCCCCAATCCATCACACAAGCTCACAACAAGTCATCTAGGATTTGAACTATTCATTCCATTAGTTTGCGTATGATACATTGTACTGAAGCGAATGTCAAAACCCATCTCATCTTGAATTTGCTTCCACAAACGTGAGGTGAAATTTGGGTCACGATCAGAAACTATAGGCTTTGGAACTCCATGCAAGCAAACAGTCCAATCCACATACAATTGTTCCATGTCAGAAACCTTGTACATACTTTTGAAAGGCAAAAAGTGGGTAGACTTGGTTAGGCGATCAACGACAACCCATACCGCATCATATCCACTTTTTGATTTTAGAAAACCGGTCACAAAATCCATAGTGATCTTTTCCCACTTCCACTTTGGTATGTCAAGTGGGTGTAGGAGGTGACCAGGTCACTAATGCTCTATCTTGACTTGATGACTTATCAGACACTTTGCAACAAAAGTGGCAATGTCTCGCTTCATATTCCTCCACCAAAAAACCCTTTGAAGGTATTTGTACATCTTTGTTGTGCCATGACAGATTGTGTACTTTGACCCATGGGATTTGCTCAAAACTCTTTATATTAGATCTTCAACATCAGGATTCTACAATCTATGGCAGAAACAGATATCACCATCCACTCTAATAGAGAATCTAGATTGCAGTTTCTCAGCTAGTGACTTCATTTCATCCAATTTGGGACTGACCAATTGCATAGTAACCACTTCTGAAATCCAGGAAGGGGTAATAGATAAGCTGGCCATGTGTACTTGGAACTTGTCTATCACTGTATCATCATCAACTTCTAGGAATTCAGATCTCCAGTGGGACAATTGATCCATACTCCTCCATAAGAAGCAATGAAGTGACACAAATTGAGTCCTTTTTCTTTCTCAGAGCGTCAACAACTGCATTGGCCTTATCGGGGTGGTATGTGATGGTGAAGTCATAATCATTTAAGTACTCCATCCATCACCTTTGTCATAGGTTTAGATCCTTTTACGTCATCAGGTACCACAAGCTTTTATGGTCAGAGAATACATCAAACTATACTCCATACAAGTAGTGTCTCCAGATCTTCAGAGCATGCACTATAACTCCCAACTCTAGATCATGAGTAGCCCAATTCCCTTCATTTAGCTTCAATTGGCAAGATGTGTTGGCAATCACATGTCCTTCTTGCATAAGGACACATCCCAACCCTTGTTTAGATGCATCAGTATAAATAACATAGGGTTTATCCTCGATGGGTAGTGCTAGAATATGTGCACAAGTCAAGCATCTCTTTAGCTACAAGAAACTCTTCTCACATTTAGGAGACCAAAATAAATTTGAATCCTTGCATGTCAGCTTTGTCATACGAAGAGCCAACTCAGAGAAATTCTGCATGGACCTTTGACAGTAACCTACAAGGCCAAGAAAACTATGTATCTCTGAAGGGTTCTTAGGGGATTGCCACTTTGTCACCGCTTCAACTTTGGTTAGGTCAACAACAATGTGGCCATCAGGGATCACGAGCCCAAAAAACATAACTTCCTTCAGCCAAAACTCACACTTGGAGAACTTTGCACATAACTGGTGCTCTCGTAGGGTTTGGAGAACTATACACAAATGCTCACGGTGCTGGTCCACTGACCCAGAGTATATAAGTACATCGTCAATGAACACCACCATGAAGTTGTCTAGATAGGGACAAAACACCTGATTCATCAAGTCCATGAAGGTGGTAGGGGCATTTGTCAAGCTAAAGGACATGACCAAGAACTCATAGTTCCCGTAACACAAGCAAAAAGTTGTCTTTGTAAGATCTTCATCCTTCACACACATTTGATAGTAGCCGCTACACAGATCCATCTTCGAGAAAATTTTGGCCAACTTTCAGCTGGTCAAATAAGTCATCGGTGCGTAGAAAAGGGTAGCAATTCTTCACTATTACTTCATTAAGCATGTGATAGTCCATGCACATCTACAACAAACCATCTTTCTTCTTCACTAATAGAACTAGAGCTCCCCATGGTGACATGCTGGGATGTACGAACCCCATGTTTAGGAGTTCATGTAGCTGCTTCTTAAGCTCAACACGTTCCACCGATGCCATGCGATATGTCGGCTTAGACATAGGAGATGTTCCTGGTACAATGTTAATGGATAATTCAACCTCTCGAGAAGGAGGATACCCAAATAGTTTGTCAGGATAGATGTCAGGGAAATCCCATACCACATAAATATCATTGAGTTTAGAAGGTGTAGGATTGAGAACAGTAGAATCTAGATAGGACCTACAACCATGCAATATGAGTTTTTTGGATTTAAGAGCTGAGATAATGAATTGCCAATACTTTTGTTTTCTTCCTTGGATACAAAAACACTCACCATCAAGATGCAGTAAGCTAGCATTCTTTTCTCTACATAATAAGGTTACACCATATTTCGCCAGCGAGTCCATCCTCAAGATGACATCAAAAGCCATCATGTTGAGAAGCATGAAGTCCATCACGAACATCTTACCCAATATCCAAAGGTCGACATGAGAGATTTTTAGGCAAGAGGAGAATACCCTACCTCCAGGGGTTTGAACATCCAGAGTATGGTCCATGTACTCAGGTTTTAATTTCGGCATAGATACTAGCTTAGATTCTATAAACGTATGTGTCAAGACAGAATTAAAAAAGGCTTCAATAGGTTGTTGAAGTAAATGCACAATATCTTCAATAACCTGGTTTCTTTCTTTAGCTTCCTCGACATTCAAGGAAAAGACGTTCCCAATGCGTCTCTCAATAGCTGGATGCCTTCCTTGCTGGCTATTATTGTTATTATGATTGTTTCTTGGGGGTTGGTTCTAACATTGTTGTGGTTATTGCCGTTGGGCAGGTGGCTGAGTGGGCATAGGATGATATAGTAGCTGAGGGCGTTGTGACATGATGTTCCTATCTTGGCCACACTGATGGTAGGTCACCTATTTTCCGTCTCTTGATGCTCCGTGATCCCCTAGAAATCATTTCCCACAAGGATGGTGGCACATGCATCACCTACATTTTTCACACTGATAGTCATCACCAACTTTCTTCCTCTTGTTGTTGTTGTAAGATGAGGTTTGAAAACCAGGATATGTTTCTATTGCTAGTGCTTTGTCCACCATTTCTTAAAATGTGAGTGGGAGCTGAGGAACCAACGCATGCTCGGTGTGACATCTCAGACCTTCCAGAAAGAGAGTAGCTCTCCAATTCTCCTCTAGACTAGTAGTATAACGTTCCAGAAGTAGGAACTTAGGTTGAGACGTTCATTGATCCCTGCTTTAGGATGTAGAACTCAACCTCCTTCCCGAGTGCAATAGAGTAGATATACTTCTCATGGAACAAGGTGAGAAACTACTTCCAAGTCATGGAGGATGTATCACAGGTGCGAGTGACCCCATTCCACCACACATGAGCCGGCCCGTCTAAAACATAAGAGACAAAGCAAACCTCCTGATGGGGAGGGCACACCATGCCCTCACAAGTACACTCAATGGCCATGACCCACTCATCAGCCTTATTCACCACATCAATATCTTCCTCTCCTTTGAAGTATGGCGGTTGCATCTTGATGAATTCTGACAGGGAGTACTCATTGGGTTTCTCAACCCCAGAATTAACATTGGCCTGACCCATCAGCATGGATGAAAGAAGATGGCATAGAAAGGCCAACTCCTTCTTGGGTGTGAGACGAGGCGGAGGAGGAATGGATGTAATAGGGGGCACTGGAACCACATGTTGTCCTCTAGTATTGCCCTATGCGTAGGGAGTAAACAATGGCGGGTCCAATGGAGGCATCCGAAACTGCAATCGAAAAGGGGTGCTGAAACCCAACTTGGTTTTCCTGTGATTGAAAGGACTCCCCATCCCCAATGAAGTTGTTCCTCCTTAAAATTAGGAAAGAAGAGGGTAAAAACCTAATGGTATATCACTGAGATGACTAGTTTCTAACTACTTTTAGGTTCTGATACCATGTTGTAAGGAGTGGGATCCAAGAGGGGATCCATTCCCTATTTTTATTTTGAATAATAATAAACAACCAAATCCAACTATTTCCAAAACATTTAAAAAGTTAAGATTGCATAATATTTTCCAAAATAACATGGACATCAAATAAAAGAGTATTTAAGAAGTGGAAAGGAAATTAAATTATTAAAAGACTTTAAGAGAGTCCATAATAAGTCCATGTAAAGTCTAAAAGACAACAAGACAAAAAGGAACTACTGTCTCATCTAGCTAGGGTAGGAAGTAGTGAGCAACTTAGACATAACAAAAAAGTATCCTTGTAACCTACTCATGAGCAGCCTCCTTCTCGAGCCCTTAGTTCAAAAACACCTGCTCAACTAGCGGCTACTCACATGGGTGGTTTGGGAACAACCCAGATTAGGCACAAAAATGGTATGCATCAGTAAACACTGGTATATGTGTACAAAATAAAGTATTTTGGGCATTTGGGGACATGAAGTATAAAAGTGGATGTTCTCTTAATAGGGGGCTATATAAATCTAGGTAAGATCAAAAGAAGTGTGTAACAACAATAATGAGGCATAAATTATAGCGCAAAAAAAGATAAGTAAATTCTTGCCTTTTTTCATCTCACAATATATAGAGTAACACAATTTGCATGCAACTCAGTATAGACTAAGTCTACATATGTAGGGCCAAGACACCATTGAGTCTTTGGCCTAAAAAGTGGGTGGAACAGATGCACCAAGGATGGAAACATACACACCCAAATATAAATAATATGGGTGGAAAAAGGAACACCCCATATGGAAAAAGATGCATCCTAATGGTTATGCATACACATCTACAATAGATAACTAGTCTAATACCATGAACACTTAATAGAGTGGCAATATAGTTTGGTTCAGTCATTATCACATTTCAAGAAATTTTTAGCACAATAAATGATAACATGGTAGGGGTTTACAACCCAATCAACAATAATGATAAAATGTTCATTTGAGTAAAAAAGAAAGTTTATACAAAAGAATGCCTCATTATTGGAAATATAGGTTCATAGTCATTTAAATGGCCAAAGTATTAGGGAGTTGCACATACCTCAGAATCAAACTAATTACTCCAACAATACTCCTAAGGTTCAGATTCAGGAAAATTCACCTCCTACAAATTATATACATGAATATTAGGGTCATAAGTAAATCATCTAAGCCATTAAACCTAAATACTCACTTCACTAAAACTTCAAAATCACCTCCTAAAACTGATGCCGATAAATCAAACGTAATTTTTTGATTTCAAAAACATATAATTTTGTATTTTTCTGATAAGTGAATAATTAGCTTAAATCCTTTTATGTTCACAAAATAAATGAAAATGAAAAAGATTGACTCCATTGACCAATATGCCCTCACATTTAATTATCAATGAACCAGTGTGACAGGGCATATAGGACATCTGACCCTCGGATAGGAAAATCACTGATTAATTCGAATAAGCATCCATAGGAGAAAATATCCATGCTCAACATATGAATCAATTTGGATCCCAGGGGCAAAAAGGGGTTCTTCTCCCCTGGTATCAACCTTGGCTCATGATGTCGGAAGCTCTACTTGTAGGTACAACAAATTGATCAATGATGGTACACGATAGTTGAACTCAATAATTCACTGCTACCTCCAAGTCCCTCACACCAAACTCGACATGCATAGCTATAGTTTAAGACTTGTGTTGCACTGGAACACCCGCAACAACTAACTCCATGGTTGGGTTTCTTTATTAGGAAAGTCAGAACACCAACAAAAACTAATGCTTCAAACCTGACCAAGAGGACATAGCAAAGGCAAGCTAACAACAATGAGAGTGAAAGGACCATCGGGGCCCTGGAAAAAAATGTGAGTTGGAGAAAATTAGGAAATGAGGAGCTTAGGGTTGAAAACCTTAACACGGGAAGCAACGGTTGTGCCGTGGTCAGAAAAACTTCAACGAGACTAGAGGAAGTTAGGTTCGGTATCTCTTTGGTCAAAAATAGATAGGCGCATGCCGATGGTGGCCAATGAGAACATTGGGGTCACTGATGTTTGATCAATTATGTGAGGATAGTCATCAATTTCAAAAGGTAGTGTTGAAGGCCTAAACTAGGACGATTGTCAGCCTCCCTTGCATCATGAAGAACCCAAAATGGGTTTAGCAAGTTCACAGAGTGCATAGACCTCTGTGATATTTCTCTAGGAAGTAGCCCAAAGCGGAGGCAAAGAGTTTTTTGTTGAACCATCACCCTAGAGCAAACCGTGATGAGCTGAGGCAACTAATAGGTAGGTTGTAGGTTGAGTATGGTTACCTAGATTGTAACAGTCTCGATGTGAAGGCTACTTTTGTAGTGGAGCTCCAATGACCACCAGGGTATTGTGAGTCCCTCAGCACGACATAAGACATCTTAAGCAAAATTGAGGTCTCCAGACTAAGCAAGATTGTGCGAGCACCGATTCTAGGTAGCTAGGTTGGAGTGCAAAGGAGAGTGGAGGGGAAAACTAGGGCGCTGACAGTAGAATTGGAGAATGACCCACAATAAGATTTAGGGGATTCACACATGAGGCAACAAGCTTATGAGCTAGGGTTGAAATGAATTATCATGATGAAATGAAGCAAATAGACTTTGAATCATTTGAAATAGTGGTCGGTAGAGGGAGGATGAGTTGACGTTTTATCGGCCCTACACAAATGGAATAAAACCAAAACTAGGGAGAGGAGGGTGACAAGGGCTCCACCTTAGATTGCCTCTGTGCAACCTAGATTGGAAGAACTAAGCTCCACACACATGTGACAATGAGGGCGGGCTCAACTTAGGGAAATGTAATTAGCCCAACTGCAATAATGCACATAAAGTGCATTTAACCAAATAGCCATGGTTAATTAAATGCATTTCTTTCCCCCTTTAATTGAGGGTACAAACCTTGACCAAATAAATCAAAATTTTGTATGGTGACTAATCAAGACATGGCGAACTCGATTATGACCTCAATTCCACCTTTTTGGGTCCTCTAGGATGGAAAATTAATCATTTGCGTCTTAAGCATCATTATGATACAAATATCACCCTCATAATGATATTCAAAAATTCATAATTCGAAATTCCCCTACTATCCCCTTTCAATTACCTCTAGGAACTTTCTAGAGTGTCAACTAGGATTGCAACCTACAATAGATATATTAATGCTACCAATCTTAGCCTTACATTTATTTATTCAATCCTCCTATTATGTTTATGCAAAGACATAGATATTTAGGATATAGTTTATATGTCTTGTAAAATTACTATTATGGCTTGATCATAGAAAAAAATAACAATTAACATAAATGCAAAAAGTAAAAGAGAGAATTAAGAATTTACCTAAAGTTGGGTATGTTACAATGTCCTTTTGTCTCCTCCATAGCTGGTGAATTCCTTAGATAATTCTAGATCATCTACATCCATTAGTAGAGCTCAAGTACCTAAAAAAACATGCGAAAAGACTCTATAAGTGCAATTTATAGAAATATAGATTTATTGGCAATAAACATGCAATCTAGCTATCTTAGCATTATAATTGAGCACAAATAAGACATATTGAAACTTAACTAAAGGCCCCTTCATGATTATTTAGTCTGTTTCAGTTACCATCGAATAAGTAATATATAACATTACACATTGTTTGATATGCTTGTATATATATTTATCATTTAGCACATAGTTCATGTTGTCCTTAGATCAATTCTATCATGTATTATAGAAGCATTTGATTAAAATCATAATAATAAGATTACTTTGTTTGGGCCAACAATACTTTTCTGAACTTTAAATTAACTTCTCATGTTGATTCAACAATGATTGCATAAATGAAGGCAAGTAAGATCAACAAATAATACCACTTGAATATAGCCTTATTTTCTTAATTCCTTAATGATCATGTGTAACTCCACCACAATGGTTATTCTCTTCATGGACCTATAAGCAATGATTCTAGGTACCCCTTTCTTCTTGGACTTTAGTTTTAACCTACAAACCTATGCATTTTTAATTTTTTGTACAATTCTATACTTTGACATGTTTCCTTTATTTTCAGATCTTTGTACATGACAAGTATTTTCATTTTTAGGATACAATGACTTTAGGATCATGATAATTTTCCCTCGCTACCAATAAGTTTTAGGTAACATGTGAATACATGATAAAGCACTAATAAAAACCATGATAAGATTGATATTTAGATTTAATATTTCATATATAAGAATTATTATTGTGGAAAAAGTACTTTTTTATTTCTTATCATGTGATAAATATAATATTCAAGATAACAATCATGATAATCATTAAGTCTATTACAGGTATGATCTTAACTACTAGTCATACAATCATAACAAATGATCAAAGTTCTATATGGAAAACTAGATATCCTTCAACTTTAAACTTTTAGCTTGTATGATATAATTTTCTCCAATCTAGGATTTGTAACTTTGACCAACTGGAGTTTGTATATCAGTGTATAATGATCTCAATAGAAATTTTATACACTTATGAATGCAATGGATAAGTCATTACTATAATACAACCAATATAAACTATGGAGTCAACACACATGCCCTCTTTAATCCAAACCATATGAATCAATCGTAGAACATCGTCGAATATATATTTAAGGCTATATTTTCCATGATATATAATGATTTGTGATCTCATTATTACTAGAAATTTTATCCGTATAGATGAGAAGACCATGCTTGGCCATATCATCTAGTATAACATCAATGCCTAGTAGTGGAAAATCAACTTCAGGTCTAGGCTTATTGAAATCTTGATATCAACAAACACTCTAACATGGAAATCCATCTTTTGAATAGGTACAATGCTGACTATGAATGTTGATAAGGTATTTGGTTGTAACAATCCCACACAATACTAAAATGTTACTACTTTTTTATATTTTATCTCCACTTAGAGTTGATGTAACATGATTTGTTTTTATAGGATGCATAGTGGGCTCTACTGGCAATATTTCACACGAAATTTGTCCATATACTCTAGGAATACCAACATCAGTACATTACAAAATGTTAAGGTAGGACATAAAGTAGTTCAATTAGAAAAATTGTGATTGTGGTACCAAGGTTGCCTCAATCTTCACATGTTAGTTAAGAATTTAGACTCCATATCATTGATCTTTGTCTCATATTCAATGTAGGAGAGATGTGTTTTCAGAATGTACTATGTCTATATGTATTCATAGTAAGAGTTGGAGTTGTCAAAGATCTTAGAAAGACCTCTTCTTAGTTATGATTGTCTATGACATTGATAACACAATATTTCCAACCTGAGGTGTAAGGCTTGTGAGTGAAGTGTTTTTCATAGTAAATAATAAAGTTTGTGTTTTGAGGAGGGGGCTAGAGAAAAATACAAGATCATTCCTCATTGATAGTTTGTCTTTTGTGATCCAATAATTTCTATCCATAAGATTGAAGGTAGCATGGAATTTGAAATTGTGGTTATTGATAGTCTCAATTGGAAGGAGTTTAGAGATTTCCCTATATACTAGATTTTCCATGATGAGATGTAGCGCAAATCTCACCTACACTAATCTATTCATAGATATAAGCATATTCATTAGTGAATTTATGTTTTATGTTTTATTTCAAGGTATGAGACTCTTCTCTTAGTATGGCTACACATTCCCATATAACAGATAATAGTCCCAAACCTACCATATCCTCTTGGAAAGATCCTTCCATCACAACATACTAAAAATGGTTTGCATTTCTTCTTTTAGATAGTACAATATCTATATGTTGGCCTGAGTCTGAAAATTATGTTGTGATCTCAAGAGTGAAAGGCACATCAAAATAAAATTTAATTGCTGAGAATCCCTCATGTAGGATATGTCTAATGACACAATACCAATTTAGGACTAGAAGTTTATACCTTATTGAAGAAGAGATTCCAGCGAGTCAACTTGAATTTCTTGGTGTAGATCTAGACCATCCAATTAACTTTTCTTTGAAAACTCTCTAGAACATTAATCAAAACAATTTATTTTATCTCTGGCACTTTGAAATCCGCTTCAGCATGCCTGCATAATCCTAATCTTAATATGGAAGAACATATGATTTTGTTGTGAATGTTAGTCACAAAACACCCCTTTCTGCTGCAAAGAGTTAAGGATCTCAAGGTGAAAATTGACCCTGGTGCCACCATATATGACCCTAAATTCACCTATGTAAAACACATTGTTTTGTGGTTGACATCAACTTATAAAAGGTTTTGTTCTACATGCCTCTTTCTGTGGACATATGGTGACTATACCACTTCCTATAGTGAAATGTGATGTTCAGTGGGGTACATGTGGGGGTAGAATGTTATGTTCTGTAGTGAATACCTTCTCCTCAAAATTCATGCATGATGAAGTTGCTCGTCCAAAATGAACTCTCTGTGCCAACTCGTCTCTATAGTATCCATACAAACACTCAAAGATGTCCTAGCATTGCTAGTCTCCTCCTCCTCTCTCTCTTTCTCTCTCTAAGTTGCTCTTAGGGTTTTCCAAACCCTGGAGTGAACAAGAAGAATATATGTTTACATACCTTGATGACTACCTATCATATTATATATATATAGTTGTGGAGAGGGTAGGATTTCCAACACCCTGTTTGGACAGGCTATGGACTTCCTCATGAATGACTGATTCCTCTACCTACTAGGACATGTTCTTCAGAATGAGATGCTCCACAAAACTTGGTGTGGTACATACTTCCCTCTTCTATGAAGAACATGTCACTGAATTTGGAAACATGTTTATAATTCTTGATCCATATTCAAGTCCTCAAAATTTACTTTTAGCTCCCTAAATTTATGGTAACAATTACAATAATGTCCAATTCGGCCTTTCTTCAAGCTATCTCTATGTGTTTGACCATGTAGAAAACATACCATATGGGCAAATGATCATCTAATCAATATTACAATCCATAAACAATGATTGGTGTTGTCCACACATCATTTTCATATAAGTAGAAGGATTAGTCAAACAAGCCTAAATGATAAATGACTAATGTTATCATGTTGTATTGTCCTTTTCCATAGATATCCATATTGAACTAGAGGCATGAACACATCATCCTCATCATGTTTAGTCTAAGTTTCTTGATCTCGAAGTAGACTAAAAAGATACATATGAACTCAATATCACATATTGTCTCGCATGAGCAGGGTTGTGCATTTATCTAGCGTCACTTCTCAAGAGGCCTCAAATACCTCTCCTATTATATGGGAGGGAAAAATTCCTTCTACATCAATCATAATGTGTAGCATGATTCTCACCTCACCTAATCACTACCTTTATGGCAACCTTCTTTAAGATCATGTTGGGAAGTGTCAAAGCATGATGATTATCACACCACCATTTTCGTGACTTTTGAGAAAAGTCCCACAACACCATAGTCCCATTTGAGAGTTGATTATTACTAACATATAATCGCCAGTGAATCACTCTCAAGGTGGGTCTCTCTAGAACACCTGTTATCTAACAAGTACATATGTCTCTAGCTTGGTATCCAAAATCTATGACCCATGTGACTTTGTAATATACCAAAATCTAGTATCATGACCATAGAAACCCTAATCCATTAGATGTGATGTTTTTAAACCTAGATACTTAGTTGATACCAAACAAGGATTCACATAACCTCGAATACAATTACTTGTAACCCTAATGAATATAGTCGATGCACACAAGTTGATAAACTCAATGGTAATCATATAACATATGTAATCTTCAAAACAGATATAAAAAATTAAGTGACATTAATTTTTATGATCAACATCACATATCATGATACACTTATATTAACCTGATAATCTAAATATGTGCTAACATGTAAGCGAGCTCATAAAATAAGTCACATATAATTCTTTTAATAACTAATAAACACTTAATGGATAAATATGTCTAGTGATAAGTATAATGTGCTTACTACATGAATTTGAATAAAAGTTGAAGTTATCATATCCATAAACATGAATAATGTTCCATCACCTAAATTAATATTGAATTAATGTATTTTAATAAGTTAAATAATTAAAATATGAAAATTCATGCATAATAATACAAGGTGACTCTTTTGGTAACAATGTGAATATAGTAGGACTTAATTTAATGAGTGTTGTTGATAATGATGTAATTATGATAAATATAATGGTAATGAGCCTAAACCCTAATTGTAAATCATAAAAGGAAACTTCAAAACCCAAATATCTAACTCCAAATCGTGTTCTTGTGGGTTTCAATTGTTTCCAAGTTGGAGAATAATTGGGTAATCCTATCCATCCAAATTTAAATAGGAAAAGAAAATATCCATATTTGCACTTTCCTAATGTGTATTGCGTAATGTTGCTTTATCTAAATATCAAGATTCATTTATTGTCATGCATATTCTATTTTTCTGGTTTCCCTATGATTACCAACTTTGGCTCTGGCATGAATACTTTTTAAAACATGGATTTTATCCTGACCATTTGATCCTAATCGCACGCTAAGAAAAATGCCTACCACTTTAGATCAAAATAGGAAAGCTGCTGACCTTCCAGATTTGATAAAAGCTGTCAGATATTTTCTCACCTTCTCTCCCTCTCCCTTCATCCTTTTTCTTGGATTTCCTTTCCCCCACCATCCTTAGATCTTCTTTCACCTGATGACCCTGTAAATCCAAGGGTTTCATGGCTTCCATGCTGCAAATTCTTGTTGTCTCCTTTCTCCTCTATTTCTCCCCTATTCTCCTTTCCCTTTCCCTCCTTCTCCAAGCTTGTACCATCAGACCTCTAGAAAATTGGTCCTAGATCTTTGCCGCATCCCTTAGGCTTGTTTCCCAATGCAATTATTGCCTCATCTGACTTCGATCATGCTTCTCTATTCCATCTCATCTTCTACAAATTCATGACCAACAATGTTACATATCAAGTTCCCTAACCTTCACTTCTTAGTCTTCAGAAGGAGCATTAACCATCAATAGATTAGTACTAGGTATGTTTCATGTTTTCCCCCTTTTTTATTCTTTCTTTTCCGTTTAACCATCTCATTAGTGATTGGGAGCTTCAAAGGGTGTTTTCATCAATTGACACTTTATTTTTTTACTTTATTGCATCATTGTAGAACACCCAACATTACTTTCTTTGGTCATGGTCTGTGTTTTTTGGGCTCTTACATTGCTCCACCTCTTGCTCTAATGGAGACAAGTTGTATGGGGTCTCCAATCATTGCTAAATCCAAGTATGGGCTTGTTAACTCTGGGGAGATCTTCTGATTCTTTCGGTGATGTTCTTCTGAGGTGAAGGAGCTCTGGTTGTGAGATTCAATATCGTATTGGATCTCTTTGAAATTGTTCTTCTTGTAGACAAAGAGGGAAGATGCCCCTATTTGGTTATCAGTTTTTCCCATCATGTTTGCATCATTTTTTTCATGTAAGGGAAAAAAAGTCTTTTTTCTTGTTTGATTTCAACTGTAACGCGTTACGCTCATATATTTCTATGACTGTGTTTCCTTGTCATGCTTCAATGTTTTGAATGTCTCTACAAGGACAAATGTGACGTCCCCAGATTTTCTAAAACTTAATCTGATGTGTGACGTCCAAATTGAAACCCTCACCTCAGCGAGAATCCCAATTTAAACACCCCACACCAGGATAAGAAGAAGAAAATCGAGGGAGTCAGAAGGAAATAATCAGTAGCACATATACATGAACAATAAACAAACCACAACACATGTTCACCATTCAACATATAATTACAACATGAATTGTTACAACATTTGATATTACATATTGAACAACAAACGTATACATATACATGTGCTACAGCTAAACAACAGGATCTTAAGACAACAGGTCCACCTGTACATCAGCTCGCCACATAACTCTCAACTATCCTGGATCTTCAAGAGCATAACCACAACCTAAACAAAAGGTTACATGTGGTACACGTCAGCACAATATTTCATGAATATTGTACTGAGTACGCCTACGTGTCTTTTATTTACCTCTCATCATATCTTGGCAATAAGATAAAACTAATACTTGGCAGTAACAGAAGAATATAAGAAAAGCGTATACTTGCACAAAGATATTCATTAACAAAAGAGAACACATATTTTAACTACATTTTCCATTATATATCCATGCATTTGCCACCTGAGGGAACAATGCATCATCTCTGATACCAACGAGAATGAGATGTAAGGCCTTATGATCTACTACCAAAGAGTTAGATCATTGCACAATGTGATCTGCTACCAAAGAGAATGATCACTTTCCAGCACTATGCTACCAAAGAGAATTAGTGCTTTCATATAATGGAACATATATATTATGTTTGATGTGTTCATAGAACTAAGTATGAAGAATCAAGCAACATAGCATACAAGAACAATCATTTCAATCAATACCATATGCCAAGTATTTTACTACACATATAACACAAGCATATTGTATAATAAGCCAAGTAAGAGGTAATGGCGTACCTTCCAAAGAGACATCCTAATCACATATTCCTCATGTCAACTCTAACCTTGTTCATCCCTGATCAAGACAAGATCATATACTATCATCAGGTTCTCATCATCTTACATCTCATCTTAACCCTAATCATATTCATCAGGGTTTAGCTTATCTTTTTAGGATATTCTCATTATTACTTGCATTCTTGTCTAAGAATTATCATACTGATGTCATTTTCCAGATTATGGTTCATTACCTAAACATTAGGTTCCATATCCTTTTTATGCACATATTAACCCTAGGTTACCTCATTAACCTAGATTAGAGTTTTATAACATGTATTAAGATTCATCTTCATATAACAAGGATTCTATTTATCATTATGATCTCATAATTAAAACTGAGGTTTCATATACTGATATGAGCTTACTCTGTGAATTTCACCACTTATTGAGCATGTATGCATTAATTGCATTTTACTTAGGGTTATTAGCCCTAATTAGAAATATTAATCAAATTACATGATTTCGTACATCAACATGATCATCCTTGACATCAGGTGCATTATAAATATTATTATGGAGTTACTGACATTTTTCCATAATTTTATGTCATCATTTGCTATTTATTATCCACTAAACAAGCATTACACATTTTTCATGATATCAATGAGATTTAAGCATCAAAAGCCTGATATTATAGTTCCAAGTTGTTCTACGCATTTTTCTGAACATTTTGGTACCTTATTTGTATTTTTCTGAGCATCGAGCTAATTACTACGATTTAATGAAGAACTGCATATTTCTGAGAATATTACCTTTTCGTGGCCAATCGGCCGTCGACACGTGGCCATATTGATCACGGCTCACTCTTCCTTTGCTCACGTTGAGCCGGCTGGTTATACCTGGTTTGACTGGGTCGGTTCAGGGCTGACTTGGATCCGGTTTAGGGTCTTCCACTTCTCCTTCCTCACGCGATAGCGTGATCGGCTGCCGGAGTCCTGAGCGGGACTCTAGTCTTCCGCAAGGGACCGCGAGGAACCAACTCCGGAGAGTGATCACATGATCACAGTGCTCTTCCCCCAATAGCTCCGCCCAGATCGCCGCCTCTCCGTCGGTCTCTCTGGATAGCCAGCGGAGCTTCTTCCTTGTGGCTCAGATCTTGCCGCCATTGATGGGGTTCAAGTGATGGATCAACCGGAACAACGCTTCTTCACGCCTTCGCCCCCCCCCTCCTGATTGCTCCAAGACCTTTCACTGGCTGCAAGGCACCTTGCTTGCCGCCGATGAGACATGGAAGCAGGTCTTCCATTACGACCAGGGGCATCGGTTTCCCCTGTTGTGTGCTGCCGTCAGGCGTCTCGCGAGCATGGGCTCCAATCTTCTGCCCAAGCCACCACCGCTGGCATGCTGATAGGAGCCCCGCCGCCCATGACTCCTTTCCTCCGTGGCTTGTTGCCAAGGTCCTCCCTACCGATCTTCATCCTCCGGTGCACACTGGGTAGCGAGTTCCTGGTCCTCGCCATCATCCTCACGCCTGCGGGATACACCCAACGCGAGCCCCGCTCTCTGCAACCAACATCACATCGATGCAGATCTCTGATTCATCTAGCTTCAGGGAGTAATTTCCCTCACCGTGGTCCTCCCAAAAGAGTCCTCAACTCCATCCTACACTTCCGATCACCACCTGCATTTTGCAGTGGAGAAGCTGCGGGGAAGGGAAGCTCGTTCTTTCTACAGGAGTGGCAACACAGTGTGTTAAGGGGTTAAAGGATTGATTGTCTCTAGCTGAGTGCAACTGCCCACTTACATTCACACGCAGCCCCTCCTTCATGACGTGGGTGTAATGGGATGGTCACGATTCCATTAGTTCCACTACCTTTCTCTACCCGCAAGGTAGGGGAAGACTGAGAGTGGTCAGATCACCCACATCCAAGGGTTGTAAAAGGTCGATCCGTGGCACCCTCAGAATAAAGGGACCTGGGTGCGTGACCTTGCATTCAACCAGGCCCATGATCAAACTTAGATCCATAAATCATCAAAATGCACATTATTTTCCAAAATTCAAACCTTAATAACTCCATCTAGGATACTCCGATTGTCACTGATTTTTAACCATAACTTTCTCACAACTCAAGCTACTTTGTACACAAATTTGGTATTAAAAATCCATTGTTTGATTACTGAATAAAATACCTCAAAAGGCATGAACATAGGGAATCATCTCATGATATCAAATATCATTTGACTTCCAACCTTGGTAAACTCTCAAAATTACTCGACCATGAATGACTTCACTTATGTCATTAGAAATTTAAGGATTCCAAAAGTTCAGTCCATCACATCCTACACACCTTAAAAAAAATTTCGTCCTCGAAATTAAACCAAAATTCATTCTTTCACATCATATACATTTTAAAAGAACTTTCGTCCTCGAAAGTAAACCATACTCATACTTCCAGGGAAAACCTTATCTTGCCTTCATCCACATGTAGGCAGACTTCTAGGTGTATCATATCAACAAACAACGGGTTCATAACTAGATCCATGTCTTTCTAGGGCATTTCAAAAGAATCTAGGATCAACTACCCCTTCATGACTTTGAAACAAGGGTTTAGAACCTTTAGTTATGTGATGACACATCTCATATGTTAGGGTTGCATCCTTAACTTTACCCATGCATTAGGGTTCCATCATCATATTATCATGTTATAAAGGAGTTAACTAAAGTTAACCCATTATATCAAGGTGTCATCAACATTTTATTGAGCCAATTGTTAGAACATGTTCATCATTAACATATGCCTTTTAGGATGGAGTTAACTATAATTAACCCGCTTTATTCATCTAGATCATATCAAGGTGTCATTTCCATTATATTGTGCTGACTGTTAGACTATATTTGTCATCTTTATTAGGCACTTAGATTAACACCTCATGTAACATGTTTCATTCACGTGATCTTATTTCATTGTTCGTAATAAATTGTAACATTTACTAGCGATTTCATCGCAAGATTAACCAACACTATTACATTATCATCATTAATCATGTATATGGTTAACCATTTATGCATTGATATCTCTTAAACCATCTCTAGGTTTCCATCATATCATGTCTATATATATCACGCCTCGAGATTAGATCACATCTTACATATATTATATCATGGTTGTGCTAAACGAACTTATATTAGTGGCTAATCAAACATATATCAAGACTTCATCTACTCCAACCGAGGTTATCCTGACCCATATCATGAGGGTAGTGTCATGCTCAGTCTCTCTGAGCTAACTCAACTCTATGAGTATCTCATATACAAACTTTATCTTTCCTCTCTGATCTAGGGTTATTAGGTCTACCTCATTGGCACTAGTGATAGCCTTACAAGCTCTAGCCACATAAGCACAAACCAAACCACGACATTCTATGACATTCTCTTCATAGGTTTATACTGATGAATTGCTTACCCAAAACTCTCTTGTATACACACCACTAGATTCCTATATGGGAAACCACCAACACGAGCATGAGGCTTCACAGAAACTAACATAGCTACTTCCTCCAGGGTCTTGGGCTCTCTCCCTCACCCAGATGGAAGGCACTCATATTGATGTTCGCATATGTACATGTAACTAGCCTCTCTCTATCTCTAGGGTTTGGTCCTCCCAAGGACATCTAGGGTTCAGGAAAACTATACGAATCATACATAAAGCAACTCAGCTCAATCGCTCAGGAGTATTCTAGTTTAGGACATATCATATCACATATCTCATCATTCTCATATATTGGAGTTTAGGTTCTCTGACCTTCTCCCTGTGGGTCTCACTCTCTCTGGAGTTAACCCTGAAACTGGTCCTAACACTAGAGGTCCTCCTTTGTAAAAGAGCTTGAGGCTCATGCTGACTCACAACTTTGTCTCGACTTAACATATCTCGTATCATAAAAGAACTCATACTTGTATCATCAAAACTTATCTCAAATCCTCAAAACTGAACTTAAATCCTCGAAGACAAACATAGATCATCATAACCATCTTATGTCATCTACACAAGACTTACATCATATCATCAAACTTATATCATCTATTCCATCTATCATATATATCCAACAAGGCTCTAGACATTTAATCTAGAACTACTCTCTCTTCTAGACTGATGTCATCACTTTCACTTAGGTTGCATGACCACCTCCTACTCGTACATGTGTGGGGACACATTTTTGTAATACATATACATAATAAAATATTATATAGTTTTTCTCCAATAAAACAGGCGTCAGAGAAAACTATCAAGGTTCGATCCGATTGGAATCCAAAACCAAATCCTGAAAATGAGTGTCCCACATATAGTAGAGAGTCCAGTGTCATGAAAACTAGTGAAAAGGGTGAGAACATGGTGTATACTAGTGTAGCTACTCTAGACAACGAGCGCCATATGTCTAGGATTTCTCTTCCCTTGATGCACATCATTTCCAAATAATGCAACGTCCCATACCGCTGCACTACAAGGAAAGAATGACATCTAAGGACTTGCTACTCAACAAGCACCAGTCTAGACCTAGTTCTCGGACATCTAGGTGCTAACCTAGAGGCTAGGTCAGATCTAGTCTCTAAAAGATGACTAATCTAACCCTAAAAGATTATTAAGTTTAAGGTTCTTTAGTCTTGAGTTGCATAATGAGCAAATGTCAGGCTTTGCTATTGTTCATGCTCTGATACCACCTGTGACGTCCCCAGATTTTCTAAAACTTAATCTGATGTGTGACGTCCAAATTGAAACCCTCACCTCAGCGAGAATCCCAATTTAAACACCCCACACCAGGATAAGAAGAAGAAAATCGAGGGAGTCAGAAGGAAACAATCAGTAGCACATATACATGAACAATAAACAAACCACAACACATGTTCACCATTCAACATATAATTACAACATGAATTGTTACAACATTTGATATTACATATTGAACAGAAAACGTATACATATACATGTGCTACAACTAAACAACAGGATCTTAAGACAACAGGTCCACCTGTACATCAGCTCGCCACACAACTCTCAACTATCCTGGATCTTCAAGAGCATAACCACAACCTAAACAAAAGGTTACATGTGGTACACGTCAGCACAATATTTCATGAATATTGTACTGAGTACGCCTACGTGTCTTTTATTTACCTCTCATCATATCTTGGCAATAAGATAAAACTAATACTTGGCAATAACAAAAGAATATAAGAAAAGCGTATACTTGCACAAAGATATTCATTAACAAAAGAGAACACATATTTTAAGCACATTTTCCATTATATATCCATGCATTTGCCACCTGAGGGAATAATGCATCATCTCTGCTACCAACGAGAATGAGATGTAAGGCCTTATGATCTACTACCAAAGAGTTAGATCATTGTACAATGTGATCTGCTACCAAAGAGAATGATCACTTTCCAGCACTATGCTACCAAAGAGAATTAGTGCTTTCATATAATGGAACATATATATTATGTTTAATGTGTTCATAGAACTAAGTATGAAGAATCAAGCAACATAGCATACAAGAACAATCATTTCAATCAATACCATATGCCAAGTATTTTACTACACATATAACACAAGCATATTGTATAATAATCCAAGTAAGAGGTAATGACGTATCTTCCAAAGAGACATCCTAATCACATATTCCTCATGTCAACTCTAACCTTGTTCATCCCTGATCAAGACAAGATCATATACTATCATCAGGTTCTCATCATCTTACATCTCATCTTAACCCTAATCATATTCATTAGGGTTTAGCTTATCTTTTTAGGATATTCTCATTATTACTTGCATTCTTGTCTAAGAATTATCATACTGATGTCATTTTCCAGATTATGGTTCATTACCTAAACATTAGGTTCCATATCCTTTTTATGCACATATTAACCCTAGGTTACCTCATTAACCTAGATTAGAGTTTTATAACATGTATTAAGATTCATCTTCATATAACAAGGATTCTATTTATCATTATGATCTCATAATTAAAACTGAGGTTTCATATACTGATATGAGCTTACTCTGTGAATTTCACCACTTATTGAGCATGTATGCATTAATTGCATTTTACTTAGGGTTATTAGCCCTAATTAGAAATATTAATCAAATTACATGATTTCGTACATCAACATGATCATCCTTGACATCAGGTGCATTATAAATATTATTATGGAGTTACTGACATTTTTCCATAATTTTATGTCATCATTTGCTATTTATTATCCACTAAACAAGCATTACACATTTTTCATGATATCACTGAGATTTAAGCATCAAAAGCCTGATATTATAGTTCCAGGTTGTTCTACGCATTTTTCTGAACATTTTGGTACCTTATTTGTATTTTTCTGAGCATCGAGCTAATTACTATGATTTAATGAAGAACTGCATATTTCTGAGAATATTACCTTTTCCCGGCCAATCGGCCGTCGACACGTGGCCATATTGATCACGGCTCACTCTTCCTTTGCTCACGTTGAGCCGGCTGGTTATACCTGGTTTGATTGGGTCGGTTCAGGGCTGACTTGGATTCAGTTTAGGGTCTTCCACTTCTCCTTCCTCACGCGATAGCGTGATCGGCTGCCGGAGTCCTGAGCGGGACTCTAGTCTTCCGCAAGGGACCGCGAGGAACCAACTCCAGAGAGTGATCACATGATCACAGTGCTCTTCCCCCAATAGCTCCACCCAGATCGCCGCCTCTCCGTCGGTCTCTCTGGATAGCCAGCGGAGCTTCTTCCTTGTGGCTCAGATCTTGCCGCCATTGATGGGGTTCAAGCGATGGATCAACCGGAACAACGCTTCTTCACGCCTTCGGCCCCCCCTTCCTGATTGCTCCAAGACCTTTCACTGGCTGCAAGGCACCTTGCTTGCCGCCGATGAGACATGGAAGCAGGTCTTCCATTACGACCAGGGGCATCGGTTTCCCCTGCTGTGTGCCGCCGTCGGGCGTCTCGCGTGCATGGGCTCCAATCTTCTTCCCTAGCCACCGCCGCTGGCATGCTGCTAGGAGCCCCGTCGCCCATGACTCCTTTCCTCTGTGGCTTGTTGCCAAGGTCCTCCCTACCGATCTTCATCCTCCGGTGCACACTGGGTAGCGAGTTCCTGCTCCTCGCCATCATCCTCACGCCTGCGGGATACACCCAACGCGAGCCCCGCTCTCTGCAACCAACATCACATCGCTGCAGATCTCTGATTCATCTAGCTTCAGGGAGTAATTTCCCTCACCGTGGTCCTCCCAAAAGAGTCCTCAACTCCATCCTACACTTCCGATCACCACCTGCATTTTGCAGTGGAGAAGCTGCGGGGAAGGGAAGCTCGTTCTTTCTACAGGAGTGGCAACACAGTGTGTTAAGGGGGTTAAAGGATTGATTGTCTCTAGCTGAGTGCAACTGCCCACTTACATTCACACGCAGCCCCTCCTTCATGACGTGGGTGTAATGGGATGGTCACGATTCCATTAGTTCCACTACCTTTCTCTACCCGCAAGGTAGGGGAAGACTGAGAGTGGTCAGATCACCCACATCCAAGGGTTGCAAAAGGTCGATCCGTGGCACCCTCAGAATAAAGGGACCTGGGTGCGTGACCTTGCATTCAACCAGGCCCATGATCAAACTTAGATCCATAAATCATCAAAATGCACATTATTTTCCAAAATTCAAACCTTAATAACTCCATCTAGGATACTCCGATTGTCACCGAATTTTAACCATAACTTTCTCACAACTCAAGCTACTTTGTACACAAATTTGGTATTAAAAATCCATTGTTTGATTACTGAATAAAATACCTCAAAAGGCATGAACATAGGGAATCATCTCATGATATCAAATATCATTTGACTTCCAACCTTGGTAAACTCTCAAAATTACTCGACCATGAATGACTTCACTTATGTCATTAGAAATTTAAGGATTCCAAAAGTTCAGTCCATCACAACAAATCTCTCTTTCATGGTATTCTTATTTCTTTTTATTCACTAAACATATTTATCTTAGAACATTCATAGTAAATTATTTATAGCTAAAAAAATAAAAGAAAATATGTTGTAGATTTAATAGACTTTTATCTACGAGTTGCTATATATATTCATCACCTAACTCCAATATAATATATAAGTGCATTTTAAGGATTTATTTAATTGGTCTACATTTCTAAAAGTTTATAACTAATAGTATATAAGTAAAAAAAAAGTAAAATGTGCTACAAATTTATAAAAATATAATTACAAAATGAAATTGTTTTCATAATCTAATTCATTAATAATTAAAAGGCAATTTTAGGGTTCATGTAATTAATGATATATTAACCCTAATCCTATTTATATGCTTAATAGATTTCTTGAAGCCCTAATGTGGAACTAGGATTGACACTGGATATATCTAGACTCGATCCGATGCATGTTACATCTCCTAAATTCTATACTGACCAATTAGATCTAATTTCTCTCTTGATGTGTGACGCATTATACTATCCATATTGAATAATTGACCCATGCTTCTCTCTCTTGATCTTTTTAGAACTTGAAACCTTAATTTTCTTCTTATGAAAATATTTCTTTGAGTTTGGTTTTGTTTAAAAATCATTTTTGTTACTGGATTCCCTTTTATCAATGAATTTATTGGATCTTCTTTTATAGGTCCTTTATACCACTTGATATCAGTTGGATGTTCTCATCCCTTATTTGAGCATGACTATAATTTATATTGTCTTTCCTATCTACACGTGTGATTGACTAGTCATTACTGTAAGTAGTGACACCATAGTTAGGTTCTGATTTTTATTCCCCTACAATGTTTGATATTTATGCATTGTGTTTTATTCCACTATCAGGAACTGAGTTTTATTCCCTTACCACAAATAATATTAGGCATTGGGTTTTATACCCTACCATGCATTGGGTTTTATTCCCCTGCAAAGTTATATATTTTTGGCACTGAGGTTTTAGTTCTCCTGCCCATTGGTATGGTAGATATATGGATTCCTACCATGCTTTTTAGTATATGCTAGTCTATTTATTACTTACCATGCAACTATTAGTTATTGTGATTTTTTTCATATGGAATGAGGCAATAAGTCTCTTATTATTTATCTTCTTTAGATTTCCTCTTTCATATCCATTTGGATGTTCACTATCTCTCTTGATTTTGTAAGACTTGGGTAGTTTATTTATGTCCCTTTTCCCTAATATTCATATACACATACTGACTTTTATGCTAAGAACTTCCATTTTTCTTCTCTAGTGAGATATGATTCCAACCCCTTAGGTGAAGGACATGGTGGACATGGCATGGTGACTTTGACTTGGATTAGTGAAGTTGACTCTTGGGAGATAGACCTGAGATAGTTTGGGCATCCCTCTACCTATTGGAAATGTTATTTATTCTATGTAAACCCCAAGAAGGAGATTATTATGTAATTTTATAAAATTGAAAATGGTAACTACATTTATTTCTACTATTATAGTTTGGCCTTGTATGCCATTTATTTGAGAAAAGTAAATACATATATTCCAACATGCTTGTTAGTGTATTTGGCTTTGTTGGTTAAATTCCTCAAATTGAGTAAGGAGTAGATCACCTCTTAGGTCTCATTCATTATAGACTTGTTCATCAGTCACCAGACATACTAATTTCACATGCATTATTGACAATTCACAACAGTACTAGGTATCTTTAAGAATATTGTTTTGAGCATCCATTAGGATTTCATTTTCAAGTCATTTACTTAAAGTCACCCAACTTTGAGATAAGGACATTTATTATGTACTTTAATGTCATAGTGATCAAACGTGCACCAATAAATGGAATTACCCTTTAGTCAAATCAAAAGTAAAAAATATCCTTGTAGACATTACCCAATGATTGGCTTACAAGGCATATACACCAACAAACTAGTGTATGGAACCATTAGGCATCCAGTTAGTGTTGTATGTCGTGACCACTAGCAAGACCTCTATATTGTATAAACCAATAGGTGAGGTAATTTCATAACAGTTGTGACTAGACCTCTATTAAGATGGGAGCTCATCTTGTCGAATGCATCTTAGTTCCTTTTATGATCATGTTAAATATGTGGAAATATGTGAAATATTTTGGGGAGTAGTTGATAGTCTAATTCTGCGAGGCATGGAATTATATCTCCATCTCTTAGTATTAGAAAATGTAATATATAGGAGACATGATCACCAAAAATGAAAAAAAAAATATTTTTAGCCTTTGATCTTAAATTAATGATGAATTCAAGAAGGTACTACCTTGTTTTTGTTACTCTACTGCCAACCAAACAACCGGATTGAAGGGCTCAGTAATAATGAATTTTCTAATATTAATCTAGACTCGACCTAGATCGACATAATGACTTATCCATCACTTCATAGGATAATATTGTACAATGATAAATATTTTTAAGCCTCTAATCTTAAGATAATGATTAATTGAATAAGGTACTACCTTGTTTTTGTTACCAAATGGCCATCCCGACAACCATGCTAAAGGGATCAATAAAAGTGAATGTTCTAATATTAATCTAGACTTGTCTTAGATCAACAAAATGACTTTTCACATCACTTCATAGGGTAACACCAAACATTTCCACGATCATGTATGAAGAGAAAATGTCAATATGATATCTCTTAAGTATTAGATACACTTATAGAGGACAAACTAAAAGAATAACTCTTTTTTATGCATAGTAGATGGTTTTTATATCATTGCTCTTAAAATTATATACAATAGTTGATAGATTTCAAGACCTTTAGATATTTCTCATACAAGTTGACTACCAATGGTTTGGGATTAGATAAATCATGTTGCCCAAGTTTTATGGATAGAAACCCTTGATAGCAGATCCACCTATTGATATTTTTAGGATGGTTAATTGATGAGTTGCATAACTTCAAATTGAAATCCACATGGAAATTCTATATGTGTCGTTCTCATTTTCCCATGAGGTCCTATGATAATTTTAGTATGTATGCCCAAAGAGCCAATCATATGATGATTGGGATGTGGCATTAGATACTTGGTTTGATAATAATAAAGGTAATTTTGTTTATTATGTTTGTTCCAGTCAAGAGATGATGACATAGATGTAAGTAGATGTCTAAAGAATTATGTTACTTGATGACCTGTGTCTTCAAGTACGTGACTTGAACAATGAGATCATACATATGCTAATAGTACATACATTCTTGTTATGTCCCTAGTCGGATATTACTGTGGAAGAAAAATCGACAATAGTAATATATAAGACTAGAGTGTGTGGTGACTAATGATAGAGTCTCTTTAGTCATAATATATGATATCAAGTCACTCACACAAATACATGTTCGAGAATAGTGTATCAGATAGAGCCACCATGGGAGTGATACATGGAGATGACAGAATGGTAGTCAGAATCAACTCTCATAGTGATAGTGGTGATTGTGGTTCTTAGACTAAAAGTTACTACATTCATCACATGTCGTTCGATATACTTTGACATCATCCAACGTAACCCTAAATAAGGATTGCCATAACGGTGATGATTGGGTAGCTGTGACACATAGAGACTGAGTGTGAGTGATGTAGATGGGATTTATCCCTCCTATAAGAGATTGATATCCAGGGCCTCTTCATAAGAGAGACTAAGAAATGTACGGCCATACTCATGTGATTCAATATGTGATATGTGAACTCACATGAATCTCAAACAGTCTGCTCTAGTTTAAGGAACATGGATTGAATGTTTAGAGGATGACAATTCCATTCCAGAATCAACTCTCATAGTGATAGTGGTGATTATGGTTCTTAGACTAAAAGTTACTACATTCATCACATGTCGTTCGATATACTTTGACATCATCCAACGTAACCCTAAATAAGGATTGCCATAACGGTGATGATTGGGTAGTTATGACACATAGAGACTGAGTGTGAGTGATGTAGATGGGATTTGTCCCTCCTATAAGAGATTGATATCCATGGCCTCTTCATAAGAGAGACTAAGAAATGTACGACCATACTCATGTGATTCAATATGTGATATGTGAACTCACATGAATCTCAAACAGTCTGCTCCAGTTTAAGGAACATGGATTGAATTTTTAGAGTATGACAATTCCATGCCTTAAGTTCAATCCGGATATCAGAGACAAAGGAACTATACAATCACGACAATACTAATAACATATTGTAGGTTGAAGTCGTTATCCAACTTCCTAAATTACTTGGTTAGCAATGATGTGTGACTAGGCACCATTCTTTGATTGTGATGTCATAATTGGTTATGGACATTCACTGTCAATGTGATTCTGTACCTATAGGGTCACACAAATAAGATACATTTAGATTAAAGGAGTATATTCATGAATGATGTTTAGATTGAATACTACAAGTGTTTATGTATTTAATGAAACAAATAAGGTTCAAAACTAACTAACTGGACTGTGAACTGACCAGTTCAAGTGTTGAACCGATCGGTTGGAATGTCAGGTCAATTAGAATCAATATTGGTTGAACTTTGCCTAAACTAGACAAGTCAAACAGCCATCTCACTTGTGAAATGGCTGTATCACAATGTGAAACGACCATTTCACTATATGAGATGACCAATTCACCCTTTGGGTTGCCTGGTTCAGATGCCAAGTTGACTGGAACAAGGATTGATGTTGATGTCATATTTAGCATTAAGGGGCATTGAATACTAATATGATTCAGAATAGGAAACTACACAAAATGATTGTTTTGCTGAGCAAAATGACCGGTTTGCTCATGATATGACCGGTTCACTATGCAAAATGACCAGTTCTCCATTTGCATGTTCCAAAACATTCATGATTCTAGACCCTTCTACTCCCACACATAGTGGGAACCTAACCCTGACCTTTACTATAAATAGAGTGATATTGGGGGCTTCCCAACATCGAATTGAGAATCAATTGCTCTAAAAATTGTTGTCCTCTCTAGTTGTGGTAATCAATAGAGAGCGCAAGCAAGTCCTACCTATTAAAGGGAGAGATAGAAAGGGAGAGTACATTTGAGATCCGTTGTAGGAGAGAAAGTCAGCGACTAGTACGTCGACAGGAGGGGACAAATCCATCCCGTCAGCTCTGGTAGCACAATGTGGAGTTCATGATGGTTTGTGTGGACTACTCTAGCGGTGGGAGGGTTTCATTTGTCTCTAGGAGGACATCGTCAGCTGTGGTCCATGATGCTACACCAAGAGGTAAGTGAAGATGACTGTTCGAGTGTTATTGCTGCTGAAGGAGCATGTTGTTGCCGGAAGAAGAAGAAGAAGCACGATGCTACTGCAAGGGTGATGTCATTGGACTTGCTCCAGGATGAGGTATAACCTTGCAAACTTTCCTTTCTAGATACATTATTATTGACGCGATCTTGTTGTTATGGAAAATGTGCATTTAATTTTTTTTATCTCCACTGCCTATGTCTGCGCTAATTTCCCTATAGTGGTATCAGAGCCATGCCAATTTATGGTGTATCTGGGATTTAAATCAATATGATCAGATTTAGTTTTCATTCTTTTATTGCCTACAATGTAAACATTAACATGATTAATATGTCTATCTGATTAAATTCCACATACGATTCCACAAACTAAATATATATATGATATGATGTATATGTAATTCACATTCGTCGCCCTAAATTGGTTTTGATGTTGGATTTAAAGCATGGTTATGGCCAATAAACCTAGATATGTGTGTGCATGGTTGTGGTTGTTTATTCCTATTGTTACTTGATCTGCGTACCAAGCCTCTCTTTTTCTTCCAAATGTAAGTTAATTCTCTTCTTCCTATTTCCCTTTGAATGTAACTCAGTGGTTCTCTTTTACTATGTAATAAGAAATGTGATTGTTTTAATTTATGTTTTGACTTGAGATGATGATATTCACAAAGACAAAACAATCAAATAGTGAGATGACCCGATCGACATGAGGACTAAGGAGGCTAGACAACATGAGGACGAACCAATCTACTTGTGGCCCAACCGATCGACTAGAGGAGTCCACACACTGCTTAGACCTGAAGACCAGAAGACTGTTTCAAGAGCCTAACCGAGTGACCAGGAGGTGAGATGACCGGTTCAAGTGTTGAACTGATCAACCTGGATCGGTTCAAGTACAAATCTTCATCAACAATAGGTTGCATATGATATGGACCTTAGGTGGTAGTAATTCTTTATGGCTCTGAGGAATTACAATAGTATGGCCATAACCATCACTTGTGTGTTTTATTATTGCATGTTCTCACTTGTTATTGTAGCATGTATATGATACATACTATAAGTATGTGGTGATTGGATATGTATATGTATTTATATATAAAATCCCTCAATATAATATTAAGTCTTAGATGCTTTCCATTGGTAGCACACATGAAAATCTTGATCAACCAAGTGCGGGCATGCCCTAACGTGGTGCGTCGTCTATCTCATGGAAGTGTGATGGTAGATATATGGGTTTTCCCTTAGTAGGGTGCATTTCTATCATGTTGGCTTTTGGGTCAGTCTTAACTGGTGATTCTTAATGGGATTAAGCACCAGAGGCATGCATATGATCATGACAAGGAGTTGCGCATACCATCTATCTAAGAATTACATATGATGCAATTGGTAAATGTTGCCTACCTTGATAATTGATTATGGACGCTGGTGTTGGCTGGGTAATAGTTGAATTGTTTTGGATCTTGGCTCACTAGAAGATTGTATACTACAGTCTTCTGAATTGATACATGAGGGTTATCAATTTGAATAAAATGGTGGGAGCAATAATTAATTAAAGACCTAATTCATATCATTAACTTATTAAATCAAACAAATCAAAATATTTTTAACATTTGTAATATTTATTTGTAGAATCAAATGTCAAACACAAACACGTTCTAATTGGGATCAGTCCTCAAGAAGGAAAAAACCAAACAGGATTGACTTCTACATATGGTTAAATACTTTGAGAAGTGTTCTCAATCATGAGCACAATCTCTATGTCCTTAAAAGACCAGAGCCAGAGGAACCCACTCCAAATGTGCCTATGGCTAAATGGATGCTTACTGAAAGCATGCCAATGATGCCATAGACATTGAATACTTTATGCTATGAGTTGCATTAGCAGCATGAAAACATGGACATTCTTGAGATGGTAACACATCTTAAGAATCATGTAAAGCAAGAAAGTTATAATGTTTCTAAAGTCTTATTTGGGTACAAACTAACAAAACGAGGTCTAGTAGAGCCCCATGTGCTCAAAATGATTGGGCATGTAGAATGGCTAGTATTTCTCTTAGGTCAAGAGTGGACCATGGATATGATTCTACGAAGTGTTGCACGAATCACATAATCATCTTATGAAATGCTTGGCATGGTGATGCCAAAGCATGCATGAAGAAGGACAAATCTATGATGGTGATCAGTGGAAGTGAGTCCAAAGGCAAAGGTAAGGCCAAGAGGAGTGAGGCGGCTAAACTAAAGTCTAAGTCTTTTCCACTCAATATATGGAGAAAGGTAAGTGAAAAGGAATTTGTCCTTTTCATTTAAACGAACAAAGGAAAAAGTAAGAGATAAATATCTTTACTTCAGGGCCCAATAAGAAATAAGCTAGAACTACACGGATCAAGGGTTTCTGAGACTACAATTGGAATTTTTCATTCATGGGCACATAATAGAATTAGTGAATTGCTATTATGTACCTACCATTGACAAAAAACATCATGTCTTGTGTGACAAGAACATTATGTTTCAATTTAAAACATATGATCTTTCACGACAATGCCATATGTCTCATAAACTATGCTTGATACTTGTAAAGACAAATGTGTATGGCACATATACTGAATGACTTGATGACTCAAACAATAAATGTCTATTGATGACTCAAACAATAAATGCCTATAGCATTGTCATCTAGAGTGCATATATGAGAAATGCATTTCTAGAATCCATATGATGGTTATATAGACTCTTTTGGTTACTGGACTAATAGAGACATACATATATTATTGGTTGTGCAATATGACAAAAGCATCTTCACTAGATGTAGTGGGAGAGCGATTGTTCTATTAGGGATCATACTTGTTGATGTATATAGACCTTCTAGAATAAATGCTAAAGGTAGGTACCATCTCATTATATTTACTGATGCTATCAATAAGTATGATATTTTCATTTTATGAAATACAAGTATGAATCTCTTGAAGTGTTCAACGAGATTATAAATGAAGTTAAATTGGTAAAGTATTAAGATACTTCGATGTGATCAATGTTGAAATATTTTAAACCAAGAGTTTGAGGACCTTCTGGGGAGATCATGATAATGTATCATGATCAACTCCACATGAAACATAATGATACTGTATCATGAGAGTGTATCAGTAAGAAGAAATCACACCTTACTAGTCATTGTGCGATTATCAATAAATCTAGCTAATCTTCCAATTTCTTTTAGGCACATGCTTTACACTAAAACTATGTACCGTCTAAAATGGTTTATAAGACACCATATGAGATATGGCATGGGAGGTGTCCTGATGTGTCTTTTATAGTGATTAGGGATGAATGTATGTATAAGAAAATAATATCTTAAAAGGTTTTATCCACAAATCACATCAATGTTATTTTGTAAAATACAACTCTTATCCCAATCCTACAACAAAGTGTTTGTCAATCAGGATGGCTGTATTCCTAAAAGAAAACTTAGTTCCAAAGAATCAATCAGAGTAAAAGTAGAACTCAAAATGTTCGAGACAAACAAGAAAACATTGAATCTAAAGAGGTACAATAAGAACAAGGAGAATAGCAAGCTATTGTGGAATCTCAAGTTCCTTATGTAACACAAAACCTTATAGTTCTAGTAGAACATGCCTTGAGTTTGAAAGATTATGATATCTTATAACTCAGAAAGACGGTGACTTGATCATAGATGATGAGACAACAACCTACCTAGAAGCTATTGAGGGACTAAAATATGAGAAATGGATTGAATCTATGAGATCCAAGATAGACTCCACGTACACCAACAAGGTATGACCTTACTGGATCCACCTGAAGGGGTAAAACCTATAGGGTGCATTTGGGTCTATGTAAGAAGACTAACATGGAAGGGTAAATTGGTTGAAAAGAGTTTCAAACTAGTTCAAGGTGTTGAACATGATGAAGTCTTTCACCAGTTACCATGGTTAAATCCATCTGGATCATGCTTGTTGTTGCAGCTTAGTATGACTATGAGATTTTTCATATGGATGTTAAAACCATATTCCTTAACTGGAATAATTATGAGGATGTGTATGTGACTAAACCTAGAGGTTTCATAAATTGAGTAATGCATACGAAGTCTATAAGCTACAAAGGTCATATGTGGATTGAAACAAGCATCTCAGAGCTGAAATCTTCTATTTGACAGGACAGTCAAAGGGTTTGACTAGTGTTAGAACGAAGACGAAATTTGTGATTACAAAATATTTAGTGGGAGCATATTTATATTCCACATAATGATGGGGAATAATGTCCTTATCCTGCATATGCTAAAACCTAACAAGGAAAGTACCTTCTATATGAAGGGTTTAGGCAAATCATCCTATGTGATAGGGATCGAGGTCTATATAGATATATCTGGAAAGCTTCTTGACCTAGGAAAAAGCACATACACTTGCAAATGCTGAAAGGGTTCAACATTCAAGACTCAATGACAGAAAACTTATCCATTATCCATGGAGTTAGTCTCTCAAGAGCCTAGTGTCCCAGTTCTTGTGAAGAATAGGAACACATGGATAGATTCCATATGCATTCACAACTACATTTATCTTGAATGAAATGTTATGTACTTATCATGTTATCTCATATGTATTAGACATGATGAGAGGATATTCAGTTATATCATATGTATTGGACATGACAAGAGGATATCCAGTCATCTCATATGTATCAGTCATGATAAGAGGATATATATATATATATATATATACTTATCTAGCAATCTCATACATATTGGACATGACGAGAAGGTATATGTCAGATGCTAGTGAGAGTCATTGGACTACCACAAAGAACATCCTTAGGTGCTTGTGAAGCACTAAAGGATATGTTCCTTAAGTGTGGTAATAAGAAAGAGTTGGGTGTAAAGGGTTACACTGATGCAAGATTCTGAAATGACAAATAAATGATCACAATCTATGTTTATGTTTAACCTTAAATGAGAATTGTAACCTGGAAAGGGTTCCGAGCTAATAATAGTTGTTTAAATATAGAAAAGGAACCGATTATATCTGTGTTGTAAGAACAATAGAGGATACTGTATGGATCAATAAGTTCATATGGGTGAACTTGTGTGAGGTTCCAATCATTGATGATATAGTAGAAATACCGATGACAATAATGGAGCTACTGGTTAGGCTGTGAATTTTGGATAGCATACTACGACACTTCCATCTCACACAAGTAGTCGTACAATAAAGAGATGTGAAACTTGCAATATACAGACTTGAAGCAAACATTACTAAACCTGATATAAATGCACTTGCGCAGTAGAAACATGATGAACATATTAAGATCACTTGGAATATGATTCACGGGTGATTGGCTCTAAGTGCAAGTGGGAGTCTGTTGGTATATATTCCCAGAGAGCCAATCATATGATGATTGGGATGTGGCATTAGATACCTGATTTGATTATAATAAAGGCAATTTAGTCTATTATAGTTGTCTCAGTCATGAGATGATGACATAGACGTAAGTAGATGTTTAAAGAATGATGTTACTCAATGATGTATGTCTTCAAGTACATTACTTGAACAATGATATCATATGGATGCTAAGAGTACATACATTCTTGTTTTGTCCCTAGTCAGATATTACTATAGAATAAAAATAGACAACAATAATACATAATACTAGAGTGTGTGTTGACTGATGATAGAGTCTCATTAGTCATGATATATGATATTAAGTCACTCACACAGATACATGTTAGATAATAGTGTATCGGACAAACCCACCATGAGAGTGATACATGGAGACCATGGAATGTTAGTCAGAATCAACTCTCATAGTGATAGTGGTGATTGTCGTTCTTAGACTTGAATTCACTACATTCATCACATGTCGTTCGGTATACTTTGACATCATCCAATCCAACCCAAAATAAGGATTGCCATAACAGTGATGATTGAGTAGCTGTGATACACGGGGACAGAGTGTGAGTGATGTAGATGGGATTTGTCCCTCCTATAGGAGATTGATATCCAAGGCCTCTTGATAAGTGAGACTGAGAAATGTACAGCTGTACTCATGTGATTCAATATGTGATATGTGAACTTACATGCATATCAGATAGTCTGCTCTAGTTCAAGTAATATGGATTGAACGTTGAGAGGATAACTATTTCATGCCTCAAGTTCAATCCGGATATCAGAGACAAAGGAACTATACGATCATAGTAACACGAATCACAGATTGTAGGTTGAAGTTTTTCTCCAAATTTTCGAATTACTTGGGTAGAAATGATGTATGAATAGACACCACTCTTTGCGTGTGATGTCATAATTGGATATGGACATTCGTTGCCAACGTAATTCTGGACCTATAGGGTCACACACATAGGATACACTGAAATTAAAGGAGTATATTTGTGGATGATGTATAGATTGAATACTAAAGGTCTTTAGGTATTCAATTAAATAATTGAGGTTCAAAATTGATTGACTGGACTCTGAACCAATTGATTGGAGTGTCATGTCAATTGGAATCAATATTGATGGAACTTTGACTAAACTGGACAAGTGAAATGACCATCTCACTTGTGAAATGATTATATCACAATGTGAAATGACTATTTCACTATGTAAGATGACCAATTCACCCTCTGGGTCACCCAGTTCAGTTGTCAATTCTATTGAAACAAGGATTGATGATAATGTCATATTTAGCAATAATCAAGCATTGAATACAGATATGATTCAAAAAATGAAACTACATGAAATGACCATTTTGCTAAGAGAAATGACTGGTTCCCTCATGAGACAACTAGTGTGCCATTCACATGTTCCAGAACATTCATGATTCCAGCCCTTACTACTCCCACGCAGACTGGGAAACCTGGCCCTGGCCTCTACTATAAATAGAGGCATACTGGGGGCTTCCCAACATACACAATTGAGAATTAGTTGCTTTGACAATTTTTGTCCTCTCTAGTTGTGGTAACCCATTGAGAGCCCAAGAAAGTACTACCCTTTAAAGGGAGGGATAGCGAGGGAGAGTACAACTGAGATTAGTTGTGGGACAACATGTCAGCGACTAGTACGTCGACATGAGGGGACAACTCCTTCCTATTGGCTCTGGTAGTGTAATATGGAGTTCCTAATGGTCCACATGGACTACTCTAGAGGTGGGAGGTTGTCGTCTGTCGCTATCCATGGTGCTTCACCAAGAGGTCGGTGGAATCGACTATTCGAGTGTTGTTGATGCTGAAGGAGCGTGCTTCTATTTGGATAAGAAGAAGCACAGTGCTACTGCAAGGGTAATGTTGCTAGACTTGCTCCAGGACCAGGTATAACCTTGCAAACTTTCCTTCCTAGATATATTGTTGTTGACACAATCTTGTAGTTTTGGGAAACAAACATTTATTTATTTTTATGTCCACTGCTATATCTACGCCTGATTTCCCTACAAATTAGTTCTTAAATATGTCATTTATTGAAGTTGAAAGGATGTATATGTGTCTGGAAACTAGTGTTCATAACTCTAGAATCATTATCATCATTTCAAGATTGGGAAATACCAGGATGAGCATGATTAACTAGATAAACTAGAGATGTCCTTCAAATTTAAGAGTGATTCTTCTGCATAGAAGTGGTTATGTTATGTCTCAAGTCGTCCTTTCACAAATAGTTTCACCAACATCGCAATAGACGATGTGGATGTAGGTTGTACAAATTGAGTGTAATAAATGACATTTGAGGGGGAGAAAAAACTTTGATGGGTTCAAGAGTTGATCTTGTAGTAGCATTAGCATGACTTGTAGCCTAGAGGGTACCTAGTATCAGAACCCATGGGTTTTCTTGAAGCCAACTTCCCATCATAATTTGGCTTAGTAAAAGGGTAAGTGACATCATGCTTGGAATGATAATTAAGATTCTTGATAGGGTATAACATGGTATGGTAATAATAGGTCAAAGAATTGAAAGCATTGGATATGTAATAACATGCCAAATAAATATACTCTTCTAGAAATCACAATGACTAAATGTGTTGGGGCACTTAATATGGATGTCACCTACTTAGGTTAATCCATCGTGCAAACGACATCAAGATCACATGCCTAGGTTGTTGTTTGGATCAATCATATCCTTGAAGAACAATAAGATATTGAGTTGTTTGGATTTATAATAATCTATCATGCACCTTAAATTACTATAGAGGTGATAGATCTTTGTTCTTATTATAAGAATATTTGTAGAGGTGGAACATTTAGGATGTATTTTCCATGTATGCACAAATTGTCCACAATATTGGGTTTTTTGTGATAGGTTATGGTCCTTAAACCTTAGCAATATGTGGGAGACTTATTGATTTTTCCAATCTTTAGAGATAGGTTGCATACTATCCTTAACTAGATCCTACATATTGTTCACTTGCATTTGCAACTATTGATTAGGTCCTCATAATATATATGGAGTAGAGAACTACGTTGAAAGATATCCTCATCTGAGTACATATGGAGGGAAATTCATAGGTTGCAACATTACTACCTTTTCAATAACGGGGAAAGATTCTACATCATACAATGGATCATATAAAGTTTTCTAAAGTATGTAATTAGGTAGGATTTTCATAATCCTAAGTGGATTTTTGAGATGAAGACATATACAATGTAGGTGAATCAAACCTTGGTGTAGCTACTTATAAGGAAGGAGGAAATATGATGGAAAGTGTGATTATGTGAAACACCCTAGGTGTGGAAAATAATGGCATTATGGATTCTATTGTGGTTGTTGTTGTTGTTGAGGTTATGCAAGGGGTTTATATTGAATATGCTAGACCTTTGTTGTACTACTTTAAATGATCTCGGATTACTTGTTGTGTCCCATACAGACCCTAGAAGTTGTTCATGATATAGTAGTTGTGTTGAAGGTCTCTTTGTTGAACTTGAAAGTGTTTTCCTTAAACCTAGACCTCGTTTTGGTACTTGTAAAAATGAATTATATGATATGATAGACTCCATTTTTATAGTAAGTTTAAGAGTAGCATAGCATAGTGGTGATATCGTCTGGATAACAATGTACATACCCTCCTTGTGTATTAACTTATAAATGATATAAGTGCAGTAACCCTCCATTTACAAAGTGAATTGAGTCAAACCTCAACTTAGATATTCTTGTGAGATCCTCAAAGTGTCACATGTATAAAACTAGTTAACAGTTCAAAATATTGTTACAAAGAGGAATTGGCCAACTTAGCACAATATGTGAATGTTTTGATATTTAAAACATTGTATCCGGTGAAGGAATGACCTTCTAGCATGATTTGAAATAGTGAATGAAGTTACCATTGTAACACCACAATTTTTAGGGTTTTATACCCCAATAGGGAGTTCAAATGAATCAAAATACCTCATGATATTCAAAACATGGTTGAGGCTAATAAAGGGGTATTTTTAGATCTTGAAACCCTAGACGGGGTTAACATGATATGCTATATGGACCTTCAAATTCTAGAGGTGGTTTTAGGTTGTATTTCAAGAACATGTTTGATATTATGATGAGTGAAGGAAGCACCTAACTTTCAAGTGATTTCTTTTGTGTTAATGAAATTGGGTTTTCTAATATTATAGAAACAAATGTTTTATTGACATGGTAGGTTTATAGTTACTTAACTAATTCACCCAAATATGCATTTATAATTTGGGAGTTGAACGAGTGAATGTATAATTTATGAGTGATTTACAAATCTAAGTTATGCTTAAGTAATAATGTGATTCCAATGAAAACATGTCAAAAAGACCACAAATATGAAGCCATACTCTGTTATTTGACTCAATTAATATGAGTCATTATAAGTATAGAGGCATATTCATTGGTAATGACATACATTCAGACGATGTGATGAGATGAGATGTATGCATTCCATAGTTGAGGAATCAGTTGAACTGCCTACAACATAATTATGTCATAAAGATATTTTTGGGTCATAATGAATGATCAAGTTTATTTTGATTTAATGGATTGCATTCAAAAAGTTGTAGTGATCCTTTTAAATTGTCCTTTGGAATCTGTATATTATAGGATTCAAATATAGTAGTTAAACCACCTCAGTTGTGTCTGAATACTAGTATGGAGTTGGTATTAATGGTGATTAAGCTTTACTTAAAGATTGGCGTTGAATTATTTTTGGAAGTTTTGGAATTTTAAATGTAAGACAATGTTGGAGTTGGTAATATAAATTATTTATATATAGGACCATGAACAATCAATAATGTTGCCAAGCCTTAAACTAAACCTTGGGCATGAATTTATTAATGGGCAACACATGGGTTGACCTTGGATGGGAACTAATAGTAATCTCATCATTCCCTAGATCTAGAAATTTAGGAACAGATGGTAAATACTCAGATTAATGATGAAAGTGAAGATATTAGCATTTTATAGGAAAGAGAATATTTGCAATGGTTCATCCATGAATCATAGAGATGATCAATCCCTTGTAGGGGTCCAATGGTGACCGACAGAGTGAGTTATTCCCTCTTCTCCTTCTTGCCTCTCCACCCTCGGTACAACAAAAATTACTGAAAATGGGACAAATATTGGGGGGGGGGGAATCAGGAGTAGGTCCTTGCTAAGAAGTTTAGGCATAATATCATAGAAATTGTAACATAAACATCATGGCTAGGAGAGTGTTGTGAGGATGATTCAGTCATACAAATCATAGTTTAGGATAGTGTACTATGTTTTGGTAGATCCACCAAGGAATGGTTTCTTGGGAGGGGGACCTGATGCCAATTCCGATATGCCTTCAAGCCTTCCAACTGCTTGGGAACCTAGAGGAATCCTCAACCACAAGAAGAAGGTCCTTCTTTAGTCATAAACCATCATCAAAGTAGTCACTAGTGGCAACACTACACTCCATAGAAAAACATAGTCACCTCACAACGGGAAGAGAGATATCCCACATATGCTAGTTGGATCCAACCTTAAATGGATCCCAAACTGGAACCAATGGGAACATAACCTTTTTGTGAGGCTACCTAAATCTATACCATTGGTTTGAACAATAGAGGACTTTGATCACTCAAAAAGGTAATATCTTGTTTAAATCATATCTGTTGATATGTAGATTGCATTTCTACAAATAAAATATGTTTTGAACTAATTTGACTATATAATTTTACAAAAATGTTAAATTAGGGTCGGTTACTAATAATTGAATGATAAATATATTAGGATTAGTACATGTTTTTGACAATGATTAGTGATAAATAGCAATTATGGACTAGTAACCTAAAAAATAATTTGTACCCCTAATAATTTTAAATTACTTATGTGATACCTATGATAATGATTTATAATGACCAACTACATGGTTTATGTGAAAAAACCTAATTAGGACAATTAACTAATACATAATCTAGAAAGTAGTGTAATGTAAAAAATAGTATAATCATGTGATAACCTCCCATTTTGTGATATTATATT
The DNA here is from genome assembly GCA_963693085.1 of Alisma plantago-aquatica. NCBI lineage: Eukaryota > Viridiplantae > Streptophyta > Magnoliopsida > Alismatales > Alismataceae > Alisma > Alisma plantago-aquatica. Next base: position 1,108,963,248 of record OY856410.1, read on the forward strand.
AATAGTTTTCCTCAGTTTTTCATACTCTTTCTTGAATAAATTATATAGAATCCTTAACTTTCCTCCTTTATTGCAAATATACCATTAGACTAACTTTTCTACTTCTTTCTTACAGAAAAAAATAAAACAAGAATCACAAAAGTTCTAAGCGGTCCCAAGACCACATGGAGTCATACGGTCCCAAGACCGCATGGAGTCATACGATCCCACGACCTCATGGAGTCATATGGTCCAAAGACCGCATGGAGTCATACGGTCCTAAGACCGCATGGAGTCAAACGGTCCCACGACCGCATGGAGTCATACGGTCCCAAAACCGCATGGAGTCATACTGTCTCGAGACCGCATGGAGCTACACGGTCTCGAGACCGCGCAAGGCCAAACGATCCCGAGACCGCGCAAGGCCAAATGATCCCAAGACCGCGCAAGGCCAAATGGTCCCGAGACTGCGCAAGGCCAAACAGTCTTCTAGACCGTTTGGGCCCAAAACTTCCCAAACCGTTTGGACTTCACTCAAAGCCTATAAATAAGACCCAAATGGTCCTCACAAGGTATCAAGTTTCAGACATCCAAAGGTTGCCTCTGCTACTCTAGAGCTGTTTCATCCTTCATCCACCGCCCCGAGGCTGCCAATCTGAGATCCACACTCCATCCAGAAGTTGCTTTATCTCTCATCGTCAAAAAAGGGTGGGAAGAGGAGGATTCATCATCGAGCAACCTAAGAAGTGTGAAGATCATCTCTCTCTCTCTCCAAGGGGTTGACCTTCCTCCCTCCTTCGTGGAGATGATGTTCTCTCTCTCTCTCTTCTCACCTCCTTCTTTGTCCTTGCTATGAAAGAGTAGTTTTATTCACTAGAGTGCGGGGAGTAGCCCTGCTACCCATGTTTTCATTTCATGCAATGTAATCCATAGTTTGCAATAGAGATATACTTTCTTTTTAGTTCAACATCAATCGTTTAATGAATGCTTATTGCTTGATCACCAACTTGTGTTACCTTTTATCTTTTAGTATGAATTGTCTACGTTTGTACTATTAGATTAGAATCTCGATTGAATGTTGGTTCTTGATGCATGTATCCACCATGCATCTGTTTCTGTATCTAGGAGTGTTTTTCAAGAAGTGGAGTAAACTCACTTCCATCATTGTACCTTCATACTATGAAATGGAATCAGTTGACGTATGAAACTATGACCTTGATAAGTCGAGGAACACACTTTGCAAAGGGAATGATGTAAAGCAAGTGACCATTCGATCGGGGATGACTGGCATTGCAATATTCCCACACTTCTCGTAGTTAGTTCTCCGAAAGGAAACTAAATCTACAAAGATACTAACTGTTTAGACTCTTATTGCAAGTTATGTTTTTATGTTGCATGTTTTGATCCATGCATAGTGGTGGTGAAATCCGATCACATCCTAGTGGTTTCTTATCATTGTTTACAACTTTAAAATTTCTTTCTTGCTTTGCTTTTACTTGCACTTAGTTTAAAACAACCAAACCAACTTTTCGATCTAAATACCAACAGTTAAGAGGTTAAGTGAAATTCTAGCGTTTTCCATCTTGTTGCTCCCAACAAGACCGTTGTCCTGAGGATTCGACCCTTAACTATACTATGATAAGACTTCTACATATCCTAGCATACGTGGGTGGAGTTCTCAATCTAGTATAAGCAAGGCTAAACTTAAAGACTTACTATCCTTAGGATTTTTAGTGGTGCATGCAATTCCACGCGAGTGGAAGCTCCATCAAAAATTGGTGTCGTTGCCGGGGACAACAGAACATTTTAATTTCATTTACCATCTTGCTAGTTGGTTAGGGTTTTACAATTTTCTTTAAACATTACTCCATATCCTTTTGATTCCATCACACCTTCTGCATCATCTAAAAAGTGTGTTTCTTCCTCTACTCAGGTAGAAGACGTGTATGCAACCATCACATAATCTCGGATTCTCCCCTGATCCAGAGTACGACTCTGAGGTAGTGAGAAGCTTCCACCGCTGCATCAGACTCAACCGCCAAAGAGATAGACAAATGGTTGAGGATCAACGCCAAGCTGCGTTAGTAATGGAAAGGGTCAATGCCGCCATAGCCGCTCAGAGAGCGCAACTCATTGCTGACACTCGTGCTCAGATCCAAGCGGAAATCCGAGTTGAAGAACAGGCCCACATCTGAGCTAAAAATGAAACAGCTAACCAAGTTTCCCAGTTAGAGCTAAGAAACATGCAATTGAGGGACTACGCCGTCCCCAAGAACTATGAAGATAATCATCCAGTCTGGCCACCAATCATAAACATACCCAATTTCAAAATCCGGACACAATGGATTCAAATCATGCAGGGCATCTCATTCTCCGGTGGTTCTGGAGATGAATGCATGGATCATTTGAAGAGATTCAAGTCACTTTGCCGACTTGTCCCACAATCCAGAATTGCCTTTGACGCAATAATGCTACATCCTTTTCACTTCACTCTATCTGGAAGAGCTTTGAGTTGGTACAACTCACTTGATAGGGAGCCAATCATCACCTCCTGGGCTCCCTTGGAAGAAAAGTTCCTGGAGAAGTTTTTCCCTCCTTCATTAACCTATGAAATTAGGGGGAAAATCAACCACTTCGCCCAACTTCCTGGAGAATCACTCACAGAAGCATGGGAAAGATTCAAAGAGCTTCTAAGGAAGTGCTCTCATCACGATATCTCCTAAAATCAATTAATAGAAACGTTCTGTAGGGGGGTGAGTGATGATATCAAGCAATTTGTAGATTCCTCATCTGGAGGAAATTTTATGAGGAAGAACTACGAGGATGCTTGGAAAATCGTTACACTTGGAGCTGAGAACCAATCCAATTGGGGATGATCATCCACTAAAGGAGTTCTCAAAGTTTATAAGGCTGAGGAATCAATGGAAATGAAGGCTATTACTGAAGCTTTAAAGACTATAGCTCACAAACAGCAGGCACTTGAAACTTCATTTGGAGAATATGATAAGAAGAAAAACCCCCAAGTCCAACAAGTTAAAGCTACCACAGGGACTTGTGAAGCTTGTCATGCATCTGATTACCCTACATTGTCATGTGGCTTACTTTACAATGTGATGATGGATATGCAACCACCACAACAACAGTACAAACCAATCATCGAACACCCTAAAGATCAGATGCCCGAACAAGTTAATTCTATTCATTCCATACAGGGACAAGCTTACTATAATCCAAATCAACCAAGAAACCACCCCAGTTTTCAATATGGGAATCCTACGGGGACTGCTAACCCGCAACATTAAACACAAGGTAGATCCCCCAATAGGCTGCCACCTGGATTTCAAAGTAATTTTAACCAAAATCAAGGGAACCTCAGAAATAACTTCCCGAGATCCAACTACCCTAGAAATCCCTCCTCCTACTATCAATATACCCATCCTCCTCTGCACCCACAATTGCAACCTCAGTTGCAGCAACCACAACAACCTCAGTCAACACCACCTCCGCAACAACCACATCAAGGACAACAACAACTCACTCAGAAAAATGCCCCCTCCCAACCAACAAATGAGATGACTATGATCAGGCAGATGTTATAGTCACAACAAACCATGCTTGTCAATCAGCAAGCTCAACAGAAGGCGGTGGAGGCTCAATTAGCACAAATTGCTGCCCAACTGAAGCCACCAGTAGGTACTTTTTCTGGTCAACCAGAGTCAAACCCTAGACACGATCAAAATAGACCAGAGTAATTGAATGTTGTCACTACAAGATCTGGTCGTGTCTTTCATGAAACCACAAGAATCGCTCATGATGATGATGATACACTTGTCTTCACTCTGAATGCAAGCCCGAATCTAGGAATTGAGAAATCTGCAGAGACCGCAAAAGGCAAAGAAAAGGAGCAAGTTCCCAAAGAGCCAGAAGTTCCGTAATATAAACCTAGGATACCATATCCAGGAAGATTGTGAGAGACTAAAATAGACACTAGGTTCCAAAAATTCAAGGAGGGGTTGAAGAGACTTTATATTGATATCCCGCTCCTCGATGCTCTCTCTGAAGTACCAGCTTGGGATAAATATCTGAAAACTTTGCTATCAAGAAAATATATTACTGAAGAGCAAGAGACTGTCAAACTGGCTCAGACCACCTACGATATCATTCTTAATAAGATGCCAAAGAAAAAGAAGGACCCTGGTTCGTTCGGTATTCAATGCTGTATTGGAAATGCTTCGAGCAAAAAGGGATTAGCTGACCTAGGGGCTAGCATATCTATTATGCCCTACTCCATGTGTAAAAGATTGGGCTTTACTGACTTGCTACCCACAACGATGACAATTCAATTAGTTGATTCCACTATCAATGCACCATTAGGAATTATTGAAGACATTCCAGTCAGGATAGGCAAGGATGCTTATGTCCCATGTGATTTTGTCATTATGGATATCAAGGAAGATCTCAGATACCCAATAATATTTGGCAGACCCTTCCTTGCCACAGCTAGGGTGTTCATTGATGTTGAAGGTGGCACAATCATTCTGAGACTAGGAAAAGAAGCAATTCAGTTCTGGGTCCTCAACAACATGAAAGGTCCCAACATTCAAGAGGAAGTTTTTCTCCTAGACGCAATACATCAAATGTCCCAATTGGAAATTTCTGAACCATATGATGAGTTAGAAAATGTCCTAATAAATCCAGAGGTCAAATTCTCAGCTAACGAATTAGTTCAACAATGCTTGCAACACTTAGAGGAAGCTGAAGAAGCATCAACATCCACTTTTGAGGAGCTCAAAGCTGTCACTATTTTAGAAACAACAGAAGCACCTAAGGCTCCCGAGATGAAAACCCTACCAACGGGACTTAAGCACGCCTTCCTGGACGAAGAAAAACTATGTCCAGTAATCATCAGTTCCACTCTAATGAAAGACCAGGAAGAAAAGCTTCTTGTTGAGTTAAAGAAACATAAGAAAGCCATTGGGTACAAAATAACTGACCTGACAGGTATAAACCCAACCTTATACATGCATAGATTGCCCATGGTAGAAGAATTTAAGCCCTCAAGAGAGCACCAGAGAAAGCTGAACCCCAATCTTAAAGAGGTGGTTCGCCTTGAAGTCCTCAAACTACTAAAAGCCGGTATTATCTACCCAATTTCAAACTCCCAATGGGTCAACTTTGTCCAAGTGGTCCCCAAAAAGGGAGGAACCACTGCCGTGCTAAATGATACAAATGAGCTAGTGCCCATGAGGACTGTCACAGGATGGAGAATGTGTATCGACTACAGGAAACTAAACAAAGCAACACAAAAAGATCACTATCCTCTACTGTTTCTTGATGAAGTCCTCAAACGCCTAGCCCACCAAAAGTTCTTATGTTATCTCGATGGTTATTTTGGGTTCTATCAAATTCCTATACACCCGGAAGACAAAGAAAAAACAACTTTTACTTGCCCCTTTGGGACCTACGCTTTTAGAAGAATGCCATTCCGGTTGTGTAACACACCTACTCCCTTCCAAAGATTCATGTCTGCTATTTTTGCAGGGTTAACCAAATCCATAATGGAAGTATTCATGGATGACTTTTCAGTTTACAGAGATTCCATTGACAACTGTCTACTCAACCTTGGACAAGTCTTACAAAGATGTGAGGAAACGAACCTTATCTTAAATTGGGAAAAATGCCATTTTATGGTAACTGAAGGTGTCTTCCTCGGACATAGAGTGAGTGACAGAGGGATTGAGGTAGACAAGTCAAAAATTGATGTCATATCAAAACTATCGCCGCCAAAAGATGTAAAAGGAGTACGAGCATTCTTGGGCCATGCTGGGTTTTATCGAAGATTCATTAAAGATTTCTCGAAAGTAGCAAAACCCATGACCCAATTATTGACCAAGGACGCCGAGTTCAATTTTGACCAAGAACGTCTACAAAGCTTCACAACCTTAAAGAACGCTCTAGTCTCTGCGCCTATCCTAAGAGCACCTGACTGGTCACAACCATTTGAAATAATGTGTGATGCCAGCGACTATGCTATAGGAGCGGTGTTAGGACAGAGAATTGACAAAAAGCCTTATGTAATATACTATGCGTTCAAGACTCTTGACGAAGCGCAAAAGAACTACACCACTACAGAAAAAGAGTTCTTAGCTGTCATCTATGCATTCGAGAAATTCCACTCCTACCTGATTGGATTAAAGGTCATAGTCTACACTGACCACTCCGCCATACGATATCTAATTCAGAAGCAAGACGCAAAACCCAGACTTATCCGTTGGGTGTTGATGCTTTAAGAATTTGATTTGGAAATCAAAGACAAAAGTAGAGTGGAAAACGTCATCGCTGATCATCTTAGCTACATTGAAGTCGAGAATGATGATAAAGTACCAATCCGAGACTCCCTCCCTGATGACCAGCTAATGAAAATTTCCACCGGATTCCCCTGGTATGCTGACATAGTGAACTATCTGGCTACAGGAATCATCCACCCTTCAGCCTCTCACCATGACAAAAAGAAATTCCTCCATGATGTTAAGCAATACTACTAGGATGAACCTTATCTCTTTTGCCTATGCGCTGACAGAATTTTCCGTCACTGCCTACCTGAAGAAGAGATTACTCTTGTCTTAGAATATTGCCATTCTGGTCCCACTGGGGGACACATGAGTTTGAAAAAAACCGCTATGAAAGTTCTACAATCGGGTTTCTTTTGGCCCACAATAGCAAAAGATTCCCATGATTTTGTAAAATCATACAATAAATGTCAACTCTCTAGTGGTATAACTAAAAGGAATGAAATGCCCCTCACTATGTGGTAAGAGATCAAACTTTTTGATGTGTGGGGGGGATAGACTACATGAGTCCTTTCGCCTCTTCATATGGATTTTCTTACATTCTGGTAGTTGTGGATTATGTCTCGAAATGGGTATAAGCTATATCCATATTTTCCAGCGATTCCAAACCAGTTATTAAGATGTTTAAAGATATCATTTTCCCCAGATTCGGGGTTCCCCGAACTGTCATATCCGACGGAGGGACCTATTTTATGGAATGAAGCTTCGAAGCTCTCTTAAAAAATACAGAGTTAACCATAAAGTTGCCACACCTTTCATCCACAAACTAGTGGTCAGGTCGAAGTTTCGAATAGACAACTGAAGGCGATCTTAGAAAAAATCGTCAATAGACACCGTACTGACTGGTCCACCAAGCTTCCTGATGCCCTTTGGGATTACCACATAGCTTATAAAACACCAATTGGAACAACCCTGTTCTGTCTGGTATATGGGAAATCATGTCATCTTCCAGTTGAACTAGAATACAAAGCTTGGTAGGCCATTAAACAACTGAATTTTGATTTTAGAAACGCCAGAGAAAACAAACAACTCCAACTACAAGAACTAGAGGATCTTAGAATGACCACTTACCAAAGTGCCAGGATTTACAAAGAACAAACCAAGATGTGGCACGATGGTCATCTAAAAAGAAAAGACATCGCCATTGGAGACAAAGTCCTTCTTTTCAACTCCAAGCTCAAAATGTTCCCCGAGAAACTTCGTACAAAGTGGTCTGGGCCTTTTACCATCAAACACATATACCCGACTGGAGCCATCATAATTGTTGATGACAATGGAGGGGAAAGGATAGTCAATGGCCATAGATCGAAAAAATACTATACTCCAGCAGACAAAATTCTGAGACAGACTATTGAGAACCCCACGACATCACCATAACAAAATCAAAACTTCGTCGAGCCATCGACGTAAAACCCAGGCGCTACTTGGGAGGCAACCCAAGATCTGAGTATCACCATTTATCTTTTATTTTTTATTTCCCTTATTTAGGACTATCATCTTTAATATGAAAATATAAAAAAAATTCACATAAACAACCAAAACAAACATAAAAAAATAAAAAACCTAACACATCTTAAACCGTTTTGAAACCGTTTGGAGCCAAACGGTCTTGAAACCGTTTGGAGCCAAATGGTCCTGAAACCGTGTGACCTCGGGAATTTGTAAGTCAACCCCCAAATCCTATAAATATAACCCCCTCTCCTTCTTCTTTCTTTTGATTCTAGAACCCTCTAAACCCTCACGAGTGCTGTTTCATCTCCTTCTTTCTCGCTCCTGCGCTGCTCGCGACTCTGATTCCCTCTGCACTCCGACCTCCGCACCATCATTTCGGACCTCTACTTTCCGACGTCCATTACCTCACCATCATCATCATCACCTACACTGCAAGGTATACCTACGCCACTGCCACCGCCGACGTCGACGTCGCCGACGCGTTTTCTCTAATCTGATGACGCGTGTATCGTCGCTGTAGTCTACAAGTTTCACCGTTCTCACCGCCATCCGCCGCACTCCCGATGCTCCACCTTCCTCACGGTCTTGAAACCATTTGGAGCCAAACGGTCTTAAAACCGTCTAGAGCCAAATGGTCTTGAAATCGTCTGGAGCCAAATGGTCTTGAAACCATCTGGAGCCAAACGGTCTTGAAACTGTTTAGAGCCAAATGGTCCTGAAATTGTTTGGAGCTATCAAAACATAAAAATATAAACACATACATGATCTAACTTTTTCTTTTAAAATAAACTCGTTATCTTTGTACATTCAAAATTTTCTAACACATGGTTTTTTCTGATTATTTTCCAGAAATGGCTCCACCAGCAAAACAAGCAACTAGAACTGAAGACACTCCACATTGGACAACGGAGCAACTGATGGAAAACCGTGCCAAGATCCAGAAGATAGTCGACATCTATGACAGTACTGGACAGGTCCCACCGCAGGTCAACCTGCTCGAGGTCATGCATGAAATTCAACGCCTTAACAGGTGTCTAGCCGAGGAACCTGAAGAAGTAGTGGAAGAAATCTCTTCCAGTGATGAAGGCTCCGAATACGAGCCAAACTCTGAGGACGAGTCCCCAACTGAAAGATCGAAGGGAAAACAAAAGGTCCAGGAAACTGCAACCGAACAACCCACAAAAAAATGAGCAAGAAAACAGGTCCGCCCCGCCACTGCTAGGGAACAAACCCTAGCAGGATATATCCCATCAACCGCTACCACCACCCCCACTACCATGCCTGCAACTACCACTACCCCTGTCTTCTCAATCATCACCACCACCGCACCACCACCAGAAAACCTTTTCATCTACACCATCCCATCCATCGACAAAACTTTAAAACCAAAAAAGTATGTTTGCTCAAACGTACTAATAAAGATGGGGATATATGACCGCATCCTCACCCTGCTTGATAACACAAATCTCTCAAGACTATGCTTTGTCCCCAATATCTCAGATGTCGAGCCCACAAAAGAATTCTTTACACATCTCACCAAAGAAGCGGTGGACATTATGGACAGAGCAAGGGACAGAGGTGACCGCAGGATGATCACCAAACTTTTTGGTCACAAAGTTGTCATAACAGAAAATCTATTGAATGAAATCTTCATAGACAACCAGGAGCAACTCAAAAAGGCCAATCTTGTTGGTACGGAGAGCTCCCAGTTCAATAGACACAACTTTTGAAAATCCCTAACAGGGATCCCAAATTATGAGGCAAGGACCTGCAAGGCCTCTAATATTCACTCTGGGTTAGTGCACATGCTTCACAAAATTCTCACCAGTGCTCTCTTTCCTAGAATAGAGGGCGGGAATGTTATCACCACTGATCTTTTTATTTTGTGGTCCATCCTACATGGGAAGCCGGTCAACATTGGATGACACATGATACAAAAGTTTTCAGCATACGCCCTAGGGAAAGAAATCTGCATGGGCGGCCACATAACTTCCATTCTTAAATACCTCAAGATGGAAAGATTACTCCCTTGATGCACGCAGATCAAGGGCGACATCATCACTAACGAGCAAACTTTGAAGAACTCTTACATTATCAAAGAAAAGGATGCAAAATTACACTACATTTTCTGCCCTTCAGTAAGATCCTCCAGAACTCTACTACCGCTTCCGGAGCTAGCAGATTACGACAAGGAAAAATTACTCTTTACTGATGAAGAGCTTACCAAAATACTAGCTTCAGTCAAAATATAAGAGAAGAAGACCAAAGCGGGCCAGACAGAGCTTAGTATCACCTCCCTGACAGCTAGGGTAACAAAAAATACTAGTAAAATGACCATCTAAAGCACGTTTACAACCACAACAGCTGTCAGGGACGCCGACATCAAAGCTAAATCCTGAGGTAGAACACCCCCACCCCGATGACCCTATCAATACCTCATCATTAGACTCATTTATCATAAGCCTAACTGATGAGCTCTCCACCACCACTACTCCTACAACACTACCATCCACTACTATCCCAACAACAATTCCTTTCCCAACATCCACACCTCCACCCACATCTTCCACCTCAAACTTTTTCCCTCCAGGTATCCCATTCTCCACTCCAACACTCGACTTCACCTCCTCCACTCCCATCTCCACCCTATTCCCCCTAACATTTTCGGTCCCACCATTCTCACCGGGAATGTCACCTTTTTTTTCGCCACCACCCCGACACCGCTGGTGACTCCATCTACAGTCACCACGCAGGTTGTGGGACCATCAACAGTGTGTCTTCCGCAAGACACTTCCACCTCGACCCCAGCCACCCCACCCTTCCACATCTGGGGTCCCTTTTACAAACGTCAGTGAGGAATTCAGACGTCAATTCGACGCTATCCGAAACCTCCTCACCGACCCTTCTAATATTTTACAATCTATTTTTTCTTATGTGCATGGTCTAACTACACAGGTCGCCAAGATTGATGAGCAAAACCGTGCCCTGCCAGGCATCCTCTCAAGCATTAACCAACAGCAGAAAGCAATGACCATGAAAGCCGAACACATCGACGACCGCCTGCAACAACTGCCAAAGTTAGTGCTTGAAGTGAAAAGCCAACAAAGCGATCTGGTCAAGCAAATCGACAGGATTTCTGAGCAAAATCAACCATTGTCAGAAACTCCGTGCGAGCTTAAGCAGCAACAAACTGCTTTAAGCACGCGCTTGGATGACATCAACACCACCCTCACACAACTCAATAACCGCCAAGAGGAGTCATCCAACAACGAAATCAACCAACTAAGAACTCAAGTGACATACCTCTTTGCACGACTCCTCTCCGCCGAGGCTCGTTATTCAGATCTCAAAGAAACCCATGACGCACTGCTTGAAACACACGAGCATGTACAAGTGGTTTTCGACGAGCTACAAGCACTCCACCGGCAGTGCAAGAAGCTTCCACCAAAGAAGCCAACAGATAAAGCGGCGGACAAAGAAGATGACGAAGAAGAAAATGAAGATGAGGATTCTGACTCCTCAGCTAACTCCAAAAACAACACCTCCTCAGGCGATAAATCCGACGACCCAGACAATGCTGGGGAGGGACCCAGCCAAGGAGCTGCACCAAAACAACAGAAAGATCACCACGAAGGTGATAAAGATCCCAAATCCCCTACTCACAATGACAATGTTAATATGTCATATGGGGATCAATTTCTTGACTATTTTGCAATGGGATCTCTGGGGGAAACTGCCAAAGAAGTAGCTTTTCCTGAGTTCCAACAATGTTTATTTGGAACCAGCACGAGTCAACAATAAGCAACACCATCTCAACATTTCTCTGCACCAGAACAATTAGTGCCTTTCCATAGAACAGGAAGAATCAGAAAGAGTCAGTTTAGATACAGATGAAGACATCGAATCTGCTTCTGATTTAGATAAAGACGAAGATCTGCAACACTACATCGATGATTTGGAGCAGACTTCTTCCCACCTACTGCAAGAGCTTCTCCCGCCTCCACCTCTACCTCACAAAATGCATGATTTAGACATGGCGGCCATCTCTACTCTAGATGCGTAAGATATCTTCATATTAAACACTATCGTAGATGATGCCAAAGAAGGGGGGGGCAATGTTATCTACCATAATACAAAGACCCAGCGCAAGTTGACACGTGATGACTTCCGCACCATCATTCGACCATAGTCATCGATGAAAATGTCAATCTTCCGTGTCCTCCTTGACAATTCTATTGAAATCTACAGAAGCTCTAAACGGCTGCAACCAGTACTCAACGCTTCACCTGCTCTGGAAATGAGCCTTTTATATAAAGATTTACAAAGCAAATCTATCGAGCAGTTGCAGAAGGGGATCACCAGAAAGGCCCGCTATATTACTGTGCCCTTTCAAGTTTCTAGCCACTTGCTTCTTATGATCGTGGACACCATGGCTCAAGACGCCAAGGTGTACAATTTTTGAGCCAGTGAACTAAAGGCCGGAATAATTAATTTTGTTGGTATTGAAGTCGGGGAGGCCAGATGCATCCCTTTCCGGCTTCTGAAATTGATTTGGGTTGCATGCCCATCCCTCCGAGATGGTTGGAACCAACCCTGGTTCCAAATCATCAACCCACAAGTCCAAACACAAGAAGGATCTAGGAATTGCGCCTTTTACACTATACGCCACACCCAAGCACTCAACCAACAAATCCCTTTCACTGAGTTGGCCGTAGAGGATTTTCACTCTCTACGAGGGTGTTACACCATGGAGCTAATATGCGATAGAAGGTTCTTCAAGGACCCAACTATGGCGCCTAACGACGTTCCTCGTTACCTTTACTCGGCCATCCAACGTCCTCAAAAACAGCCATTCCGGAAAACAATAAAGGAGTTGGAGAGACAACAGCCCGCCAAGGCCCCCAAGAAGAAACAATGGGACCCTTATTCTTTTGACTTGGCGGATGATAAAAGGGACACTGAGTTGCTAACTGGGGCCACAATCAACAGACCATATTCACAAAAGGTCCCCCTGTCTGCCATTACACTGACATTCCCTAATTTTGACCCCAACACTTGCAAAAGTCTTTCCGAAAATGAACTTTGACTCATCATGTCTAGGCTTTACGCCGAGAAAGATGATCTCGTTTTTCTAGCCGGAGATATTCTGGTTATGGTAGATGCGCTACGTGAAACTATTCGGTTCAAAGGGTCTCTATCCATGAGTTTGATGGCCGCCTATCAATATCTTCTCAGGCGGAATCACCCTACGACCTATATGGCTTCCACATATGTGAAGGATGATCTCCTCAAGCTAAAGAACTTCGGAACAACTGAGGCACTCATTTCTTTCCTCCAACATACGACCCTAAAGTTCATCATGCTTCCTTTCTTACATTCACACCATTGGATGTTACTGGCAACAAATCTTCACAACGGAACAATAATAATATATAACAGTTCCGACAGCCGATACAATCCAGATCAACAACAGTATACTACAACACCAAGAACACCCACGGAGGTGGAGAAGGAGTGTGCTGACCAACTGCATCAACTCCTTAGTAAGCACATAAGGGCGTACAATAAAGAACACTTTCATCACCCAACCTTCAGCCACAGATGTCCCCAACAGCTCCGAGAGTCAAACGACTACGGCTTCCACGTTCTCTACTGGATGTACACTATCATGGTCCTTGGAAGACCAGTAGAGGACATGACAGACGTGGATTACCACTCGTTACGTGAAAAGTTCACTGCTAATCTCCTCCGCACACCCGGAGCTAATAAAGGACCAACCGAAGCATGATGTCATTGTCCTTGTACTTCTCAACCTATCACTTTGACACTGAGGATATAGTGAGTGATAAGTTAGTGGGGGAGTACACTAGACAAGGGCTAGGTATCATTTTCAAATCCTTCCCTCTACCTTTTCTTTCAATTATGTACAAATTTTATAGCTTTCTTTGCACATTCCCTGCACATAAGAGTAACATCCCTCTTGGAAAAAGTCATCCCCAGCTAACTTTAGAATCCAGTTAGTCCTCAAGAGCAATAACAAGAATAGCATATAGAATGTAATGGCAAATTAATAAATTATCTTCTCATTAGACTTTCATGCTTTTGCTTCAATTCTATATCTGACTCTCTATAGGTCAACATCAGGGCCGAAACAAGCCAAACTCTCTCAAAGATGAGAGGGAAATTAGGTGAAATCCAAATCAAGAAGCCTCACAAGTGGACCATCAAGTAGAACCAAATAAGTGCATGTCAGGAAACTCTAAGAACAATTTTCTTCTTTTAAAAAAATAAAAAGAGGCTTGGCCGCCCACTCAAGCACCCAACCCAAATCCTAAGCCTGTGAGTTTACGAATAAAAGCCAGAGTGTTGAATAAAAACATGAGAGTTGTGCCACACATAAGGACTTATATGAAGAGCCAATAAAGATCTCGCCCGACTGGTACTTTCAGCTGCCCTCACAAAGACATAGGTTTCATGCTCGGTAGCGAGACCCTAAGGTCTCCAAATATATGGAAAGGTTGATAACGAACTTGCCCGACCAGTACATTTAGCTTCCCTCATAAAGGCAGATGTGTCACGCCCGGTAGTGAGATCCTAAAAGCATAGATAAACCCTCCCCCACTTGAAGGGGGAGCTACACAACAACCTTTAGCCAACCCTCATACCCATTCTAGCTCCCGACATGATTATCAAAAGAAGTATAAAACTGATTAGAGCCAATGACATGCACAAAATAAAACCTAGGAAAAGGTGGTCCCAAGGCAAGCTACTCGATATGGAAGAAACTTGAGATCCATGCAACTCCCAATAATTGAAAGAGTTTGAGCAAGCAGAAGCCCTAATTAGACTTTAGGATTTTTTTGGTCTAGAATTGAAGCAAGAATATGGAAATCTTCACTAATAAAATCGCCTCGCCATTACATGCCTCAGCTCTATCTAGCTTGAGGACAAGCTAGACTCTAAGTTAGGGGGGTGATAACCTCCCATTTTGTGATATTATCTTAATAGTTTTCCTCAGTTTTCCATACTCTTTCTCGGATAAATTAGATAGAATCCTTAACTTTCCTCCTTTATTGCAAATATACCATTAGACTAACTTTTCTACTTCTTTCTTACAGAAAAAATACAAAAAGAATCACAAAATTTCCAAGCGGTCCCAAGACCCCATGGAGTCATACGGTCACAAGACCGCATGGAGTCATACGGTCCCACGATCCTATGGAGTCATATGGTCCTGAGACCGCATGGAGCTATACGGTCCCGAGACCACGTAAGGCCAAACGATCTCGAGACCGTGTAAGGCCAAACGATTCCGAGACCGCACAAGGCAGAACAGTCTCGAGACCGCGCAAGGCCAAATGGTCTTCAAGACCGTTTGGGCCCAAAACTTCCCAAACCGTTTGGACTTCACTCAAAGCCTATAAATAAGACCCAAATGATCCTCACAAGGTATCAAGTTTCATACGTCCAAAGGCCGCCTCTGCTACTCCAGAGTTATTTCATCCTTCATCCACTGCCCTGAGGCTGCCAATCTGAGATCCACACTCCATCTAGAAGGTGCTTTATCTCTCATCGTCAAAAAAGGGTGGGAAGAGGAGGATTCATCATCGAGCAACCTGTGAAGTGTGAAGATCGTCTCTCTCTCTCCAAGGGGTTGACCTTCCTCCCTCCTTCGTGGAGATGACGTTCTCTCTCTCTCTCTTCTCGCCTCCTTCTTTGTCCTTGCTATGAGCGAGTAGTCTTATTCACTAGGGTGTGAGGAGTATCCCCGCTACCCATGTTTTCATTTCATGCAATGTAATCCATAGTTTGCAATAGATATATAGTTTCTTTTCAGTTCAACATCAATCGTTTAATGAATGTTTATTGCTTGATCACCAACTTGTGTTACCTTTTATCTTTTAGTATGAATTGTCTACGTTTGTACTATTAGATTCGAATCTCGATTGAATGTTGGTTCTTGATGCATGTATCCACCATGCATCTATTTTGGTATCTAGGAGTGTTTTTCAAGAAGTGGAGTAAACTCACTTCCAACGTTGTACCTTCATACTATAAAATGGAATCAGTTGACGTATGAAACTACAACCTTGATAAGTCGAGGAACACACTTTGTGAAGGGAATGATGTAAAGTAAGTGACCATTCATTCGGGGATGGCTGGCATTACAATATTCCCACACTTCTCGTAGTTAGTTCTCTGAAAGGAAACTAAATCTATAAAGATACTAACTGTTTAGACTCTTATTGCAGGTTATGTTTTTATGTTGCATGTTTTGATCCATAGGTAGTGGTGGTGAAAGCCGATCACATCCTAGTGGTTTCTTACCATTGTTTACAACTTTAAAATTTATATCTTGTTTTTCTTTCACTTGCACTTAGTTTAAAACAACCAAACCAACTTTTTGATCTAAATACCAACTGTTAAGAGGTTAAGTGAAATTCTAGCATTTTCCATCTTGTTGCTCCCAACAAGACCGTTGTCCTGAGGATTCGACCCTTAACTATACTATGATAAGACTTTCACATATTCTAGCATACGTGGGTGGAGTTCTCAATCTAGTATAAGCAAGGCTAAACTTAAAGACTTACTATCTTTAGGATTTTTAGTGGTGCATGCAATTCCACACGAGTGGAAGCTCCATCATCTTGTTTTTATGTATGGGGCTAAGTATTTCATATGAGGTTAGTAAATATATTGGAAGTGTGTATGCTAAAAAAACCAATTTTCTTCAATAGAGATTGCCAATAACAAATTAATACCCACATCACATGTTAAACTTCTATTAATGTGAGAAATCCTATATTGAATGATATAAGATGAATGACTTAACTCTTAGTTATAAAATCTAAGTTAATGGTGAAATCCTATTGGTTTATGGCATTGATAAGATAATTAGGGTATGCTACACCTAAGTGATGATACTAATTTGTGAAAGAAAAAGAGAACATGACGTTAGTTTATGATCCAAAACTCTAATACATAAATCAAACCCTAGCTGACCCGAAAGTATAACTCGTAAGGGTAAATCATTGATAAAATATACACTTGTGTGTTTCTACAAGAGGTAGGCACTCGGTACCGATTTCTCACCACAAGTTAGGATTATCTTGCACCTCTACGAAAGTGGGTCATGCTCACTAAAATTCAGTATGTGAATGTTTTATGAATCTCTATAAAGTAACTTATGATTAAGATTTTTTTAGATATTACATAATTTATATCTCAAGTTCATATCGAATCACACAATCATACATCAAATTTTATATATTTAAGATATCACATTACTTGTAGATATTATAATATTTTTAGATATAATGTTCCTACAGTCATGCTATACATACAAAGTTAGATTCTGATTTAGTTATAAGAACTCCATAACTTAGACAATTCATATTTAAGTTTGTTTCATATTAAAGAAATCCATAGATTTATCTCATATTAGTTCCTTGAAATTATAGACTCAAATATAAAATATCATAGACTTGATAATTAAACTTGATTAAGTCATTTTACCACAAATTCATATTAAGTTGGATTATAGTAATGTCATATGTTAAATTTAGAAATTAGAAAAACCAAAACCTTAGAAACAATATGTTATATGAAAAGTTCTCAACAAAGGTATCCAGAAAAATCAAGGTACTTTGGTACTTCAGAGGGTATTAATAGAGGACACTTCATGCCAAAAAATAAGGACTTATCATACAATGGAACATACAAAAGACATAAATAAGGGATACCTAAATTTATTGTAAGTTAATATCTTTCATTTTTCTATTTCAACTTTTAGTTGTAGTATATTTATGTTTTTCTTGTTAACAAATTCAATGTCATTTACTCTAACACAATTTTCCTATTTGTACATGGTCAGGGACAAGGGATCCTCATGGCTTGATCTATAGAAGGTTTGATTAAGATGTAGGATGCATGTATAACTAAAATTATTTCTTGGTAGGATGTCATCTACATGATCCAAGAGTTCATATTAAAAGTTTAGATTTATGTACTCATGTATTAATTTTTATTTTACAAAGTCACTTTACAGAGTTTATTTTGTAAGAATAAGTGAGAAGCTTCTTTTATCATAGTATGTTATGGTTTCTTCTCAACTATCATGTGATGATTATCATGAATTCGACACTCCCCAAGTCAAAATGAATGTTAATGGTGTTTAGTTCTCCCACTTAAGTACTTTAAAACTCGGATTATTGTAGTCCTTATCCAATACTTTAACCAAATATAAGAAATAGTCATGTATGTGAAGGTTTTATCCTCCCCATTCATTTCACATAGAGATTGACCTCAAGTTTCTCATGAGTAGAGTCAACAAGTAGTAGTAAAATTGTCAAACTACTGGAAACCTATTTTACAACTCAACATTTCATTCAACAATTTAGTTAGTATTTCTATTTCTATCTTTTTGGGATTAAATATTGGGTGTTTGAACAATCACATTGTATGTTAGCATAGACATAAAGTTCACGAGTAGACTAAAAAATGTGGGAGATAACCACAAAGTGGTCCATTTGGATTACATGGTAGGGAGCAGAAGAACTTAAGTATGAAGCATTGAAGGATGTGGTGAGATCAGAAGGGAAGTAGGAGGATTCCAATTTTCCGTACATGGTAAGGAGCATAAAAACTTAAGTGTGAAGCATCGATGGATGTGGTAATATCAGAAGGGCAGTAGCATGATTCCCTTTTATATTGTTTCATGGTCTATTTGTATTTAGATTATTTATAGGACTCCCCAATGGTTGCTTGATGTGAGTGGGAACCATCTTTTGTTGTATGGTTATACGTTGTTGGAAATTCCTTACTCTAATTTGATGATGTAAATATTTCACATTTGTGGTATTAACTTGTGCAATAAGTGTTTTAGTTGAATTAAGAGCTTAGTCAAGATCCAACATCAAAGAATATGCAATACTTTATATATTTGTATGCTTACAAATAAAGTTGTTCCAAGAATATACTTATACAGGTGGAATTGTACATCTTGATAGAAATGACGTTAGAACATGTGATGAATGGTCAAAAATCATCCTAAACCTACTTATTTACTTGTACAAATCCATTATGATAGGTACACCATTTTACAAACTCATTTGAGACTTAGTCCAGCAAAAATAAACTTCAATGGAATGTATGCCAATAGAACTTTAGTTCGACAACAACATAGCCAAGTGAGGTCAGGCTCTCAGTCAAATCCTTTTTCTACTAAGACTAAATCCAATCAAATTAAAATTCGTCTGACTATAATTATGTAGACTTTTTAGTTAATGCACCAAGTAATTAAATAGGGAATTGTTTGGAAAATTTCTAGAAAAGATATGTTGAAGACAAAGAATATGTGCCAATTTTTAATCGAAGTGGGAAACTAGGGATCTTAGTCATGAGGGCTCCTAGTCGTTGGATCCAAGATCCAATGGTTCCCTATCATCTTGAGATGGATTGGGAAAAGATGTGAATAGAATCTGATCTCCCAACGCTTAGTTCTCTCTTTCCTAATCACCTACTCTCTTGATTCCTTGTCGTTTGAATCCGGAAGGAGATTCTAAACACAAACATCCTCGAATAACCCTACTTTCGTGTCCATTAATGATTTTCCTCAATCGATGCATGGAGCCAGGGTCCGTCAGCGGCCAACCCCAAGATCATGCCTAGAAAAGGGGATAGAGACTCCTCTGCGAGACCATGATTCTCTTTACAAAGACCCTGCGAGTCTCAAGGATCCTCACCCTGCCTCCAATTTGATCACAACCTGGTCTTTCCCCTCCTTTACTTCATGATACGCCACCACAAAGATGAGATCGTAATTCTCTTTGCTTCAACCTTTTGCTGGCCAATTGGGACCTATAAGCCTAGTCTAGTTTAAGTGTCCTACTCCTCCAAATTGTATATCTTGTGAGCTTGTAAGTACTTTCCTTCTTCTTTCTTATATAGAGTTATGGTTCAGACCCTTAGTGCCACTTTGGTTCGGATCCTTAGTGCCACTTCTTGCGATAAGGATGCATCAAAGTGCCCTAGAGACAGTTCTTGTGACAAGGTTGTGAACAAAGGAGAATGAGGTATATTACAATCTTCTCTAGAAGTAGATCTTTTACATCTTGTTAATAAGGTGATAGTTGTCCTTGATCTAGGAAAATAGGTTAATTTTATCCAAAACAATAGACACCATGATTGTAATTTATATCGATACAGGAAAGATAATAAATTATATGTTGAGAAATCTTGGTTGGTAACTGGTAGGTAGAAGATCTATGCCATTTTAAGCCAAAACCACTATTAAAACATGTGTCTTTTAGGTTTACTATATTATGAATTTCTTTTTTTTTATCTTTATGCTACATATCTTTGTTAAGCAAGCTTCATCTAAGCTCTTTGTGTATGAAGTTTATAAAAATGATATTAAATCTATTCATCCCCTTCTAGAACTTCAAAGATGGACTGAACATTCTATTGAAGACCTATTGTCATTGCCAACTAGATTCCCATTCTAGAGTTAATCTCAAGGAAAATTTACCTTGGAGTGGAGGGTACCTAGTAGGCATTTCATAAGCGTAACATGAATGACTATGGATGTGCTAATTGGTTTCCATTTGAGGCAAAATATATATGGCAATGTTGTGATGGATATCTAGAATTTATATATCATGTCAACAAAGTCATAACTATAGTTATATTCTACACCAACGTGCACATTCTCTTGCTACTCTCAACACCACTATAAATTATTACAATGATACTACTCACAAGATATATGAATTTCCCCTAAGACAACAACTAAGTATAAAGTAGACCATGGTTAACATTCTTATCCATTGATTCTTATAACTAGAACCCTAGGTCGACATATGATGTGATAGGTTTAGGTTTTCAGGAAGGCCACACAATGGAATAACGATATAAACCTTCCCTTTATACCACAGTCATCAGATCCATCATAGATGCTAATCATTAGTGAACTAAGGACATAAGAAGGGATAAAGGTTATACCTTTGCGCACACTAATTGTCGAAAAAGTAAACATGTCATTTATTGGTGAAGAATCGAATCTTTCATATATACATATGAATCGTCCATTAAGAAATCTAGATAGATCAACAAGAGATCCAAATCATCCATTAAGTTGTTGCATGGTTGTCTTCTTCGCAACAACTTGTTTTCATCTTCTAGAAGTTCTTCTCCAATCCTTCAAACATATGCCTTGGCCTCTACTTCATCCACATGGATGAGGGAGAATTTGGTGCACACCCTTAGACACCAAGACAGAGAGGAATTGGAGTGTTTTATGTACTAGTCATCCCATAACTCCCATTTCTTCTCCTATCTTCGGTAGCCGTCCTTTGGATTTCTTGCTCTCTCTCTAAGAGAGACATAATGGAAATTTTGTCTCATTTGTTGTCTCAAAAGATGTTTAAAACCCTTTTGGATGTTCCTCCTTTATATAGGAGAGTCATGGGCTTGGAAAATACTAATTCCAATCCATTTCCTAACCGATTCCCAAAAATAGTCCAATATCAAAACTTGGACTGGAATTCTGATTGGATGACCAGGTTAGCCAATAAACCAATCAAGTTCTTGCTAGGACTCAAAAGGCATTTTGATTGGCCAACCGAGTTACTCGATCAAACAACATGGTTTGTTCAAATCTAGATCAAAATTGCTTTCCAATTTAAGGCATTCCTTATTGAATTCTGTAACGTCCTAGGATTTGAGGTCTCAAATAAAATAATCTTAAAAGGAATGATTGTATTAAACTTATCACTAAGGTGCACCTCCTTTTCAAGGGGCCCATCTCTAAAGAATTCTATGGTTAAGTGTGCTCAACCTAGAGTAGTACTAGGATGGGTGACCAGTTAGGGATTTGATCATGGCTTGCATGTGAGTGAGAACAAAGTAACAGTTAAGGCTAGTGGTGGTCTGCAGGGCCATTCATCATTCTTGAAACTCTACTAGAGCCTTGGGTAGTGGGCCCAGGTGTTATAAATGATATCAGAGCCATAACCCCTCTAGTAGTTGGGGCCCACATGGACAGATGGCATGCCAGTCTTGAATTGTGCGGTCTAGACATGTTGGAAAGGGTTGTCCATGGTAAGGTAACCACCCTTGCAGTGGTATTCCATGATCAGGAGCGGGTTCCCATGGACCATTCATGGTCTGCATCAAAATGGAGAATTATTATGAGTCCATATAGTTGATCCTTGAGGAGGACGTCAAGAGTCTAAGTTGGGGAGATTGTAACATCCTACGATTTGAGATCTCAAATAAAGTAATATTAAAAGGAATGATCAGGATACCCATATAACCAAGGTGCACATCTATTTTAGGGGCCCATCACTAACGAATTTTATGGTTGGCATGATCAACCCAGAGTAGTGCTAGGATGGCTGACCAATCAGGAAGTTGATCCTGCCTAACGTGTAAGTGAGGACAAAGCACATAGTTAAGCCTAGTGGTGGACTGTGGGGCCATTCGTCATTCCTGAAACTCTACTAGAGCCTTGGGCAATGGGCCCAGGTGTTACAAATTTTGGTCGGTTGACCAAAATAGCCAATCAATTGATTGGGCCAGTCTAGCTCAAAATCTAGTTGCCCAATTGTTAATCAATTGTTCTATTGACCCAACCAATCCGATAGGCCAACCATACATTTCAGTCGCCCGATTATTGCAACCCAAGTAAAATGAATGAGGTGGAGAACAACTACAAGTTGTAAAGTGATCAATATTACCATGAAGGTATAATCCCATTATCCTAGATATCCATATTGAAACTAATACATGGAATTCCATACTCTTAATATTCAATCTATGTTCCTTGAAATAGAGTCAACTATTTGATATATTGTGCGCTCAATATCATATATTGACTTACATGAGCATGGAAATACATTTCATAGTCTCTCTTATTAAGTGTCTAGGATATCATTCCAAAGGAGAGATAACTTCCATCTACATCACTCACCATATTCCTCATGTGTCACAATGCACCCAATCACTACCTTTTGGCAACTATTATTTAGAGAATGTTGGGATAGTGGTCAAAGCAAATAGAACAACAAGTGTATATAGTAGTGACTTCAGGTCTAAGGATTGTAGTCACAACTATCAGATTGAGATATGACTCTGATATGTCATTACATGACTTACATGTGTCAATCTCAAGGTGGGTCTATCCAATACACCTTGTTCTCTAACAAGTAACCATGTATTTGAGCTAATATCCAATATCATGAGTAAAGAGACACATCCATCACTCACTGTACATGCTAGTCTTGTGTATTAAGGCTATCCTATACTATCCACTATAGTAACGGACTAGGGACATAATAACAATGATTACTCAATGTATACATATGACCTCATGTTCATGCATTCAATACAAACCATATGTCATTGAGTCATAACATTCTTAGGACTTTATTAATTTATTCATTATCTTGATACTAAAACAAACATAATAAGTGGAATTTCCTTACATTATTAATCAAATCAAGTATAAAGTATTCCTATTACAATCATTACATGATGGATTTTAGGGCAAACAACCAAATGTCTCCTAGTTGTACTAGAGCGAGTCACTCATGAATCTAATTCAGGTGATCTAACAAGACCGTCAAGATTCTTTTATGAAAGTGCTTTTG
Organism: Alisma plantago-aquatica; assembly: GCA_963693085.1. NCBI lineage: Eukaryota > Viridiplantae > Streptophyta > Magnoliopsida > Alismatales > Alismataceae > Alisma > Alisma plantago-aquatica. The sequence continues at coordinate 1,108,986,679 of OY856410.1, forward strand.
TCAAGGAATCAACAATGTTACTTTTAGTTGGTACTCTGTAAATCCTAATGTCTCCTCACCAATGATGTACGTGATATTGCATAGGAAAATTTAGTAGGGTTAAAGTCCCTAGATTTTCCTCAACCAATGTACAATAATCACCACCTACTAGCAGGAAAATCTTATCATAGTACAGTTCAAGATCGAACCCAAAGGACAACATATTTAAGAATAGACTAATCAAAGTAACCAATCAAGAACTAGTATTCATCACAAAAGGTCAACATGTTAATTCGACTAAGATTGTAAAATAGAAGTGTTGAAATAAAGGTTGATTATCAAATGATGGAAGCACTAGGGTTGAATGGGTTTCATCACTACTACAATCATTCACTCTCTCATTGCATCATATTGATCATGAATATATATGCATTGAGGCCAAGAACCCCCCCTTTCAATGTTAAGATTAAAGACTGGACAAATATCTCTCCAAGCTCACCATTGTGTTACCTATCCAAAGTTCTCATCAATGGTTTAATAAGAAACAATTGATATCCTAGACCTTGGGTTCAAGTTTCTCTACACCGAGGATCATGATAAACATATAAAATTGTTGACCAGACAAGCATACAAGCATAAAACAATTTATTCTAAACATGTAATGGTCCATACAATAACAAATGGAGTAAAGAGGATAAAATCAAGTAGTTGGCTACTCCACACATCCTAAGGAGAGGAATACTCACTCATGATAGTGGTATCAGAGACAACAATGAAAGATAGAGAGACGACCATCACCACATAAGAAGAAGGGTCACTATCATAGTGTGTAGGAGTAGACCTTCAGACTCTAAGACTAAGGAGTCAACTAATTGTAAGGACATCGCTCAACATTTTCTAAGGATCGACTAGATCCTCCATTCTTCCTTTCTTGTGAACTGGATCTACGACTATGTAGAGAAAGAAACATGTTGACAATGGACAAGAGCAATCATCAACTGATGGAATGAAGGCATCGCTGGTAGAATCACCTTTGAGATCATGACCTTCTAACCTTAGAGGAGGAGGAGGTGGGAGCGTCTTTGGTTGAAATTTGTACCAATGGAAATGGTCAAGTGTTTAAGGAGTTCGAAGCTCAGAGTGTAGTTTGACAGCTTGTCACTGCCAAACGGTGGGTTATTTTCTTGAACCTTGTGGCCTTGTATTTATAGGAAGATTCTAGGGTTTGGAACCATCCCAACCACCTTGGAGTTAAGTCTAGGCCGCCATGGAGGTGAATAGACAACAAAGGCACAAGGAAGATAATGAGTCTATGACACTCAGTAATAGCATCGGTAGATGAAGGGTCTCATAAATCATAGAAATTCCATAGGTAGGTGAAGAGCCAGGATGACCATCAATTGCTGGTAGTTGGTTTTCCATTGGAAGGTAGGTGCTGGAGATCCTTCAGTTGTTTCACGTAGGATTTTCATGGGTAGGTAGACACAAGGCAGCCGTTTGTTGTTGGCCATCAAAAGATATTTGTAGGACTATCTTTGGTTTTTGGATGTTGAACTACCATCAGAAAGTGGAAGTGAAACTTCCATCAGTTGTTGAATGCATACATTCCATCAGGCTACTAGTAGGTAGGCACTAAATTTGCTTTGATTGTAAACCAAAAGAAGGACAAAGTGACATACCGACAATTAGGAAAAACTAATGCAAATTGACGGTGTGGAAGTGTTATGAAAATTGACGGTTGGGTAGATGTAATGCAAATTGATGGTTTGGAAGATGTAATCCTACCTGATGGAATCAACAACCAATGAAGGAACTAATCATAAAAAATATGGTCCATTTATTCATATATTTCTTGTGTAAACTAGTCAGTTAGTGGGACCACATTCTCATAATGCAATTAAGTTCAAGCATGCCATCAAAACTAAAAATTAGATGAAACCCTTATAAATTACCATAAAACTAAGAAAGCCTAAATGTAAGCTAGATCTGAAGTAAAACAATGGAAATAAATGTGAAACTAAGCTAAAAATGCAACTAAAACTAGGATGAGTATGCATTTAATAGTTGTATGATATCACATATGAGATGGTAATGCCTAAGTATGTGCTTGGAATGCATATGTGATGTGGGTTCCTTACCTTGTTCATTAGCTCCATTGTTGCCACAATAAATATCTACTTCACCTTCAATGGTTGAAACCACCCCAAGTTTACTAATGGAATTCTTAATCCATATTACTTCCTTTTCTACATTGGAGGAAACAATGTACTCAACCTCTATTGTAGAGTCAACCATTGTCTCTTGCTTGGAACTCTTTCAGCTTACAACTCTCTTGTTTAGGAAAAATGTAATTCCTAATTGCAATTAATAATCGTTCTTATCAGTTTTGAATCTTGCATCATTGTGACATTTTAAAACCAACTCTTCCTCAATGCCCTAAAGAGGCATATGGAATCTTACTCAATCATGCCATCTCTTCCAAACACATAGGACACTGAGTTCTAGATAGGCTTATTCCATGAATCAAACATTTCCACTATTAGAATCTTGCATGCTAAACCTCTTTTTCACTTTGTGAATGTATGTACTTTGTCTTAGACCAAGAAGCCTTCTAGATCTTATATGTAGATCTTGATTCCTAGTATAGATCTTTATTCCCAGTATATAGGATTCTTTGCCTAAGTCTTTGATGGAGAAGGTATTTCCCAACCAATATTAACCAATCGTAGAGTAGTGATGTCATTTCCCATCAATATAATGTCAACTACATACAATATGAGAAATATATTTATGCTCCCACTATCCTTCTTATAAGCAAAAGATTCATCTTCATTTTGGATAAACCCAAATTGTTTGACTGTCTCATCAAAATGAATATTCCAACTCCGAGATGCTTGCTTCAATGAATAGATTGACCTTTGTGTCTTGCAGACTCTATTGGATTCATTTGGAGTGATAAAGCCTTTAGACTATGTCATGTACACATCCTCTACAAGATTCACAATTTCCCATTAAGGGTATCTGTCAAATATGTTGAAATGACACCATATAAGATATGGAATGGGAAATGTCCGAATATATATTTCTTAAAAGTTTGGGATGTGAAGCATATGTAAAGAAACAATTCTGTGAAAAACTTAGACCAAATTGAATAAATATTTCTTTAGTGAATACCCTAAGGAAACAAAGTGTTACAACTTCTATATTTCATCTGGAAACAAAGTGTTTGTTGCAAGAGATGTTACATCCCGATAAAAGTAATTCACTTCTAGAGGAACCTATGGGAGGAAAATAGGACTGGAAGAAGTTCTAGAGCAATAAGATAACATTGAACCTATAGAGGTAGTTATGGAACAAGAGGAACCAAAAACGGTTGTGTAACCTCAAATTCATATTGTAACACAAGAACCTTAAAGATCTAGTAGGGAACATCTTGAGCCAGAGACATATGGATTTCTCATGATTCAACAAGACTATGTTTTGGTCATTTAGGATGATGAGCCAACAACCTATAATGTAGCAATTTAGGGACCATATTCTGAGAAATGGTTTGAGTCTGTGAAATCTGAGATGGACTCCATGTATACAAACTAGGTATGGACCTTGGTGGATCCACCTGAATGGGTAGATCCCATAGGGTACAAATGGTTCTTCAAGAAGAAGACTGACATGAATGGTAATGCACAAACCTACAAAGATAGATCCATTGCAAAAAGTTTCAATCAAGTTCAGGAGGAAACTTATCCAACAAGATAAAGGATGGCAGATATTATCTCTAGCTTATCCTCAAGACTCTTGCATAGCAAGATATGTATGTGTGCATGCATGTCCATGTGTCAACCATGCATGGCCATGTGTCATCTAGTAGCATGAGGTAAAGACACCTCTTATACACTTTATTTCATGAACCTAAGTATATATACTTCACCTTCCACATACTTATGTAAGTTTATGAACCCCACAACCACCTCCCTTGGAGATATTGTGCAAAGCCCCTTAGGTATCATGCAAAGTAGCTCAAAGAGCAAGGGGAGCTCGAGCACCAAGCTTAAGGTAAGGCTTTGGTCATCTTCAACCTTGGTTGAAGTAGGATATCAGGTTATGGATATTTCTCTCTTTCCTTCTTCACCAAGTGCTTAACTATGGTGATTTCTTATCTATGTAAACATTGCAATTTCAAGAGTTGTCCTAAAAGGAAATTGGAATATTTGCTAAACTTATCATTGAGCGTACTATGTCCAACACGGTGTAGTTCCTTCTTTCTAATGCACCAATATGTTGAGGTGTTCTAGGTGGAGTCAACTGTGATACAATACGAGGTTTGTAAAGAGGGCCTCAAACTCTTGGCTAAGATGTTCTCCACCTCAATTTGATTGAAGTGCTTTAATTATTTGACAAGTTGATTTTGTACTTCATTCTTGAATTCCTTAAACTTTTCAAGGGATTTTTGTGTGTGTTTTATTAGATACTCGTAATATGACACGTGCTAAGCACGTGAATGATATGAAGAACTGTGAGGTGAAGGAAAATTGATTTTATCTCATATGTTGAGCATAAAGTTTGCATACCATTTCATATACATATGTACTTTCATGTATTACATTCACATAAAACATGTACCAATCAATTTACAAATGAAAGCTCAAATACTTTATCAAAGTTGAATCCTTTAGTGCCCTCATTGCGTAATATAACTTGCATCCCTTGAAAAAGTAGTTGTATACTTATTAATGAGTTTGTTGAAATATCATATTATTAATTTATGACGATAACACTCATACCTTTCCATCTATGAGTGTAGCATTGGTTGCACTATCCATAGTTGAAGATTGTCATCGATCTCATATACAGATTTGCACTATCCATAGTTGAAGATTGTCATCGATTTCATACACAAATTTGCACTTCTGTTGATCTTTTTCACGTAATGTCATGTCATTGAGAATTAGCATACATTATTCATAAATATATTGAAAACAAATTATGGGATTAAGAGAGAAATATTTCTCCCCCTCCCATGCCCGTGACGGAGGCCGAACGCCCGAGAGGGTGGTAAATCAAGGCGACAACTGAGATTCGAACTCGGGTCCCTTCATGAAGAGACACCATGCTTGACCACTTGAGCCACTCCTCGTTGGCTATTGAAAACAAATAATGAGTACACTATGAAGCATGATAATACCTATATTATACCAGCAAAGGATAATATCTCACTGTAGACTATATCTCTTATTTTTGTGGTAGTCGTATTTTTAGTAGACATTGGTTAGATGAGAAGTTTTAGATCTTTTGGTGATTTTACTCTTGATAGAGCGACATATAATTGTCCATGAGAGAATACTGACTGAGGTAGATATATTCCAACTTTTTCTAAAGTTTGTCCTTGTGCTTTATTGATTGTCATTGCAAAGCACAACCGAATTGGAAATTGCACTCTCTTAAATGCAACTGGTGATTTTTCATTCTCTTTTGGCATCAATGGAATTATTAAGATGAATACTCATTGTCCTTTATTCTGTCCAATTACTATTTTGGCATCTATAATATTTCGATTGAAGCAGTTACAAATAAAGCATGTACCATTACAAAGTCTTACAAAAGGATCAATATTTCTGAGTAATATAATTGGACAGTTCCTTTTCAGGACCAACTTATGAGGTGGAAGACCGGTAAGAGTCAAGGAATTTAGAAATTCTTCTTCTTAAAATTGGTTGGTTTTATCAATTACTGAATCAAAGCTGAAGTATTATTTCTTATCCCCAGGGAACATCTCAATCAACAAATCATTTATTTCATCAAAAAACTCATTTTTAGTAGTCAGAATTGCTTGATTTTTTAAAGAACATACTTTGTCTTCATCTTCCATAAGTTTAGGAAAAATTGCTCGCACGAACTCATACTTAGAAGATGTTTCATCATTATATGGGATGATCATATCTCTAGGGATTTTGATTCGATCAGAAACTATAGTCTCTTTCGTACCATTTCCAACTTAAAGCAAATACTCACTAAATAATGGATCGGAAATGGCTCTCATATTTTCTTTTAGTTGTAGCTTCTCAATATGATTCCACAACTTTGATTTTACAAAAATTGCCAAAATAGTTTATTCTTTCCCTCCTTGTGGTATGACGGGAAGAATTTGTCTGAAGTCACCACCAAATACAATAAATTTTCTTCCAAAAAGAGTTATGTACTTGTCATATCTTGTAATAATAGATCAAGTGATTCAATTTCTTGTTTTTTAGCCATAGAGACCTCATCCCATACTATAAGCTTGGTTCTTCTAAGCAACTCACCCAAGCTACTCTATTTGGATATGTTACATATCTTTTATTCATCAGTGTTCAATGGTATTTTAAATCTTGAATGTGTCGTATGACCAAATGGTAATAAAGATGCAACCACCCCAAAAGATGCAGTTGCAAGTGCTATCTGACCAAAAGATCTCACTTTAGCAAGTAAAGAATGATATAAGAATGTTTTCCCTGTCCCTCCTGGTCCGTCGATGAAAAAAATTCCTTATTTTCAAGTATTTAATCTATCCAAAATAATTCTGTAAGCACAACATTGACCATAGTTTAGTTGTGAAATTGTCAATATATCTTCATCAGATACAACAATTTTTAGTTCCTCTTTGATTTCCTTATATAACTTTTCATGGCCATCTTGAACAGTAGATGGCAAGTTAAAGTCTGATAGACTTTTTCCCATTGACTCCAAGCACATGTTGATGTCTCTTAAAGCATCATTATGAGCATTGGTGTAATTCATTTCATCACCATAACAGAAGTCCTCACTCAACTAATTTTTGAATTTGTCCCACAATTGCATAGGACTAACTGAAGCACAATATACAATTATTGTAGAGAACAATCAACGTAGACTTGAAGGCATTTGAAACAACACTACCTCATCAAGACATTCGTCAATGCTATTATCACTTTCCATTAAACCAATTTGTATAACTGCTTCTTGGAATGTTTTATAAACTGTTCCATTTATAGTTCTCAGGTGTTCAAAAGATTTAGCACCTTTCACATGATTTAGTAAACATCGCAAGTAGTAGCGTTCACCTTCAGTAGGTCTTGCAAATATTAACCTTCCAATAGAAATTTGTTTCTTTATTCTATTCTAAGATTTTGAATTTTTATTCCAAACAAAATGCTCAGGAAATTCCTTATATAATACTTTTGGGCGTCATGATCGATGCAATTTTTCCTAAAGTATTCAGTTAGCATTGTCCTCGAGAAATGATCATTTTGTAGAATAGATGATAAATCTTGATTTTCAAGGAATGTAACAGTCTGCATGTCCTCAAGATGAACTTATAGAGATATCATAGATGGATGCATTTCATTTAAAGAGAACTAGTAAATTCTCCATGCTGCCTCTTGTGGTGATACCCAACGTCCAGATACAAACTGTGCTATTTCATCATTCATGGTCTTACTTTATTTTTCATCCAATTAGAACAATACATGGTCGTGTCCTTTGTAGATGTATTTGTACAAATACTTGACTTCTTTAACTGAAGAACATATCTCAACATTGATATGGCAGTTATATTTAGCTAATAAATATGCATTGTAAGGAATAATCCAACGATTGTCAATTTGGTTGGAACCAAACTTTTCCGAAACACCAGTGTCTCTCCTTCGATATAAAGGGTAAGAATTTTTTTCCTGAGTTGTTACAGTGCAAAAATCTTTTAGGCAATGCTTCTTACATCTTCCATCCTTCATACAAACATTATTTGGGTTTAATATTCCACATGGACCGTGCACCATATGTTTCAAAACCATTTTATGAAGATGTAAATTAGAATCTTTCTCTGGTATTTTAGCTGATACATACTAGTCATATATATCAGGAGTACTAATTTTTTGCCTTTTCTCTAAAATTATAAGGAAGTGTGCATGCGACAGTCCTCTTTTTTGATATTCAATCACATAAACATGAGCAACTTCATGTCCGAATATATGTCGTTTAAAAATATCAACCTTCAAGTCTTCTAATTTTGCTTTGAAAATCCTAGCAAGAAGATCTAGTCTATTTTGTGCTTCTTCAAAAGGTAGTAACTCTCTTTTTACCTCTAGCCATGAAGGGTTACACGTAAAAGTCAAGAATATGTCTATTTTCCCGTACCTTTGGACTAATGGCATAGTATCAAGATAACGTTGACGTATATCTCTAGGACCACCAATAAAAGAAGTTGGAAGGATAACTCTTTTTCTAATAGTAGTACCACTCTTTTTTTCCATCACTGTAACTGTCAATAATGCCTTGATATAGATCAACTCGTATCTTTTGTTGGTCATTTCTAATATAGTCCAACTGACTACTTTCAAGTTTGACATACATATCAACAATATATAGTTGTAGAAGTCTACCAGAATGCAACAAAATCGATCTATCATCATCTCTAATTTGTAGCTTGTAACAATAGTATTCACGACATGAGACTATTTTTCTTCATTTTTGCTTATTTTTTAGAGCTGCAAATAATGTTTAGATAAATCAATAACCTTTTATTATTTAAAAATGAATAAATTAATAAGTTTCTATATTACCTCTTTCCTCTTCAAGAAAAAAATTGATCCATATCTTTCAAATAAGAATGATCAAGTAATGAATCATGACCGAACTACTGACTAGTCTTTTTGTCTTTTCATGAAATTCCTTGATGCCAACCAACCTCACTATGTGGAAATAGTAATGGATACTGTAAAGGATCATAACAACCATAATAGTAATTGATAGAGTGGCTACTCCCAACATGGGTGTAAACATGGATATCTCTTTGGGTGTTTATGTTCTTGTTGTATTCATCCTTATTTTCTATCCAAATTGTAGCCACTTGGGAAGAGGTTGGTGCATTTTGAGTACCTTGATGTACATATGGATTTGACTTAATAGATATGTGCAAGTTTTCTAAGTTTTCTAAATCCTTTAGACTTTGAAAGATCTCTGAGTATGGATTTTCCCACAATATCTTCACTAATCTTGTGACTACAACTTCTCTCAGTCTAGATGATTGTTGCAGTCAGTTTTCTATTTCATGATCAGTGTCATAGAAGTATAGTTGTACATGTGACGGTTGTCCATTTATCGGTATCATGCTATTGATAAAATGATATACTTGTCCTTGTATTTAGAAAGTATTTATCCATTTATTCCTCTTTGAAAGATTTCTATCCTCATGCACACATGTGGATGTAAAGGCAAATGTATTATTATATATCTGTATACATTGTCAGAAATGCACAACTTCTTTCTTTGTTGAGGTATACAAACCAAGTAATTATAAAGGGATACCATTTGTTGTCAAAACAATTTCACCATCATAAAAACAAAATGTCTTCACTTCATACGGAAATCTCTTTGCATAGCAATAACTGCAATATCTACAATTGGGAAGTATATATGATTCTCTAGGTATAACTAAATCTGCAATGAATTTTTTTCTAATTTGTTCGCCTCTTTTCTTCATTTGATCTGAGAAACTCAAAGTAATTCTTTCTTGATTATAAGTTGATGTAGATCCAACTTCCCATGTTCTAGAAGTACATTGTGGTTGTTGTTTCCCTAAGCATTCAACTATTGTATGAGTACACGACTGACCATTGGTTTGTGTTGTATTCTGAAACTCTTCCACATATTTTTTTTTTTGAATTTTCTTTTAGCATAAATTTTTTTTGCCCTTTCATGTGTTGCTTCCTTTTTCTCCTTTGGAAGATTGGCATAATACTGTCTTTGTCGCTTCCGCATAAACTCTTTCTTTTCCTCAGATAAATCAGAATATTTCATCCTAACTGCATTGGTAATAAAAATATATTCTTAATACTTTTGCATTCACATTTTAGAATCAAGAGATTGAATTTTTAGAATCAAGAAATTAAATTTTCTTAACACACACACACACACACACTATGTTTTACCAACATTACATATATTGACTTTTTGCATTATGTTTTACCAAGAAATGAATAATAATAAAAAAATTGCAATCAATATATATGACCTCAAAAATGGTAAAACTAAAAAATAAATCCACTACTAACTATTTTATTGAGATCTTACAATAATTAGCATCCCATGTTCATATAATTTTGTTGAGAAGAGAATGATTATAAAGTTGGAAATGAACTTCTCTCAAACTACATTTAAAACATGCTCGATTACTTGATGATTTTTGGTCAACGGTTCACCATATATTTACGCTAGGTTGATATAAATCATCTAACAAAGTCATCGTCATCCATTCAGCATAAAGACGTAATTCGCAATTCACGTTTAAATGACCTTCTCAAAATGTTGGAAAAGTTTTTTATATTGAACGTAAGGGTATGGTGTGTTAAAAGATTGACTAAGTTGAAGCAAATAGACATAAAAGCATACATTCGAAAGTTTTTTATATTGAACGTAAGGGTATAATGTACTAAAAATTGACTAAGTTGAAGCAAGTAGGCATAAAAGCATACGTTAGAGATTAAACCAAATACAAAACTATTCCTATTTGAATATGAGTTGGATCCCGAAAATGTTGCTGATGGGAGATTATGCAACACATTTTTAATCAAATAATGCAACAAAAAATAGCACTCTAATGTTTCTAAAGCATTGTAGAATTACATTCCAGTAAAGATTGGTCATTCAGACATGGAGATGTTGAAAGACAACATTTAAGCATATTCTACCAAGCATATGTTTGGGCGTTGGTGTTATTTATTATGTATTCGTAAGAAAACAACTATTCGACGTCTTCCCCATGGCCCTGTAAGTAGTAAGTGGTTTGTACCTGGTATGAAGGGCAGCTTTATTTGCTCAGCCTAATACTTTGGACATTACGCCTATCACTTAGGATCAGTACTAATCCAGCATCCAATGACTTCTGGATAGCTGTAGTTCGTTAAAAGGGAGGGACTTCACTTTCTGTACAAAATTTGGTGGCCTGATAAGGAGCTCATATGTCATTGGCTATGAGAAAATATTGAACGTAGGGATTAGGGTGGCAGAGAGAATTACAGTTAGAGGAGCCGACTGATCAAGATCTGCGCAAGGATCAGGATGGTCGCTGAAGTCGTGATTGCAGGGCTGCTCCGCTGAAGGGGCAGGGGATGGGAAGTGGTCCTGGGCGTATGATTTTTTCCAGTAGATCAATCGGTAGCGCCAGCAACAGTCGTCTGCCTGCTCGTATGAAAAATGATTGCCCACTGACGGTGATCGGACGGTGGAACAGGAATTGTTTGGAGACTGTGAGAGGGGCTATGCCATCAAGGGCGCGGCGGAACAGAAATTAGTTGGAGACTGTGCAACAGGGGCTATGCCATCAAGGACGGTGCAATAGAGCAGCCCATGAGAGATGATATCTGTAATGGTCCTTGGGAGTCTATACAGCAGCGCGGAGCAGTGACCAAAAACAGAGCCGAGAACGAAGATGGGTAGGGATGGTAGCCGAGAGCGAAGACGGGGACGGTGTCGGGGTCGGGTATTTGGGTGCGTGAAAGAGTATACAGAGAGTGAAAAGCGGAGGAAGGGAGTAGTGATGCCGTATATTTAGAAATATAAATTATAATCTATATCTCTATAATAATAAAGCAAGGTCTTCCAGCCTGTCATTTAGCTCGTGAGACCAGACTCTTAATTTTTCTTCTTCAAATTTTCATCACATTATCTAAATTCTAATATTTTTATACTTGGTCACATAGCATTTTGTATACATTTCCCAGGCAATGCTGGGGAGGGCACCAGCCGAGGGACAGAACCTGCAAAGAAAGGAGATGATAAAGACCACCAAGAGGGTGGAAACAAAGATCCTAAGTCCTCCGATAATAATGACAATGTAACAATGTCATATGGGGATCAGTTCTTTAACTTTTCGGCTATAGGATCCCTGGGGACGCCGCCAAAGAAGCGACTTTTGCTGAGTACCAACAATGCATACTAGGAACCAACATTATCCCATCCACAATAGTTATTCACCAATACTCCACTCCGGAGCAACATGCGCCTTCCCCCCCAGAGCAAGAAGAATCCGACCGAGTGAGTCTAGACACAGACGATAGACTCGAATCTGACTCTGATTCTGACAAAGATGAAGATCTTCCATTTTTCTTAGATGACAACAAACAAACTTCAATTCCGCCACCACAAGACCTTCCCCCGCCGCCACTACTACCTCACAAAATGCATGACTTGGACATGGCGGCCATCTCTACGCTAGATGTTCATGACATTTTCATCCTGAACACTATCGTAGACGATGCCAAAGACGGGGGGACATCATCTACAACAATACAAAGACAAAGCGCAAGTTGACACGAGAAACTTCCGTATAATCCTTCGGCCACAATCGATGGTGAAGACGGATATCTTTCGTGTCTTCCTTGCAAATGCTATTGAGGAATTTCGGAGCCCAAAAATGTTACAGCCCGTCTTCAACGCTTCACTCTATCCTTAAGCTTATTACATAAGGACTTCCGGGCAAAGTCCATTGAGCGGCTGCAAAGTGGCCTTGCACGAAGGGCACGCTACATTTCCTTGCCCTTCAAAGTTTCCGACCACTAGATGCTCATGATTGTCGACACCGCGGCCCGTGATGCCAAGGTGTACAACTTATGTGCCAATGAACTAAAGACAGGACAAATAAATTTTGTTGGACTGGAAGCCAGGGAAGTATGATGCATACCTTTCCGGCTTCTCAAAATAATATGGGCTGCTTGCCCATCTCTGTGACATGGTTGGAGCCAACCCTGGTTCCAAACCATCAACCCAACAGTCCAAACTTTAGCTGGTTCAGGGGATTGCACTTTCTGTACAATACAATTCATAGAAGCGCTCAATAGACAAATCCCATTCACCGAGCTAGCCACAGAAGATATACACTCCCTACGAGGACGTTGAGCCATGGAGCTTATTTGCGACAGACGGTTCTTCAAGGACCCAACAATGGCGCCAAACGACGTACCTCGATACCTTTTCTCCGCTATCCAACGTCCGCAAAAAGCGTCCATACAGGACAATTCTAAAGGAGTTGGAGAAAAAGCAACAACAAACCACCAAGGTCCCGGAACAATGCCAGTGGGACCCTTATGCTTTCGATATGGCGGAGGACAAGGGGGACATCGACTTGATAACAGGGGTCACCATCAACAAAGCATTCCACCCAATGATGCCCCTATCTGTCATAGAACCAACGTTTCCAAATTTTGACCTTAATGCATGCAAGAGCCTTTCCGACAATGAACTCTGACTCATCATGTCTAAGCTATACGTAGAAAACGATGAGCTGGTTTTCTTATAAGGGGATATTCTGGTAATGGCATATTCTCTCTGTGAAACCGTACAAATTAAAGGTTCTTTATCCGTGAGCGTGATGATTGCGTACCAGTTTCTTCTAGCACGGGACCACCCTACGGTTTATATAGCGTCATCATACATGAAGGATGATCTATTAGGGTCAAATAACTTCGGAACCACAAAGGCACTTATCTCATATCTTCAACACACAACTCTGAAGTTCATTATGCTTCCCTTTCTTCATTCCGAACACTGGATACTACTGGCAACAAACCTACACGAAGGAACCACAATAATCTACAATAGTTCCGACAGCCAGTTTGATCCAAACCAAAAATAGTATGATGTTACAGCAAAGACGCCCATAGAGGAAGTGACAAAGGATTGTGCTGAACGACTACACGACCTCCTGAGCAAACATACAAAGGTGTGCGACAAAGAACATTTCCACCGCCCAGCCTTCAGCTACACATGTCCCCAGCAGATCAGAGAATCGAATGACTGCAGTTTCCACGTCCTGTACTGGATGTATACCATCACTGTTCTTGGAAAACAAGTGGAGGACATGAAGGACGTGGATTACCACACTTTACATGGAAAATTCGTAGCTAATCTCCTACGATCTCATGGAGCAAACAAGGGATTAACAGAACCTTAATACCCTTGTCCATGTACTTCTCAACCTATCACTTTGACACCCTGAGGACAGAGTGAGTGATAAGTTAGGGGGTACACTGGGCAAGGGTGAGGTATCATATTCAAACCCTTTTCTCTTTACTCCTTTTACCTCTGTTCTTCTGTACATATTTTTCCTTTCCTTTGACACTTAGATTTTTTAGTTATTTCTTTGATAGAATAACTCTTACATATAAAACAACTTTTGCTTCGGAAAAGAGTCACCCCTAGCTAATTTAGAGACAAAGTAGTCCTCAAACGAAACTATATAAGTAGCATCTAAGCATGTAATGACAAATTAATAAATCACTTTCATACTTGATTTCTATACTTTTGCTTTAATTATGCATCAGACTCTCCACATGTTAACATCCTGGCCGAAACAAGCTAAACACTCTCAAGGACGGGAGGGAACTAGGAAAAATCCAAATCAAATAACCTCGCAAGTGGACCACCAAGTACGAAACTGTAATAAGTGCATGTCAGGAAACCTTAAGAAACTGTTTTCTTCTTTTCAAAAAGAGGCTTGGCAGCCCAAATAAAATCCTAAATACCCAATTCCTAAGCATGTGAGCATATGAATAAAATCCTGATTGTTGAATAAAAATATGAGAGTTGTGTCATGCATAAGGACTTATACGAAGAACCAATAAAGATCTTGCCCGACCGATACATTTAGTTGCCCTCACAAACGCAAATGTGTCATGCCCGGTAGTGAGATCCTAAGGTTTCCAAGTATATGAAAAAGTTGATAAAGGACTCGCCCGGCCGGTACATTTAGCTGCCCTCACAAAGGCAGATGTGTCGCACCCGGTAGTGAGATCCTACAAGTTTAGATAAATCCTCCTCCACCTAAAGGGAGAGTTACACAACAACCTTTAGCCAACCCTCATACCTATCTTAGCTTTCGGTAGGAATTTCAAAGAAGTATAAAACTTCTCAGAGTCGAAGACATGCATGGAATGTGATCGCGGAAAAGGTGGTCTCAGTGCAAATTACGTGATACAAAAGAAACTTGAGATCCACACAACTCTTGATACCTGAAAGGGTTAGTTCAAGAGGAAGCCCTGATAAAACTCTAGGAGATCTCTGGTTTAGAATTGAAGCAAGAGTATAGAAATCTTCACTAAATAAAATCGCCTCGCCACTACGTAAATTAGCTCTATCCAGCTTGAGGACAAGCTAGACTCTAAGTTGGGGGGGTGATAACCTCCCATTTTTTGATGTTATCTTACTAATTTTTCTTAATTTTCCATACTCTTTCTTAGATAAATTAGATATAATCCTTAACTTTCTACGTTATTATGAATTCACCATTAAACTAACATTTATCTTTTTTCTTCTTACTGAAATACCCCAAAAAAATTGTAAAAGCCCCAAACGGTCCCAAGACCAAATGAACTCAAATGGTCCCAAGACCGAATGAAGTCCAAACGGTCCCAAGACCGAATGAACTCAAATGGTCCCAAGACCGAATGAAGTCCAAACGGTCCCAAAACCAAATGAACTCAAACGGTCCCAAGACCGAATAAAGGCAAATGGTCCCAAGACCGAATGAAGACCCAAACGGTCCCAAGACCGTTTGGGACTCCTTGGAAGCCTATATATAGAACCAAAGGAGTTCTCATTAGGGGGGATTTTTCGGGGACGCCCAAAGGCTGCCCCAACCGTTCCAGAGCTGTTTCATCTTCCATATTCCGCCCCAAAGCTGTCGGTCCAAGATCCACACTTCATCCTCAAGCTGTTTTCTCTCTCATCAAAATAGAAGGTGGGAAGTGAAGAAGTCTTCATCAAGTCAACCAAGTGGTGTGAAGATAGTTTCTCTCTACTCTAAGGGGTCGACCTTCCTCCCTCCTATGTGGAGATGATGCTTTCTCTCTCTCTTCCCACCTCCTTCTTTGTTCTTGCTATGAGCGAGTAGTCCCATACACTAGGCTGCGGGGAGTAGCCCCACTACCCATGTTTTCATTTCATGCATTGTAATTCATGAGTTTGCAATAGAAAAACACAATCTTTTCAGTTCAACATCAATCGTTTGATGAATGTCAGTTTCTTGATCACCAACCTGTGTTATCTATTATCTACTAGTGCGAATTGTCTATGTTTGTACTTTTAGATTTGAATATCGACTGCTTGTTGGTTCTAAATGTATGTAGTCACCATACATTTGGTTCGATATCTAGGAGCGTTTCTCTAGGAGTAGGGTAAACTCACCTCCATCGTTGTACTTTCATACTATGAAATGGAATCAGTTGACATATGAAAGTATAACCTTGACAGGTCGAGGAACACACTTTGCAAGAGGAGTGGTGTAAAGTAAGTGACCATTCGTATGGGGATGGCTGGCATTGCAATGCTTCCACATTTCTCGTAGTTAGTTATCTGAAAGGAAGCTAAGTCTACAAAGATACTAACTGTTTAGACTCTTTTATTTGTAAGCCATGTTATTGTGATGTATGTTTTGATCCATGTGTAGTGGTGGTGAAACTCGATCACATCCTAGTGGTTTCTAAATATTGTTTACAACCTTAAGTTTACTTTCTTGTTATTTTCTTTCTCCGCACATTAGTTTAATCATCAAATCAACTCTTTGATCTAAATATCAACTTTTAAGTAGATAAGTAGGATTATTACATTTTCCATCTTATTAAACTCTTAACAAGACCGTTGTCTCGTGAATTCGACCATTAACTATACTACGATAAGACTTCCACGTATCTTAGCATACGTGGGTAGAGATCTTCTTATAGCATACGCAAGGCTAAACTTAGAGACTTACTATCTCTGAGATTTTTAGTGGTGCATACAACTCCACGTAAGTGGGGGATCCATCAGTCATCTCATTACAATTTTGATTGTCTGGTTACAAATATATGTCTCCCTATTACAAAATTGATCCACAGGCACGGGTAGCGAATGAAGGTCATATATATATATATATATATATATATATATATATATATATATATATATATATATATATATATATATATATATATATATATATATATATATATATATATATATATATATATATATATATAGTTAGGCTAGGATACACTTAAGTGTATTGGGGCCTGGATACAATGAAGTTTTCTGCCCTGGGATCCTAGCTGATTTTGATCAACGGCTAGGAGAAAAATTGCCCACTCAGGCAACAGTAGGCGCTGGGTCCACCTGATAACTCCCGTGACCACTCTCTCTCTCTCTCCCCTGTGTGATTTCTCTCCCCCATAGATCCCTCACTCCTTCCCCCATCTCTCCCTCTGCCGTAGCTCTCCCCCCGCTCTCTCTGGACGCCGACCGAAGACGACGCCCCGCAGGGAACCAAGCTGACCGGAGTACACCACCAAGCTACCGCGACCAAGGGAACCCTCTCTCCGCTCAGTTTCCCCTACACTCCCCCATCTCTCTCTCTCCACCGCAGCTCCCTCCAGGAGCAACTGTCGACAACGGCTGACTAGACAACGGCTGACTGGATGACGTCGCATCTCCCTATCTCCCCCGCAGTCCTCCGTTCTCTGGCTTGACGACGCTTGACCGGACGAGGCGACCGACGACCGACAGCTCCGCGCAGAGGTGACGACCAAGGAGGGATCTCCTTGCAACCATGATCTCAGGGGACTAGTTCTTATTTGCAAGTGAACCCAACACCTGGATACTGATGTACAACTATTGTGAATTCCACGAGGAAGACGAAGATCTTGAGATAGTAGGCGGCCTTTGACGCGCAGAGCATCCTCGCCACCATGGCTGATCCTACTCGATTTTCTAGCACCTACCTCTCTGCCATGTAGCGTTGGCTCACCAATAGATCAGGATTACAGATAAAAGGCATTAGGTATGATGGCTTTAATATCATTACAAACATACAATTTTATCATATACCAGTAAGACGATGACAATTGCACCTCTTGCAATCGTCAGGCTCTCTTACAAGGCAGGTAATATGCACTGAACTGAAAACACACCTCATTACCTTACATTGCACTAAACTGAAAACACTTGTATCATTGCACTGAACTTAAAATTCTTATACAGTAATTTATGCATTAATTAGTGATAAAAACCTTAGGAACGGGTGTTGTAATATATCTTTTGGCCTTACGAACAGGTGTTGTAATATATCTTGAGCAAAAAATTGTATTTAGTTTATCATAATAATCATTTTTTGCCCTTAATAGATATGGACAGTTACAATCTTGAGCAAAAAATCATATTTAGTTTATCATAATAATTTTTTTTTGCCCTTAATAGATATGGACAGTTACAATCTTGAGCAAAAAATCGTATTTAGTTTATCATAATAATTATTTTTTGCCCTGAATAGATATGGACAGTTACATCCAAGTTTGGTCGGATATGGAAGGCACTAGCACCACACAAAAATCTATACATGGTTAGATTTTGTTTTAATTTATCAATATGGTCTCATTTTTTAAATGCAAACAAGCGGTGATTATGCCTTTTATGTGTAGATATGGATTTTTCTCATGATATTGATGGTATGGCGGGAATAGATTGGTTAGCTGATGACCATGTAGTGGATGCAAATGAAAATTTTGGTGAAGAAAATGAGACCCATGTGGATGTTGAAAGGGTGGAAGTACAATCTGAACTAGAACCTTTCATAGGTTTGCAATTTGATAGTCTTGATAAGGCAGAGGAGTTTTATAATCAATATGCATATCGTATGGGATTTAGCATAAGGAAGGGGAATCACTATGTCTTAGCTAAAACTAAAAAAGTCACAAATAGGGTATTCATGTGTTCCAAGGAAGGTTTATATAGATCAAAAAAGAAGGAAGAAAATGGTGATAAGGGTACCCCAAAAAAAGATGTCATTTCTAATCGAATAGGATGTAAGGCTCAAATGAGAGTCAAGCTAGAAGAAGATACAAAGTGCGTGGTTGTGAGCTTTGACGAAGAGCACAACCATGATATCACCAATAGTCCATCTAAAAAGAGGTTTCACTGATCACACCGTCATATGTCTTCTGAGGTTCATGATTTGATTTAGGCAATGCATGATCAAAATATTTCTAGTGCACAAATAATGTCACTTATTGCTAGCCAACAAGGTGGAATTCATAATGTCACATTCATAAGAAAAGATTTAAGCAACAAACTTGTTTCTTTGAGGAGGAGATACATAGGTGTTGATGTAGCCTCCACATTAGAGCATTTCAGAAAGCAGCAAGCAACAAACCCTGCATTCTTCTATTCAGTACTATTTGATGATGAGGGTTGTGCACGCAATATCTTTTAGATAGATGCAAGATCAAGAATGGCATATCAAACATTTGGAGATGTGATTACATTTGACACAACTTAAATGACTAATAGATACAATATGCCATTTGCACCTTTTATTGGGGTGAATCATCACAAGAAATCTACTTTGTTTGGTTGTGCTTTATTATGAGATGAGACCGCTGACTCCTTTGTATGGGTTTTTCGGACATTTCTGGAAGCTATGTATGCAAAGCACCTGAAGGCAATCTTAACTGATCAAGATCCTGCGATGAAGAAGGCAATTCGTATTGTATTTCCTAATGCAGTACACCGTTGTTGTCAGTGGCACATAATGAGAAAAGCACGTGAACATCTGGGTGTGATTTATGGTACTATTTCCGGGTTCTGTGAAGAGTTCCAATCTTGCATCAATCAACCCATCACCGTTCATGAGTTTGAAGAAAGATGGAAGAAGATGATTACATCATACAATTTGGGTGACAAATCACATCTAACCTTGTTATGGAATATCAAAGAGCAATGGATACATGTATACTTTAGAGATACATTTTTTGCCAACATATCTACAACACAACGGAGTGAGAGCATGAATGCAATATTCAAAGATCATGTAAACAATCATTTGCCCTTGTTTAAATTTGTCCAAACATTTGAGAAGGTGGTTGAGAACCGTTATGACAAAGAGGATGAAGAAGACTATAGAACTAAGGATGGCCAACCAACATTATGGTCTTTTGCTCCCATTGAGAAACATGCAAGGGATGTCTACACAAGATCGGTTTTTAAATTTTTTAAAGGACAAATGAAATTGACCTCATTCTATGATTTAGAGGAGGTTCGTAAAGATTCAATATATCAAATTTCATGTGTTGGTGGTGAGTCACTTGCATTTGTATCAAAGAATAGCTACGAAGTACATGTTAATCAAAATAATGAAGGATTCTTTTGTGAATGCAAGCTATTTCAGTTTTCTGGCATCTTATGTGGTCATATACTAAAAGTGATGCTTTATCTTAAAGTTCATAAGATACCACCTCAATATGTGCTGAATAGATGGACTAGGGAAGAAAAAAACAAAAGTGCAAGTCATTATGTCAAAGAAGTTGATGGAATTACCCCTTTGGGCAGGTATAACTCACTTTGTAGATCGGCAATGAAGTTAATTGGTATATCTTCTAAACATAAGGACACATACCTTGATGTGCATGAGCTATTTGAAAAAACTTATGACAACATTGTGTCTTTGCAAAAAGACATGGGAACGACTTCTTGTGAAGAAGGCGTGCTATCATCTCAAACTCACATTCCAACACAAGGTAGTCAATGTGTGCTCCAAATTCAAGATGCAGAAGATGGCATGCAAGCAAGAGATACACCTCCATCACATTGTAAAGGAAACAGGAAACCACAAAGGTTTAAGCCACAAGCTGAGTTAAAGGCAAAAAGACAAAGGACATGCAGTACATGTAATGGAAAAGGGCACAATATTCGTACATGCAGATCTGGGGTAAGTTTCAGTTAATTTACATGATTTTTATTTCAGTTAATTTACATGATTTTTATAATCCCGATCTCTCATGTTATGGAAATTTACATTGCAGGTTGCCAAAGATAAATCTACTGCTCATGACCTTAATCAAATTTATGAGTCTGAAGAAGAATAAGATAGAGTGGATGAAGAATTCAAGTGGATGCTAAAACTATGTAAAAGTGGATGAAGACATTCAAGTGGCTGTAAAAGTGGCTCATGAAGAAAATGTGTCTTGTAACCATTTTGTGTTAAAACTATGGATTCAGATCTGATTTGTACTGAACCTTTGATGTCTATTTGTGTCTTTATGTGTTTCTAGTACTTGCATATTTAATGTATGCACGTTCAATGCTTAATGTTTGCACTGCATAATTTATGCGGTGTACTTGTACTATGCAATTTTATTGGAAGAATTTGACTCATTTGGAAATCTTCATTATGTATAATCTAAATCAGAAGTTTCATAATGTGCTTTGTTGTTGTCTGGGATCTTAATTAGGTCCTTGATTTATTTGCTGGAGGGGGGAGGGGGCTGGTTTCATAAATAGGAAAAGGATAAAATATAGGGAAAAAGATATGGCAACATAAACCAGTAGGTAGCCTCAATGGTTAGGATTCCTATGATGGAATAGATGAATGCATTGAGTAAATAAAGTAACGGGAAATAGGAAGGACATTTTTAGTGCTGAATGCGCTGATAAAGAACAAATTGACAATGAGACAGAAAGAATTTTTTAGCAGGGCTTTTGTTTCTATAATGTGGTCAAGATTATAACCTTTATTCTCTTGTTTTCTTTTCTACTTACATCTAGAAACTTTTGTAGACAAGTGGTTTATAAGATCACAGTGGTATTTGAATCTAACCTCCTTGTGATAAATAGCAATATATATACCAGATTATTGGTGTTTCAAATGATGGCCAGAATGTATGTTCAACTACAGCATATCTGAGAATTAACTATACATGACAGCTATCCACATCAAGAATACAGTATTCTCAGAACACGACATTTTGTACCATGCTATGATTGGTAGTGGCAGTTTGACATAATGGTTTAAGGAATTAGGACAGTTTCAACTAAAAGAAGAAAACACATATGATGCATATCATGGATAGAATAAGATTCTTCTGACTATCTCAAAAGTGCATCATCGTGTGTTATAAACTAATGGTTACAAGTGCAACAAACTAAGTGAATAATACGAGGGCACCATAAGGAAGTGCTTTAAAGTGAGTTTTCTTTATAGCTTGTGTTTAAATAGAAGAACAATGCTTATTTTGGACAAAAGAACCAAATGAGTGATATTTTGAATAACTAGAAAACCAATCCTCGACATGATTGTTTGGTAATGAAGATGCTACTGCAAGCCGCAGAAATTTCAATTGTAGAGTACATAAAACCAAAAGTTTGACCTAGCCACAAGTATATATGGTCAACTAAAATGAGTAAAATTCACTTTATTAAGAACAAAGTTGTTGTTTCAAAGAATTGGCTAATCTGACTTATTTCCAACGAATCTGTAAAATGAAACTCGTGACCACTTATGTGAATATAATCAGCAAACAATGATGCAATTATTTCACAAAACAATTGATAATGACCAACAAACAACAAAAATTGTTCTGCCCATCACAACACCCACAATAGAAACCTGACACAACTATACAGTTACGAATATTTTACGTAAATAACAATTCAAGTGGGCACTGAATGCACAAACCAAGCTCCTGCTTGAGGCAACTCTTTATAAACAACACATACAGACTTTATTTTCACGACGTATAAGGTTCTTATAATTTTTTAACTACATTTGATGTTTCTTTTAACTGACGTATTGCAACAATTAAAGAGATTTCCCTATTGTTAGAGGTAAAGGACTGCACTTTATATATGGCAGCAAACAGGGTACAACAGAAGGGGGCTTAATAGCTACAACCAGTCATTGTACTATCATCTTCTGTGCGGTCTTATCTACTCAAATGAAATTCAATTCGTATGTTCTACATTTGCCCACAGCATTGTCCATGCATTTCGAACATTTGAACAAGTTTGGGAGCTTTAGAATTGAATCTACAGAGGTCTAAATTGCAAGCAGCCACAGCTCCATACCAAATGCTTTTAGCAAAATGAACACAGAAAGTTTGTACGTGTCAATGTGATTGAACACATATTTGGACCATTCATTCATTTAGAACACAGACTGAAACAAAACTCATTGCATTGAAAAATTTAGGATTACAAAGACATTCACATTTGGACACACAGATTCATTCATTCATTCATGATACACATTCATTCATTCATTCACAAAAAGTACAACAAGTCATGGTCCACAATGCTCATGTGCTTCACTAAAATGATTTTACATACACGACAACAAACAAGACCCATGAAGCCACCAATATAGCCACACACAATCTATACTTGGTCACAACTCTTTCTTCTTTGCTGACAGACTGCTTCACGATGACTTCAAGTTGTTTGATTCTTTCTTCAAGTTCATTGATCTTTACAGTAATTCTGTTGGGATTTTTCTCCAACTCATCAGCCCATTGGAAGAAATGGCAGTAGTAATTCCTGTGCACGTAAAATATCCATCTACTCAATGAATAGCAGAACGGAAGTAATCAATCAATAAATATTTTGGATGAAATAAACCTACTTATTGAAGTTCGGACAACCCAAAAATCTTCTCCCAAAGTTTTTCGAGGTCCAAGCTGTCCTAGCTTCCACTATTTTACCACAGTAGTAATGTTGACTGCTATTTTGGACAATCACCTCACCCTGTGATGAACCACTCCCCATAATGAAGGAAGTGGAACAAGCTGAACCCAAATTGGTGTCTTTGTTTTGAAGATTCATGGAGTCAGGGAAAGGGGAAGAGGGGTGAACCTTTGATTTGTACTGAACCAATCTGCTGCTACAGACTGTCGTGGAGTAGCTCGTGGGAAAGGGGAATAGGGGAGAAAGAGGGTTGAAGAGGGAACGGGTGGCGGAGGAAGAGAGACCGTGGAAGAGACATGTCTTCATCCTCTGCAGGAAGGGAAAGGGTTCCGCTGCAGAATCGGCCGACCTGTCGCCTGCCCCACAGGGAAGGGAATCGACCGCCACAGGGAAGTGGATCAACAGAGATCCCGGTCGCAAGGAGACCCTGGTCGCACAGAGTTGCTGGTCGCCGGTCGCCTCGTCCGGTCAGGCATCGTCGAGCCAGAGAGAGAGAGAGATGGGCGAGTGCAGGGGAGACTGAGTGGAGAGAGGGTTCCCTTGGTCGCGGTAGCTTGGTGGTGTACTCCGGTCAGCTTGGTTCCCTACGGGGCGTCGTCTTCGGTCGGCGTCCAGAGAGAGCGGGGGGAGAGTTGTGGCGGAGGGAGAGATGGGGGAAGGAGCGAGGGATCTGTGGGGGAGAGAAATCGCACGAGGGAGAGAGAGAGAGTGGTCACGGGAGTTATCAGGTGGTTGCCTGAGTTGAGCAATTTTTCTCCTAGTCACTGATCAAAATCAGCCAGGATCCAAGGGCAGAAAACTTCATTGTATACAGGACCCAATACACTTAAGTGTATCCTAGCCTAACTCTCTCTCTCTCTCTCTCTCTATATATATATATATATATATATATATATATATATATATATATATATATATATATATATATATACTAGTAATTGCATGTGCTACACACGTGACTCTAGTGTATAGCCAATTATTACTTACAGCTGGTTTGAAAATATTAAGATAACATGATAGATTGATTTTACATAAATATTTGGTCTTTCATTGAAACACCAAAAATAACTAAAAAATAAGTGTAATATTTAATTATTTTTTACAATTTGAACTGAAACTAATAAAGGCATGTGACATAATTTTTCTAACTAATATAAAGAAAGGACCTCCCAAACGTCTAAGTTTTTATTTTTACATTGCATGTAGTTCAATAACATCTCTTTGATATCTCTACGTTGTGTAAAAATTAATTGTGATCTCATAAAGTTGTTTTGATGCTTCAAATTAGTATTGTTGGTGTCTCTTTAATATGAAGTAGTTTTTATTTTCAATTTTATATTGTTGGTGCCTCTTTAGTATGCATATGTTAATTTACAAAGTTCTTATAGTTGTAAATTGCAATTAAAAAATGGTTTAAAATGAACTTGTCATACTACACGTCAAGTAAAGAAACTATACATTAGTTTGTTTAATAGTTTCATTCGCTATCATAGCATTGTAACAATAAGTGTAGACACCTTATCACCATAAGAAAAGCATCTACAACAATAAGTTAGTTGCTTATTCATTCAATTTGGATTTAAAGTAGACATACAAATAGTATCATAATAAAGGCCAAATCAATCTTGGTACACCCGAAACCCAAAGGTTCAAGAAACAATAATACATTACAGATAATTAAATTGCTATATTAACAAAAGACAATATATATTAGATGGAAGCATTGATCTATTGGATTATAAGTTGTTCACAAGGTGTTAGATATTTATGGCTGCTTTTTGAACGGTCAACGCATATGTATAAAAACTGACCTTGACATTAGTGGTTTCTCAACGAGATTCTATTGGGAATAACATATACAACAAATTCTAAAATTTTATTCTCAATTATATGTAATTGTCTCTGAGGTTGGTGGATCGAATATGCATCTTTTCCTTTTTCTCTCAATTGTAAAGATGACAATTAATCCAATTTTATATAGTAGCTTACGACATGCACGATATATCTTTATCCACTAACAAATAAAAGAGGTGATATCACGACTATGAGGATACTATAATACCTTGTAGTTTTCATTTGGGTCTTTACTACATTCTTAGCTGGCATAGAATTTAATAACACAATTTTTCTAGGAATAGTTCAATATCGAGGAGTGAATGCACTTACTATTTTTTTGGAGAACTCAACTGGAATCAATGGAAACAACAAAAAAATGTATCAAGGGTGACAAATTCTAATGATGGTTAGATAGAATTATACATAAAGAAGGAACTTTCACAAAGAAAAATTCTAGTATTGAACCTTTCTTATTAATAGCCTCAAGATAGGTTTTCTAAATTTATAACAATATTTCTCAGAACCTTCAAAGGATCATATATTCAAATTTTGAAGATGTCCTATATATGGTAATCATTATTTTATTTCTAACAAAGGATTTCTATTACAAATAATAAATAAATAAAATAATTCAAAATTATTCGTAAATGCAATCTCTTATGAAAAAAATATGATAAAATAACTAAGATTTAATAGTATGGTGGTGACCTCCCTACTACTCCAACACCTCACAAAATAAATAAACCAAGGAAACATACAAGAAAAAACCTTTATGAAAACAATAACAAGTACTTCATTTCTAAAAGGGAGACTACTCGATCAAAGTCACACAAAGATAACCCAGATTTTGATACCTCCTTTCAGTATACTTATTATATATATCCCGATCATGACCTATATATCAAAACTTGAATCAATGTTATACCATTTAATGTAGTTACGATAAAAGAAAATTTGGAGTGTAGTACAACAAAAGTTTTAAGTTGAAGGTGATGCCTTGTGTTAAAAGATTCATTCATTGCATATCCTTCTTGTTTATAACAACATTTTATAACTATATGCATTCCATACCATCTATTTTAATAGCTCAAATGTCATTGAGATTTGTGTTCGGGTCAAATTAAAAGTCACCATAAGAAAAATATTAATTTAGGTTGTCTCAGTGAGGAACTCAACCTTTAGACAAAGAGAAGGTATGAATCTTCAATCATTAGAATTGGATTCCTAAAAATTATTTGATGATGGAAGTTTGATAAACTTAAATATCTATGTTATTTTGCATTATGAAGTGTTGATCACATCACAGTTGGTTATTAAAATTTCACTTGAACCACAAGTTTAATGATGCATATTTTTCAAAGACAAAAAAACTCCTATTTTTGTATCAGAGATATAAAGTTAAAATAAGAGTAGAACGTAAGGTCAATAGACAATATTTTGATAACAAGAACAAGTTTAAAACCACATATTCTACCATACTATAAAATACGAAAAGGGGCTAAAATGTTGATATGTGTATATATGTGACTTGAAATACATTAACCTTAGATAACTCATTGTGATCATAAATGTTCAACAACAAATAATTTATAGGTTTGTGTAACAATCCAAAAAACTTTAAAACGTCTAGAAGATGATGAATTTCCCAACCTTTAACATTACAAAAACTTTTATGAATAACATAGACAATAATCAATACAGGTAATGTCAATTCACAAAAGAAATTCTTTTTCATTTTATACCTTGTACCTCATGTAACTATCTTAGGATTTTGAAAAAAAGTGAACTCACTTGTCCTTTTCTAGAAAAGTTACTAAAGAAATAATGTAGCATCATTAGTATCCATTTAATCATAATTGAAAACACTTTAAGACTACATTTTGATACCAATTTTCAATACTAAGGACTTACTAATTAGTTATGAAAACCAAATATGAGAAGTAGATACAAAACAATACATTTATTTTCTAAGCAAACTATGCTTTTCTCCTTGAATTACATACTATTCAATCGAACCCTATTTAATATGTCCATGACTTTTCTCTTTACAAATAATTTTAGTTTCTAGTCGATGAGACATATCTTAATGAATTTGTCATATTACAATGAGATGATTACACAACAAACATGTAGGTAGATATCGTTCAATGAATATTTGAATGAATAAATATGATTAAACATTGAGATATGTGCATCATGCAACATATTTGACATCCTTATCTGATCTAATCGAATACAATATGAATTCAGTTGATAATCCTATTTAAACTAAAAATAATACATTTATGTAATGGCATTAATATCCAGTTCATATAATTTGAAAACACTTAAAACTAAATTGTGATACCAATTTTCAATACTAAGGACTTACTAATTAGTTATGAAAACTAAATATGAGAATTAGATACAAAAACATATGTTTCTTATCTAAGCAAACTATGCTTTTCTTGCTGAATTACATACAATTCACTTGAACCACATATAATATGTCAATGATTTTTCTCTTTACAAATACTTTTTGTTTCTATTTGAGGAGGCATGCCTTAACAAATTTGTCAAATTACAATGAGAAGATTATATAGTTAACTTGTAGGTAGATATAGTTCAATGAAGATACTTCAATCTCTAAATATGATTAAATAATGAGATATGTACATCATGCAACATATTTGACATCCTTACCTGATCTAATCACATACAATCTAAATTCATATGATAATCCTATATGAACTCAAAATAATACATCTAACGTTGATACACTGCTTACATACATGAAATTATTTGTTACATAAAATATACAAATTAAAATATTATTTGTTAATGTTTTTATGTAAGATTATAATATTAGTTATGTATGTGTATAGATATCGAGTAGGGATTTTCTTCCCGACAATATACAATAACATCTAATATATATGGATATGAATTGGGGTCTAACATTTAATATTCAAAATTAGATATTAATATGCAGAGGTTTCTCTTCAAAAATATAAAATGTGAATCCATATCGGGTGCACAGATTTTGAATCTCTATTTACAAATTATTATTTTGTTCAAAAACCAGTCAAAGAAATTTGGTTAAAATTAAACCACAGAAACCCTTGTTTATTAAAGAAAATTTTAGATTAAGAATTATTTGGATAACAATATAGATATATTATCATATCTAAAAAATTAATTACATGGAGAATATATTGCCAACGTTAAACTAAAGTACATAAAATTAAAAGGTGCAAACTACTAAAACAAGTTTTAGCATGTTTGAATTGGTCCTCATAAATCATTTATAAAACTTAAAACTATAGAATATCAACACATTCTCAATCTAGTTGTAGGTATCTTGCATTAAGGAAACATGGGCTACTCCTAGAACCGAAGGCAGCTTCTAATTGCATCAGGCAACCCATTAATTGTGACAAGTTTTCACTTTTACAACAATTGAGATCTCCTAGTGCTTGGGAATGCATAGTGCGCTTCTGGTTGAGCTATATCTCACATAACAATGATTAGATGAATATCAATTGCATCCAATAGCATTGTATAATCGAACATCAATTTTTAATCCTTAACTCGAAACTATACGAAGATATTGTCATTGATATCATATAATCATCGTTTCAGCAATCAACATCCATATAGAATTCGTAGTTGATCAAGAAAAAATATAGTGTAAGTCAACTATTGACAAATAGGTAGTATACTTACACTTTCATGTTGGTTATGGCAACTCTTGCAAAGGTAGTTCACGCTTGTTGAAGCCTTTACTACATCCAACCGGAAGACACGATATAAATAAGGCAAAAAAACCTAAATGGCACATTTTCAAATTTTAATTACCTAAATAGCACATTTTTGAACTTATTGCCCAAAATGGCACATTTTGGAGCAATACGTCCCCTGCTGGGACGCATTGCTCTCCCGCGAGCCAATGCGTCCCGGCGGGAGACGCATTGGTCCCACAGGAGAGCAATGCGTCCCGAGCTGGGACGCATTGCCCTCGTGTGGGACCAATGCGTCCCCGGCCGGGACGCATTGCCTCGCGCAAGAGCAATGCGTCCCGGCAGGGGACGCATTGGCCCCACAGGAGTGCAATGCGTCACGCATGGGGACGCATTGCCCTTGTGTGGGACCAATGCGTCTCCAGCTGGGACGCATTGCTCAAAGAGTCTCCATGCAGGACGCATTGGAGCAATGCGTCCCCATGCAGGACGCATTGCTTTTTTTAAATATTTTTTTGCATTTACTGATATTGTTTCATGGTTTTTGATATGTAAATTAACAATATTGATTATATTTATACATTTATAATTCGTTCACTTGTATTTGGATGTGTATAATATACTCAATTATTATCAATTTGTCAATTTCAATAGGTCGTAACATGCATATGGAATATTTGAGGTGGTTGCAACCAACATTGGTTGGTTCCTAATTGATTATATAATACGAACTTAATTCAAATAAATGAGATAGCAATTAAAAATAAGGTGAAAACATGAACCAAAATGACGAGAAAATAATTCACAACAGAACAATATGATAGATCCACAACAACATGAACCAATGTGATATCATAATATGATAGATCCACATACAATAAATGTCCTCACAAAGGCATACATACAAAACTGTACAATATATAAAAAACTAAGTACGTCGTCCTCGCCCACGACGTCCTCGCCCACGTCCCTCTACATCAGGATCCTCTGTACCGATGTCATCTGGAGACTGCTGAACCGGGGACAAGTGCGTAGGAGGCTGCTGACGAGCATCAGGGAAGAAATGAAAAGGTGGAGGTGGGGTGAGGGGTCTAGGAAAACCAGGATAGGATGCATCAGGTGGGGTGCATCCTGAGAAATCAAAGGGAGTAGGTGATATGTGACATAAGATGGTGGTCGGCTCTCGGGAATAATTGCTGGTGGGAATGGAGTGTATGGAGCAGAAGAAGAACTTGCTCCATGGTATGATGGTGGTTGAGGTGGGGTGATGAATGAGGAATATGAAGCAGCTCCTGAAAAATATGGCCCTGTCGGTCCCCATGACATGAACTGAGAAGTCGGAGTGGGAGTGGGCTCAACAGTAGGAGTAGGAGTAGGAGTAGGAGTAGGAGTAGGAGTAGGAGTAGGAGTAGGAGTAGGAGTAGGCTCAGGGGCTGTGGTATGAGTGGGTATGGGATCCCACGGCCGAGCATAGTCGGGAAGACTATCAAAGTATCTCCCCTGGATGGTATAGATGCTGTCTCTGATCTGTGCAGGGGCTTGCTGTACTGCCGCTCGGATCGCCACATGTGTTTCTACCTGTAAAATAAAGTATGTACACATAATAAAGACCAATTACAAAGACAAATAATAACAATTTGTAAAAGAAATAATAAAGATACTCACAAATTGCTGCTGACGATAACTTTGTGGGTAGTATATGCTTGGAGGCATAGCTGGAGGGGGCACAATATATTGTGGATGATACCATGCATAGTGAACCTGAGGACTGTAGACTGTATCAGCTGGTGGAGCGGGAACTAAGCTCTCACGTCTGTTGTTCCACATCTGCACCTCCTGCCTATAATGAAGCATCCAATCCTCAGCCGCATGACCCCTCCCATCTATCCGGCTAAGCTTCGGCAGCTCAAGAGTAGGTTGTACTTGAACAAAGCCGAACTGTCCAAGTACTCTGTCGGGAAAGTGCCACTCCACTATTGTGTAGCACAACAGAGGCACTCGTGCCAACCAAATATCACTACCATCTCTACAAATGGCAGGCAGTCTCTCGAGAACCTCAGCAGTGTAAGGAGTCAACTCTAT
Source organism: Alisma plantago-aquatica (assembly GCA_963693085.1). Taxonomy (NCBI): domain Eukaryota; kingdom Viridiplantae; phylum Streptophyta; class Magnoliopsida; order Alismatales; family Alismataceae; genus Alisma; species Alisma plantago-aquatica. Next base: position 1,109,017,785 of record OY856410.1, read on the forward strand.
CTGTTATTCATATAAACAACGTGTATCATATAAAATTGAGTAAATTGTAAATAAATAAAACATATCAAACAACAGAGGTAAGTAAGTTATACCTGTGAGGGCAAAATCTGGTCAAATGTTGAATCGTAAAATTGAACCGTTCCCCTGATAGTTTGACTCCTTTGGACAAAGGTAGGCCACCTATTAAATTGAGAAACTAAATTTAGATAAACACTACATAATATTTAGACAAATAAAAAAGTTAATTGTGTTGATCTTTAACCTGTAACCCAAGGGAACATCTTGTGGCCAATCATTCCAGCGCATTGCAATGCTACCTGGGCGTCCAATTCCCAACCTCTCCCAACACCACAGCTGTAATAGGCACACACAACCTGATAGATGGGCTGTTCTCCTAGACCGGGTGGTTGCCTTATACAACTCCCTATATAAGAAAGCTAGAGTTGCAGCACCCCAAGATAGGGTATTAATACGACTTCGCTGCTGGTTCTATGGTTTCTATAACAGTCATAAGACGATCAAATTCATGTGTATCAGTTGTGGCTCCCACCTTCCACATAAGGTCCCTCAACTCCTTCGACTTGAACTGCTTATGGAAGTTCTCCCGAAGATGTCGAAGACAATAACGATGTTGAGCCCAATGAAATTTTGATTGAAGGGCTGGAAAAATCCCACTCATTCGATCAGAAATAATACACAAGTCTGTTCGTCGTGGAATGATTGGAATACAAGTTTGTAGAGAACCAAAGAACCACTCCCAGGAGTCCTTATTTTCTTTCTCGACAACAGCAAAAGCAAGTGGAAATAGACCATTATCAGCATCTATGCCACAAGCAATGAGAAGTATGCCAGTATATTTTCCTGTTAAAAATGTGCCATCAACAGTAAGAACAGGCCTACAATAGGCCCAACCCCTCACAGCTGGACCAAATGCCCAAAACACCCGCTTGAATCTACGAGTGCCTTCAGTTTGAAGGGTATAATCATCAATAAGGTGGGCATATATAGTTCTTGGAATATATTGTGTCAGAGAAATTAGGAACGGCAACAAACTATGATATGATGATTCCCAGTCTCCAAATATTTTACAAACAGCCTTCCTCCTCGCTAGAAATGCCTTCTTGTAAGATATATTGAGCCTTAGTTCAGCATTCACCTTGTCACGAATTTCTCGTGTCGACATATCCAGTCGTGATACTAGGATTGGCATTATCATTCGAGAAATATAAGATGTTATGACTTGGTGATGATCATGATTCATAACAGTTAATTCACAATTGTGGCCTTCTTTACAATGTTTTATCTTCCACATGCCACCTGCTTTTTTGGACTGGCAAGCGGTCAATCTCCAAGGACATTGTTCATCATGGATACAAGCAAGTTTAAGATGACGATTATTTGAGCGTAATGTACGGTACTGAACATTCTTTTGTACCGACCATTTTTGGAGTGTCTCAACCAGTACAACTTTAGATGCAAATAAAGCACCCTCATATATAACAGCACTGGAAGGATTGTAATCGAGACGAAATTCATGACAAAAATCTTCCACCCAGTCATCATCTTGAAAAGCTTCATAGTTGGAATCAATGTGTTCATGTTGGGGCCATTGATTGTCAAATATGGATGGAATATGACTCAATGCTGCAATAGAGTCAGGGAATGGATGTGTGTGCTCATCATCGATTTCAGTCAATGACTCATCCTCAGGTGGTTCACTGTTATTACCACCTTCATGATCACTATCATTATCAGCTTCATGATCACAATCATTATCTCCCTCCTCAACCTCAACATCAATATTCTCAGTAGTTAGATTTTGAGAAAATTGAGGAGGTTGACTCCACTCAGCTGTTAAATTGCTAAGACTGAATTGAGGTGTAAGACTGAATTGAGGTGGTTGAATCCATTCAGTAGTTAAATGACTTTGAGAATATTGAGGTGGTTGACTCCGAGAGAATTGAGATTGAAATTGATTCAATAGACTCATTAAATAAGGTTGTTGGTGGATAGATGTTTTTTCAAGAAACACATCAATATAGGCATCAGCTGAAAGTGATAACAAGGTTCTGTATGCATCATCATCATCAACTTGTATGAGCATATGATTTTCTCCAGGGAAAAGATAGGATATTTTTATAGAGAAGTGGTTGGGATTGATGTCAAGTGTTGTGTAGATATAGGATTTTAGTTCAGATAGGGTATTAATAAGTGAAATGTTTATGGGTCTAACAGATCGACTAGAATAAGATCCATCAGAGAGAAATTGTCCATCATATCGCATCTTCACAATTCGTGAATTTGAACTAGATGCCATGTTCCTATATTTTAGAATATTATATTAACATCAGAAAGAAATTCATATTTTATGACATTATATCAACATGAATTAATATTTTAGAGCAGTGACATCAATTTGGAATTAAATTTATTGGACTACTTTTTCTATAACATTAACAATGAACAATAATTAAGAATAACAATTTTGCTATTTTTTCTGTAAAATTAACTAATTCTTAACAACAATTTACTGTTTTTTCTGTAAAATTAACTAGTTCTTAACAACAATTTTGCTATTTTTTCTGTAAAATTAACTAATTCTTAACAACAATTTTGCTATTTTTTCTGTAAAATTAACTAATTCTTAACATCAATTTTGCTATTTTTTCTATAAAATTAACTAATTCTTAACAACAATTTTGCTATTTTTTTAGTAACACTAACATTTCAAAATAACAATTTTGCAATTAAAGACTAACAATACATTTAAAGTAATGTGCAATTTTGTCATTTTCTACATCATTATTTCAGTAATGTGCAATTAAAGACTAACAATACATTTAAAGTAATGTGCAATTTTGAACAATATATTTTTTACATCATTATTTCAGTAATATTTTGAACTAAATTTAAGTTCATATTTTGAAAACTAAAATTTGATAGAATAAATACCTGATATGGAGAGTTCCAAAATAATAGAAGAAGAGAAAGAAGAAGCTCCAAAAGTCTCCGAGATCAGCTCCAAGATCGACCGAAATAAGCTAAAACCACCACAGCAATATAAATCCGAGCAGAACTTCTCCAGAGCAATGGGAATATAGAGATAGATGAAGGAAATGAAGAATGGTGTGAGTATAAGGGGTTGTTTTCGCCCCATATATATAGGGGAGCAATGCGTCCCGGTTGGGGACGCATTGCTGCCACGTGGCAAGGCCGCGCGGCGGGCAACGGTAAAATAGCCGTTGCCCTGGGAGCAATGCGTCCCGGCTCCGGACGCATTGCCTACGTGGCATTTCTAGCCGTTGGGCGCGTCGCGGTGTGCGACGCATTGGCCCCACAGGAGAGCAATGCGTCCCAGCTCGGGACGCATTGCCCTGCTGTGGGGCCAATGTGTCCCCTGCCGGGACGCATTGCTCTCGCGCGAGGCAATGCGTCCCGGCGGGGGACGCATTGGTCCCACAGCAGGGCAATGCGTCCCGAGCTGGGACGCATTGCTCTCCTGTGGGGCCAATGCGTCCCCCGCCGGGACGCATTGTCTCGCGCGAGAGCAATGCGTCCCGGCGGGGGACGCATTGCTCCAGAAATGTGCCATTTTGGGCAATAAGTTCAAAAATGTGCTATTTAGGTAATTAAAATTTGAAAATGTGCCATTTAGGTTTTTTGGCCTATAAATAACATCAGATAGATTTGATAATGAGCCCAGTATAATAGTAATCTTCTGTACCATATGGTATTTTGTGATCTTTGTTCTGAAAATGTCAAGGATGCAAAACCACAAAGGCCCTAAATCAAGTTATGGCGGTGGGCATGCATGTACGAATCAAGAAGAATCCCACTAACATTAGCTTTATTTAATATCACACAACTATGATGGTACACAGAAAACATACTTTACCACAATGTATTTGTAGCACTTTCCGTTGTGGCGTTGACTACAAACCACAAATATGAGATCATGTTCGACCCCGCTGAACACTTGTCTTTACGTTAGTGATTGGTTTCTGTGCAAAACAAGGAGGTGCTAGGAAGACCACGACAGTGCCATGCTGTGCTCCTCGGCAGCAAAGTTATCTGCGATGTGTATCTCTTTCTCGACGTCCATGTTGGATAGATAAAATTGTATCGTCAGGTGATATCCGCAATAGTCAATTCTGAGTGATTTGTAAGGTGTAATATGCTATTGAGAAGGCTGAATTGAACCGGCCAGGAAGTAGCAGACGAACGAACAAATATTACAATTCGATGATTTTCGAAATGGACCATTGCGCTCGGATTGATGGTAACTCCGCTAGATGTGGAGAGTCATAATCGACTGCAGGATTATTATGTTTGGCAACGACATGCCTGTTGCCAATGGCACTACTTCACGTAATGGTCATCGCATGAATTTGGAGATGTCTCCGACTTGCTGACATTTGCTGAAGAAGACACTGGAAAAGAATATTGTGTTAAGACTAACACAGAGGGTCATTCAAGTTGATAATAGTTTGTTATTTGGATTTCCTGTACCCATATTGGACAACCCAAGGTTACTGCATCAACAGAAGCAAACTTTAACGGCGGCCTAGACGGCTGAACCCTAGCAGGCACGATAGCAAAGGAACATAGAGAAAGTACTGGAAATAATTAAGTAAAGGGATGGCGGTGGTAGTATTTGTTTTAAAGAGTCCTACCAATCGAGAGAAGGTATAGTACATGACGTAGTTTCAGGAGGCGGTGTTTTGATTGGAGTCAAACAATTAACTGAGCTAGAAGCGTTGATCACGTGGCCAAAGAGAGGATGGAGATGAGTCCTCATGTTTAGTATGGTACTATAGTGTGTGTGTGTGTATATATATATATATATATATATATATATATATATATATATATATATATATATATATATCCAATCACCATTCATATACATTATTATACATATCACATATTATAACAATCATCACATGTGATAAGATAGGGTATGGAAACTAGTATAACAACTTGAGCCAACAAGTGTTGTATTAAAACAACCAAGAGATTCACATCTAAATGCAATCTTAAATCATCCCTTTTAGGGTTTCCAGTCACCCAATCGTGCAAGTCGGTCGGCCGATTGGTAGTCCTTGATTTGGGCAGTTCTTATGTTGTTGTTGATGCATAGTCTTGTCTTGATCATGAACCCTTCAAGGACCATACTTTTTAGAGTGGGATTATGATAATATCCTCCTCTTCACCATGGTCCACCATGATGTCATCACATCATCTTGTTCTAATTGCATAATTAAAATGTACATGGAGAATGAATAGAGAGAGGCATGTCATGCAAACCATATACATGTTACATGATTTTTTATCAAAATCAAAATAGTGGCATGACATGTTTTAAGTCAAACCACGACAATCCAATTGCCATGTACACATCCATCAAACAAAATGATTTTCAAGGTGTCGCATTGGTATATGTAATAAATTTACATAGGTATATATATCATATCATGTATGACATTACATGATTATTGTGGATACAATTTTGCACATAACTTGTCAAAACAAATTGTTTGCATTTTAAAATCTAAAATGACATTAAAAGCATATGATGTCGACTATGGTATGACTGTAGGGTTTTTTAGAAGAGGGCACAATAGAATAAAAGATTTCCTTTATACCATAATTGTCAAACATGTCATAGCTATAAGATGTCAGTGAACGAAACACATAAGAAGAGATAAATGTTACAACTCTGCGCACACTAGTTGTTTAACAACTACATATGTCTTTTTTCGGTGAATAATTCAGTATTTCAAATCTAGACCCAAATCAACCACCAAGAAATTGAATAGTGCAACAAGAGATTTGGATCATCCACCAAGTTGCTACATGATTGTCTTCTTCATAGCAGTTTGTTGTCATCTTGTAGAAGTGCTTCTCCAAGCCTCCATATATGTGCCTTGGTCTCTACTTTGTGATGAATGAGGGAGAACGTGGTGCATCATCTTGGCCACCAAGTTGAAGAGGAACATGAGTTTTTGACATGCTAGTTGTCCCAAAAATTCCTTTCTTCTGCTATCTCAGGCAGCCATCCTTTATAATTTTTTTTCTCTATCTATGATTAATATGATGGACAACATTTTTTACAAGTTGTCTCAAAATATGTGTCAACCCCTTTGGGATGTGCCCCCTCTATATAGGAGAGTCGTAAACTTTTAAAATCCTAATCCCTTTACTAATCACAACCCCAGAAATAAAAACTTAGACTAGAATTCCAATCAGACAACCAAGTTACCCAATCGTGTTTCCACTAGGACTCAAAAGGCATTTCGATCTGATCGAGCTACCTGATATACCAGCATGATTAGTTCAGATCCAGATCTAAATTGCTTTTCAATTTGAGACCTTTTCTTATTGAATTCTGATTGGTCAACATGGGTATCTGATAGATCGACCGGGCCATTCCAGTACAAAATTCAATTGACCAATTGATGATAGTTTGATCCATTGGCCCAACCGATCCAAGTGGCCATCCAGACATTCCAGTCTCTAGATCAGATAAGGAATCAACATGTTTATGATTCAAATCATTCTAATCATTTGTGCAATTGTCAACTTCAATTCCCTTATGCATCCTTATGTGTTTGACCTGGTAGGTTCCTAATTATGTTGGTATTGATGTTTAAAATCTCAAAAGACCCCATGTAATAGGAATGAGTTGAAGAACAATTGTAACCTATAAAGTGATCAATGTTACCAAGACCGTTTAATCCTTTTGTCACAAATATCTAGATTGAAATCGAGGCATGAAATTTCATCCTTTTAACATTCAATATATGTTCTTTGAACTAGAGAAGACTATTCAAGATATTATGAGCTCAATATTATATATCGACCATGCCATGTATTTCATAGTCTTGCTTATTAAGTGGATGGAAGACCACTCTAAAGGAGGGAAAAGTTTGTTCTACATCACTCATAGTATTCCCCATGTGTCATAGCTTACCCAATCACTGGCTTTTTGGAAACTCTTCTCCGGAGCACATTGAGGTAGTGGTAAAAGTACGCAATACAATATGAATTACTGAAGTGACTTTAGGTCTAAGGATCGTAGTCACCACAATCACATTGAGTTATGACCCTGACATGTCATACCATGACTTCCATGTGTCAATCTTAAGGTTGGTATGTACAATACAACTTGTTCTCTAATAAGTACCCATGTATTTGAGTTGATATCCAATATCATGACTAAAGAGACATAGCCATCACTCACAATGCATGCTAGTCTTGTATATTGTTGTTGCCTTATACTACTCACAACAATAACTGACTAGCGACATAATAAGAATGAGTGCTCTAAGTGTACAGATGATTTCATGTTTAGGCCCTCAAGCCAAACCATATGTCATCAAGTCATACTGTTGGTAGGACTTTATTAGTTTATTCATTATCTCAATACTTAAACAAGTATAATTAGTGGAATAACCTTTTATTAATAATTAAATCAAGTATAGAGTATCTCTATTACAATCACCACATGATGGATCTCAGTGCATACAACCAATAATAGACTCATATAGAACCTTCGAGTTAGACTCATTATCCTCATACATAGATGAAGAGGTAATTATTTGGCATGTTTAGGACTACTTAATATGTAGACTGCTCATATGATGTGGTCTTGGTCGCAACCTCCATGGAAAAGAACTACAAAAAATTGCTTGTATGAATATGTACCACTATATATGTATCTTCAATTAAAATGATTTCCCAATATAATGGGAAAATCCCAAGAATTCTCAAAAAGGTTTAAGCATAATTCTGCGAAACATAGCCACTTGGAATGTGAAGGAGCACATGATGATGTTCTAATGAAAAGTGCCAAAAATAACAAAAAAGAAAAGTGTTCCTTCCATAGAAAGGGAATATGTAAGAAGGTTATAAATGGTCTTCTTGTAACATTAAAAAGGTCAAAAATGACATAGAAAAAGACTTCCATGTGAATGTTAATGATGGAAGTTTCATTTTGCAAAAAAAGGTTAGATATGGTGTCAGGGGAAGGGAATTCATTCCTAAAGTGAATTGTAGTGGTGGTATACATTTGAAATTCCATTCCCCATACCACTTATGACAAACACACTTATTGGAAAAGGAAAACTCACTCCATCAAGTTGGAACAACCACTTATTATAGTGATCTCCTATAAAATGAATGGAACCCTTAGAAAGTCAGTATTTTCATGTGACTAGTTATTTCCTAAGTCGATAAGGGAAGTTCTGCTTCCATGGTCTGGGGTGGAAAAATAAATGGATTATCAATAGTTTGAGATTATGTGAAGGTAGTTGCAGTTCCCCTTAGGAAATCAGTAATATGTGACTTCAAACCATTACCAGGTTTAGAAGGGCATCCATGATTAGATCCTTAAAGAAGGGGCCTGAAAAAATGAATTGTAAACCAAGCAACCTTTAGAGGAATTACTCACTTCAAGTGGAATCCAGAGGTGCATGTATGAAAAAGAAATATAGACTTGGGAAGTAGCAAACATTCTCATGATGATATTTCTACACCCATCTAGCATGGAGTAAGATAAATGGGAAGACAATTGAGATGATAAATTGGTAGTTATTCAACATTTTACATTTTTGGATGATGAAGTTTGTTCATATGATGATATGGAAATCGGGCAACATTATGATGTGATGTAGGTCAATAGAAAGATAAGAAAAAAGAATGAAAGAATTGGGATTCCTTCCACTACATATCGAGTTTGTGAAAAATGTAGGCAGTAGGGAAGCAAGAATCAGTTCACCTCCAAAATTGGCACAAGATTATGAAAACGGGTAGGTTGAATGGATTTAAAGACTACAAACCTTCCAATACATGTCATGTTTTATAAAAAGCTAGGAATAATAGAGGTAATAACTGAAAATATATGTATATTGAGGAGTAAAAAGGCTAATAGGATTCTATGAGGCTGCTTTAGAATATTTTAATTATAGGTCCACTCTGAAAAAATAGGATTGTGAAACATATATAGTATATGTTTTCCTTTTCTTAGCCATGCTGGGATTATGGATATTTGGCCTCACATAAAAGATATTTTCAAAATGGGTTCAAGGGTTCATAATCTCATCTAGGAGTACAAAATGGAACTTCATATGAGGTTACATTATGGTTCTACTAGATAATGGTATTGGCCCAATATAAAGCTAACAAGTAAAGACCATAAATGGGGGACATTATGGGCCTTTGCACACTACTTCCATTCATTGTGGCATCATTTGATCTCATCATTCTCAGGTCTTTTTGGTAGTTTTAATAGTCCATTACTTAGTGGACCGATGGGTGCATATGTCATGTCTGTAAGTAGAAAATTTGTGACTTTATTGCAATCAGAATACACCCATTCACGAAGGTAACAGAAATAAAAAAAGTAAATCATGAAAATAGAAGCATAAAGTTATAAGGGATAAGGAACCCTCTATTGTTCGCATAGAAGTGTCCATCCCAAATTTCATTCAAATCTAATAATTTATTGTCGATGCCATAAACCCCCCAAAGGACAATGGATGCCATCCTCTTCAAAAAGCATTTGACATGCTAAATGAAGAATGATAACTATAAATAACAAGTGGTATGTATGCTCCTATATAGAGTGTAATATTGTACAATCAATTAGAAATTAGCATCAACAAAACCAGTCATCAACCTCAAAGACTATGAAGTGTTTGACTACGCTATGAAATATTTTGCGACAAAAAAGTTTCTTTATATTGAAAACCATAAACAAATTGGACCCATGCTAAGTCAAAGAGAATGAATTTGATTTTTTATGAAAGTAAAATAATAAAGGTGAATAGAAAATAATAAACATCATTCCCGGTCATAGCAGCATGAGGCAAATATGAATAAAGGAAATTTAAATAATAGAAATTATGTTGACTATGTCATGTTTTGTAAACATAGTTTTAAAAATAGGACTGCAAACTAAAAATAGGAATCCAAAACCATTGATCACATGGGAAAGCTCTTTTATTTAAGGGAAATTTGGGAAAAAGAAAAAAGAAAAATCTCATTGTCCAAATGAAAATTTAGGAGAAAAAAAAGGAAGGCTCTTATTAGACGAGTTGTGTGAGGGAAAAAATGAAAGAGGTAAATATTCAAAAATAAAAAAAGCATTCATTTGCGGGTCTCTAAATCCCTAATAGAGTCACCAAAATGCATATTTGTGTAATATGTGACTTACTCAAGAGTAGGTTTGGGCTTCATATTGTTGGGGAATACAATAAAACCCATAATGACTTTGAAAATTGAATAAAAAATTCAACATGGTAGAGTTTTCCATTTTCATGATCGTTCTACAAGAAAGGAGTAGAAGTGGATTCAAGGCTTTCATATCCCCCAAAAATCAATATTGAGGCAAGTTTTAAATTTGATGCTGAAAAAGAGGAAATCAAGTATTAGAAATTATCTACATGACAAAATCATCAATACAAAAAGATAGTAATAAATAGAATGAAATAATGGGTATTTATGAGAATTACAGGAAGGTTGCAACCATGTTTTCATGGTTTCACATTGTTTGTAATGCCACTTCCTAAAGGATCGTATAAGAACATTACTTTTGATCTTCTAATGATCATACTACCTTAGATGGAGTATGGCCTTGTGATTCCATCAAAGGTTGATTAAAGGGTGTGTTAAAGATCACATTGGATCTAGGGAAATGACCTTTGGTAGGTTTGATGTAGAATGTCATTCTAGGAAAACCCCATTGAGTTTTATGGATATGGTTAAGGGTTTTGAGTGGTATATGAAGTGAATGCATGGATTGACTATGAATTAGGGTGGAGTCATTTGGTTTAATAAGGAAATCTGTTGTGAGATCACTTGCACTCACCTAAACGGAGGTGACATGAATATTATGTTCAATTGACAGAGAAACTTTTACCATTACCTAATTTATTTTCAACTTAAATATTATTACAATTTCACACCTGCTAGATTATTTGAATATTTATAAAAATAAATTATATATTTCATAAATTGAAAGGGACAAACTCATAATTGGTCAATAAGTGAAAAACATGTTTTCTAGAGGGTATCATCTGGTGGGAGGTTACCTTGCATATAAGTTCAAGTAAGTGGGTTTCTTAAGACAATTAAATAGAAATCTCATACATTCTAGTCATTCATGAACAATTAAGGTAATAACATTTTGTACGATCATCACAAGTATAAATTATGTATCTATAATAAGCCCACTCTTACATCTAGGCATGAAGTTTTACAAGGAACCCTAATAACTAATTTAGTTCAAGATGAATGGAATAAATTCCTTAAATATATTATACTAGTTTGGTTTGAAACATTATAAAATTACTCTTTTTAGTCCTTACAATTATAATCCCTTACAAGGACCAATTAGGTTGCATGAACCTTTTCAAACTATACAAACCTAATCCAACAAAAATGCCCTTAGTATAGCGAGGCAACCAAAATTAGCTATTTGGAAACTATCTTGATTGAATTAGATCAATCAATCAAAAATTACTTTAAAGATGATAAGCAAAGTAATTCATTGAAAATGGTTAGGCTAGGACTCAACGACTTTATTTTCATTAATTACAATTATAAAATCATCCATAACTCACTTAAATAGGTAGAGGAAAAAGATGAGGTATCAACAAAAGGAACTTGCATATTTAAGCTTGGAGATTTTCATTAACTCATCTGTCTCATTTTGTCTTTATCACTTAACTACTTCTGTCCAATAAGCCATAGGACCCTAAAAGGATTTTGTTAGATGGATAAGAATACATACCTCATACAATGACTAGTTTTTATTTAGTTTGCTTAAATACAAAGACATTTCCAATTTATTAGTTCAAATCCTAGGAGCTAAAATCTCACACTACAAAGGGGAAAACATATTGAATCTAAAGTGGTTTCATGAGTATGGAAAATTTTAGTGAATTATAGAAATGCCAACTATTTAGTGAAACAATTATAATATATGAGAAGCACAAATTTCTTGATTTCTATCCAAAGGTAGACATTCTTACAAATCACTTATTTAAACACCAACTTCCTTCTTATTCCTCTCTATTCTCCATTGTGGGCCCACCTAGCTTCTATAATAACTCCTATCATTGCATTGTGTTCTCATGTCACCGTGGATAACCAATACGAACACATGAACTTGGGCCCTCATTTCCATTTTCCACACAGTTTGATTGAACATCACCTCTATTCATCAGATTGTTGAGACATTGGGAAACTTGAGCACTCACTCATACCTACCCCAACCAATCATGGTCGAGATGGATGATATATGGGAGTTAACTTGATAATGGGTTGATATTGTGAAGAGGGACAATGGAGAAGGTACATACAAAGTGGGAAATAGAGAGGTAACACAAGGAGGTTGGAAGAAAAGTGAACTTTGGTAGGATAACAAAGATAGTGCATTCCTCACATTACCATTTTGTGAGGTTCGTCATATTCTGAGACAATGATAAGATTAGTATGAATCCCATCACCACAATTCTTTTGGATGTCACCTCGAGTATAGTGATGATGTGTGTGGTTTAGATTCATAAAGACGTATCAAATGGAGGCATTTTCCAAAGAAGTTCACATGGCCATGACCAACAATCAACAACCATATTAAATGAATATCAGTTGACACTTCATTTGATGAATCAAAAGGAGAACATGCCAAGGAAGTTACCCTCCATTTGTTGGGAGTTTTCTTCGAGCCAGAAAACAATCTAGGCACCAGAGGAGTAGAGTCACTACAAAGGGAGAACGTCAAAAGGATCAAGAGGAAGAAGTGGATTTTATAAGGGGAGTGCATTTTGATGAGACTGATATTCATATCTAGGATGAAAGTTATATGAAACTCTAACCTCAAATCCTTGGGCGTGGAGTGACCGTGGTCAATTCACCATTGATAATCCTTACACTTCAACTTGTCACAATTCTACTACAAGGGACACATATTAGGAGAGTCTACAGTACCTCCCATTTCACATCCTAGGGATACCCAAAACACCGAAGGAATGGTCGAACAATTTTACCACCCAAAAATGACTAAATAACTAGTTTGCTTTCAATAAATAGGGTAATTTTCATCGTGCAAGGAAAAGCGGAAAGAAGGAAAGAATTATGCACGTTGTTGCTCCAAATTCAGCCAACCAACCACAAAGATATAGCAACGGTGGACGAGGTCACTCAATCCCACATGAAATCTAGTGTGCACACGACCGTAGGCTCATGTGCCCCCTTGAAGCTTAAAATATCAACCATAAGTTGGCCCATTGGAATTAAAAATGTATGACCCATAATACTAGCAAAGTGTCATTTTTAATAGCTTGACGTTAAACAAATTCAAATATGGAAGTTGGGATCGAGACATGTACAAATACAACAAATTAACACGGTTAATTGTATACTAATGTACGTAAATAATAAGAGAGGTGTAAGTATATATGTTCATTAAATGACAACAAGTGCATTAATCACTCGAATCTGTATCTCATGAATTTTTATAGTCACTAGGAATTTAATTAACCATTATGCGCAATATTGAAATATAATTGAGCCTCCCTATTCATCACTAAATAAATTGGTCAATATATGATTGAATAAGCTTGATCTCGATGTATGATGCAACTATTAATTTTACAATTTTAAAATTTTAAAGTCAACTAAACCTCAAGTTTTATTACTCATGCAAATTGGCCAACATTAGAAAGCATGAATCTATATCAACATTGGTAACGCAAAATATAATATCAATTGGACTCGAGTGCTGACGTTTTAGCATTTTCTTCAAAACTAGTATTAAATTTTTTATTAAGCAAGCACTTTGAAAAAGTATGTCACCACCATATCGGCCATAGAAAATGGGAAGCAATGAAACTCAGATCTAGCCTTTTGCAACATCCCATAACTTTGATGGACAATTTTGCGTGCTATGGGATTAGCCCCTAATGTTGTCTACCACAATAGTTATAGATGACATGCCCTATGTCAACCATCATTGGTAGCGTCAAGAGCTATAATAGCCCCTTGGTATCATTTTACAACACAATTTACACCACAGAATTCACCCATCAAATTCCCAACTTGTTTGTCTGTCTCATACTCGTTGCAATTTGCTTCCCTGAATTTTGACTTTAATAAAGCTTTTTTTCTTTTCGCATGAGCTAGACTCGCCGTAGGTCTTCTCAACATATGTACTAAGCCAAGCCACCTTCGGCCCTAAGCTTTGATCAAAACTGCCCCCTTTGCATTTTTTTTTCTGTATTAGTAAACAGTTAACCATCAAAATTGTGCACCATGTATGTCTATACTACCATGACACGTACAAACCGTACTATTTTTTACCACAACTACCACATTTAGCATGATGCATCACAACCACCATCACAACTTATATTTCAATATATGCATGTGACATGCACCACGACCACTAGGGACGTTACACAACGTCACCCTCGAAAAGGATGTGTGCATTGCCACGGATGACATTTGCTATTGCTTTTGCAAACACATGATAAACATGTTATGAGCCTTGAGACGGTTATTATGTTACATCACTATGAAACACAGGCTGTGAATTGTTATGAAGCTTGGACATTTAACAAAAACCACTTGAGTTCTGGGTACAAGTTGTTTGTCCGTGAGAATGGGAATATGGGAATCTTGCGGGCCCTTTCCAGCAAAGCAAGAGGTTTATTTCACCCACCCAACACTGGCACTGGCCATTGGAATGCTTACTACCACATCTCCTATCCATCCAAGCCATTATCATCTCCTTTAATTTATGACACGGAATCTTACGATAGCAGCTATATATGAATAATTTTCGTTCTCCTTGAATGTGAGCGCCCTGTAACTTAGCAATGAATCAGGTTGATTTTTAGATTCAGGCCTTGCACCGGCCAGAAAGTGGATCTACCTCCCTCCAGGGCGACCTTACAGAACTAGAAGTGAGATACCTTTAGACCCCTGATTGCATCACGGTAATGGCTACGACCAAAGTTCTCACAGCCGGTTCCATTTGGTGTCCTTCAAATTCATGACATTTACGCCACACCTGGCTCTGATAGGCTTCTTTTCCTAAACTCTTGAGAGGCCTCATATTTACGACTTATATCATTATTTTTTTTTAGAAAAGTTTACTAATTTAAGATACAATATATCTGACATCATTAACAAAATCAGATTTCAATTAGGATCAGATTACAATTAGGTAAAAGATTTGGTCATAAGCAATTAAGGTACGAGAAATATCACATACACCTAAGAAACTTTGTACGAAGATACAACAGGAAGCACACCAACTCCTTTACAAGCTTCCACTAACTAAAGTATTGAACTAGATAAAGAGAGATAACTAGATGTAAGCAATGTGTTGGGTCGGGGCAGCTAGTCTATTCATTCTGCTTCGGCGTTCTCCAAAATTTGTTCCAACGTATATGTACCATGACACGTACATTCATCATTGAGTTCATCCTGATTAGCGTGCCCTAGTTCTGGATTCATATCCTTACTATAGCGTGGATAATAGGAGCAAACCATTCTAGCTTGCATTATTTTATTAGACGAGACATCCAATCCGCACAATTGGTTACTAAACTTTTGCGTGACAATATATAGGATTTTTTTATTTATCATCGGAAGACCAAACGCCAATCTGGTTGCAAAAGAAAGGTCTAAGACGAAGATATCTAAGATCTCACAAAATAACTTAAAAAAGATCCTAGCGGCTAGCGGAGTAAAACAAAACTAGAAGTAAAAAAATAAATGCACATACAACGGCTATCAAAACGAGTTGTAGAACTAAATAGTAAACTAATCAAAATTGCTTATTACAAACTAAGTTAGCTGACCGTTGAGGTCGCCATGTCATCAATACTATTACTCCTCAATTTTTTGGGCGTGGAATATAGGTGTCTCTGCGCGGTATATACCTACAGCCTTTGAGGTATCAAGAATCGGTTTAGACCACTACATAGATTATACAACAAATATTATACAACAGAGAAGCCATGAAGTTGTATATCTTAGCATACAAAATTGGTAACCACACATTAACGATATGAAATATATGGGATAAGATTGAAAGAGACATAAATGGCCTATCGTAGACAAGACTGACGCTTGCTTTTCTTGGAATCCCCTCGTACTTTACTACTCCCTTCCCCAGTTTCCTCCTCGGCTTTCTGCTGGGACTCCAATATGGCTAACTGAGAAATCACAAAGGAAAAGGTGAGATTGAAATTGGTTTAAAAATTGAGAAAGAAAACACCGCACAGTAAAATTGATTCTTACCTCATCTAGTATTGGTTTGAGCTCCCTGAATCGAGAGTCTGCAAGATCAAACCCATCCTTGCGAAGCTCCTGGAATTCAACAAGGACCACAGACGCCGAGTAAAACAAAATAACAGAATTCTCAGAAAATAACAGAATGCAAATTACAAAACATGAATATATACCTTTCCTGTATGCTGAGTGTGTTCATAAGCAGCCATTTGCCAATACATGTTCGTCCTCTTATAAAAGTCTCTCAGAGATTCTCCAGGCTTTTGCAAAGGAAAAAGTTTGTAATGAGTTTGAATGAGATACAGGATTTTTTTTCCATTACAAAAAACAAAAGACAGATTTTTGTTATGAAGTAGAGCTAAAGCAACTGAGAGATGAAAGCATATATAAAAAAACTTACACAAAAACTTATGATTTACTACCTGATATTTATGGATTAAATCAGCATTGGTGTACCAATCAACTTACTACAAATGTAAAGCAGAATTAAATATTTTTTTCCTAAACTGGTCTCTCTTTAGCATCATAAAACCATGCGCCACAGTAGGAAAGCAGTAACCCCAATCATGTTGCCTATTGCAATTTTTCCTCTCTACTAGAAAAATCTGCTGCTCTTCGCAACAAAATGAATGCTTCAGCCATTCACATATGCACTTGCATAATCACAATGTTTCCATGTTTCTGTCTGAAAAAAAAAACTTTTAGCTATATCCCATTCACCAAATTATGATTCACTCTGTTAATATACTGTACCCATGACCTTCGTGTTATATGTAGATAGGTAAGAGTCTACATGTAAATTTGTAAGCTACTGATTTCCTATATATATAAAGTCATGAGAGAAAACTACAATTAGGTCGGCTCCTTGTTTACATGGTATTATTAGAGCAACATAGTTTCTAACCCTAGAAAAACTAGTCCTAAAGGTGTCCATCATCCCCTCCGCTCTACCCTATCGTAGGGAAGTTCAGCAGTAGCAACCCCTTTGATATTGTTTTTTTTTTTGGGCGTCTGTTATAGTACGTAAGCCACAAAAAAGGGGACCACTTCCTCACTGGTTTTTTCAAGGGACCTCCACCCCCTGGTCCCTCTTCTACAAGACCAAAATGGCCTCTAGATATATAGTGTACACATGACCTTCTTGTTATATGTAGATAAGTAAGGATTTACATGTAAATTTGTAAGTTACTAATTTCTATGTATACAAGGTTATGAGAGAGACCTACGATTAGGTTGGCTCCTTGTTTACGTGAGTATTAAAGCAATAGGGTTTCCAACCCTAGAAAAACTAGTCCTAAAGGTGGCCATAATCCCCTCTTCTCTCTACTCTATTCGTAGGGAAGTTCAGCAGTAGCAACCCCTTTGATATCGTTGTTTTTTGGGCGTCTGCTATAGTATGTAGGTCATAGAAAAGGGGACTGCTACCCGACGGGTTTTTTCTAGGGAGGTCCCTCTTCTACAAGGCCAAAGTGGCCTCTAGATTCAAGTGACCGGGTCTACATCTCCTAGGACATCTCCTACGGCTTCCTTTCTCTAGGGGTGAATATGGTCTGGTCAAGTTTGGTCTGACCCCAAAACTATAGACCAAACTACACATAGTGGTCAAAATGCTGGCAGGGTCCTGACTAAACTTAACCTGACCGTAAAAAGTATGATCAAGTTTGGTTAACTTCGGTCCAAAACCAATACTATTTACTAAGTGCTTCTAACACACTGAAATGTACATCGATTGTTGAAACTATCAACAATTGTAAAGCCTACAATTGTCCATCGTTTACTGAAACTGGGGAAGAAGTGGGCCCGTGTATCACTAAAACAGAACTAATAACATCAAGGTCTACTTTTGTTCAACTAATTCAGGTTATTGGGTGATGGTGCCATTATTTATCACTCAATTTGTCATATTCTCTTCTATAATTTCTTATGATACTATTTAAGATACATATTACAATATTGTTTTGTATATATATTAATATATTGATATATCTATATTGAACCATACTTGTCATCATAAACCTATGCATCTTTTAATTATTCATTTAGTATAGTTGGTCAAGTTTTGTCTGTCTGATTACCCTGACTTTGACTGGACTACATAAGACCGGTTTATTGAATTTCTAGACCAAATTTGACCAAAGCACCTACCTAAATCAGATTACACCATATAGTTTGGTCAAGTCTGGTTTGGTCTAATGGTTAAGTTTAGTTTTATGCCCACCCCTACCTTTCTCCAGATGGGTGTCTGTTAGTGCTATCCCTAAAGATTAGGCTCACAAGGAGGGTATTTCGACAGCTTCTTGCCTCAAATCCAGGCTTGTAGGTGGCGCCCATATCTTTCTTTCCTAGATTTTACCTCATTCAATTTTGATCCTTCTAGAGGAGTTCGGAGCCTCTTCTTTCTCAAGCGGTCAGCCCGCTGTTATTGTAGCAGCGTGACAAACTGCAGTGTCAGCCACAGTTGTTGTCTTCTGCCTTTTCTTGAGGTTTTTTGTTACCTATTAGCTTGTTAACAGCTGCAATGTCTGAAAATTAAGAGAATGCGGTCCAACTTTCTACTATTACATCTCAAAATCATATCATCGACAAGCGTAATCTGAACGGAAAAACTTACAGTTATTGCTGTTGATTATGGCCAAGTTTGGTGGTCATTCATTAATGATAATTGCTGATTGGTAATTATTGAGGGACTTTTGTCTGGGAACTACTAAGCTACTTATGGAGATGCTATACCAAGTCAGTTTGACTAGGAATGAATACTTACAGTTGATGCAATTGTGTGCTTCGTCCATATCAAATTGTCCAGTTCAGGAGGTGGAATTATCGGCATGTGTTTTGGATAGTGGTGCCACAGAGCAAAATATTGGTACATGTAAGTTCATATCCACCAAATCCACCAAAATGCCTTTGCCCAATGTGACTGGTTCTGATGGATCGAAAATTGCCATTCATAATACTAGGACAATAAATCCATTAACAAATGTCCCTCTTGATTCAGTCTTGTACATCCCAAAGTTCCCATTCAATCTAATATCCATTAGTCGACTCACATGCACTTCATATCTGTTGCTACTTCCTGCCTCAGGTCAAGGATTCTTTGCCATTCCCAATCAACCATTCAACCACAAGTCATCGAGCCATCAGTCATTCAGTCATTACTGATTCAGTCACAAGTTAGTCAGTCACCTGCCATACAATCACAAATCGCAGGGGTTAGCTCTCCTAGTCGTCCACCCATTACATAAATCTACACACGTCGAAAGGGTAATCTTACCTCAAGTTTTGTGAAGGACAATGCATGTCTCAATCCTTCTACAATCGCCACTCAATCAAACAATCTGATAGAAACCAACAATCCCGTTGATTTGCCTATTGCCTTCTGTAATCGCCACTCAGTCTTGTACCTCTCATCCCATCTCAATGTCATCTCCTATGCTTGTCTTTCTTCATCATATTATGCATTCCTATCCTCTTTGTCTCCTACTTTCGTCTGTCTCAGAGGCATTGAATAACCTTGGATGGCATGTTCCGATGATAGAAGAAATGTCTGCTTTCGAAGTAACAATACACGGTCATTTGTTCAATGTCCCTCTAGGAAATCAGCGGTTGGTTGCAAAGGGATATTCGGGGTAAGGTTGGGCCAAATGGTTATATTGATAAGCTCAAGACATGATTGGTGGCCAAGGGATTCACAAGGATTTATGGCAAAGAATACTTAGAGACATTCTCTCTTGTGGCCAAAGTGGCCTCTATTCGTCTCTTCCTGTCTCTTACTACTACACATTCATGGACTCTGCATGAGCTTGATATCAAGAATGGCTTTCTACATGGTGATCTGAATGAGGAGATCTACATGAAGACAAAAGTTTGTTGCTCAGGAGGAGTCTGGTATGGTTTGTTGACTCCACAAGTCGCTTTATGGTTTTAAGCAATTGCCTCATGCTTGGTTTGGCGGACTTAATTGTATTTTTTATGTGTTTGGTCTTCGTAGATGCACAATGTACCACTATTTTCTACCAGTGATGTGATTCTAAATGTATATTTCTGATAGTTTATGTTGGAAGAAATTGTGATCATTTAGATGATAAGAAAGGTATTGAGCAACTCAAGTGCTTTCTTCATGGTAAGTTTCATCAAAAGATTTAGGGCAATCTAACTATTTTCTTGAGATTGAAGTTGCCAAAGGCTTTAATTCTCTTTTCCCAATGAAATTATGTTCTAGATCTTCTCACAAAGACATGCATGCTTGGAGGTGAGCGATAGAGACTCCAATGAACCTTGAGGTCGGACTGTCTGTTAAACAAAGGGAGCCACTTGATGACCCTTAGTGTTATGGAAGACTTGTTGGGAAACTGAATTATCTGACTGTCAATAGACTTAACATTGCCATTGCAACCAATGTTGTTAGTCAATTCATGCAGAAGCTATGTATAAGTTATTGGAGGCTATTATGCACCTTCTCAAATACTTGAAGAAGTCTCATGGGAAAGGACTATTGTACCAAAACCAGAACCATATGAGAGTTTATGATTCTAATGCAGGTTGGGCATGATCTAGCATTGATAGGAGGTCTAATTCTGGTTGTTGTGTCTTTGTGGGAAGTGATCTGGTATCTTAGAAAAGTAAGAAGAGACAGTTGCTACTAGATCCAGTGTTGGGTCGATCGCACTATGACTTTAGCCACTTGTAAGTTATTTCAAACATCTATTAGAAGAGTTGGGTTTTGTTCAGAGTAGTCCCATGGAGTTGAAGTGTGACAATCATGCTATTGTCGACATTACCCAAAATCCCGTCTTTCATGACAAATCAAAACATATAGAAGTTGACTGTCATTTTCTCAAAGAAAAGATCTAAGAGGACCTAATCCATTTCGTACCAATCGTATACATTACCAAATACGCTTGTTTACACACATTTTCTAGAATTTATGGAACTTTTTTGCACCTGGCGATTGCCTCCCTAATAATGCAATTGGTCGAAAATCTAAATCTTCATTATCAAATTCTACATCAAAAAAGCCTTCACAAAGTTTTCTGTCGCCAAGAAATCTGCATACATAGATATGTAACAATTGTTATTTAGTCAAAAGTTTTCGCCAAGTTATTAAGCACACCTTTTGCTAGGTCTTTAGTGTTTATCTGCAGTGGGTGTGGTTTATAGTTGGGTGTGGGCTTAAATCATTTGGACTAGTGAATGTGGCAACATATACCTAGGTTAGTTTAAAACCAATTTTATTTAGTTTGTACTACTAGCATACTAAGACGGAAGTCATTTTCGCAAAAGGGTTTAGTGAAGAATCCTTTTACTCCAAATTCTTTATAAATTTAATTAATATTTTCCAATTCAAGAAGTTGCAAGAAAATGACTGTTACTATTGTTTAAACTAACCGAAGAGCCTTATCTGTTTCAACAAACATGAAGTAAATGTTTTAAAAAGAGGCGTGTGCATAAGAAATAATAAGGTAGACATAGAAAGTATTTATGTACGTAAAAGTACATTTTAACATTATTATTCATACATGTCAATGAAGTGATGTATCAATATATCCAATTATCAAATTCATCAAAAAAATATTTATGTTAACAGCCATTTTATGTATGGTTGGCCCGTTTGGGCTTGACCGGTTAACAAGTTATGACTAGACTATTAAAGATTAAAGAAGCTTGACTACTCCACACGTCTAAACAGGGAGGCTTGGTAAAATCTAGTTGGTATAAAAATAAGGTTTGGTTTTCTGCCTAAGCCCCAGTGCTTATACAAATAATATGCTTAACTACCAACTTTCAAACTCTTAATCAATAATTTATAATTTTTGTACTAATCTGGAACGTTTTGCAAAGAACCATGTTAAATGTCATATGTGGAATGTGACTTGTTTGATGAGTGCACAAATCATCAGAACTCAAGTTTGTTAGACTCTTTTTTGGTCGGTCAAAAAAACGTGTTACTATTGATACCAAAACTTTGGGCACTAAGTACCTCATTACATCAACAGGAGCTAATAAAGCTCAACAAGGATCAAAATCCCCACGCAGGAGGAACAACAACAAAACAAAAACAACACTAAGAAGACCAATCTAAGTAACCAAGCTAGGTCCAAGCATTCCTACCAGAAGAAGACTATAACTAGCCACTATTACATGCATTCAACATACCCACAAATAGTAACATCAGCGTGAGGATCAACATCAACAGGAGCTAATAAAGCTCAACAAGGATCAAAATCCCCACGCAGGAGGAACAACAACAAAACAAAAACAACACTAAGAAGACCAATCTAAGTAACCAAGCTAGGTCCAAGCATTCCTACCAGAAGAAGACTATAACTAGCCACTATTACATGCATTCAACATACCCACAAATAGTAACATCAGCGTGATATAGAACAAAAACTACTATTCCTGCCAGTAGCTAGCCTTGAAGCTTCTGATCTTCTCAGCCACCAGAACTCCAGGTTTCTAAGTGGACGAACCACCCACGGAACCCCTAGCATCAGCTCAATAAGAGGATGAGCAAGACGTAAGAGAAGCAAGAGCCAACGCATATTAACAACAGAGTGTGGGAGGGAAAAGCAGCTACAATTCACTCCTTCATACTTAGCACAGCACCGCCTATCTATTAAGAGTACCCACAAAGTGTGGTACTATGCCAAGATTAGGGAGATCCTTCTAACTAACATCCCGCAACACAGCCATGTTGCTAACCTGCAAAGGTCCTTGATCAACAGAGATGTTGTTTACACAGCAACAAACAAAGCCATCCCAAACCAGTCGGAACAACTCCTGTTTGCCCAGAGGCAAAACATCAAACACCTGAAGGTGTCCCATACGCAGCAGCAGAGTAGTCAAGGGGGGATGTGGAGGAAACTCCTTCTACCCCCATTTTACCCAAGCCACGCTTAACCATCTGAATGTTCAGACGTCGACGCCTACGAAGAAGCAAATGGTCGAACTTCAGATCCGCAACGAGCCCGTGAGTCCAAGACCAAGGGACCCTGTGGAGGGGGCCTCAATCGCCAACACGTAGTTGCACTGCAGAGGAGCCACACAAGAGCTACAACCAGCAGACCAGCCGCCTGAGAGGCAGAGTCGATGCCCTTGTTTGCACGGAGCAACTCAGCGAGCACTTTGTGGGCGTCCGATACACAACACCAAGAAGGTGTCCCGTTACTCAGCCTTCACCGGTGGAAGGAACAACGCCCGTGGAGGGGCCAGTGCTATAGGCGGGCGGAGAACCGCCGCCAGTAGACTAGAGAACCAGGGCTTGAAGCCCAACTCAGATGAAGGTCGGCTCGCGCGCGCAGCCGCCGACGAAAGGGAGAGCATCAAGCCAAAACCCTAGTCGCCTCATCAGCGGCGACACCAGCAAGCTGCGTCAGGGTGACGCCAAGTCGGGAAGCTAGGTCGAGGGAGGGAATACGGGCAGCAGACCATCGTGGGGGCAGGTCAGCCACACCGGCAACGAGGCCAGGAGCAAGGAATAAGGTATCCGATTTCGATACCGTTTCGACAGCATGGAAACCGAAATTTATGGAAATTTCGACAAAATTTTCGATAAATGCAACTATGCCCGTTTCGACGCCAAAATGAACGAATTAATTTATGAAATTTTACAGGCGTGATCTCTACACCTAAATGCATCGTTTTATGCAATAAAATTTTATGTGGGGGTAGGTTGGGGGGGTCCTTCATGTGGGATGTAAGAGAATTGTCTAGTTTCTTGAGGATTTCGATGAAAAAATATAGGAATTAAGTTATGCAATTTTACTAGCACAATCCATAAACATAAGTACACACACTTCTCCAATAATATCAAACTTACAACATATGAATAATATAGTAACTTACCAACTCAAATCAATTGTATGTTGAGTGTCGTGCTGGTTGAGTTGGTTGTTCAGCATATTGTATTGTGTTGATATGGTTGACATATTGCTCCCAGGTCATGTACATTTTGTAAAGTGTGTTGTATGAAATCACATGTTCCTCGTGCACATCACTAGAAACGAACTGCATCATCCCAAACCTTGGAAAGTGATCTTCCAGATCTCTAAGATATCGACTCCTGCTTTCAGATGGAGGTTGACGAGCTTAAGGAAAAGTAGCATGCATTGGGACTTGAGCAACAGGAATAACTGAGCTACCACCGCTCCATGATTGCCCCCCATCATCAGAAACTACACTACTGTTGTACTGATATGTTCCTTGCGGGCCCGAGACATTTGCACTATATGTATATCCAATATGATGCTCTAATTCTGCTTCTGGTTGTGGTGGTGGCTGAGTTTGATATCCAGAATACCCATAGTACGCTTGTGGGTGCCCAAACAACGTATCACCAAATGATTGTTGAGGATATAGAGAATCAGAAAGGCTCATGTTTCCCATGGATTCAGCAATATCAGAAGTGGAATCAGTATAGTATTGTGAAGTAGGATAGGATTGGAATCCTATAGGTGTAGCTGTAGTTGTAGGAGGCCTATAGCATGTATCCTCATGTGGCCGTGGTGGTGCACCACTGTAGTCTTTTCCACCTCGAGTTTTCTTCCTCAGAAAGGTTTTTTCAGCCATTGTGATATTTCTTTCCTGTGGATTCATAGGAATATCCCTAGTGATATATGGACGATCATCATTTTGAGGATCAACTGCTGGAGGATACTCTGGAGAACGTTGACCACCACCTGCATTACCACCATCATCGTCGTCGTCATTACTTTTAGACTTGGACCCAGATGATGTAGTAGTTATAGATTTTGAAGCACTAGATGCTCCACCCAATTCATCTTGCACTGCTCTATCAATTTACATATCAAGATCTACATGCTCAGGCTCTGGCTCAAGTCTTTCAGGTGGGCTTCTGTTTCTTCGTTCTTCCTCAAGTACAACACCCGGAGCATCTTCAAATTGCTCCTCCACATATGGATCTGGACGGCCAGAAGAAATATTGTCTAGAACTGGACGGCCTATTTCATTCATCCATTCTTCCAAGGGATCTTCTATTGTACCGGTACCCTCTGCCTCATCATCACTATCATAAAGGCCCTGAAATCTATCTTCATGGAACGTGTATGCTGTGTCAATGGGATCATGCAATTCAGCAAATTGGACTTCTTTGTAGTTGGCCTCTCTTATGGCTCTAGCTCTCAAACGCATGTTGTAGTGGACATACACGAGATCCCTTAACCTGAGAGCCCCCAATCTGTTCCTTCTTTTTTAATGAATCAAATTAAAAGTGCTCCAATTCCTTTCACACCCCCCTGCAAAAGTTGTCTGTGAAAGAATGTGTATGGCTATTTTTCTAAGTTGAGGGGCACCGTTCCCATTCCACACCCACCATTCACAAGGATCGCCCTCTGCACGGTCGGCTACTGCATTGGGGTGGCCAAAGCATCCAAGGCCTTCACGGAATTGTCGTAGCTACAAAAAAGCCAACAAACATGAAAGACCACATTAATAGTTGTTAGGTTATAGATATTAGATAAACATGAAATACAATTATACAACTATTTGTATACCTGATCCAAAACCTGCATCCGTTCTTCTGTGGATGTAAGCAACTTATTGAGCACATCCCTAACCGCATTCATCAAGTCTGGTTTCATACCCAATTGCCGCGAGTAATGGTATCTTGGGTTCAAATAGTATGCTGTAAATAAATAATACAAAACATGTTAATTTCTTAACATAGACCAGTTAAATAATTATATACATGATACAATTACAATGATGCTCACCGACTTTGTGTAGTGGATGCAAAAGCATATCAGTCCATCTTTTTTTATGATGCTCATGTATTGTGCATTGGATGTTGGAGCGGCTTTTTTCACATTCTTCACCATTGTTTGCATTGCGTCATATAACCAAGGCATGGTTGCAGCCTTGTCACCATCTACTAACCTCAACACTTTTACTATAGGAGCCATTACCTTAAGTACCTTGGTAACTTTGTCCCAGAACGCCCTATTAGCAATTAGTTCTTCAATTCGTCGACCAAGTGGGGTATTGTGCTCCTTCATGGAGGTCCACTCTACTCCATTAAATAACCTCCTCAGTCCATCTCTTTTGTTCTTCAGTGAATCTAGAGCCAAGTAGTTGGTAGCAAATCTTATTACCCCCACTCTAACTAGATCGCCTCCACAATATTTTGGGCGTCTCATTGCATTCAACAGAAAAGAATGATTATATATGAAACCTGTAATCAATTTTGCATCAATGGTCACAGATTTGATGTACTCAAGTTTTCCCATATCTTTTAATATGAGATCTATACAATGGGCAGCACACGGCGTCCAGTACATGGGAGATTTCTTCATTATCTTTCCCCCAGCCTTCTTAAAATTTGATCCATTATCAGTAACAATTTGCACAATATTCTCAGGCCCAACAACTTTCATGTATTTCTTCATCAACTTGTATAAATATGAGTACTCTTTAACCTCACCAGAAGCATCAACGGAATCAAGGAAGATAGTAGATCCACGACAATGAGCAAGGAAGTTTATAATTTGTTTCCTGTTACCACTGGTCCACCCATCACACATGAGTGTGACCCCATACTCAGCCCACAATATCTTTTGCTCCTTAACCCACTGTTCTAGCTCTTTTTTCTGCTCGGGAAGATATTTATCCATAAGTTCATAAGTTTTGGGGGCCTTAGTTCCCCTACCAGACTCCCCTATCACATCAACCATATGTTGTAGATAGGGTTCAGTTGCAACATGTGCTGGGATTCCGTGAGCAAAAAAGAATTTACCTACAGCCTTTCCCACTTTCTCCTTTGCCCCACTGAACATGCCTTTAAGGGTTTTTTGCCTAGGTTCAGCCTTCCTAACCCCTGGTTCATCAATATTTTTCAATCTAGCACTAGCAGAACGTAACAGAACATCAACTGTTCCTTTCTTCATTTTGTTTGAGCAAACACATCATCTTCATCATCCAGATCAACAACAGGAACATGTTGACTGCGACCTAGTCCTAGTCCAGTCCCACTGCCTCCTCCGGTTCCTGATAGCCCATACCTCCGTAGTATTCTTGCAGCTTCCTCCCTCTCCCACTCACTTCTTCTTGATTCCCTATATGCCCGCCTATACATATGCCGACCGTAAGCAGTATCACCACAACCTAGAGGATACACCATGTCATCATCAGACTCGGCAGATGAACCTGTAGCTTGTACATTGAAGAGAGTATCAGTGTAAGATTTGTTGGCCTCAATACATTTGTCTTTCTTCTCCCTTTTGGATGCTATGATCTTTCTGAAATCATCCCTAACAGATTGCGGACACTTCTGGCATAAGGCAACATTCTTGTCTCCCCCAGTAATATGACGCTTAAACCTAGTGATGCCCCCTCCACTAATTGTCTTTTTGCAGAAGTTACAAACCACCTTTCCCTTGACCCCGGGAACAGGAGCACAATAATTCCAAGTAAAATCTACTTCCTTGGGTTTGGGTACATTCTGCCTAGCACCCTCATTCTCAGACAAATTTCCATCAGAAGACATTGTCAACACTGAAATAAATCAAAAAACAACATAGAATATGCAATGCATTAGCAATCAAAACAATAAACAACATAAGCAAAAATTTATACAGATATGTAACTGATTAGGTAAATAGGTACACACTACTGAAATAGGATATTAACAAGGAAGACAAAAGGTTTAGAATTATTTTTTTGTATTTTTAGGTCTGAATTATTTTTTATTTGTATTTTTAGGTCTGAAAATATTTTTTAATTGATAAATGCACATACTTATCAATAATTTATACATATATGTAAGTGATTAGGTACACTATTGTAATACGATATTAATCAATACGAAAAAAGGTTTAGAATTATTTTTTATTTGTATTTTTAGGTCTGAAAATATATTTTTAAATTGATAAATGCATATTTAACAAATAATTTATACATATATGTAAGTGATTAGGAGTACTACTGTAATAGGATATTAATCAATACGAATATCTTATTTCTAAAAAAGAATATTTTATGATTTTTTTTTAATTTTCGGATTTTTAAATAGTGTATATATAAAAAAATATCTTATTTTTTACAAAACTTATTTTCCTTGTGTTCATATTGGTGTTTGTAACAACTTCTTCTACTAAACCTAAGTGAAATAACTAGTTATGATGAATATATATATTATATATACTATTATTAGTATTTATAATCTAAAAAAGATATAAAGATTAGTTATTTGTGTAAATTTATTGAAGAGATATATAGATCCATGGCTTAGATGTATGGATCTATGTTTAGAACACACAAATTTGATGAATAGTGGAGTAGATCTAAGATTTTAATATAAATTACGAAATTAGATGAAATGGAGATTTGTGTTCAAAATAGATGATAATAGGAGAAATAGAGGTTGGAAATTAATGAAAATGGAAGACAATATATTTATTTACCTTGTTCTAGCAGATCTTCAGCTCCAAATGACAAATCACCATTTTCTCACCAAACAACAACAGCAGCAAATGACGCTCGGTTTCGCCGGTTTCGCCCGGGTACCGCTAGTTAAGATGGGAAAATAGCACTGGACACCCTCGAAATCTGACGAATTCGGCGAAACCATCGAAACTTGGCAAAATTTCGATTTTATTTCGCGAAATGCGACGGTTTCGATACAGTCGCATGGTTTCGTATTTTATTTCGCCGAAACCTTATTCCTTGGCCAGGAGCAAGACCCCCCAAGAGAACGGTGGAGCGGCGAGTCCCCACCCCGGATCAAGCCCGAGTCACACGGTCAGATCCTTGTCCCGATGATGAACCAGACACGGGGTAGAAGCCCGCAAGGTTCTAGCAACATCACCACCGGGGAGCCAACTACGATCCCACCAAGGAACAGCAACTGCCACAGCAACGACGCAGCTAGGCCCTGCAACGCTAGCACCGGGACTGGTGGAGGCCCAAAGGGTCGAGGATCTGCAACAAAAAAAGGCATGGAGTGCCCGGAGCCAAGAGCAGGCTCGACGCCGCATGAGAACCGGCTGACGAGAGCGAGCAGCTGGCCACCAGCAGAACCACCAGGGGACACAGAGAGGCCAAGGAGGTGGGATAGAGGGTGGGGAGGGAAGGAAGGGAAGCGGATCGGGGTGGGGAAAGGCCAAGAGGAGGGCACACCCGCAAGGAACGACGTCCCTCCCCCCAGCGGGGGAAACCCTAGAGAGAAGTGCGAGCTCTCGTTCTAGAGAGAGAGAGCGGGGAAAACCCTCCTTCCCAGTTTGTTAGACTCTTACGAACTTGCACCTTATGAACTTTTATATATCTACATTTCGGTTATACAGTTGTACTAAAATTATTGAAAAACCCAGCAATAACCAAGTCACATAAATTAATATTCATATCAATAGATTAGCCAGCTGTAAATATGTAAATTTTTGTATTTATTTAAGTTTAACAGACTTATAAAATAGAAGAGCATCATGTTACTGATTTACATGTAACTATTGAATAGTATTACTTATCTAATGAACTCAACATTCAATTACCGACAATTTTAGGACACATGTGTAATGTATTACATCATATAATTATCCAAATTGAATATAATAGTATACACATATTCTAGTTTGTGTAACGTAGATTGTATTTTTATATATTTATAGTGCTCATAGTACTCGTGCATACCTTTACATGGCACTTCCATATTACTAACATAGAAGTAACTCATATACGGTAGAATCAATATAGATCATGTTGGATATTATCAATCAGCGATAAAGTATTACATATGCAGACAACACCGGCACACAATTTAAGAATAGATAGGATAAGAACGCAATACTATGATTTGCGTCTTTTACCTTTACAGAAATCCATTTTTCTTTTTTATACATTTGTTGTTGGTCCATGATGGAGCTTGTTTTGATTAAGCAGTCGTAAGCAACGATTAAGCGGCCAACACAAAGTGGGATAAAGCGACGTGCATAGTGTCTGGCCGAGGTGAATTTTGCTGTAGATGTAAAAGAAAACAAATGTTTTTTCCCATACACGCGGTCAAATTTTGGGAACATGCTCTAACACTAGAGTTAATCAAATATATCTCATGCTCTCACCATTAACATGTTTCTTATTTTCTTTATATATACACATACACACACAAACATAAATACACACACACACACACATATATAGTTAGTTAGTTAGTTAGTTAGTTATAGTGAGTTAGACAGATTGCCTTAAATCGCCCGCTTAATGCCCGATTTTCCCAAATAATCTGCTGCTAAGAGGGGATAAAAAATCGCCCGCTTTAGCCCGTTTATTTGGAAAAACGCCCAGTTGAGCCCAAAAAAGGCCCAGAATTTACTGGACATGTTCCTAATCGACTTTTCTACCTATCTATATGTATGCTAAAGTCTGTACACCAAGTTATAATGCTTATATAGTTATACCCTGGCACATCAGCTGTCCCCTAAGCAGAATATGCAATAACCAACACTTCCTACAGTTCTTAATACTTATTAGCTGAGTTTAATTGCAGTCTGGTACTCAATTACCGTATTCAAGAACTTGTCACTTATTTATCTGAAGTTCATTCAGGAAGTCAATCCCATACATATGGTATCCACTATTAATGCTTCTATTATCTTCTATGTTCAGAGTTATTCTAGATGCTTATAGCATAATAGTCCTTTATCCCTTCTATTATCTTCTATGTTCACAGGAAGTACTTACACCATCATATCTAGTTTTCGGAGTACTTCACTTGTAACTTACCGCCTACTGGTTAATTACATAATTTCCCCTGTGCTTCCCTACCTGCAGAGCTAAGTGCAACTATAGGCACCCAGTGCATGATAGAATTTTCTTCAGGAGCTTGTAGACACCAAAGTATCTGTGGTACATCCATGATTAGGTGGTATGAAATAGATTTGATTTCTACACATCTAGTGAAAATTGAAGCTATTTTCTATTATCGATCTCTCTTTCTGGTTTAGTAAATGAATCTGGACAACGAATAGAAAATGACAATGTCACAGCTGTAACAGGCAGACATCCTCATTATATAACATAAGTAAATGCATGAAGATCCTTCCCAAACTTCTTTCTTGCATACATGAGTAAACAAGGGGTTATGAATGTTAAAAAAAACGTACTGAAGGAGTCCTCTGTGAGTCAGAAAGACCAAGGGTCGCCCTGATCTGTTCTATCCTCGCCCTTCTCTCTTTTCTACGTAAATTCTGTTTTTCACCTTTCAAAATAGCGACAGCATCCTCCACATCTAGTGTATTTGAAGTATCATGCTGCTTTTCAAAAAACAACAAATTAAAAAATATTTAGCCAAAAATAATCATTTTAAAAAAAAAAAAATTGAGACAATTACAGGTAGATGCATCCAAAATTCACAATATGCTCCATTTCCAAAATCTAAGCAAATACACTTTTCATTGCATGGGAAAAATTATTCAAGAAATCATATTGAGCTCAAAATTCATAGCATCATTCTCTACCTAAATGCAAAACAGTAGATGAATAAGATAATCTTGTTGACAAATCTGCGAGTATTTCGTAAAGCAACATAGCACATTTGTTTTTAGGAGTATGGCCAAGCTTGCAAAACCACGTTTGTGGTGTGGGGCTAAAGTTACAAGGTGGCATAAGTCACAAGACATATGGAAAACAGAATAGCACTAAACATCAACACTCCCCTACCAGCTGGAACATAGATATCATCGATGCAAGTCTTGATAGAAGATGGTGGAAAGATTTTTTTGTAATAGGTTTCCAGAAACTATCTGCTGGCCGAGTATGGAGTAGGAACAATATTGTGAGAATTCCTCTTGTAGAAATGAAGTGACGTGTGTTCTTTTTCCGTGTAATACATGGTTGTTTGGAATGAATTTAATCGCCTTACTGTCACAATATGTCGGTATGGATATTAAGATTCGGACGCCATCATGCTCCAGGAACCCATTTATCCAGAGGAATCCACATGTGCAAATTATAGCTTGACACTCAACCTCAAGTGTTAGATACGATGTTTAGAAAAGTGGTATGTGGTATGCGTTCGGCCAGGGTGCTACAGAGTATGTGCAGATTGCATGCGGATATACGGGGCATGTGGTTTTGGCGGCCAAGGTACGATGCAAAATGTGTATAACAGTGTTCCTTTTATAGGAGGTCGAGGTACAGTGCACCGCAAGTACATATAATTTTATGGTGTACCCAAAAAATGTCTCTAATAGCCTTCTCTAACAATACAATTATATGGTCATTGTTTTTAATTTTTTATTAATGTGTATGCTGCATTTTACAACATTACATGGGTTTAAATATTGTTATAAGTTCAAGAATATATGTTTATTTATATATCCATGCATAAATGTATATAAAAATTTAATAAACCATTTTTTTTTCAAAAAACATCTACTAAAACACATACATGACGCTCAAGTGGCTACAAGGCCTCGCATACCCGCCTCTCGCTTTGTGGTTTTCAAAACATTGGGTAAAATGCAATAGTAATGAAGATGGCAAGTGGTCCATGGAAAAACTACATTGACAAACTTTCAGATGGAGATGCCTGAAATAAGTGCAGAGATTGTGCGCCATAGAAATACGAAATATTTTCTGTAAGCCACTTGATAATAAAAGCAAAAGATAAAACTTCTTTAACGAAGGATGAAAAATGGAAAGGTGTCTGGAATTGTGGGCATGGTTTAAAATTTTTCTTTTTGACGCCGTTTTTTATGGCTCAAAATGAAAATTTTAAAAAACTTTAACGTTTACGCTCTTGTGGACACAAGATTTCGAAAAACAAACAAAAGGAATTAAGTGACGAGATTTTAACAAGACGGTCTACATACATGAATACACCTAATTGTGCAATAATATTATATGTTGGTATTGAGTGGGGCGGCTCCTACTTGTGTGAGTGAAAGATAGAAAACTGTTTCGATGAAGATTTTGACGACAATTTCAATAACATAATGAAGGAATTCGTTTACAGAACTTTCCAAGAAAAATCTAATACAACTTAGTTTAAAGAGCACCCTTCTCCCTACCAACTTCCAAAGCTCCACCATCAATCAAGCAACAAAGATCATCGTGTTACTAATCAATTTCAATTGATACTATATAGCTTCTTCTATAGGCAATCAAAAAGTGGAAATACTAAAATTATTCTCAGATTAGGTCAGAAATTATCCCAAAAATAGGTACAAATTACAAAAATTAGTTGATATCAACAGCTAATATATTGAATATATTAATTGAATCAATTTAACTATACATTGTTCCCATCAATAGTTGAAATTTGGAGTATATAACTTAACATCATAACAATTTTATAATTTATTTGTTTTTTCCATTTTGACAGTCTAAAAGAATATTCATTTTCTATTCGAAGAATTACATATTTATATTTTTTATTGAAATCATCTCATATAATTATTTAATTGTAAATGTAAAATTTATTAAGTATTACATGATATATATGAACACAACATCATAGAAACTTCAAAAAAAAACTCATTTTGGAAAAAAATTATCCATTATCTTTAGAAATAGGATAGATATCAAATTAGATTTGTAAAATAATAGTAGGTATATGTAACTTATAGAATAATTTCACAAATCCACAAGTTTCAGACTTTGAGTTTTAATCTATCACTAGCAACTTGCAATTTTGAAGTAATCTTTTAGATCTAGATAAGTGGACGAAATAGATGCAGATGTGAAGGAGAGAGAGTATCTACCTTAGATCCGAAGAAAGCTTCAAGAGCAAGAGAATGCAAAAAAAATCACCAAAGAAGTAACCTTCCAAGTGCAGCAGGCTTGGGGCCAGTTGAATCTCGAAATTGTGAACCCATTTTGAGCATCATTTAAAATTTCGAAAAAATGTTTATAAATTTTGCTCAAAATTTCGGTACCGATGACTAGTGGATACCGAAACGCAGGTACATCAGATTTGGTATGTCATTTTGAGAAACTTTGATGGCATTTCAACCAAATTTCGAAGTTTTTACGAAACTGGCTATATTTCGATGAAAAAAGGCTCATCTTGTCCCCGATTGGCAAAACACAACAGAAACGTAAGTTATATTTTGAAAAACGGGGTACCATGTTTGTAGATTTTACTAGGTAACACATCGGCCTTTTTTGGGGCAATATAAGTTATGTTTCTTCTCTTCCTAGCCTAATTCTACCTCTCTCCTATTTCTTCCGCTTCTATGAATATCTGCAAAGGAAATATTCAAAATTGGGTTCGAGATTTGCATCTATGGCTATGATGACACGCTTTCATTTATGAGGTCACATGATTTGTAATGATAGAACGCAAAATTAGCATGGGCACTGAGATATTTTGTATGTCATTACCAACCACACCTCTGACTACGTAGTTACCTCCTCTAGGTTGTAGCAACAAAAGTACATGACCAAGAGTAATGGTTGAGTTTATACAAAAGTATGCATTTTGTTACTAGTAGGCATAGAGAAAACGCAATGAGACACATATATACTTGTATAAAACAAAATAAATTGGAGGAAAAAATCACTCAACTCATCTACAACCAACAAGGATGATAAAAACCGGCATGGCTCACAAGCTACAATTAGGTACATAAACCATGGTTAGCTTCCTCAATACTCACATATCCCTGCGACGCTGCTTTTGTACTGTCTTATCATCCTACCTAGAGGTCCTACCATCCTAGACCATATTATGTTTGCAAAATTTGTGTCTTTAAGTCTATATATTGTGCTTGAAAACTACAATGACTTAATTCATTCCTTTTCACCATTGAATTCAATGTTGAAATCCCCATTGAAATAGTTCATCTTCCTTCACTCCTACATGAGCAACCCCCAACATATCCAATATGAAATATTATTACATATTTGAGTAGATCTAAACTAATAGATTGTTTTAGTAAAATTTTATCAAATAATCCGTTCATTCGGCCGTCAAAATGGTAGGAACACAAATGTCAAAATTTCCGCTGAAATTTCTATTTCTATGGCCACCAAAATGGCATCGAATCAGGCATTTTCTTCCTTGATTTTGGGTGTGTTTCGCAAAATACAATCCCAAACTGGGTTTTTCCATCGAAATTGTTGTGTTTTGTCAAAATTTTGCCCCCCTTGGCCATATAATCAAATTTTTACTTACCTGTTCTTGGAGAGCGTCATTTCTCTGTCTGGTACCGTCAGAATCGGGATTTCGTCAGAATTTCATGATTTCGACCTAAACTATAAACCATTCTTTTGGGCCAAACAATAATTGTATTAATGTATGGAAAGAGAATTAGAGAAAAGAAATTGAGGCTAAAATCTATCTGTACTAGGATTTTGAGAATAGGAAAATGCTTGATGAGTGAGAAACGATATTGTTGTTTCCATTTACAAACGCAAGGGTGTCAAATTCTTTAATAAGATAATCAAGCCAAGTACTCTCATATGTGGTGCATGAGGCCGCATATGCAGTTTGAATACCTCTCCAAATTGCATATGGCTACTACATATGCGGCCATGTGGCACATATGCGGCAACTTTTTGCATAGAGACTCTGTGTTTTGTGAAATATCTTTTAAATTATTTAGTAAACTACTTATACACACAAGCGCACACACACACTATATATATAACATACAATACATGCAAGGAACAAGGTGACCGATACCGACGCCGTTTCGACAGCTTGGAAATAGGTATTTATCGATATACCGACGGAAATACCGACAGATGCAATCCTGGCCGTTTCGACGCCAAAATGAACGAATTAATTTATGAAATTTTACAGGTGTAATCTCTACACCTAAATGCATCATTTAATGCAATAAAATTCTATATTGGGTGTGGGGGAGGGGGTGCATCATGGGGGAGGTAAGGAATCTGTCCTGTTTTGTTGGGATTTTGATGAAGGATTTCGATGACAAAATGTAGGAATTAAGATATGAAATTTTACTAGCACAAACCACACACTTAAATACACACAATTATGCAATAATATACAATTTACACATGAATAACATATCTACTTACAACTCACATCAGTTGTATGTTGAGTGGCGCGTTGGTTCTCCACACAGTAATGAGTTGATATTACTGAGATATTGCGGCCATGACATGCACATCCTATAAAGGTGGTTGTATGTAGTCACATGCTCCTCATACACATCATTATTGACAAATTGTATGAAGTTCCATGTTGCTCATTCATGTGCGATATTGTATAAGTGTATAATACTCCTTTGTATTATATTCACATTACTCTTTAGTAAAGCATCTTCCACTAAACATAAAAAAGTAACTAATTATATCAATACAAATTGTAATATGCTTAGATAGATTGTATGATAATAGTAATTAATAGTGTTGTAAGTAGGTAGATCTAGTGATAATACTGTAGATCTATATAATATACTTATAGATGAATGTATAGTTCGCGTAAACATATAAAAATTGGAGTAACACTAGGCTTTGGTGGTAAAAAACACTTTTTTTAGGTGAAAGTGGAAGAAAAAAATAGGAAAAAGAGATGGAGAGGTTGCTAATGGTAGAAATGAAAGAGATTAGTTATAATTACCTTGATTTGGGTTGGTATTAGCTCCAATCGCCAAAAATCGTCCAAATGCACCTTCTTTTCTCCTCCCAATAAGTAACTACAGTCATTCTCGCAAAAAACGGTATACCCATCGGTATACCGCCGGTTTCGGTCGGTACAGTGAAGTTAGCAGTGCATTTTGCACCGAAATCATCGAAACATGGCGGTATTGGCGGTATACATGTCGGTATATCGGTATTTGCGATCCTATCGGTACGCACGCACGTTTCGGTATTGGTACGCGTCGGTATCGGTATTTCGGTCGAAATACCTCCGGTACCGGCGAAACTTCATTCCTTGAATACATGTATACTTATATGTTTACATATTAATACATATAATTGTAATATTTGAGTTTTAATATATAATATTATGCTCATATGTGATTAATTTATTATAAAAGTTCAGAACCACATACACATATGCCCCATATATGCACCCACATTCAGCATATGCTCTAGGCAGTATCCCAACCAAATGCATATTGCATACTGCTTTTCAAGATATTGAATTAAGCTTATGATTTACTCTAGAGCTTTAGGAGAGGATTAAGGATTGTAGATTTAGATCTTTAGCGCATATACCAGGCAGCTGAGTTTGTTACATGACCGAGAAATCAACTATGGAAGCCAAATTCACGATAAGGAGGCTTCAGCTAAAGTACACTGAAAATATAAGGGATATTTTCCATGGTTTTCATCGAATTAGAAAAGGCTTTTAAACAAGAACCAAGGTAATGATTTGGTGGGTTTTAATGAAAAAGGGGTCCCTATCCAATATATTGACCCAACTAAAGTCATTTTGATAGCTCAACTGCCATAGTCGAGACTACAAGTGACACGTCAATATTCATACAATAATTAAAGGTAAATGAAAGATAGACTTCGGATTCACATCTATTTGTTTTGCTACATTTGTTGAATTTGTAGAACATGTTAACGAACATTTATGAAAGCTCAACTACCAAAGGCGTCCAAGATGTGACACAACAATATTTTTATAACAATTACAGTACATGAAAGCGGAATTCTGAGAGTTGATTAAACATGTTTGTGAAAACATCCATGTTATATGCTATTTATTGAGATTCACGCCTACATTGTTACATTAAGTTATGTTTAAGTCTAGGTTATCGTTCCCTTTTGTATCTTATATTTAGTCCCAAATTGTGTAACAAGGGCTTTCCTGTATATCTTGCTCCTATAAGTAAAACGAGATTTGATAATAATAAGGTATCAATTTTCCAATTTAACTTATTAGGTAGCTAGGGAGATTCTCTGTCACCGTGCCTCTATTGCTGCCACAGTTATTGCCTCCCTCCTCTTCATCTCCTAGTCGCCACCGTCTTGTCTTTTGCTGCATCTTCTGGGCCACACCGTGACTCTCCTCCATTTCCTCTTCTCTTTTGGATTACAGTCCTCACAAGAACCTGCACCAAAGGATTGTGCTTTGGGAAGATACATGGCACCACAATAGTTGGTCCACATGCCATTCTATTACGACATCTGCCGCTATTGAGATTGAATATCATTCACCTCCTGCTATTGTTCCTACTTTCATCTCTAGGAAGATCATTTGCTTGTCACGAAACTACTACTTGCACATTGTGTCTATCATGTGCACGACGTGTGATTGCTCTAGCTAATGACATTCTGCCTTGACTTCCACATTGTGTGCAATCACTCCTTAAGACGGTACTCTACCCTGATTTCGCACATGTACATTTACACACCTCGTACCATTAGTACTGTTCAACCAACACAACGTGTGGATATCACACACGGCGTGCAGCAACGACTGCAGTTTCTACCTTGACAATTACATGTGTGCATCTCTCCACGCGACATGTTCTAGTATTGCTGACTATTTTTGCACGCACCATGCATTTCTATCACAGGTGTGTGATATGAGCCTAGCTACATGCAGGTATGAATGACAGTCTGCCATCTTTAGACTACAAGTTCTTACACTTAGTGTTGTTTTTTGGGGTTTTCTCACGACATTTACATCTGAAATTATGGACGGTCACCCCAAGTATCTGAAATTATGCCTCCGTCAGCCTTGCTTGACATTTGATCCTTTCCATGTCTTGATAATGTGTATGGAAAACTCTGATAGGATTGTGCCTTTCTCCACTATTTAACCTCTTGCTTTAGTTGTGTATGGCCGTGGATATGGTTGCGATTGAGGATGGCGGGATCCCTAGTGTCACAAGTCCCAACTACTGTTAGAGTTCCTAGAGTTGAATGGGATGTTCGTAACAGTTCACGCTACTATAAATTTTTGTAAGCGCACCCACAACAATTGAGCTAAGTGTTTGAACTTGAAGAAACATGAAAAAAACGAATGGTCGAATCAAGCTTCCAAGACAATTATTCCTGCTGACACAACTACTTCTACCACCTATTTAGCAATTGGTGACTCATTTTTGCGTTAATCTAGAGTGATTGATCAAATATGCGTCTATGAATTTTGCACAAGCCAACATTGCACAGTATTCATCAGTGTCTTAATGTTTCTTCTACTCAGTAGATTCTTGTCTTCTTGATTTAAGGGCCACAATTCACATGACACAGAGTAAAAGAGTGTTTTATTTACCCAGACATTAGATGAGATGAGGGTTCTATTTTTGTTGTTTCTAGTATGGAAGATGTCTAATCATCCGACATCTCTTTAGTATGTCCAATTTCTTTTGAATTTTCCTCTAAACATAGTCTCTAATAGTAAATTTACCAAGACTTTTAAATTATAGTGTCACCTTATATCCTTCCCATTGCTGTATAGGCGGTCAGGCGTTCCCAGACAGCCTAGGCACCCAGGCGGAGGCCCAAGCGTTTTTATATAATTTTTATTTTAACAGATATATGTAAAAAATCTGAAAAATACAATCCTTACACATAAATATACATGATAAATATGCAATCAATGTGTTAGCATTGTATGAAGAAAGCAACAAAATCATTGAATATGGATTGAATTGTTGCAGCTTTACCTAAACAAAACCTAAACTAGAACTGATTGGCCCTAATTTGAACTCGTTTGATCCAAATTTGACCTATTTTACCCTAATTTTTGCCTAAACCAGATCTAACTTTGTACACCATGACCTAATGAATCCCAATTTCCATAAATTTTTCATATATTCACCTAAATGAGACAAAATTTGGCCAAATAAGACCCAGTCATCCGAATTAGAACAATTTCACCCAAATCATACTTGTTTCCCCTAAATTAGACCTAATGTGCCCAATTTTGACATGATTTGGCCTTAATAAAACCTAATTTTGTTTATTATGATCCAATCAGACCTAATTTCCCCAAATTTTCCCTATATTGACCTAAACAATATCTAATTTGGCCACATTAGATCTAATCTCACCATATCAGACCATTTCCCCAAAATCAGACTTGCTTTCCCAAATCAGACCTAATCTGCTCAAATTTGACATAATTTGGCCTAAAATCAAACCTAAATTGCATAACATGACCAAATCAAACCTAACTAACCCTAAATTTCCCTATGTTGATCTAAACGAGGCCTCACATGACCAAATCAGATCTAATTCCCCCAAATCAGATCTATTTACCCTAAATTGACCCTGTTTGGGATAAATCAGACCCAATTTAACCATAAAATGACTCAATTTGATCAAATTCAGATCTAATTTATGCTAAACTAGCCTTAAAATTGGCTAAATTTGGGCCTCAAAAGGCCTTAGGCAACAACTTAGGTCAATTAGGGGTTGGGCACCTAGTTTGAGGCGGGCTGGCTTAAGCCTTGACGCCCAGGCGAGCGCATGTGCAACACAAATCCTTCCTTTGTTGATGTGCACGATCTAAAGGTGAGGGAATCAATTGGTGGGGGATATGAAGGCGGTGATGGATTGCATTATCTAGTAGTATCACCAAATTATTTGGCCCTTGCATCTCAATCTTCCACTACTCTTCTCCCATTCATAATTAACAAGGCACGGGCCTAGGTGGCCGCCTAGGCAGCAAGGCACCCCGGGGGTGCGTGATGCCTAATTTTTCGTCTTATGTTACTTTTTTTCAGTATATGGCATATTTATGGGGTTTGATGGTCTATTATCTTGTTCAAATGTTCAAAACGTATATTGTTGTCTATTGTATGTGTCAATTATCATTTTATTTTAGAATTATTTATCTTAATACATATTTACCAATTTCAACTTCTATACATAACTGCTTTGAATTCAGATTCTGATTTAGGGGCTGCAGTATCAGGATATTTGCTATAGATAAATCTTTCTATCTTTATTGATTCTCTAATCACTTACATTGTGTAGTATTACTCTTCTTGTTTTGGCAATATTAATTAATATTATCAAAAATGTAATTATTATGTTCTATTACCATAAACATATGTAAATTAGTGGATAAACCAAAATTTATGGATTTATCTACACATTATATATATATATATATATATATATATAAAGGGGAAAATGTTCTGGATATCATTACACATATATAGGTAAAATATAACATATATATGAAAGGGGAAATGTTATGAGAACCATAACAGATGAATAAAATGTACAAAATATATTTTCTTAAAGCCACCTAGGCGCAAATCGCCCATCCCTGGAGCCGTAACAAGTATGCTCATAGTGGCATCTACAACTTGGTCATCCTTCTCTAGAAAAGTTAAATGTTTGTTTCATAGTCTTGACTCTAGATTTTTTAAGCGGCAATGTTGACAACCAGGACTTCAAAGGTTCACTTCCTAATTGCCACTACTATAGAAGTTTGATCAGATTAATGTGGTTCACTCTTATGTTTGGGGCCCGAGTCGTATACCTACTCGTTGCAGAGTAAGGTATATTATGATTTATATAGATGATCGGGCACATGCAACTGTTACTTTTTACATGAAAGTGTATATCACTGTCACTAGTTTTTCATTGAAGTTTGCACTCAATTCTATATAAACCCTATAATCCTCAACCTGACAATGATCTTGAATATATGAAACATGGATTTCAGACTATATGTACCTCTCCAGGAATCCTACATCAAATTTTGTGTGCCTATAGACCACATCAATGGCATTCTTGAACATAAAAAAGAAACACCCTCATGATTTCGCCCGGACTCGCATTGAACGTAGGTCCCTAAAACTCACTGGGCAGAAGCTATTATGACTATCTAGTATCTTATCAATTCAATGCTTTCATCGTACTCAAAGATGTTGTTTGCTACAACTTGTTTTACCCACATGAAACAACTTACAACTTTCCACCCAAGATATTAGATTGCATCTACTTAGTTCATGATTATCATTTGAATATTGATAAGCCCTCCCCTCATGCTATTCGATGATGTTTCCTTCATTATTCCTAAACTAGGAAGGTTACAAATGTTTAATTGCACCACACGTATGTCAATGTGGATAACCCCATATCCCTCTCCTCAATTTAAGAAAGTCTCACCACCAGAGTATAATATCCCTTTACCTCTTCTTGTATTTTGGTCAATTGAATGTTATGCTAAAATGACTCTACTCATGTATCCACTTCTTTTCTTTGTGTTTATGACATAAACTTTATGCACACCAAAGGAAACTCAGACTACCCAAAGTATCTCCCACTATTGAGCTACCTCAGTCTATCGGACTATGAATAGCAAGTGAAGAAGCAAAATGTTCAACACTTGATTGACACAATGCAATGTGTAAGGACGTGCAGCCACGTGCGAAATATTCTATATTCTGCTTGACATGTCCCTTCTAAAAATTTTATTAATTGTTCTATGGTGAAGTCTACTATGATTGTCACCTCTATTAATATTATACACCACCCCACAATGTCTCAAAAGAGCTTAGTGTTCCAAGTTGAAAAGTTTCCATGGACAAGAAAATGCATGTCTTAACCTCTCGACAAACGTGGGTGCTTACCATTTTGCCTCCATCACGTATAGAAATAATATGTTGTTGGATATTCACCATTAAGTACCTTCTTAATGGTTCTATTGGAGGTTGCAAGCACGTTTTGTTTCAAAAGGTACACTTAAGAATCAGGAATGGATGTCAATATCACGTTTTCACACGCTGCACAACTTAATTCTCTGTGCATTTTACATTCTATGGTTATTAATCGAGACTGGTCTCTTCACTGACTTGATGCCAACAATGTGTTTTTATATATTTGACTTACAAGAAATAGTTTATTTGGAGCAACCTCTCGGATTCCAAACTAAGGGAAAGTTCAAAAAGTATGTAAGGTTTGAAAAGGCCATATATGCAATCAAACATAATCCAAGTTTGGTTTGATATATTATCTCATACGTTGAGTGTATTCGGCTTCACTCGATCTCATGTTGACCAGTCGATACATACAAAGAATGCCTTTGCAAGACTTTAAATTATTACCATGTGCAGATGATATTATTATCTATGGGAGCGACACATCAGGGATCCACAAAAATAAACAAATTTATTGCGCCACTTTGTCACCAAGGATCTAAGAAAACATCGGTACACCTTGGAATAGAGGTAGCCCACAACAAGAGCCGGTTGTCCTTATCTCATTGTAAGTACACATTGGATCCATTAGAAGAAACTGGAATGCTAAGTTGCCGACCAACTATTTCACCGATGGATCAAACCCACTGAGTTTATGACTCGTCGACTTTATTGGAAGTTAAGCTTTGCTACAAGAGATTGGTCGGGAGGCTCTTATACCTAGCCATCACACAAGCAGATATTTCTTTTGCAGAATGAATCCTTAGCAAGATTATGGATGCTCCTTGCCAATGCCATCTTAATGCTACCCATCTAGTCCTCCGATATCTTAAAGGTGTGACGAAATAAGATATATTTTACAAGGGAAAAAATCCCTTGAAAGTTAAATGATTCTCAAATGTTGATTATGCAGGCAGCCTTTCTAATAGGAGATCTACCTAAGGTTAATGTGTGTTTCTTTAGGAGAACGTCATGACTTATAGAAGTAAATGGCTAAACGTGGCTGCCAAGTTCAGTGCCAAAGCAGAACACAAAGCTATGGCCTAAATTGCATGTGAATTATTATAGGTTGGGGCACTGTTGCCAGACTTTGTCAATTCCTATGCAACTAGGCTGCTACCTTTATTGCAAGAAATCCTACATTCCATGACAGAACCAAGGATATTGAGGTGAACTGATATCATATACTAGATGTTGTCATGGACAACACAATTGATACTCTTCGTTTTGTAAAGATTAGGCTCATAACTTGACAAAAGTCCTCAAGGAGTGTATTTAATACTTATGTAACAAGCTGGCGATGTTTAACATATATGTTCGAGCTTGAGGGGGGGCATTGAGATACATAGGCTATATTATTATGTTTAGTTGTGTTTTAAGAATGGTTGTGTTTCCTTTTGTTTATTTATATTTAGCCCCGCATTGTTTTTCAAGGATTTGCCCAACTATCCTAATCCTATAAATAAAATCAATTTTTGACATTTTTAACGTATTAAGCTTTTCCCTTTTAACCTAATACTATTCATTGATAATATTGTGTAGGTCGACTATACTGAAGACGAAGCTAATCACTCACTATATCTATGAAGAGATGCCTATGAATCTAAGATTTTAAGATTAGTACAAACACATGTAATGTGCATCGCAATTTCAATAATCTTCAAAGTCTAGAAGAAGTTGCATTCAAATTGGATGGAGTAGATATCCCAGAATGTAGCAAGTATTGTTACTTGGGGGTTCTACATTCATATCGAATGTGAAGGGAGCGTGTCTCTCATAGGATCAATGTAGGGTGGATAGAATAGTGTCATAGAATACAGTCACCGCAAAATTCCATTCAAATTGCCTACATATCTTCATTAAAACAAATCGAAGATGGACACTGTTCTTTCCCTGCTGCAGATTCAGAGAAGACTGTCAAGGATTCATACAGGACTCTGTGAATAGAAAAAATATCAGCCAGCATACCCTTGTAGAAATAAATTAGTGTTTACTAATACAAAAGTTACAATTAATAATTCCAATCTGAAATCAACTGCAATGTACAACAAGAGATGACCAGGGTTACAGGGAGCTGACAATTTCACACCA
This sequence comes from Alisma plantago-aquatica, assembly GCA_963693085.1. Taxonomy (NCBI): domain Eukaryota; kingdom Viridiplantae; phylum Streptophyta; class Magnoliopsida; order Alismatales; family Alismataceae; genus Alisma; species Alisma plantago-aquatica. The sequence goes on from OY856410.1 coordinate 1,109,062,721, forward strand.
TAATATATTAGCTAATAAATAAGAGTTCGAATTTCAGGAAAACTAGCTGCAGTTCCCACCATTCAGCTCTTCAAAACCAACTAGAAATATCAAGATATGATATCAAAACCATATGTTATGTCCATTCCATATTCTGGGCTAAATTCATAAAAATTAATCTAGTGGACTATTAAACACAATATCATGTTTGAAAGTATCATTTAATGGTGTCCACATGCTGCTAGGAGCAATGAATATTTGGAGAAAGCATTGTATAAGGGATAAATATGTCACTTGCTGACAACCGCCAAACACTTCTTTTTTCCTATTTCAGAATACTTCTGGGTTTGATCATTATATGATCAATGTAATTGTTATTCTGTAATACAGAAGCTATTCTAAACATAACCAGTCAGCAGAAAAACTGTTGTGCAGACATTTAAAAATATTATCTAATAATCTAAATAATAATTGTGAAGAGGGGAACCCAAAAATACTGAGTAAATCTAGTTTAGCATTTTTGATGTTATATACCTCCTTGTCACCATCCTCCATCTCACTTCCGCTACCACTTTCTTCATCTTCATCCTCGTCTCCATCCTCATCTTCATCCTCGTCCTCGTCATCGTCGTCCTCTGAAACTTCTAACCATTCAGATGCAGAAGCCTGGTTGATATGAATCAAAGTCATTGCATACATCAAATTATTGTCATACCCGATATACATGTATGGCCACCAAACTATGAGAGACAACTTCCATTTGAAATAACAAAGCAAATAAAATACTCGAGTATAATAAATCAATCAGAGAAAGGAAATTTACCCACCGGTATGATGCACTTCCATTCATCCAGTTTACTGAGATTAAGAGTATACAGATCATCAAGTGTTATTTCTCGGTCTTTGACTTCCATCATACCTCCGTACAGGTATAATAAATCCTTTCCAGCGACCATACAAGCATTGATACGTCCACAGGGTTTTGATTCCTATTAGTGGACACCGATATTGATTAGTTTATGATTAAGTGGAATTCCAGATATGTGTTAGCCAGAACCATATATAAACCAGCCTCAGATATCCATACCTGGGAATCAGATGCAGAATTTATTTCTTGTTCTTGTGCCTCCGAGAGACCATCATCATTTATGATAAGATTTTCTTTCACAGCAGCAGAAACTTCAAGTACACCGATGTTTTCATTAGTGCTATCATCCACAATATTATTGTCGATGCTATCATCAGAATTCTGTGACTCATTGCATGCTTCTTTACTATCAATGGCCAAATTATCCCCTTGCTCCACCTTCTTAGACCCTTTCAACTTCAAGAAAACACAAAAAATTACATACTAAATAAAAATGGATTTCACAGAATAAACTTATGAATTCCCAGAAGAACCACACAATAATAGGCAAAATCGCCATGGCTAATAGAGGGGACAAAAGAGTGCACAGCCTACTGTTACACTTACACCACAGATATCAGAGGAGTGCACAGCCTACTGTTACACTAATTCTAAGGTGGTGCGGTCATCCTTTTCCCATTGTTCTGCAACCCTATCAACTAGTTCAACATTTAATAATAATATACTACAAGCATTGAGTGTGAGTGGTGGTGGGAAGCAAACCGCAACCCACAAGCTTTCCTATTGGAGAAAATAGGGTGGAAATTGAACTAGAAGCTTCGATATAGTTATATATCTTTGTTAAATAAATGTTGGTAAAGGGTATGGATAATGTCCATAACTTACCCTCCCCTTTTAATGTGGCGAGGAAATGGGGAAGGGTAAACGGAGAATGGGTAACAAAAACCTTTACCTTACCCTATAGGGTATAGATAAAGGGTAAACGGGTAACACCCTCCCCATTGACACCCCTAGATGTTGGATTGGGTTAGGACACATCTTAAGGGGGTCACAGTACATGTTAAAAACTTAACATTGTTAACTTAAAAGGTTTAATGTAAAAATATTGTGAAAGTTTGTGAAAAGTGTTATATACTTGAATAGTATGGAAAAGTCGTTCACCCACATTTTGATGAGGAAATACATTTAGCCGTCGATGGTATCGACTTCACTGAGACAAAATCTTCTGTAAATGTTCAGGGATCTCGCGAGTATCGACATCCCAGTCGATACTATCGATCCCGAGCTGGCTTTTTCTTCGGCGTTACTGATGGTAGGTCGATAGCATCGACGAGGCCGTCGATGGTATCGACTCAGAAAATTTTCTGCAGTTGCCTACATGTACTCATGTCGCTACCATCGACATCGTGGTCGATGGTATCGACTCTGACTCAGCCGTGCACACTGAACAAACAATCAAGGTATCATTTTTACACTAAAATGAAATTAAACCAAACTACTTTGTAAATGTGAAAGAAAATGGACGAACTACAATTTAAAACTACCGATGGTTGGGTTGCCTCCCAACAAGCGCCCTTCTTTAATGTCTTAGGCTAAACAAAATCACACTCATCAACTTGGAGCCTCGGGGAGTGTTCCTAGGGGATCACTCGACAGTTTAAACTCCACTCTATCTTGGCCAATCCCTAATGTCAAGGTACCTCTCCCGATAGCTGTGATAACATCTGTCGTCGCTTGAAACGGCCTTCCCAGTAGCATCTCACAACCCTTTAGCTGTGGCATGTCCATGACAATGAAATCCACCGGAAAGATAAACCTGTCAACTTTGACAAGTACATCCTCACACACTCCATATGGCTTCACAATAGACCCATCCGCCAACTCAATAGTCATGGCAGATTTCTTTAGTGTCTTCAATCCAAGCTTTTGAAACGTGGACAGTGGCATAAGATTAAAGGAACATGCTCTTGATATCGTCCAGATAGAAAGGGAATTGTTTATTCAGTGAGTAAAACAGGTTACAGGATAGTCTCTAATATAGCTAATGAGAGTAGAGACATAAGTACAAGTGAGCAATATGGGACTAAAAATAAGACAGTAAAACGACAAGTAAATAACACAGTAACATAGTATATCTATAAAAAGCTTATGGAAGTAATTTCTCCATTGATTTTTTATATCATCATCCTTTACCAGCACTCTACCATCTTCATTCTTGATGCATTTTACTTGACTCAAGTCTCTTCCTTTCCTTTCTCTTACACGAGCCATTTTATATGTGACAGAGTCAGGGTTTTCAGAAAGCTCAGGGTTGCACAATGTGTGCACCCTCATATATATAATACTGAGAGAATTACAGAGAGGTCCATATATAAAAGAGAAATAACAAAACAAATAACAGGCTATGTAAAACAGGAAATATATAATGTAACACTCCCCCTCAAGTTGGAGCATAGATGTCAATCATGCCCAACTTGTCCATCAGTGTGCAGAATTGTTTCTTAGCCAGCAACTTGATCTTCTGACTTCGTGAATGGCGTGCATATCTTGCCAGCAAGAATAGATTCTCTGATGAAGTGGCAGTCAACTTCAATGTGTTTGGTACGCTCATGATAGACAGGATTATTTGCAATGAAGATGGCATCTCTGTTATCACAGTGCATAGGAATGGCCGAAGACGACTCAATCCCAAACTCTTCCAGAAGAGAACGCACCCACAGTAACTCACAGGCAGTATGGGTCATGGCCCTGTACTCAGCTTCAGCACTAGATCTAGCAACTACATTCTGTTTCTTGCTCCTCCAGGTAACAAGATTGCCACCTACAAACGTCCAGTAACCGGAGGTAGATTTTCTATCAACTTTGTTGCCTGCATAATCAGAATCAGAATACCCTTCAAGTACACAGTGCCCATTCTTTTTATAATGAAGTCCCTTGCCAGGCGACTTTTTTAAGTATCTCAGAATATTACATACAGCATCCCAGTGACACTGTTTGGGTTTGTCAAGGTACCTGCTAAGAAGACCCACTGCAGTAGCAATATCAGGACGAGTAAGTCAAATAAATCAATTTACCAATCAACCTCCTGAATTTTTTATGATCAGCAAACACAGAAGAGGAATCATCATCCCAATTCACATTGGGATCTAGAGGAGTATCTGCAGGTCTTGCTCCAAGCATACCAGTCTCCTGCAGAATATCAAGAACATACTTTCTCTGAGAAATCACCAGGGCATTAGAGTTTCTAGAGACTTCGATGCCAAGAAAATACTGAAGTCTGCCCAAATCTTTTGTAGCAAAGTGCTTGCCCAGATGATCTTTGGTAGCCTGAATACCAAGAGAGTCGCTGCCAGAAATAATAATGTCATCAACATATACAATCAGAACAGTAATACCTGCTGAAGTCTTTTTTGTGAACACAGAGTGGTCAACCTGTGACCTCAGAAAACCAAAATCAATCATGATCCTGCTAAGCTTATCAAACCAGGCACGAGGACTCCGCTTGAGCCCATAGATAGACTTCTTAAGCCTGCATACTTTGTGAGACTCCCCCTAAGCAACAAACCCAGGAGGTTGCTCCATATACACCTCTTCCTGCAAGTCACCATACAGAAAAGCATTCTTCACATCAAGCTGCAGAAGAGGCCAGTTCAGATTCACAGCAACAGATAGGAGAATCCTGACAGAGTTAAGACGAGCAACAGGAGAAAAAGTCTCAAGATAATCAATGCCATATGTTTGAGTATAGCCCTTTGCAACAAACTGTGCTTTCAACCTCTCAACCGTACCATCAGGTTGATATTTTACGACACATACCCACTTGCAGCCCACAGGCTTACACTGAGGAGGTGGATCTACTAGCTCCCAAGTGTTTCTGTCAGTAAGAGCAATCATTTCTTCTTTCATAGCAGATGTCCAGGCAGTACTTTTCAATGCATCCTGAACATTCTTAGGTACAGCCACTGCAGATAAAGCATATATAAAATTGCTAGATTGAGTATTCAGATGATCAGTAGATACAAACTGAGCAATGCCATGAGAAGTGCAGGAACGAGTACCCTTTCTGAGTGCAATAGGTATGTCAAGGTCAGAATGTACCTCAGGTGCAGCAGAACCTTCTAGAGGAGAAGATTGGTTGTTTGGGGGGGGGGGGGGGGGGTACTTGTGTAGAAGGTGCTCTATTCCTGCACTGATAAACAATAAGTGGAGGATCTTGATTTTCAATGTTCACAGTGTCAGTAATGTGAGGCACACAGTCAGAAATAATAGGCAAAATGTCTCCTGCTGAAGAATAATATGGTGTATCTTCAAAAAAGACAACATCACTACTAGTAAACCATTTCCTCGTACTGGGATTATAACACCTATAACCCTTTTGAGTTCTAGAATAGCCCAGAAAAATGCATTTAGCAGCTCGAGGAGACAACTTATCAAAAGAGGGTCCAAGTAAGATGACAAAGCAGGTACACCCAAAAATTCTAAGAGGCACAGCAAACAAAGAAGTCTCAGGCTGCAGAACCTGTATAGGAATCTTATTTCCAATAACAGATGATGGCATTCTATTAATCAGAAAACACGCAGTCAAAATAGCCTCAGGCCAATAGGAGCGGGGCACATGAGAATGCATCATGATAGTCCCGTCAACTTCTAATAAGTGTCTATTTTTCCGCTCAGCGACACCATTTTGTTGTGGGGTATAGACACATGAAGTTTGGTGTAGCGTACCAACAGATTTACAGAAAACCTCCACTTCTTGCTTAACAAATTCTAAAGCATTATCGGTGCGGAAAACTTTAACAGACAAACCAAACTGTGTTTTTATTTCAGCAAAAAAGTACTTGATAGTAGACAACACTTCGGACCTACTTTTTAATATAAACAACCAAGTAGTCCTAGAAAAGTCATCAATAAACAGAATGAAATACTTGTAACCAGACAAACTCGGTACATGGCATGGGCCCCAAACATCGGAGTGAACTAAATCAAAAATGTAGTTACTGCTCACAGTACTACGTCTAGGATACACAGTACGAGTTTGTTTTCCCAACTGACAAGATTCACACTGAAAATTACAACTACCAATATCAGAAACTAAATGACGCAACTTCTCTGACGATGGATGTCCCAGCCTGTAGTGCCACTGCAGTGCGGAAACAGAAGTCGATAAAACAGATACCACAGCAGCTTTCTCTGATCGCGGTAACTGGTCCAAGTAATATAGTCCATCAGCACCTTCATACCCCCCACCAATCTGTCCTCATGCGAAGGTCCTGAAAAACACATGAACCAGGAACAAATGTCAGGCTACATTTTAAACTTCGTAAAATTTTGCTGACTGATAACAAGTTCAAAGGAAATCTAGGCACATATAAGGCAGACTTGAGGCAAAACTGAGAAATAATGTCGCCTACTCCAAAAACTGAAGACTTTGAGCCATCAGCAAGCATAACAGATGATTTACGGGCAGGTTCAGATAGAGTTTTAAACAGAGATCTATTGCCAGATATATGTGCAGAGGCACCAGAATCTATCACCCATTTTTTATTACCAGAAGTAGAAGGTGAGGAGGAACTCAGGAATGCAGTATCATAACCAGAGTATGCAGCATGTGCTCCACTAGTAGAAGCAGCAGACGAAGCGCCAGTACGCTCAAGAAGAAGGTGTTCCACCTCAGCACGAATGTAGTCTGCGGTCGCTCCCGTAGTCTCTGGCACAGGCATCTGAGGAACACCCTCAGAAGCAGTAGAAGATGAATCTGCAGCAGCATTGGCCCAAACCGGTTTACCATACTTTTCCCAGCACTTTTTTTCAATATGGTTAGACCGGCCACAGAAGGTACACACATGTTGTCCTTACTGAGGACGCGCAACAGCAGGAGATGGGGCAGCAGGAGGAGCTCCTCGTCCAGCAACAGGTCCACATCCCCATCCTGTACCCAGGGGAGGACGGCCATCAGTGGAACGGCCACGACCACGGCCACGCCCGGCCCAAGCAGCCAGGGCAATCGAATCTCCGGTCTCAGTATGAGTTGGCGGTGTCGATGAAGAAAGGCGTTGGAGACGCTTGTATGCACCCTGCAGAGTAGGGAGCGGATCACTTGCCAAGATCTGATCCACAACACCAGTATAGGACTCTGGCAAGCCACTCAGAAACTATATCAGTTGTAGTTCCGCCCGTTGTTTCTGCATAGTCGCCAGATCAGTAGACAGCGGGTGATAAGTCTCCAACTCACCCCATAGGCCAGTAAAGGTGGAGAAGTAGTCTAAGATGTCAGATCCCGTGAATTGGAGTCGCCCCAGTTGCTTGGTTATGTCGAAGACCTTCTTGGGATTCTGACTGTGAGAGTAGGTACTGGCGAGCTGATCCCACATCAGCTTCGCCGTAGGTAGCCGAAGTAAAGTGACACTGATCTTCTCAACGGCGCTATTGAGAATCCATGTCATCACAGTCGAGTCGTCACAGACCCAATCATCAAAAGCAGCGACGTCCTTTGCATTCGCATTCTCTGCAGGGTGAGGCGGACCAGTATAAATCAGATGAGAGTACTTCCCTTGTGATTTGACATATATCACAAAGGAGCACACCCAAAGCTGGTAATTGCGCCCGTCAAGTTTAACAGTGGTAACTTGACGGCGCGAGTCTCGTCAGAAGTCATCTCCAGAAGACGCCATGAGGACAGGCAGGCACAGGCAGGCAGGTACAGGCAGGAGACGGGCTATGCCGTCAGACAGGCAAAAGTAGGCACAAAATTACCACGGACCTCTCACATACGAACTACACCTAAACGTAGTAGGAAACCCGGAGGCTGAAGCCTACACGGGCAGGCAGGCACAGACGAACATGAATTGAAAGTTGTCCCTCAGACGAACAACTCCATGATCTCCCCCTGAAGACGAAACTAGTCCAGATCTACAGGCGGCTCAATGGTCCTGTAGAAGACGGCCACCCGGCAGTGCACCTGTTGTGCGAACAACAACCAAAAAATTTGGTTATGGTGCTCAAGCACTAGCGGCACACCAAGCCAGGAGGCTAGACGGAGCCACAAGCGGGAGAGGACAAGTGGTGCGAGGAGGACAGACGGACCCTACGTGGGCGGCAGCCCTGCCTACGGCACGCTAGGCGGCGGCAGCCAGCTGTGCGGTCGCCGGCTGCCGGCGGGTTGCAGTCGGCGGCGGCCTACTGCTGCGGGCGGCGGGCGGGTGGGGGGCGGTGGAGAGGGAAGAAGAGAGAGAGAGAGAAGGGAGGGAGGGAGGGAGGGAAAGACGGCTAGGATTCGACCTGCTCTGATACCATGTGACAGAGTCAGGGTTTTCAGAAAGCTCAGGGTTGCACAATGTGTGCACCCTCATATATATAATACTGAGAGAATTACAGAGAGGTCTATATATAAAAGAGAAATAACAAAACAAATAATAGGCTATGTAAAACAGGAAATATATAATGTAACATTATAAATATCATTTTCCCTTTCTCTAGTGTCCAGCTTCGTATAAATATCATCAAAGTATCTAGACCTTGCCTCCTGAACAACCTTTTTCGCTTCTTTCTTTGCCTGCTTGTATCTCTGGAACGTTGCATCATCTCGAGATTTCGGCAAGCTCCTATAGATCTCCCTTTTCAGTTTAATAGCCCTCTGTACTTCATCATTCCACCGCCAAGTCTCTTTTTGTGGAGGCCCACAACCTTTGGACTCCCCCAAAACCTCTCCGGCAATTTTTGTTATGCAGGAGCTCATGTTATGCCACATAGTGTTGACATCAAACTCTTAAGTTTCAAGTTCCCTCCTTGATGAGTTTATCATGAAAGGTCAGTTTCTTTTCTCCTTTAAGATTCCACCACTTGATCCTGCTATCTAGATTTTTGTTATGCTTGCCTTTATTGATCTTCATGTTAATATCCAAAACCACCAACCTATGTTGGGTCGTGAGTTCTTGGCCAGGAATAACTTTACAGTCCTTGCATACTTTACGATCCTCCCGCCTTGTAAGGAGGTAATCAATTTGGCTACAATTGTGCCCACTCTTGAAAGTAATCTTATGAGATTCTCTTTTCTTGAAATGGGTGTTTGTCAAAATCATATTATATGCAACTGCAAAATCTAATATCCACTCTCCTCTGTTTCTGCTGCCATATCCAAAACCCCCATGAACTCTCTCATATCCATCATTGCTACTCCCCACATGGCCATTTAAATCACTCCCAATAATGATCTTCTCCTCTGTCGGTATTCCTTGCATCAATTCATCCATGTTATCCCAAAAATCCTTCTTAGCCTCCTCGCTAAGGCCAACTTGGGGGGCATAAGCGCTAATAATGTTAAACATCTTTCCCCCAAGAACGACCTTATTAGCTATGATTCTATCAACCATCCTAGTGACCTTGACAACATCATCCTTCAACATCTTATTAAAAATAACACCTACGCCATTTCTATGTTTATCAATGTCTATATACCAGATTTTCTTTCATGTGTCTCCAATCTCTCTACAACGTTCCCCTGTCCACTTAGTTTCCTGCAAGCAAGCTATATTGACTTTTCTTCTCATCATGGTATCTACTATCTCCAAAGATTTTCCTGTCAAAGAGCCAATATTCCAAGATCCAACTCTAATCTTTTTTTCTTGGACTTGCTTCTTTACCTGCCTTCGTCGAAAATGTTGCCCTTGCACATTTTTCACTACATCCGTGCAATGATGCGGCGGGACTAGCTTCTTTACCCACACCTGTCCAAGATGTGGAAAGCCTTGCACATTTTTCACTACATCCGGGCGATGATGCAGCGAGACTAAATTCTTTACCCACACTCGTCCAAGATGTGGAAACCCTTGCTTGTCCTTCAACACAACCGGGCGTTGTTGTGTCGAAACCCCTTACATATTTATCACTGCACTCGGGTGCCGATGCAGCGCGTCGCTAGGTAGGGACACTTCAACAAATTTTTTATAAGGATCCATGTCATAGAAAGAGTAGCAAAGTTTTTATGGCTGGCTGTCAACCTACCACCAACCCTCCTTTACCCGGGGCTTGGGACCGGCTACATTTGCACAAAATATGAAAACATCCATTAAAACTTAAGGTAAAAAAGGACCACGGACATCAATATGAACAAAATCATAAATTTCTTTTGCACATAAAAAACTTTTGTGAGGAAATGGAATTATACAATACTTACCTAATTGACAAAAGTCGAATTGAAGACTTTCTATACTAGATAAATACAGCTCAAGCCTTTTGAGTTTCTTCAAAGATGGTTGTGTGCAAGGTTGATGAAGCTGAAGCAACGAACCAGAAAGAGGAGCAGAATGTTTGAGTGTTATTAATGTAGTGTATAAGTCACCAACTCTTGAACCCGAACAAACCGTCTTCAAGTTTTGAGAATCTTGTAACTTCAAACCATGACTATCAAATGTTACATAACATCCAAAAGTGTCACAAGTTTAGCAACAGACATTAAGTTGATGCAAACATAATGCACATATTGCAATTTCAAACTTGGTGAAAGATTCACACTGTCACATCGTCGAACCGTCTTAATCAATCTGTCAACAAGTGTGATAGAGAAATGCGGAATCTGGAACTCAAGGGTGGAAAGAAGGTGCTTCATACTACTCATGTGTTGTGTGGTCCTAGAATCAACTATTCATAGAATATTAGAGGATATCACTAAGGTCCCTATGTTACCTTAGTTGGAGGCCAGATGCGCTGAAGATGTTGCAGTCGGCTACACAGTCATGAAATATGTGGATCGAGGAGGATTGTTAGATGCCTACATGAGTTGCTTGTATTTGGCAAAAGAGATGGTGAAGAAGTTGTATGTAGTTTGAAAACCATGGGTTGTACGAGCTACATCCTCGTCTGTAGGGATGTCCACACTTCTTGTAGCACTTCTCCTCAAGGTGACTGAGTTTGTTGCACAACACTATGGTGTGGGGGCACACCATGTCCTTGGCCTCGGTTGTGGCAGCCATAACAAGTTGTGAATCGGGTAGAATGACCAAGCTGATTTGTGGGAAGACATTTGATTGTTGTAGACTAGAGTACATATCTTCAAAGTCGAGAACTGACCTCCGACCAAGATAACACTACGAATGAGGGCAAGGACCGAGTTAGACTATTGAGGAATTTTGCAGTGATGAGGTTGGCACACTCTTTGGTTTGTTCAGCAAAGGTGGCGTATTGGAAGAGGTCATGTGACGTCCCCGGATTTTCTAAAACTTAATCTGATGTCTGACGTCCAAATTGAAACCCTCACCCCAGCGAGAATCTCAATTTAAACACCCACACCAGGATAAGAAGAAGAAAATCGAGGGAGTCAGAAGGAACATACATCAGTAGCACATGTACATGAACAATAATAAAACCACAACACATGTTCACCATTCAACATATAATTACAACATGAATTATTACAGCATTTGATATTACATATTGAACAGCAAACTATAACATATACATGTACTACCACAAAACTACAGGATCTTAAGACAACAGGTCCACCTGTACATCAGCTCGCCACACAACTCTCACTATCCTGGATCTTCAAGAGCATAACCATAACCTATACAAAAGATTCCATGCGGTACACGTCAGCACAATATTCAAGAATATTGTACTGAGTACGCCTACGTGTCTTTTATTTACCTCTCATCATATCTTGGCAATAAGATAAAACTAATATACTTGACAGTAACAGAAGAATATAAGAAAAGCATATACTTGCACAAAGATATTCAATAACAAAAGAGAACACATATTTCAAGCTTATTTCCATCATATATCTCGTGCATCTGCCCATAGGGCTTTGATGTCTTTAGGCCTTGTCATATAAATCGTACATCTGCCCCTAGGGCTTTGATGTTACATCTGCCCCTAGGGCTTTGATGTTACATCTGCCCCTAGGGCTTTGATGTTTGTCAATGCACTGTACTACCAAAGAGTTTAGTACTATCATATGATGGATCAGATATTTTATGTTTCATGTGTTCATAGACATAGGTACGGAAAGTCAAGCAACATATCAGGCAAGAACAATCATATCATCCAATATCTTATGCCAAGTATTTTACTACACATATAACACAAGCATATTGTATAATAAGCCAAGTAAGAGGTAATGGCGTACCTTCCAAAGAGATATCACAAACACATATTCCTCATGTCATCTATATCTTTGGTCAAACCTGATTAACACAAGATCATGTACTATCATCAGGTTCTCATCATCTTACATCTCATCTTAACCCTAATTACGTCCATATTAGGGTTTAGCTTAGTTCATTAGGATGTGTGTATCATTACTTGTATTCTTATCTTATGATTATCTCACTGATGTCATTTTCCAAATTACATCTCATTATCAAAGTTCATCATCTGAACATTAGGTTCCATGTCCTTTTTGTGCACATATTAACCCTAGGTTACATCATTAACCTAGATTAGGGTTTTATATCACATTAAGAGCAAACATCATTGTATAACATGGACTGTGGGTATCATCCCGATCTCATATTTAATTCTGAGGTTCCAGATACTGATATGCGATTACTCTGTAAATTCCATCATTTATTGAGCATGTGCGCATTTACTGCATTTTATTTAGGGTTATCAGCCCTAATTAGCCATATTAAGCAAATTACATGATTTTGTACATCAACATGATCATCCTTGACATCAGGTGCATTATAAACATTATTATGGAGTTACTGAAATTTTTCCATAATTTTATGTCATCATTTGCTATTTATTATCCACTAAACAAGCATTACACATCTTTCATGATATCACTGAGATTTGAGCATCAAAAGTCTGATATTATAGTTCCAGGTTGTTCTACGCATTTTTCTGAACATTTTGGTATATTGTTTGTATTTTTCTGATGCTCGAGCTAATTACTACGATTTAATGAAGAACTGCATATTTCTGGGAATATTACCTTATTCGGCCACTTACGCGCCACCACGTGTCCGTCCAAGGGCGCGGTCCTTTGCTTGGGTTCGGTCGGTTCTTTGTTGGTTTGGATGCCTGGACCCGGTTCAGCCCCTTTCTTTTTCTGGTCCACGCGAAGCCGATCCCTGCCCTCACCCGTTCCACGCCCGACGCTTCTGCGGGCTCTGTTTCCGCAAGGCGCCGCCGCGCAGGGGCACTCCGGTGAGCAAGGGCTCGGGCTCGAGCACTCCTCGTCATCTCTTCACGCCACCATCAGCTTCGAGGTTCCCTCCATGACCTCCACGGTTACGTTTCCCCTTGATTGCTCTCCAGATCTCCGTCTAGGTAGAAGCGTCGCCGCCATCTTTGTTGTGGTGAAGCAGAAGGGGGGAAAAACATCCCTGGTCATCTTCGCGCTGGTCTAAGGCTTCTAAGAGGTTCAGCTATCCTCCACGAACATCATGAAGCCCTTGATTGCGATTACGAAAGCCTAATGCCAGCCCTCGAGCTCCGTCCTCCTAGGCGTCGGACCTGAGTTGGTCAGCCATGGAAGCAACCCTTTGAGGCCGTGTGCTCAAGAGTGGATGATTCCTCAGGCCTCCGCATTGCTCCTCCCTTCTTTCTCTTCCTCCAATCCGCCTTCTACCTCCATATCCTACTCCCAGCTACAACCTGCTCTTCTCGGTGGGGAGGTGGAGAGGAGCGGGAGCTCAAACTCCCTCCTCGGGTGGCTGCTCGTTCCAAATAAGAGGTCGTTGGGAATATTTCGTCAAGGAGCACAACTTCTCTCGCACGAAGTATCATTCTGCTCCACGATCTCAACATGGGACGAGGTTGGGGCTCATTTCGGCTGCTACCCCACGTTCTCCAGTCTGACCGGAGGTAGGGGATGGAGATCCGTTCATCCAAGGTACATCCAAAGGCTACAAGGAACCCGCACAACACATGATCCGCGGCTTACTTAAAGAAACCCCCACTGCCACTAGATCGAAAATCTAGGGCTAGGATCCGACCATGCAGACTTAGCCCAACTGAGGGGAGTGTGACATTGATATACATTAGCAACTTAGGTCCTCAAATCATCAAATAAGCACATTATTTCCCAAATTTCAAACCTAATTATCTCTCTCTAGGAGGACCCAATTGCCACCAAATTTTAACCATAGCTTCCTCGCTACAAAAGGTACCTTGTACTTGAATTTGGTGCCAAAACTGAATTGTTAGACTATCCAATTAAATTCCACAAGAAGGCACAAAAAGAGAGATCTTAATCATTATATAAATCTCAATCAACATTCCAACTTTGTCAAAACCTTGGAACTCTCAATATTATTCAACCTTATGATTTCACTTATGTAATTGGATGATCAAGGACTCCAAAAGTCCACTCCATCACATCCTACACGCCTTAAAAGATATTTCGTCCTCGAAATTAAGCCAGAAAACCCACTTTGTCACAGGTCAAATTGCTGCTATAAGGCAACAACGACGTCATTATACTGATCTAAGGATGTCCATCTGGTGTTCAACAAATAGCTTGTCCCATGTCTTGTAAATCTGAATTGTGTGGTTCTCCTAAATGAAGTAGCAGCGAGTGGATTCCCATAAGTCTTCGGCATACTTGCAAAACATGTATTTGGAAGTGGAGGGCTCCATACTGTTCAATAGCCAATTCTTGACTTGCATATTTTCCCATCTCCACTCGGAGGTGTCCTCCATAGGCTTCTCAATGAACTTCAACTTTTCAATGGATAAGAATCGTATAGATTAAATTCATCCAAAGTAAGTAGTTGTCTCCATTTAATTTGATAATGAAGGTAGGAGCATTATCTTTGTAGACAACGGTCTGGCTCGGAGGTTCTTTTCCTTCAGACATGATTGGAGATACGATTCAATTGTAGGATAGTGGTGAATGAAAGCAAAAGTATCACCAATAAGATGCACGGTAATGGTAAGAATGTCAGTAAGAAGCCAAGCAATGCACTATCACAAGGAAGGTGCATTTTGATTGGAACAATGAAAGACTATGTAACTTAGGAGCACTCGCCCATGTACATATGGAAGGCACATAGGGAGGTAGAAGATAAGAGGAGGAACCTTGCTTCGTTTAGAAAGATTTAGTAGATCACCAGAGATGTAGTTGTCACAATTAACGACCCAATCACTGTACCATTGCTGACGAACGACGAACCAAAGGTCGATAACGGAGACTAAGGTAACAAACTATGAATTAGATGGAACCGGAGGGGTTAAAGTTGGTCATGGCTCCAGGAGGGAGAGGCAACAATGTCAGCCTGGATCCCTTGGAGGCGGTGTGGGCCTGCCCCCCTTGGAAGCGACATTGCTTCTCCCTTTAGAGGACTGCAATGGTGCCTCCTTTGGCAACGGTTGTCTGTCTCTCCTCCTGGAGGGTTGCTGCAGCCGCTACTGCTGCCCGGGTGGACGGTAGCCGTTGTTGTCCTTCGCAGTTGCTGCCCCCTATAGCGGCAAAGCCTGCTGCGCTTGGTGACGGCTTTTGCTATTGTGGGGAGGGAGTTGTTGTTGCTGACTTGCTGCCCTATGCTCCTGCAAAAGGTGCTTTGATACCATGTGATTGAACCATGAGCTTACGTTATTCCAAAACAGAGATGCAATGAGTCCTATACCTAGAATAGGCCCAAGGTATAATGTACATGTGGAGCAACATAAGACAAACTAGAGTAACGTTGATGGGCTTAAGTACCAGAGCCCCATCAGCTTTATTAAAATATTTAATACTCTAATATGATGAATTTCAAAAAGGTGGATGATGGAGTTTATATATATATATATATATATATATATGGTCAGGCTAGAATGCACTCGAGTGTACAGATCGAACGGCACACTAAGTGGTGTTTGCATATCAAGACTATTTTTTGTAAAATGTATACCAGTGATCTTCGTTGTCATACTATAATTAGGCTACATACCAATTTTGAGCCCATTTGGGTGGGTGTAAGTCACTCATCTGAGGACAACAAAATCGACGCACGAAACTAATCTGAAATGTATTCTTTTTGTGGTATGTAGAACATGACCAATAAATGTCCTAATGGGCTCAAATTGTATATATGAGCTATTCACAAGAATTTAATAAGATTAACGGATTCGATTTTAAAAAAAAAGTATTGCATCATGAAAACCTACTTGAGTGTATTCCGCTTCGGATACACTCAAGTGTATTCTAGCCTGACTCTCTCTCTCTCTCTCTCTCTCTCTCAACCCATTTAAAAATTGAAAAGACAGCCTATGCATCATAATAAACAATAACCATATAGTAGTATATTAGTACTATATAGTATTATATGTAGCATAGTACTCTACAATGGTTATATAATACTTTCAATGCACGAACACATACATAGTTATATACTATATTTGAATACTAGTACTTAGTAATTTTTGATATCGTAATATTAATGATTGCACAATAGTTATATACATATTACACACACGTGCGTGCACACCAGTACTGTATATTAAATACTTTATAGTAT
This sequence comes from Alisma plantago-aquatica, assembly GCA_963693085.1. Taxonomy (NCBI): domain Eukaryota; kingdom Viridiplantae; phylum Streptophyta; class Magnoliopsida; order Alismatales; family Alismataceae; genus Alisma; species Alisma plantago-aquatica. Next base: position 1,109,079,011 of record OY856410.1, read on the forward strand.
ATAGTAATATTTATCTATTAACATGTGCCTATTATTCATCAATCACGCAGTAGTTATATAATCTCTGAGTAGATACTAGGTACAAAATATAATAGTATTATATAGTTAGGTCAATCTTCATATGATTGTGCTTCTATAGTATATATGTACATCCTTAGTTATAAAATATATTGGTATTATATACAAGGTATTATATAGTAGTACAATTTTTTAGTAGTATAGAATTGCATACTAGTATCATTCAAGCGAGATGAGCCACAACCAATTAAGCTTGCTGAAGTAGGGTGTAATCAATGCTATTCACAAAAAGAGGGTTTAGGCCAGCACCAAAATCAAAGTGGCAGGCAGGTGCTTGAGCGCTCAAGGTGAGCCTTAGGACGGAGCCTTGAATGGGTCTACTTAACAGAGTATCTAGGGTGTATTTTAGGAGGCTAGTAGGTTGGATCGCTTATATGAGGTTGCCAAGGCCACCTTTAAATACTCACCGAGACTTAGTTTTTCATGTGTATCCATGTAGTAAGCACTAATGACACGTACAAGTTTATTCAAAATATTCTTGCTTTTTTCACAAAGGTAGCTTATGAGGTTGCCTAGGCCGCCTTTAAATACTCACCGAGACTTAGTTTTTCATGTGTATCCATGTAGTAAGCACTAATGACACGCACGAGTTTATTCAAAATATTCTTGCTTTTTTCACACAGGTAGCCTGCATTACACATCTATTGGGTACAGACCAGAGTAGAATGGTATAGTTGAGAGAGAACCATCAGCTATTGTATGTAGGCAAAACTATGGTGATTCATTCTAACATCAGACAGTACTAAAACTTGGACTGCATCTGCAAACTTTGAAATCAGTTATTTGTTTTAAATTTGTTTTTAGAGACAAATCTTTTGATTAATAACTAAGATCTTAAAAACTTTGGGGTTTAGGAAATTTTGATCCATCACCCTTTTTTGGTTCGGGTGCCAATTAAAACCATTGTAACTTTTTGGGTTTTACGGGTTTGAAGTCAGAATAAAGACATTTTTGGTTCACGGGTTTAACTCAAAATGTGATTTTGGATTTGGGTCCAGCAGGTCAGACCTGAAATAATTTCCAGGTCGGATTCAAGTCTTGTGTTTTGGGTCTGACCTGAAGTAGAATCTGATCAACCCCAGTCTGATTGCCAGCACTAACATTCCTCTCTTTTATACACAGCTATAACCTCCAGAGCAGTACCTTTTGTCACTTGCTAGAGATGAAGGTGTATGGTTTCAAACTCAATAGAGAAAAGTGACATACATGTTTAGTTAAAAAGGTTCACTCTTCATCAGCTAATCAATATTTAGATCTGATATTCATTAGATCATACTCATAAATGCTGATTTTAGAAGCACAGTGATATCTGAACTGAGTGGGGACTTTTTTACTTGAGAACAGGAAATATGAACACTAAATTTTAGTCCTATATAGCAAACCTTATCTCTATTTGACTTGTCCTTTCTGAGCTCCAAAGGGTACCTGAAGTGAAAAGGTTGTTATTGCTTTAGTGCATAAACACAGTCAACTGAAGATAAAAATCCTAATTACAAAACAAATCTTGTAAAGTCCAAATGCCACATATGAAATGCTGAAAAAGGAAATAACCGATAGTTGCTAGTAGCATGGCTTGCGCCGGTGAAGAAATTAAGTTCTGCAAACATTTAGGGCCCTAATATAGATGGCATATTAGGAATATTATTGTCAATGGAAACATTCAAGTTCCTTATTACAGAAAAACAGCATTCTCAAGATGTTAAATCAGCATCTTCATGGCAGTCTAATTTCTTTCATTATTCTCATTATCTGTTGGCATACTACCATGGAACAGAACTTCGACCTCGAGCCTGGAGATGGAAGTTTGTGGAAATGTCGAGGATTTTTACAACCAAACTTCGATGCAACTTCGACAAAAATAAAGCTAAAATAGTCATTTTCCGATGAAAATTGACAAATTTCATCAAATCTAGCTAAAGAACACAATATATGTTTACATACAGCTATCCATATAGGTTTACATATGTAGATATATACACGATTACATACAGTCGTCTCTGAACTACAGAGTTCTTCCATATATAAAGCGTGTGACAATAAACAAACTACACAAAAATAGTGTAAATCTATGGTAGATTTAGCACAGAGGGGGTCGGTCTATTACTATTAGCTTAGAATAGTAAAAAATAACATCAAAATCATCTTACCTCAAGCTCCAACACTTTTTCCCCCTCACACAGCAAACTCCACAAAACACTAGAAATATCTCGCCAACTTCGACAAATGTCGAGGACATTGTGGAATTTTTGAATGGACTTGACATGGGGAAATGTCGAGGATATTGTGGAATGAGGATGTTTACATGGATTCGACGTCGCCATCCGTCGACATCGACAATATCGGCGAAATTTCGCCCCATGTCGACGACATTTAGTTCCATGCATACTATTACTATATCGGACACCATATTCAGGTATTTGTAAAAAGGAGAAAGAACAACCAAGCTACTAAGGTTGTGAATGTGTTGTATTTATACTTTTTCAATGAATGCTAAATGGATTTTTTTGTCACTGTAAAAGATATATATATATATATATATATATATATATATAAAGAGAGAGAGAGAGAGAGAGAGAGTCAGGTTAGAATACACTCGAGTGTATCCGGAGCAGAATACACTCAAGTAGTTTTTCATGATGCAATATTGTTTGAAAATCTACTGTCCATTGATCTTCTTAAACATCTTGTGCATATATAAAATTTGAGCCCATTTCGACATTTATAGGTCATCTTATAAAGACCACAAAAATACGGCATTTCAAATTAGTCTTGTGCATCGATTTTGTTGCCTTCAAATGAGTGAGTTTAAACTCATCCAAATAGGCTCAAAATTTGTATGTAGCCTAATTACAGTATGGCAATGAAGATTAATGGTTTACATTTTGCAAAAAAACAGTCTTGATATGCAAACACCACGTCAGTGTGTGTGTGTGTGTGTGTGTGTGTGTGTGTTTGTGTGTGTGTGTGCGTGTGCGCGTGTGTGTGCGTGTGTGTGACAAATGACCTCCTAGCATATGTGACTGCTTATAAAAACATTGACATAATACACAACGGGAATTTGACTTGTTGGTTTGCATGCCTGATTGGTAATTACATCGTCATGGAAAACAGCACGCAGGGTCATTAAACTTAGATCTCATGAGGTCCATTTAGAGCATAAATTGGTGTCTCCCCAACCAATATCTCTACCAGATCAAGAAAGATTCCACACAAGCAGCTAATGGTAAATTTTTGTACAAAAAATTTACAAATACACATGCAGCATGAGAAATTTGGCATGTTAGTTTTTGTCCCCGGTCATTCTTTTTGCTACATTGTTCTGTCGGGGCGTGTGACGCACTATACAATGTCCTTTTGATCCCATGATCCCTGTAGAATTTGTTGAACTCCTTAGAACAGAAATCCAAGCCTTTATCAATTTGAAAAGTCTTTTGCTCTTGTCGTTTGATTCTCAACAAGAGTCTTCTACTGCTTGAAAGTAGAGAATACATAGCCCTTGATCTTGAGAAAATGAATTCACACCTTCCTTGTGCAATCATCATTGAAGTTTATCATGTATTTAGCACTGTTGATATGTATATGTAGGGACCTACTTGTAAGTGTAAGAAAGGTCAGGGGGCTATGTGTAAAGTATGTAAAGCTTCTTGTTTATACAATACAAGCACCCCGACAGTAACGTTGTCGTTATGTCGAGGGTTTTCCTCTGTTGTTTCTTCTTCTTCATGGTATCAGAGCAGGGAAAACCTTAGGAGAGCTATCAATCTCTCCAAGGAAGTGCTAGTGAGTGGTCATCACGATCTGGGAGTTTGCAAACATCTGAAGCGGCAGAAGCTAACACTTTTCCGTCCGCGCTACAGTACACGTACGGTAGCACGACGGCCACAAAAGTGGTTGCTGCTCTCTCTCCGGTTGGAATTGGATATTGTCATTTTAGGGCGTCATTCCTCTTGGTCCTAGCTGCCGCAAGGTGCTTGCGGCTAGCCACTACGTCTCCGTTTCTTCTCCATGTCAAGCGTGCATTAGGCTGCTGTCAACAGCGTTTTATTGCAGCAGTTTTCGGCTTCAATAAAGACGGTGCGAGGGGTTGGTTCCTCCCTTGAATTTGGTCTAAAGGGGGCGTCCCTACCTTAACTTCGTTGTCCTAGAAGGTCAAGGACAGAAGGAATTCAAGGAAGACGTAGTGGATCTTTGTATACCAAGTTGTCCCGGCGGACTACTGTAGCACAGTACTGTAGCACTGCGGGTTTTGTTCTGGTTTCATCATTTCCAGTTCATTGTTGCTTCTAAAGTCAAGATAAAAGTCAAGATATTAATACTAGTGCACCCCTCCACGTGCAAGTGGTCTTAAAACGTGCAATTTTTCAGATTTTAATTCGGAATGATGTCAAAGGAGAAAGAAGTTACATATCAGGTGATACTGTCGGAAGAGGAGTACTCACAGTTGATGCGCATCCGAGCTTCACAACAGTCTACATCTTCAGTTGCCTCTCTTATTCCCAGAGTTACTACTTCAGCATGTACCTCTCAGGCTTCTAATGCAGCTATGTCCAAGTCTGATTGGGTTCTTGATTCAGGTGCAACTGATCACATCACGGGGGCATTAGAGATGTTCACCACCTATGCCCAAAAGCCTAATCTACCCGGTGTCACCCTTGCAGATGGCTTTGTTGCCTCCGTTAAGGGAACTGGGATGGTGTCACCAACTCCACAAATATCCCTTCCATCTACATTTTTCATTCCAAATTTTCATTTCAATTTATTATCAATAAGTAAATTAACTCGTGCTCTTCAAGCATCTGTTACGTTCTTACCAGATACTTGTCTGATACAGGACTTGAAGACAGGGGACACTATTGGCGAAGGGTATGAATTGGCCGGTCTATATTACTTGCAAAGGTCGCCTATAGCATGTGTCACGACTTCTCCTTTGGTGGTACATAGTCGTCTTGGTCATGCATCTTTAGATAAGCTCAAAGTCTTGGTTCCAGGTCTGTCCAACCTGAAGAGTTTGCAGTGTGAGCCATGTCAGTTAGGGAAACATACAAGGTCCGTCTTTAGGTCCAAAGAGAGTCAAAGAACCAAGTCTACTTTTGAGTTAATTCATTCAGACATATGGGGACCAAGTCGTGTTATTTCCAAGCTCGGCTATAAGTATTTTGTTATCTTTGTTGATGACTACTCGCGTGCTACATGGCTTTATTTGATGAAAGAGAGATCTGAACTCTTGTCTATATTCAAATCATTCTGTGTGGAAGTGGAAACTCAATTTAAGAAGAAAGTGTGTACCCTTCGATCGGATAATGCTAGAGAATATTTCAGCCATGACTTCACTCATTTTACTACCACCAATGGCATCATCCACCAGTCATCTTGCCCACATACACCACAACAGAACGGAGTGGCTGAAAGAAAAATTCGCCATATTGTTGAGACCGCCCGCACTCTTCTTCTTCACATGCATGTACCTAAGGAATTTTGGGGTGATGCTATTCTTACTGCTGCTTATCTCATTAATCGCATGCCGTCATCTGTCCTCAAACATCGCATACCTGTTCAGATTCTTCATCCTATGAAGCCATTGTACCATGTTCCACCCAAGGTGTTTGGTTGTGTTTGTTTTGCCCATTGCCTTGGTCCTGGAGTGGACAAGTTGGGTCCCAAAGCCACCAAGTGTGTCTTCTTAGGTTACTCTAGGGTGCAAAAGGGGTATAAGTGTTTTAGTCCTACCTTACGTCGCTTCTTTGTGTCTGCTGATGTCACCTTCTTTGAAGACACACCCTTCTTTGGCGACAATGCATCAATGACACCAGTTGTTGTAGAGGAGGTCTTGCCTCTTCCTGTTGTTGTTCAGTCTATTGTTCCTTCGTCTCATGCTAGTGGTTGTCCGCATGATGTTATTCCAACCAGTTCCACTAGGCCACCGATCACTCAGGTTTATACTCGCCGTACAACTGCAGGTGGACAACCCGATTCAGGTACCAATGCAGGAGTAGAGACACATGTCAGTTCATCTCCTTCTCCAGATGCTTCCTTGTCAGAAAGTCAGGTAGAGACAGTTCCTTCTCCACCTCCACATCAGGATCTTCCTATTGCTTTAAGAAAAGGTGTTAGATCTTGCACTCTTAAAAATATTCAGCATTCCATTTCTAACTTTGTTTCATATAGCCATCTTTCACCTTCATATTATGCCTTTATCTCTTCTATATCCTCTGTCTCTATACCTTCGTCTGTTTCAGTTGCACTTGATCACCCAGGTTGGCGCCATGCTATGGATGAAGAGATGTCAGCTCTTCACCTTACCAAGACATGGTCTCTTGTTTCACGCCCACATGACAAGTCTGTTGTTGGATGTCGTTGGGTTTATACTGTCAAAGTGGGTGCACTTCGATCGGATAATGCTAGAGAATATTTCAGCCATGACTTCACTCATTTTTACTACCACCAATGGCATCATCCACCAGTCATCTTGCCCACATACACCACAACAGAACGGAGTAGCTGAAAGAAAAATTCGCCATATTGTTGAGACCGCCCGCACTCTTCTTCTTCACATGCATGTACCTAAGGAATTTTGGGGTGATGCTATTCTTACTGTTGCTTATCTCATTAATCGCATGTCGTCATCTGTCCTCAAACATTGCATACCTGTTCAGATTCTTCATCCTATGAAGCCATTGTACCATGTTCCACCCAAGGTGTTTGTTGTGTTTGTTTTGCCCATTGCCTTGGTCCTGGAGTGGACAAGTTGGGTCCCAAAGCCACCAAGTGTGTCTTCTTAGGTTACTCTAGGGTGCAAAAGGGGTATAAGTGTTTTAGTCCTACCTTACGTCGCTTCTTTGTGTCTGCTGATGTCACCTTCTTTGAAGACACACCCTTCTTTGGCGACAATGCATCAATGACACCAGTTGTTGTAGAGGAGGTCTTGCCTCTTCCTGTTGTTGTTCAGTCTGTTGTTCCTTCGTCTCATGCTAGTGGTTGTCCGCATGATGTTATTCCAACCAGTTCCACTAGGCCACCGATCACTCAGGTTTATACTCGCCGTACAACTGCAGGTGGACAACCCGATTCAGGTACCAATGCAGGAGTAGAGACACATGCCAGTTCATCTCCTTCTCCAGATGCTTCCTTGTCAGAAAGTCAGGTAGAGACAGTTCCTTCTCCACCTCCACATCAGGATCTTCCTATTGCTTTAAGAAAAGATGTTAGATCTTGCACTCTTAAAAATATTCAGCATTCCATTTCTAACTTTGTTTCATATAGCCATCTTTCACCTTCATATTATGCCTTTATCTCTTCTATATCCTCTGTCTCTATACCTTCATCTGTTTCAGTTGCACTTGATCACCCAGGTTGGCGCCATGCTATGGATGAAGAGATGTCAGTTCTTCACCTTAACAAGACATGGTCTCTTGTTTCACGCCCACATGACAAGTCTGTTGTTGGATGTCGTTGGGTTTATACTGTCAAAGCGGGTGCAGATGGTTGTGTTGATCGACTCAAGGCACGTTTGGTTGCCAAAGGTTACACTCAAGTTTATGGCGAGGATTATTCAGAGACCTTCTCTCCTGTGGCAAAAATGGCATATGTTCGCATTTTCTTGTCTCTAGCTGCTTCTCACTCTTGGCCTCTACACCAACTTGATATTAAAAATGCATTCTTGCATGGCGATTTGGATGAGGAAATTTATATGGAGCAACCGCCTGGATTTGTTGCTCAGGGGGAGTCAGATCTTGTATGTCGTCTTCACAAGTCTCTCTATGGTCTGAAGCAGTCGCCTCGTGCTTGGTTTGGAAGATTCAGTAGTGCTCTTTTTGAGTTTGGACTCCATAGATGTACCACGGATCATTCCGTCTTTTACAAGAGACAGAGTTCTGGGAGCATTTTTCTGGTGGTATATGTTGATGATATTGTGATTACTGGGGATGACAAGAATGGCATTGCATAATTAAAACTCTTTCTGCAGGGTCAATTTCAGACAAAGGACTTGGGAAGTCTTAAATATTTCTTGGGGATTGAAGTTGCCAAGTCTAAGTTTGGAATTGCAATTTCATAGAGGAAGTATGTCTTAGATCTTCTCACTGAGACAGGGATGCTTGGGGCTAAACTTGCTGATACTCCAATGGATTCTAAAGTCAAATTATCCATAGAGCAAGGAGAGTTACTTGATGACCCTTGGAGGTTCAGGCGACTTGTTGGGAAGTTAATTTACTTGACTGTCACTCGACCCGACATTGCCTTTGCGACTAGTGTTGTTAGTCAGTTCATGGATAAGCCATGTACAGGTCATATGGAGGCTGTTATGCACATTTTGAGGTATCTCAAGAGGTCTCCTGGCAAGGGACTTCTTTATCAAAATCATGGGCATCTGCAAGTGCAAGGTTTCTCAGATGCGGATTGGGCTGGATCTAGCATTGATAGAAGGTCTATTTCTGGTTATTGTGTGTTTGTGGGAGGAAATCTCGTGTCTTGGAAGAGCAAGAAGCAAACTGTAGTAGCAAGGTCCTCTGCAGAATCTGAGTATAGAGCTATGGCCCTAGCAACATGTGAGTTGTTATGGATTCACCACTTGTTAGAGGAGCTTGGCTTTATGCAGGAAGTTCCCATGGACTTAAAATGTGACAATCAGGTTGTTGTCCACATTGCCCAAAATCCTGTCTTTCATGAGAGAACCAAACATATAGAAGTTGATTGTCATTTTCTGCGGGAAAAGATTCAACAAAAGTTGATTAAGTTGTCACCGGTCAGATCAGAAGACCAGTTAGCTGATTTATTTACAAAGTCCTTGAATGGTTGTCGAGTCCGATACTTATGTAACAAGTTGGGCACATATGATATATATGCTCCAACTTGAGGGGGAGTGTTGATATGTATATGTAGGGACCTACTTGTAAGTGTAAGAAAGGTCAGGGGGCTATGTGTAAAGTATGTAAAGCTTCTTGTTTATACAATAGAAGCACCCCGACAGTAACGTTATGTCGAGGGTTTTCCTCTGTTGTTTCTTCTTCTTCAAGCACCACCTTTGGAAGGATCACAAGGAGGCCCCACATATTAGAATGAACAGAATCAAGAGCATCCTTAGAAGAGTATATTCTCATGTCAAAGCCATTGCATTTAACCTTCCCCATAACACAATGCTTGCAGATATCTAACATTCCAATGCTTTTGCCCCACAACAATCCTCCCTTGCTTAGAAGCATCACCCCTTTCTCAAAAATGTCTTCCACACGCATATGCCAGAACCTTATGGTGTCTTTAGATGAAGTTATAACCGTTGCAGGGCTAGAGATGGTGGAATCTTGCAAGATGTATGGTTTGTGTAAATTCTCACCCTCTTCATGAGGACTCGCCGTCAGGTTTAAGAAAATTAATACCTTGGTTTTCACTGGAGAACTTGTAGCCCTTGTCTTCAAGTGTCCTCGACGAGATGAATTCTTCTTCAACTCGACATGTTAGACATATGTCAGCGTTCAGACTTCACCATCGAACATCTTGATCTTCACCATGCAACACCTTAGTTTTGCAAGGACGATCATCAGCCGTAAGGATATCTCCACCTTGATGTGACTCAAGTATGGAAGTAATCCTTGTGCTCGGTCAAGAACCGAATCCTTATTGGGTCGTAGGACGACGATCAAGCAATAAAGAGGTTTTCATTTTCAGAACCTCCACGAGTCAGCTTAATGTGATTTGCAACATCATTGTGTTTCTTGTGCTTTTTCTTGTTTTGCAACTTGTAGCGTTCATCCTGGATATGACCATCTTCTTGCGGTAGTTGCACCTCTTTGATTGACATGACTTTGACTTGTTCTTTTGTATTGAACTTTTAGGATCTTTATCACGTGGACACTTCCATCCTCTAGCGACCAGTGCTTCACCTGCCATTTTCGATGAAGTAAGAATCTTTTCTAACTTCTCTTGAGAATTCAAGGTTGTTCAGACTTCATGGAGTGAGACAAACTTCAAATCCCTAAATATCATCACGTCGAGGAGATTCTTGTAGGACGGCGGAAGGGTACAAAAGAACAAAATTGCTTAATTTCTCTTGAGAAGTCAAGGTTGTTCTGACTTCATGGAGTGAGAGAGATTTCAAATCCTAGAATATTAACATGTCTCAGAAGTTCTTGTAGGAAGGTAGAAGGGTACAAAATAACAAAATTCTTTGACCCTTGTCCTCTTATCTTCATATCGATCTGCCCAAGGTTGTGGATGATTTCTTTGAACTAGTCAAGAAGAGTTGTTGAGAAACCACCTTCTTTCATGTGAAGCATGAAAAGGCGCTTCTTTAGTGCAAACTCATTGGTGATGACTTCTTCATGTAAAGTGTTTCAAGTTCATCCAAACTTCTTTGGCAGTCTTCAGATAGACAACCTCACGGAGGACTTCATCTTCCAAGCACAAGAAGATGCATGTACAAGCCTTTTAATCAATCTCCTTCCACTGATCATTTGTAATGGATTCCGATTTCTTCTCATTTTTTAAAAGAATTTTGTGACTCCTTGAGTAAGGCAAGATTCACACTAGACTTGTCGGAGAGAGAAGCTCTTCGAGCGGTCAAACTTCTCAATGTACTTTGACATCATGGTGGAAATATGATGGTAGAACTTGCTCAAATACCACTTGTCGGGACATTGTGGTGATGGGAGACCCAAACAATAAGTCCAAATGAGCTTCTTGCAGAGATGTGCAATCGTGATATCGAGCAATCCAATCGCAATGTGTGCAATAAAGATCAATGACGAAGCAAGCAAGTAACCAAAACGATAAAATTTAAAGTGGTTCCAAAATTCCCAATATGGGAGCCTACATCCATTGGCGGAGTTGATATTATTGATGGAGAGAATTACAAAGATGAAGATTACAAAAAAGAGACAAAGAATCTAGTCACCTTATACACCTAAAAGACAATCGTGTAAGAAGACGGTAGCATGGAGAGAACTCTAGGTCCTAGGATGAAACGCTAATGCAAGCCCTAATTCTGTTTTTGGCTTTAGATCTTCATCAAACCAATGTCTCTTGATGTCTTTTTGTAGCTCTTCATGGTTGGGATGAGTTGGGGATCTATCTATAAGAATAGGTCCCATATCCAAAGTCCCAAAGTCATATAATTCTTCAATGATCGTGTTTACATTCCAACTAGACTCTATATGATCCTTAGTTCGACTGCAAAATTATTGTGGCAACATTTACGGACCAATGTTGAACTGTATACAATCAAGCTGGACCGTAAATAACCATATTGTTGCCTCTTACCAAATACAATCCAAGCAGGTCGTATATGGTCTGATGTATGACTGTAAATGCACCCGTAGGTACCCAAAATGCATCTCGACAATGTCGAGGCTCGGTGTCAATGTTTGGTTCATCAAAGAAGCTTTTTTGTAGAGTCTAAGACACTCTCTGAGCACGTCCCCATCATCGCCTCAGATTGTAGACTCAGGTTCCTAAGACAATATAGCACATAAACCACACCTCTATGAGATGCTAATTCCATTATAGTATGTATTGATGATAAACTTGTAGATGGTTCGAGTGTAAATGGACATGGTGTTGTCACTAGCCATTATCTGACCCACCCCCATTATTTTACTAATGGTACCTTTCAAAGTTCTGAAATTTCATCTTTTTAACATTCAATTTCTTTGCATATTGTAGTGATTATTGCTTGATCGTACCTCATTCGAGAGTAGAAAATGAGGACAATTAGAGGAGGTTTTTAACATGGAGATCTCTCATTTGAGATATATATGGATAGTGCCTAAAGTTTGTTTGATTGCCACAGGTGCATAACACTACAAAGTAAAGTGTCTGGCATCTAGTGGGAGTATTAAGCCGGGTGACACCAATAGTAGTCCATTAATACCAAAATTGCTAGCTAAATTTGTTTTTGTTAAATCGTTCTGATGTACAGCCTTTTGAGTCAAGTGGCACAAACTTGGTTTCAAGCATTTTTTTAGTCTTCATATATGCTTCTTACATCTAAATGAAGCATGGGTTTGAATTGCTCCTCATGTTCTACAAATTTTTACTAAAACAACAAATTGCTTCTCTATTCCAAATTTTTGTAGCGATATGCCAAAGAATATCTCAAAACCAAAATTACCTTTCTCCTAGTCATTGCATTTGGTTTCTAGGTCCAAGCCTCAATTTTGCGCACTCCTGCGGCGACGATTGCGAGGTCAATGTTTCGAAATCTCACCTCTTTGAATGAGAACGGAGGTTACTAGCATGTCGAGTGGTACGCCCATTAGAGAGGTGGAACCAAGTTATCTTTCCCAATTCCCGGGTTGGTGGAGGAGACATCGAGACAGTTCGAAGCCTTATGGCTAAGAGAGGAAGGTGACAACATATCCGATTTCTTGAAGACTAACAATGTGTTTGAACTTTGAAGAGAAGTTGCAACTGGTGCTTGTGGCTCTACCTTCTGACAGATTGCGCTTACAACTTCAATGATTTCCACAGAACAATGAACATGACATGGATGCTCCATCAGAAACCAATTTTCTCAAAAATAGAACATAGATTGACCACCATCGAGTTTGGGAATCAAAAGAACAAGGAGATTGTCATTAACGAAGCTCCATGGGCTTTCGACAAATGACTGGTACTACTAAAAGAGATATGCAACTCTAATCAACAATCTGAACTTAAAATAAATGAATCCCCCTTCTGTACCCGCATGTACAACCTCCCCTTGGCCTCCAGGATAAGGAGATAGCTATTGTGCCCGAAAAGATAGGAAAGTTGTTAGAAATGAAAGGAGGGGACTCTATGTGGGATAGAGCCAAACAAGAAAAAATCTTGATTAATGTTGACCGATCAGCCACTAAAACAAAGCAGGATATGAGGGACATGCATGGAAATGTTCTCGAGATAGCATTTGCTATGAACAGTTGCAGAAATACTCCTACTACTACGGGAGACTCGGGCGCATTATGAAAGATTGTCTGGAGCATGAAGAGGAAGTTGAAGGGATATAGGGTGGGTGGATACGAGCGTCTCCAAGGAAGAGTCCCAAAACAGCTCATTAACTAATGAGCATGAAATAAGCTATTAAGCATGGATATGGGTACGGGTCCAAGAATACAACAATTTTCAAAATATCAAATATGGGTACGGCGTGGATACGACAACTTTTTTAATGTTATTTTCAATCTAAAATAACATATTTCTCTTCATAAAAAGAAAATGAAAACAATCCAATGTCATTCACATAAACATAAAGTGATCAAAGGGTTTACTATAAGTCAAAAGGAGCTTATATGTATATCGTAACATTGTATTAGCACTCAAATTGATCATGAATTTCAAATCCCCTTATTCTCTCTTTTCATTAGAGTCGATCATAATGTCTCCATACTCGAGATTCAAATTAATTCAAATGATACCCTCACTATGTACGGATACCCAACCCTCAATGGCATTTTTTCGGTAAGATCAGCATCTTGGTTTGGTTTTAGTAACATCAACAGCAAGTTGTTAAGGCGGCCAGGCGCTAGGCGTTCCTGAGGGGGCAACCAGGCATTTCTAGGCGTTTTGCTTTTTTATATAATGATATTTTTTTGTTATTTACATTCATATTTTCATATATGCAAATATTACGTAATGACATTATTATATAGAATTTAGGCTAAATCACACCTAACATGACCGAAACTAGAAATGATTGGCCCTCATTTGAACTCATTTGATCTAAATTGACCTAGTTTAACCTAATTTAGCCCAGACCAGACCTAATTTTGTATAACATGACTTTATTAGGACTGAAATTCCCTAGTTTTTTAATATATTTACCTAAATGAGACCAAATTTGGCCAAATCAGAACTACCCTTCCAAAGTTCGAACTATTTCACCCAGACCATAGTTGTTTTCCCCAAATTAGACCTAATGTGCCCAAATTTGACATAATTTGCCCTAAATAAAACCTAGTTTTGTATATTATGACCCAATAAGACCTAACTTCCCGATGTATTCCATATGTTGTCCTAAACAAGATCTAATTGGCTGAATCAGACCTAATCTCACCATATCAAACCCAATTCACCGAAATCAGACTTGTTTTCCCCAAATTAGACTTAATCTACTTAAATTTGACATAATTTGGAGTAAAATCAAACCTAATTTTCCATAACATCAGCGAAGCAAACCTAACTAGCCCTAATGTTCCCTATATTGATATAGATGAGGCCTTACATGGCCAAATCAGATCTAATTCCCCCAAATTAGACATGTTTCCCACAAATCAGGCATGTTATCCCCAAATCAGACCTAATTTACCCTAATTTGACCTCATTTGCAATAAATTAGACCCATTTCAACCATAAAATTACTCAACTTCATAAACTACACACCTGATTTATGCCAAATTAACCTTGAAGTGGCTTAATTTGGCCCTGAAAGACCTTAGGCGGATACTTACGTCACCTAGGGGGTTGGGCACCCAGTTTGATGCAGTTTGCCTTAAGCCTAGGTGCCTAGGTGGCGCCTTGATAACTAAGATCAACAGTCAACAACTACCTCTGAACAGCCAGATGTATCAGAACATATGGAAAATTATGTGACAATCTACATCACCAGCCAAAGCTAAAACACTTCATCTGGAGGTGATGTGCTAATCATTTGCCTACCAAAGACAACCTCAAAGACAAGCATGCATGCACGGATGACTGTTGCAAGATTTGTCATCTGGTAACCGAAACAACAGTTCGTTTTTTTACTGCAATGTACTCATGCTCTAGATTTTTGGAGCTGCTCCCCCATCTCCTATCTGTTGAAGGACATGTCTATGACTGGTTTCCATTCCATGATAACTTGGGTCATCATCAAAGGCAATGAAGAGATGCTAAATATTCTTACGGCCACATGCCTTGTTGCTTGGTTATGTAGGAACCAAAAGTTTTACTGATGAGGAATATCATAGCCCACGGCATTTTTGAAATGGGTTGCAGATTACAGAGAATAAAAGCTGAAGGGTAGAGCTCAAAGAACATCTGCTGACATTTGTGATAAACATCAATGGCGTCCCCTAACTCAGATGCAGCTTTTGTTAATCAAGCGAGAATCAATATTGCTGCTAAATTCAAGGATCAAAATGGCAAAACCTTAATGATGGTTGCAAAAGCGTTCATAGGTAAATGGGACGCTTTCAGAGTCAGAACTTTCGCAGTCTTACACTGCCTACAGATCACCCATGATCGTGGTATAGCTAGGATTGAGGTGGAGATGGTGTAGGGAATATGACAACAGAGATAGCAGCAGAAACAAAAAAAAATTGTCATATTCCCCATAAACCAGTGGATCGCGTCAATTACTATGAACGGGAATAAAGGTTGCAAGGCATATACCTGGTCCTGGAGCAAGTCCAACGACATGCTTCTTTCTCAAGAAGCACCCAGACGGTTATTGACGGAGGCCTCTTGGTGCAGCACCACAATTGGCAGTTGGCAACGTCCTCCTAGCGTGGTGGCAACGACATCCACGCCTCTACGTAGTCCACACGCACCATCGGGAACTCTTGTCGTTCTTTTAGAACTGACAGGAAGTAGTTGTCCCTTGTGTTATCAACGTGCTTGCGTCGACTTTCTCCCCTTTGGCTATCTATCCCTTTTACGGGTAAGATGCTTCTGGCTCTCACGTAACCACAACGTTGAGATTAGGAGACTTGTCTTGAGAGACTTGGCCACACCCCCCCCCAATTATATAGTAGATGGGTCAGGATTTCGACAAACCCAGGGACACGAGGAGACGAATTTCGTGAATTTTTTGCTGTTGCAAATCACGAATCGGCCGACTAGACTCCAAGTCGGTCAACTGGACACTCCAATCGGTTGATTGACTGTATTTCCTATTTACAAACATATTGACTTTCAATGTGACAATTAATGCATGACGTGATGTCAACATATCAATCATTGATCCTATCCTATTGATCGTCCAGTCAGTCAACTGGCATTCCCAGTCGGTCAACTGGACACTCTAGTCAGCCAACTGTCAGCTAATGTTGTTTAAGTTGATTACCTAAACACTTAGTAATGAAGTAAACCTTATTAATGAGTAAACTCCTATTTCAGATGCATCCTATGTGTGTGACCCTATAGATCCCAAATTACGTTGGCAGTGAATGTCCATAACTAGATTATGGCATAACAAACTATGAGCGGTATCTCGCAACATATCATTGCTACCCAAGTAACTGAAAAGTTGGAGAGCAACTTCAACCTACATTTGTGATTAGTGTTATCGTGATAGCATAGTTCTTTTGTCACTAATATACAGATTGAACTTAAGGCATGGAATCATCATCTTCTTAAATATTCAATCCAAGTTCCTTAAACTAGAGCAGACTGTCTGAGATGCATGTAAGCTCATATATCACATATTGATTCACATAATCATTGGCAATACATTTCACAATCTCGCTTATCAAGTGGTCAGGCTATCTACTCCAGCGGGAGGGACAAATCCCAACTACATCACTCACAGTCAAATCCCACGTAACATAACGTACCTAAACACCACATGTATTGTACCCTTATTCAAGGTCACGTTGGATGGTGTCAAAGTACATCGAATGACATGTGATGAGTGCAGCGACTTCAAGTCTAAGAACTACAATCACCACTAACACTATGAGAGTTGATTCTGACTACCATTCAATAGTTTCCATAAATCAGTCTCAAGGCGGGTCTGTCCAGTACATTTGTTCTCTAAAAAGTATCTATGTGTTTGGCATGATAACATATATCATGACTATTAAATAGTGTCTTATTTAGATCTTTATATTCTCTTATTATTTTCCTATTCTATGTGGACCTATATGTAATTGTTCTTTTTATAAATATATGGGGTACACACATTGTACACCCCAACCTTTCTGGGAAACCTTGTTTAGATGGTATCAGAGCGGGGATCATAATCCACCTCTCTCCCTTGCGCCGCCCCCCCTCCTCTTTCTCTCCCCGCCGCCAGCTGCACTTCGCCCACCAGTCCACCAGGCCCGCTTCCCCGTGCGGCTTGTCGCCGCTGTTGCGGGCTGCCTGTCAGCCGAGCTACTTGCCTCCGACCCGACATATTGAGCCTCCGGAGGCTGCCCTTCGCATCGGCCCTTGAGCCTCTGGGTTCCCTGCTGCGCTTAGGCGTAGTCTTCATGTAACTGGTCTATCCAGTCTGTCTTCTATGCCTGCTGCCGCCTAGGACAAGGATCTAGGCAGTTCTCTACTGGTACTTTTCTCTATTTGTTGGGCTCGGTCCTAATTGTCATGGCTTCCTCCCATGATGATCATCGTCGTCAGGTTACTATCGTGAAACTGGATGGGCGCAACTATCAACACTGGGTCTGCTCCATGGAGATCTATGCCAAATCCCAAGGCAAGCATTCCCACCTCATACGTGATCCGCCTAAAGCGCCAGCCTCTACTGTCGAGTCCCAAGGATATCAAGACTTATGATGATTGGGTCAAAGATGATTCTACTGTGATGACATGGATCCTCAACAGTAGTGAAACCCGCATCAATATCACTTTACTTCGTCTCCCGACTGCCAAGGAGATGTGGGATCAGCTCGCCAATACTTATTCTCACAGCAAAATCCAAAGAAGGTGTTCGATTTGAACAAGCAACTGACTCGTCTGCAATTTTCTGGGCCAGACATTGCTGATTATTTTTCCTCCTTCAAAGGAATCTAGGTTGAAGTTAAGAGTTATCATCCTCTGCTACTGATTTAGCCACCATGCAACGCCAACGCCAGGAACTTCAAGTGGTTCAATTCTTGTGTGGTCTTCCTGAGTCTTTGCTGGAGTAGTGATCAGATTCTTGCGGCAAGTGATCTTGCCAGTGATCCACTACCAACGTTAGAGAGTGTGTATCAGCGTCTTCGACGCCTGCCGGCTTCTTCATCTGCCCCGACTTCTGACACTAGTGACACTACTGCTCTTGCTGCCATGGTCGGCCGAGGCTGTGTACAGGGTCGAGGTCGGTTTCAGGACAACGTCCTTTCTGGTTCGTAGAGGGCATGGGTCCCTTGGTCGTGGCTCCCTTAGCCGTGGTTCATCTGTTGATGTTTCTGAGAGTATCGCTGCTCAGCGATACTGTGACTTTTGTGGTCGCTCCAACCACACTGAGGACAGGTGCTGGAAGAAACATGGCACACTTGCGTGGGCCAATGATCCATCTGAGGGTGCTTCTCAGACTCCAGTTGTTGGTACTTCGAGCTCCTCAAATACTGAGTTCATTCGCCCGGAAGTGGAACGACTCCTGCTAGAGAAAACCGGCGGTTCCTCTTCTACTGTAGCTGAGTCTGGAGCTCATGTTGCAACTTACATTGGTTGTGATTCTGCCTTTCTGGGTGCCTCCTCTTCTAATACTGGTAATACAAAATGGGTGATTGATTCTGGAGCTTCTTCACACATTTCTAGAAATCGCTCTTCTTTTCTAAACTATCTAAACCCTGCCCTAAATCTGTTGTTATACTTGCTGACATATCCAAATCTGCTATGTCTGGGATTGGTGATATTTATGCTCAATTTCTTCTGAGATCTACTCTATGTGGCCAATTTTCCGCTAAATCTGTTATCTGTCAGTAAAATTGTACAGCCTAAACTGCAGTCTGACCTTTGTACCGGGTACTTGTGTTTTTCAAGACCTTCGCACGAGGATGAAGATTGGTGGAGGCATGAAGCATCTGATGGACTCTACTATCTGGATGATTTGAAAAGGATCGACACTACAGCTCTAGCTTGAGCATTTTCTTCTTCTGTTTCTGCATTACAGTGGCACCATAGACTTGGGCATCCATCTGCTGATAAAATAAAACATGTTATTTCTAGTGTAGGAACGCACAGTTTCCAGTGCTAGTCATGTCAGTTAGGCAAACAGTGCAGAATTGTCTTTCTAAAAAAATCTCAGATTGGTAGTAAAAACATTTTTTATTAGTTCATGTTGATGTATGGGGTCCTTGTCATGTTCCAAGTTTGTCTTTATTTTGTTCATTGATGATTTCTCCCGTGCTACTTGGTTGTTTTTTATGAAAGATAGGTCACAAGTTTTGCCTACTATTAAGTTCATTTTTGCTGAAATTAAAACCCAATTTTCTATGCCCATTCAAATTCTACGCACTGATAATGCCTTAGAATTTGTTCAAAAAAAATTGAATTATTTTGTCGTTCTGTTGGTACCATTCATCAGACATCATGTACCTACACACCTCAACAGAACGGAGTTGCTGAAAGGAAAAATAGGCATTTACTTGAAGTTACTAGAACTATCATGTTGCACTCTAATGTTCCAAAACATTTTTGGCCGGAAGTTGTTCTCGCTGCCTGTTTTCTGATTAATCGCATGCCCTCGTCTATTATTGGGAACTAAATTCCTATCCAAGTCCTACAACCCCACATCCCACTTTTTTCTGTTCCTCCAAGGATTTTTGGGTCAACTTGTTTTGTTCGTTTGCTTGGATCGACCCAGGACAAGTTGTCTCCTACTGAAAAATGTATCATTTTGGGATATTCACATACTCAGAAAGGATATCGTTGCTATAGTCCTATTACTAAGAAGTGGTTCACGAGCAGTGATGTGGTTTTCTTTGAGGACACTCCTTTCTACTCTACTAAAGGGAACACTTTGAGTTCAAATATTATTTCAGCACCTCTGCCTGTTATCAGTGATTCTCCTTCTGCTTTGCAACCTGCTGAGACTACGTCTCCTCCTATTATTGTTTACCACCGCAGGAATCAGCCATTGCGGTCTACTCCTGCCCAAGACCCCTCCCACAGAAAACCAATCTTCTCCTCCAGAAGGTCATGCACCTGCCGAGGTAACTTTTGATCTGGATTTACCTATTGCTCTCAAGAAAGGCACTCGCTCATGTACCTCTCATAGTATTGCTAAATATGTTTCTACTGCACATCTTAGTGGCCATGTTAGTAACTTTGTTGCTGCCTTTTCAGTTGTTTCCGTTCCCAAAAATGTTCATGATGCTTTACAAAGTATTGCCTAGACACATGCCATGACTGAGGAGATGACTGCTCTTACGGACAGAGGTACTTGGGATTTGGTGGATCCTCCATCTGATTGCAAGCATGTTGGATGTCGTTGGGTGTATACTAAGAAGTATCATCCTGATGAGACTGTTGAAAGACTGAAGGCCCGCCTAGTGGCCAAAGGGTACACTCAAACCTATGGTATTGATTACTTTGAAACTTTTTTTTCTGTTACCAGGCACAATTCTATACGGGTTCTTCTATCTGTTACAATCAATTTGGATTGGCCTCTTATACAGCTGGATGTCAAGAATGCATTTCTTTATGGTGATCTCCAAGAGGAAGTCTATATGGAGCAACCACCAAGGTTTGTTGCTCAGGGGGAGTCACACAAGGTCTGTCACCTCAAAAAGTCTATTTATGGACTCAAGCAGAGTCCACGTGCCTAGTTTGACAAATTGAGATTTTGGCTACTTATGGCTTCCTTAGATCTCATGTTGCTCACTCTGTCTTTATTAAGAAAACTTCCTCTGGTATTGTTGTTCTGATTGTGTATGTTGATGATATTATTTTATCTGGCAGTAACCTTTCTGAAATTCATGCTACGAAAGCCTACTTATGCAAGCACTTTGTCACTAAAGATTTGGGAAAGTTGAGATACTTTCTGAGAATTGAAGTTTCCAGGACTGCTAATGCTCTTGTTTTATCTCAAAAGAAGTATGTTATAGATCTTCTACATGAGACTGGGACGCTTGGAGCTCAGGCTACTGATACTCCTCTAGATCCTAATGTAAAATGGGATGATGATGAATCTTCCATGTATCCTGACAGTAAAAGATATAGGAGACTGGTTGGCAAACTAATCTATTTTACTGATACTAGAGCTGATATATCTATTGTTGTTGGTCTTGTTAGCAGGTATCTTGAAAAGCTTAGACAGTGTCACTGGGAAGCACTATGTCATATCCTGAGGTATCTGAAGAAATCCCCTGGTAAAGGCCTCTTCTATAGAAAACATGATCATTGCTCTCTTGAAGGCTACTCTGATTTTAACTATGCTAGAAGTAAGATAGACAAAAAATCTACTTCTGGTTACTACACATTTGTTGGTGGAAATATTGTCACCTGGAGGAGCAAAAAGCAGAATGTTGTCACTATATCTAGAGTTGAGGCCGAGTATCAGGCCATGACTCACGGCTTGTGAACTCTTGTGGGTACAGTCTCTTCTAAAAGACTTGGGTATGGGGTCTTTTGTTCCTATTCCCATGCATTGTGATAATAAAGCAGCTATCTTTATTGCCAATAATCTTGTTTATCATGAGCGGACCAAGCACTTTGAAGTTAACTACCACTTCATCAGAGAAGCTATCTTGACTGGTCGTATCTGCACTCCTTTTACTCGCTCAGAGGATCAAGTTGTTGATATCTTCATAAAGTTGATGGCTAAGAAACATTTCAGCTCTCTTGTGGACAAGTTGGGCATGATTGATATCTATGCTCCAACTTGAGGGGGAGTGGTAAATGGTGTCTTATTCAGTTCTTTGTATTCTCTTGTTATTTTCCTATTCTATGTGGACCTATATGTAATTGTTTTTATAAATATATAGAGTACACACATTGTGCATCCCAACCTTTTCGGGAAATCCTATTTAGAATGACAAATGAGATTTCGTCATCAGTCAATACACCTTCTAGTCTTATCTATTATTGTTGTCTATATTGTTTCCACAATAATAACCGACTAGAGACATAACAAGAATGTGTATACTCTTATAATACATATGATCTCATTGTTTAGGTCCTCAACCTGAAGACATATGTCATCGAGTAATATCATTCTTTTAGACATCTATCATGTACCATCATCTCAAACAAACACATAGACGAAAGATTGACTTTATTATTAATCAAATCTATTATATGATGCCTCATTACAATCATCGTATGACTGACTCTCTGGGCATACATACCAACAAACTCCCACTTGCACTTGGAGTCAATCACCCATGAATTTAATCCCAAGGGATCTAACATGACCTTCATGCTTGTGTTGTGAAAGTGTTTTTGTCAGGGAGTCAACAACATTGCTTTCAGTTGGTATTCTACAAATCTCACATCTCCTTGTTGTACGATCTCTAATATGAGATGGAACCATCGTTGTATGTGCTTGGAACATTGATGCGATCTAGGTTGCTTAGCGTGTGTAATAGCTCCACCGTTTTCACAATATAATTCTACTGCATCGCTAATACTTGAACCACCAAAATTCAGTGACGAACTTCTTGATCCAAATAGCTTCCTTTGTTGCATTGGAGGTAGGAATGTACTCGGCCTCTATTGTAGAATCCGCAATTGTTTCTCGCTTAGGACTCTTCCAACTTACAGCTTCGTTGTTTAGGTAAAACACAAATCCCGATTGCGATCTAAAGTCATCTTTGTCAGTTTGGAAGGTTGCATCAATGGTTAATCTTTTACCACCAACTCTTCGTCACCACTGTAGAAAAGAAACTGATATTTAGTTCTTCTCAAGCACTTAAGGATTTTTTTCACGGCGGTCTAGTGACCTTCACCGAGATCTGACAGATATTTGCTCGTCATGTTCAAGGCATATGAGACATCAGGACGAGTACACAACATTACGTACATGACATATCCAATTGCAGATGATTATGAAATCTTACTCATGTGTTCTCATTCTTCACAAAAACTGGACATTGAGCTCTAGAGATACTAACATCGTGAGATGTGGGTAAATTTCGACTCTTCGAGTTCTCCATGCTAAACCTTTTCAGCACTTCGTCAATGTATGTGCTCTGACTTGGGCCAAGAAACTTTCTTGATCTATCTCTATAGATTTGGATTCCTAAGATATAGGATGTTTCGCCTAAGTCCTTCATAGAGAATGTATTCCCCAGCCAGCTTTTTACCTTTTGTAAGGTAGGGATGTCATACCCCATCAATAGTGTGTCATCTACATACAATATAAAGAATACAATCATGCTCCCACTAACATTTTTGTAAACACATGGTTCGTCTTCATTTTCACTAAAGTCAAACTCTTTGACAGTTTCGTCAAATCGAAGATTCCATCTCCGAGATGCTTGCTTCAATCCATAAATTGACCTTTGTAGCTTACAGACTTCATCAGCTTCCTTTGAATTTATAAAACCCTCGGGTTGTCGACTCATGTGTACATCCTCAAGCAAATTCCAGTTAAGGAATGTGGTTTTAACATCCATTTGCTAAATCTCATAGTCATAATAAGTTGCCACGGCTAGCATGATCCTAATGAACTTGACCATGGCAAGTAGAGAAAAGATTTTATCATAGCCAATACCTTGAACTTGTCTGAAACCCTTTGCAAACAATCGGCCTTTATAAATTTGTACATTACCATCTATGGCAGACGTCTTCTTGAAGACCCACTTGCACCCTATGGGTTTTACCCCTTCAGGTGGATCCACTAAGGTCCATACCTTTTTAGTGTACATGGATTGCATCTCAGATCTCATAGGCACAAGCCACTTCTCAAACTCGGGTCCGTTAACAACTTCTAGGTAGGTTGTAGGATCATCATCTATGGCCAACTCATTACCTTCTTGAGTCACAAGATAACCAAATATTTTAAGCTCAAGGCATGTCCTACTAGATCTGCAAGGTTTTTGTGTTACATGAGGAACTTGAGTTTCCACAACAGTTTGTGACTTCTCTACATGTTCAATGTTTTCTGTCGGTCTTGAACCTCTTCGAGTTCTACTTTCCTCTCACTGATTCTTTTGGAAATAAATTCCTTTTCTAGGAATACGGCATTCTGACAACAAACACTTTGTTGTCAAACGGAGTATAAAAATAGTATCTTTTTGTCTACTTAGGATATCCAACAAAATAACATTTATCCAATTTGGGCCCAGCTTTTCAAAAAATTGTTTTCTCACATAAGTCGCACATCCCCAAATCTTCATAAAAGAATACCATGTCTCATATGGTGTCTTTTGAACCGATTTACATGATACGCAATTAAGTGTGAACATGTAGTTTCTAGAGCATGTCTCCAGAAAGAAGTCAGAAGACTAACAAAACTCATCATTGACCGCACCATATCTAATAATGTGTGATTCCTGCTTTCTGACACCATTATGATGTGGTGTTGTAGGTGGAGTCCATTGTGATACTATATCACAGTTTCTCGGAAGGTTCTCAAACTCTTGGCTTAAGTATTAACAAAACTCATCATTGACCGCACCATATCTAATAATGTGTGATTCCTTCTTTCTGACACCATTTTGATGTGGTGTTGTAGGTGGAGTCCATTGTGATACTATATCACAGTTTCTCGGAAGGTTCTCAAACTCTTGGCTTAAGTATTCTCCACCTCGATCAGAACAAAGTGTTTTAATACTTTTACCAAGTTAGTTTTGTACTTCATTCATGAAATCTTTGAACTTTTCAAGGATTTCTGACTTATATTTCATCAAGTACACATAGTCATACCTATCGAAGTCATCAGTAAAGGTAATGAAGTACTGGTAACCACTTCTAACGTTTTCTAGAAGGGCCACATACATTGTTGCATGGGGCATAATAGATCACTTGCTCTCTCACTGTTACCAGTGGAAGGAGCTTTTGTCATCATATCCAACAAACAAGACTTGCATGTCTCTCTTGATTCAAGGTCAAAAGAGTCTAGATAAGCATCTTTGTGGAGTCTAAAAATGTGTTTCTCGTTGATGTGCCCTAGATGACAATGCCAAAGGTATATTTTGTTTGAGTTATCGAGTTTTAACCTTTTCGGTATTTACGTTATAAGCATTTGTCTCTAGATTTAATAAGTAAAAATCATAGAACATTGGGGCACTGCAAAAAAATCTCATATTTAGAAATAGAACATCGATCATTCTTTATTTCAAATTCGAATCCATTCTTGTCCATACAAGATATAGAAATGATGTTTCTATTAATGGCAGGTACAAAATAGCAGTTGTCTAATTCTATTACAAGCCTACTGGGCAGAGATAAATGATAGGTTCCAAGTGCAGTGGCAACAACATTTGTTCATTGACAACGCGCAGTTCAACCTCGCCCTTAAAGACTTATTTCTTTTCAGATCCTGCATATTTGAACATATATGAGATCCACATCACTTACATAGTACCCAAAATGAAGAAGTAGACATAATTATTGCAATAATGTATATACCTGAAGTGGAGATCTCTATCCACTGCTTTTTCTTCCTCAGTTCCTTCAGGTAAAGAGGGAAATTCCTTTCCTAGTGTCCAGCATGCTGATAGTGGTGACGATTGTCATCCTTATTCACCCCTCCCTTTGCTTTTGAGTGTAGAAGATTTGGGTTTCTTGTCAATTTTAGAACTCTTCTTAACCTTGTGTTTGCCCTTGGGCTTCCCTTTTCCTCTGCTAATCATCACCACATATTTGGGTTTATCCTTCATTATTTGCGTTTCAGCAGTTCTTAACATGCCACGAAATTCTAACAACGGCTTATCAAAATTGTTTACGTTGTAGTTCATGACAAATTGGTTGTATGATTCTGGTAGTGATTGCAGAATCACATATGTGACCTACTCTTAGCCAAGGAAAATCTCAGTCTTGCAAGGTTCTCCACATACCCAATCAACTTGAGCACATGGGGCCTCACTGGATCTCCTTCAGTCATATTGTACTTGAACAACATCTTTGAGACATAATATCTTTCTTGTCTTGCCTAATCTTAGTACATATTCTTAAGATGTGTAACCATCTCAAGAACATCAATATTCCCATGTCTCTGCAACTCATAGTTCATTGAGCATAGCATCGGGCATTTGACATTTACGGAATCTTTAGCATGCTTCTTGTAAGCATCTCTGTAAGCCTTAGGCGCAATGGGAGCGGGTTCATCTGACTCTGGTGTCTCTAGAACATAGAGTTTGCGCTCTTGTGTGAGAACGATTCTCAATGTCCTAAACCAGTCATGGAAGTTAGTCACGTTCAACTTGTCCTTCTCAAGGACCGATCGCAAAGAAAACGTGTTGTTTGCCATTTATTTCTACAAAAGAAAGTTTGCATTTTGTCAAAACCTTTTAATTTGATTTGATTAAAACAAAATTTTGACGATATTAATTAGGCTTTTAATTAATTATCGCTCCCACTATTTTATTCAAATAGATAGCCATCACTTATCGATTTGGAAGATTACAATGTACAACCTTCTAGTAAGCCAAGATCCAAATTAATTAAGTTATTACCCGGTCAACACCGACGTCCATAACCAATTATTAAGGTAGGCAACATAACCAATTCTTGGATAGATGGTACGCACAACTCCTTGCCATATCTCATCCTTATGCTTCTAGGCACTTAATCTCATTAACGTCACCTAATTAAGCCTGACCCAAAAGCCAACACCATAGTAAGCTTTATCTGCCTGAAGTCGTGTGAACCAGAAATAAATAAACAAATATGACCAACAAGTGGCATGCCTCTCTCCCAGCGGTATGCACCCTGTTTGGCAAGCCCACATAACTACCATCAAACTTCCACAAGATAGACGGCGCACCACACTTGACGTGCCTACGCTTAGTCGATCAAGCTTTTCATCTGTTGCTTATGGTAAGCATCTAAGACATAATATTTGATTGAGGGATTTTATTTATATATACATATACATATACAATCATCACATACTTTATAATATGTATTGTATACATACTACATTCACAAACGAAACATGCAATCATAATATACGAGCGATGGTTATGGTCACACTAATGCAATTCTATAGAGCCACAAAGAACTGCTATCCACCTAAGGTAAAACATCACATGTTAGAACATGTAAAGGAAATTGTTGTGCTGGAAACAACCCGGTCGGTCGATTGAACTCTTCCAACCGATCGATTTGTCCGCCTGTCGGTCAATAGGCCAGCAAATATTTGAACTCCTCCAATCGGTCGATCAGGCCTCCATTTGATCAATTCACTCCTTCGATCTGTAGCCTCTTCCGTCCTCTGATCAATGGACTCGACTCCCCAATCGATCGAATCGCTTGGGGCAGAATGCCTTCTCTTTCGCCGAAACATAAATTTAAATTATCCTATTAATGTATTACATTGTACAAGGTGAAACCTCGAGTTACATTTGAGGGGAGTATAAGGAGAAAAGAATTAACTTACGTATGGAGAACGAAAGAGAGGTTTGGTATGCAACTGAATAAAAGATAGGAATAAAACCATTCAACCATGCACATATAACTAGGGGTATTGCCATAACCACACTTACATCCACCACCAAAATAATTTTAGGACGACGCGTATAAATTGCATATATATCATATATATAGGCCATTCATTCCATGCGGATAACTGAGATTAGTGACCCGTACATCTGCTTTATAATAGGAAGGAACATATTTGTAATGAGACACCCAACGTTGTAATATATATATAAATATATATATATAAAATCTACAAGACATTCCCTAGTGTATGTGGTACTTAATCGGATATTCACATTAATCGTTTAAATATTTGCATCGTATGTAACAAAATAAATGATAAAATTAAAATATTGATCCTATCGGTTAAATCTTAAACATAGTAAATTGAGGTGGCTCTAATACTACTATAGGGAAATATGGCGACAAAGATGGCAGCAGAAACAAAAAGTTCTTGCCATATTCCCCATAAACCAGTGGATCGCGTCAATAACTATGAACTGGAATAAAGGTTGCATGGGAATAAAGGTTGCAAGGCATATACCTGGTCCTGGAGCTCGGTATACATATGATCTCATTGTTCAGGTCCTCAACCTGATGACATATGTGATCAAGGGATATCGTTCTTTTAGACATCTATCATGTTATACCATCATCTCATAATTGAACAAACACACAAACAAAAGATTGCCTTTATTATTAATTGAATCTATTACATGATGCCTCATTACAATCATCGTATGACTGGCTTTCTGGGCATATATATGTATATATATGTGTATACATATATATGTATATATATGTTGATACATATATAAGTATATACATATATATATATATATGTATATACATATATATATATATATATATATGTATATATACATGGAGTCAGGCTAGAATACACTCGAGTGTATCCGGAGCGGAATACACTCAAATAGTTTTTCATGATGCAATATTTTTTTTGAAAATCTAATCCGTTGATCTTCTTAAACATCTC
Organism: Alisma plantago-aquatica; assembly: GCA_963693085.1. Lineage (NCBI taxonomy): Eukaryota > Viridiplantae > Streptophyta > Magnoliopsida > Alismatales > Alismataceae > Alisma > Alisma plantago-aquatica. The sequence continues at coordinate 1,109,107,269 of OY856410.1, forward strand.
GTGAACAACACATACACAAAATTTGAGCACATTTGGATATGTATAGCTCATGTTATGAAGACCGCAAAAATTATGCATTTCAAATTAGTTTCGCACGTTGATTTTGTTGCCCTTGGATGAGTGACTTACACTCATCCAAATGGGCTCAAAATTTGTATGTAGCCTAGTTATAGTATGACGGTGAAGATCAACGGTTTACATTTTGCAAAAACTAGTCTTGATATGCAAACACGCTTGAGTGTATTCGTGCGATCCGTACACTCGAGTGTATTCTAGCCTGACTCTATATACACGTATGTATACATATGTGTATATATATGTAGATGTGTATATATACATACATATATATCTGTCGAAAATAGTTGTCTTTCTATATCTTAGAAAAGGTGAATCCCTCTCCTATAAACAGGAGGAGACAGTACAAGGAAGCGAACAAAACCCTGAGCCTATTATACTTAGGCCCATGTTACAAGAGACTTAAGTGAAAAGGAAACATATAACAAGAATATAGCAGCTATATATAGATATATCTTAATATTCCCCCTCAAATTGGAGCATAGATGTCAATCAGGCTCAGTTTGCAGCATAGTTCCTCAACTCTCTTTCCAGAGAGGCTTTGTAAATATACATGCAGTTTGCTTATGTGAAAGAAGTAGTGAACTTCTAGGCCAGCATAGCATCGCGGAGAAAATGACAGTCCACCTCAATAAGCTTGGTCCTTTTATGGAAGACAGGATTACTAGCAATGAAGGTAGCAACACGATTGTCACAATACATTGGGATAGCATAAGTGATAGGAAACCCAATGTCACTAAGAGTAGATTTAATCCATAACAGGTCACAAGTCGTATGTGGCATTGCTTTATACTCAGATTTTATACTAGATCTGGCAACAACATTTTGTTTCTTACTTCACCAAGTAACCAAATTGCCTCCTACAAAGGTACAGTAACTAGAGGTAGAGCTCTTGTCAAATTTACACTATGCATAATCAGCATCAGAATATCCAGTAAGATTTAGGTGCCCATTTCTTCTATAAAATAGTCCCTAGATGTGTTCTCCAAATATCTCAATACACGACATGTTGCATCCCAGTGACACTGCCTAGGGCCATCCATAAACTGGCTTAGAATCCCAATAGCAAAGCATATAGTTGGTCTGGTAACAATGAAATATAAAAGATTACCAACTAAACACTTCTAGCTAAATTTATCGTCTAAGGGCTAGGTAGATTATGCCCATAGATCATGTCCTTGATCTATAGGGGAGACTACAGGCCCACATCCGAGCATTCTGGTTTCAGACAGTCAGTCTAGAGTATACTTCCCTAAGATACAAATTTTTTTTTAAATCATTTTGCACATATTCAGAAGCATTATCAATGTGAATAAACTTAGTCACAGAAAATTGACTCTTTACTTTATTTAGGAAATTAGAAAAAACATCTATCCAAAACGATCCTTTTATAGATAAAACCAAGTGGCACGAGACCAATCATCAATAAAGGTCAGAAAATATCGAAACCAATATGATTCCCAATATGACATGGTTCCTAGATACTAGAGTGAATTAAATACAACAAACTTGGGCTCATGTTGACACTACAAGGAGGAAACACTAACCGACAGTGTTTTCCAAGCTGACATGAGTAACACGTAAAATTCTCAGTGGACAAATTGGGAAATAAATACTTCAACTTAGTGGTAGAAGGATGACCAAACCACAAGTGTCAATGAAGAAAGGAGTATTGAGCCACAAGTGCAGTAATAGGAGAGGTTAACGAGGATTGTAGGTAGTACAAACCATCTTCACCTTCATATCCCCACCAATCGTCTTCTTCGCCCTAAGAACATGAATGGAGACAGTGTAAGGAAATAACTTACACTGCAGTTTACAGTCTTGGTAATTTTACTGACAGACAACAAGTTTAAAGAAAATTTGGGCACAAACAAAACGAATTTAAGAAGATTGTTATTCACATATCCTCTCCCAATGATTGGAGAAGCGGATCCATCTGCTAGACGCACAGGAGGATGACATCTAGTTGCTCCAGGTAAGTAAAACAGTTCTTATTACTAGTCATATGGGTTGTAGCACCATAATCAATAATTCAACCATCTTTTTACTAAGAGGAAGAAGTTTGAAGACATGAGTCACCTGAGTGTTGGGCAATATTTGCTTGACGTGCAACAGTAGCAGTAAAAGCATTCTTGATCAACTTGCTAAGGTCAGAAGAATTAAGTGTTACTATCTGATGATTGGTACCACTAGAGGCAGATGTAGATTCTCCATCAGCACAGTAGTTGACACTTGACTGGCCCATTATGGTTTCCCATGCTTTTTCTAGCATTGTCTTCATTGTGATTAGTACTTGCACAAATTAAAGAATCAAGATTGGGAAGAAGAGGACCCTCTCCTACTATTGTTGAGACCTTTACCCCGACCACGACCAAGATTATCATGCCCTCGTCCAGCAACGACAAGGGCGGCAGGCTCCTCTATAATAGTAGAAGACACAGAACAAGATAGTCAGAGATAGACATCATCTAACATTGGCAAGGGTTCAGATGCAAGAATTTGCTGACGAACTACTTCATAATTGAGAGGTCGAGACGCCAAAACCGACATAGTTGCACTTCTTCTTGTTGCTTTTGTAGTTTGGAAAGATCATATTACAAGGAATGATGAAGTTTGAGTTTTCCCTAAATCCCTTTTAAGTTTTAGGGAAAGATCATATGACAAGGGATCATGTGAAGCAAAAGATGAGTTATCTTCAAGTTTTGGAGAATCCAAACATTTGAACATATAAAATATTTGGGATAGTCACCTAGTGGTGACGCAACTGGTCACAAGGGGTGCTCCCCTGCCAGCCCATCCAAGTTCGACTCCCGTCGGGAGCAAGCTCGGACCCAAAAAAAAAAGCCTAGTTGATGGGTGCTCTGACCAAGCACCGTTGTGATAGCACAACACACTATCGGGTTTGGCGTGGAGCTGAGTGACCACAACACGTCTTACAGCAGGGTTTAGCCCGCTAGGGTGAGTCTGATAGTGGCTCTACCTAGGAGGGGTTCCTTGTCATCAAAAAATAAATATTTGGGATGCATTTCCTTTGCTAGAATACACGAGCAATGTGATCCCATGTCTCCTTGGCTATATCAGTGAAAAGAATTTAGTGGAGACGTGAATCACAGTAATTCAAAATCGAAGAGATAACTAGGGAGTCACGTTCAGCCCATTTCTTACACTCAATCTTCTTCTTGTCAAACGTCTCTTCTTTAGATGGAGGTGGATCAGTAAGATGCTCAGGCTTTCTCAAAAAGTGCACACAAAATTGAAAGGAGTGTGTCGATAGGATATAATTAGTCATTAAATTTAAAAATGTTACACACTTCGAGTGTGTCCCAAGGACCTCAACAGTAGAAGAAGATGAAGCCATAATATATCAAAACAAGGTATAACAGATCAACAGAGATAAGACATGTCGTATCTAATTTTACTCGCCATGTAGATTTTCTTCATATTAACAGCAGGGGATGACACCTCGTGTCTTGGATCGACATGTCGTGTGTATGGCGCGTCAATAGGCTCAGCGAGGCAACGACATGCCGTGTTGAATGGGGCAGCAGCAAGTTCTGTAAGTCAGCAACACGCCATGTCAAACTCTGACATGTCGTGTTAAGTATCGCAATAGCAAACTCAGCGTAGCAAATGACGACGCCCACACCGTGTGAAATTAGGGTACACCGCGTAAGGCGTTGCAACAGCTGGATAAGGTTGAAAATGACTCAAAATAGGAGGGGAACGTTGTGGATCACTCTATAGACAGGAAAAGTAATGTGTGGAACGAGGTACTATTGTATTGACATGGCACACCTATATGTATAGACACAAGCGGCGGTCAATGCCCGTTACACAGTGTGGGACTAATCCCATATACATAGAGATTATATAGGGAAATAAAGAATAATGAATACATTGAATGAATATTTATTATTCTAACACTCCCCCTCAAGCTGGTGCATAGATGTCATAGGCACTGAGCTTGTTACATAAGAATTTTACCCGACATCCAATGAGGGATTTAGTGAAAAGGTTAGCCACTTAATCTTCTAAACGGATTGGAATAAGTACAATTTGGTGATCTTGTATCTTTTCCCGAATGAAATGACAATCAACTTCAATGTGTTTGTTCCGTTCATGAGAAAACGGGTTGAAAGCAATGTGGACAGCAGCTTGATTATCATTTGAATTCCATTACTTCAGACTAACTGACTCCCAACTCTTCTAGGATATTCTTGGTCCATAGGAGATCATTGGTTACATGAGCCATTACTCTGTATTCAGATTCAGCGCTAGCTCGGGCTACCATTGTTTCCTTTTTGCTTTTCCAGGACACTAGATTGCCCCCCACAAAGACACAATACCTGGAAATTGACCTGCAATCAATGAGACATCCTGCCCAATCACATCTGAGAAGCCATGCACTTTGAGATGTCCATGATTTGTGTATCACATACCTTTGCCTGGATTCTTCTTGAGATAGCGGAGAATCCTATAAACAACTTCCATATGACTACTGCAAGGTTTATCCATGAATTGACTAACCACACTAGTAGCACAGGATATATTTGGATTAGTGATTGTAAGATAATTTAATTTTCCAACCAGTCCTCTATGTCTCCATTGATCTTCAAGTGGCTCTCCATCCTCCTTGTACAGCTTGACTTTGGGATCCATGGGAGTTCTGCAAGCTTTGCTCCAAGCATACCAGTCTCTTCAAGTAAATCAAGAGTGTATTTCAATTGTGAGATGACTATACAATCATTAGATCTAGCAACCGCAATACCCATTAGGAGGTCTAAATCTTTAGTTAGAAATTTACTTTGAAGAAATTGTTTAAGTTGTAGAATATCTTGTTGATCATCTCCACCAGTAATGACAATATCATCAACATAGACAATAAGGAGAACACAACCTGGAGATCCTCACTGATAGAAGACTGAATGATCAAGACCTGACTATAGAAGACCAAATTCAAGGAGGCCTTGACTAAATTTTGTGAACCAAGCTCTTGGGGACTGCTTTAGCCCATAGAGAGATTTATGAAGACGAGAAGCTAGATGTGACTCCTCCTGAGCAACACAACCAGGAGGCTGCTCCATATAAATTTCTTCAGTCAGGTCATTATGGAGAAAACCATTCTTAATATCAAGTTGGTGCAAGGGCCGAGAAAAATGAGTTGCCAAAGAAATAAAGAGGCGAACATATGACATTTTAGTAACAAGAGAAAAAGTCTCAAGATAGGTATCGCCATATACTTGAGTGTATCCCTTGGCTACCAAACGAGCCTTCAGACGATCAACAACATCAGTAGGCCCAACTTTCTTGAGTAAACCCATCGATTGGAACAAACTCCAAGTTTGATTTTGGCAAAGAGCATTCATCTTATCTTCCATAGCACAAAGCCATCATGGGTGATTCATGGCAACAGATACATAACTAGGAATAGAAATATCGGATATGGATAATGCGAAGGCTTTATATGAGGGAGATAAACAGTCATATGAAATAAAGTTAGAGATAGGATGAAGAGTGCATGACCATTTTCTTATTCGAAGAGCAATTGGTAGATCAACGGAACTATCGTTGCTGCCTGGAGCTCCAGACTAAGTGGTGATTGAAGGAGAGTTGACACTAGCATTGTCTGATCCTTGCTCTTGATTGTTGTCCTTCATGTGACGTGTACACATGAGTGATGGGAGGTTTCTCTACTTGGGAGGTGATAGGTGACACATGTGGAGATGACTCTCCCTGAACAGGAGGTTCAGGTGACGAAATCTCATTGGCAATAGGACGTGAGAGCGCTTCTTTAAGATCCCCCACCAACTAGGAATCTCCACATGGAGTATCCTCAAAAAAGATGACATTAGTTGAAACAAAAAATTGGTGATCAATTAGATCATAACATCAGTATCCCTTCTAAGTCCTGCAATAACCAAGGAAGACACATTTGGAAGCCTTTGGACTAAATTTGTCACAACTTGTCCCAACATTATGAATAAAACAAACATATCCAAAAACTTTTGGAGGAACACTATAAATGGGCTGACCAGGACACAAAAGTTGAAAGGGTATATGTTTGTTTAAGGTGGATGATGGCATGCGATTGATGAGATATGTAGCAGTAAGGACCGAACCGCCCCAGAATTCCTTGGGAACGGTCATATGCAAAAGAGTACGGGAAGTTTCGATTATGTAATGGTTTTTCCTCTCGGCTACCACATTTTGGGTGTTTGGGGACAAGAAGATTGTATATAACCCCTTTGGAAGAAAGGAATTGAGCAAGAGCATTGTTGAAATATTCTTTGGCATTATCCATTCAAAGAATACGAATATACCGAGAGAATTGAATTTCAATCTCATTATCAAAGTTATGTATTATTGATAAAATTTCATATCAATCTTTCATCAAATACAACCATGTGACTCTAGAGAAATCATCGATAAAAACGAAAAAATACTTTTGACCATTTTTTACGGAACCCGACATGGGCCCCAAACATCAGTAACGAAAAATTTCATATCTCAACTTAGCAGTCATTTGATCCCTAGACTTAAAGGTGGATCGATGATGCTTCCCTAACTGACATGACTCACATTAGAGTGTACTAAGCCTAGATAGTTGAGGGTGGAGAACCTGAAGTTTGTCTACGGACATGTGTCCAAGCCGACTATGGATATAGAGAGGAGAAAGTTGCTACACATGCCTTGGAAGCCAGATCAAGATAGTAGACATGTAAGTTCATACCCGCCACCAATCACCTGTGTCTGCAGGTCCTGTATCACACAATCGTCATGGTTAGATGTAATTGAGGCTTGAAAACAAAGGGTTAATTTGCTAACGGAAATTAAACTGAAAGGAAATTCAGGGGCAAATAACGTTGATTATAAGGTGGTTGTAGGTAAAGGTTTGATAATCCCAGTACCTTGTACTGGTACTTTGGATCCATTGGCATGGTGATAGGAGGGAGTGGTGTTTTGATGGTGGATAGATTGGATATAAGATGGGTTTTACCGGTAATGTGATCTGCTGTAGCTAAATCAAGTACCCAAGAAGACGAACATGCATTAGAAGTGTGAGATACGTATGCAGTAGGTCCACCAGGATGTAGTGCAAAGGAATCCATTGAGGAAACTGAAGACAAGGCTTATTGAGAAGCTTTGTACTGACATAATTGATTGTATTCCTCATTTTTAACTTGAATTTGATTGTTGGTGTCCCTTGAAGAGTCATCAGTTGATACCGCATTTGCAGATGTGGTTCTGGGAGGATACCCATGAAGTTCATAACATGTTACCTTGTAATGCCCCATCTTGCCACAATGGGAGCATTCTGAGCATTCACGTCCTCTAGTAGACCTCCCCCCACGACCTCCTCATCCCCCACATCCTCGTCTAATTGTAGCAGGGCCAGTGCTGATGTGACCCTTCATGGTAGAAAACATGGCAGATTTGTTTGAGGTAGAATGTGGGACTTGTTCTATGAAAGCGCGGGAGACACTCTGATATGCTTCTGCTAATTTGGGAAGTTCAAACTTAGTACGAATTTGGATGCTTACTCCATCGTATTCACGTCGAAGACCAACCAAGAATTTGATGACAGTCATTTGATCCCTCTACTTCCGGAGTTCTTTGAGGTTTATTGTCAGCGAAAGAAGAGAATGAAGGTCATCAGTAATGCGAGTTACCTCCCCGAAGTATTGAGTCAGAGATTTATCATCTTGTTGAAGATTGTACATCTCCACAGTCATCTCGTACATGTGGGAGATTTTTGACTCGTATACAGATTAAGATGATCTCAGACATCTTTACATTTCTCAAAGTGACTGGTGAGATCAACTACTTGTGGCTCCTTGAAATTCCACAGGATGGAGAAAAGATTGGTATCGATCTGCTCCCACTGTTCCAATGTGTCACCGGTTGGAGGACCTTCTGTGAGATGTTTGTACTTTCCTTGTCCCTTGAACCAAATCTTGATTGTTCAGCTCCATTGAGTGAAGTTCTTCTCATTGAGCTTCTGAGTAGTGATGACCTGATCACGGAAAAGGAAGGGCACTTCCTTCTTTTCTGACATGATGAAGAGAAGGGATAAAACTGGACAGCATGTGCCTTACACGACGTGAGGAAAGCCATACGACATGCACAAAGAAACAGATCTCCGACAAACTACTGACAACACGGCTTGTCGGTGATGGACATAGCGTGCACCTTGTAGGATGTGTAACTATGTCTCCCGTCAACACGACGTGTAGATGATGGACACAACGTGTGACTTATCGGAGGTGTAACTTTGTCTCCCGTCAACAAGGCGTGTTGATGATGGACACGGCGTGTGTCGTATCGCTGACTCGGAAATCGCTTCACTTTCATCACATATATCGCCCCTTGGATGAATCTTCTTGATGAGAGAACCTCCTAGGCGTAGATTTATCCACCACTATGATGGTGGTGGAGACTTGGTGAAGGAGAACGAGGTCTTTTTAGAGGAGAGGATGGTGATGTCTCTGAGAAAGGGAATGATGCTTCGGAAGGTGATGATGTCCCATATAGAGACAATTTCCTGGTGATGGAAATGACTTCCACCACTATGGAAATGGCTCCCACGGTGGAGATGATTTCCACGACAGGGAAGAAGAAAGACTTCGATGGTGGAGATGATTTTCGCGAGGGAGGAGGAACGGCCGCAACGGAGGAGCCAGGTGAGGATGACCTCAACACCGATGGAGATGACTGCTACTGCTGCAAGACGCTCTCTCCAATGAATTAGGGTATCGTATCCTCTGATACCATGTAAACAGGAAAAGTAATGTGCGGAATGAGATACCTTTTTATTGATATGGCACACCTATATATATGGGCACGGGTGGTGGCCAATACCCGTTTACACATTGTGGGACTAATCCCATATACACAGAGAATATATATGGAAACAAAGCATAATAAATATAGGGAATAAATAATTATTATTCTAACACACTCAAAAGATAGAGAGATGTGGGAGAAATCCAATCATATTAATAAAGAAGCAGGTAAAGCCCTATAATAGGTGGCCATGGATGACCACAAAAGGCGTGTCGTACGGCTTTTTAAACAACAGTCTTAAGGGCATAAGACTGTCGGAAAGACAGTAGGCCATGTCCCTAGATCCTCTTGATGGAGAAGAGGATAGGGCTAGAGGGGAGAGTAGATCCCCCTAGGTGTGAGTAGTGGTGGCGGAGAAGAGATAGGTGATGCTGGAGAAGGAAGGGAGAAGAGATGGCGGCTTGGCGTAGAGAGACTCCAGAGAAGGTTATACGTCCTGCTCTGATACCATGTCGAAAACAGCCATCTTTCTATATCTTATAAAAGGTAAAACCCTCTCCTATAATAGGAGACAGTAAAGGAAGGCAAACAAAAACCCTAATGGGCCCATGTTACAAGAAACTTCAAGTAAAAGGAAAAGATAAAATAAGAATAACAAGAATAGATATGCTATATATTAAATATATCTTATCAATATATATATACAATATTGTGCCATATAAGTATGCTATACGTATAACCACACAAAATGATCTAAATAGATCATCCACAGGGGCAATCACCATGATTTCCAACCAACAGTTAACATATAACAATATATCAACAAATCACAATATGGATTAAATCACAAAAAAAATATTAAGATGCTTGATTATAAATTGTTGTAGTAAAAAAATGTGTAATTGTACAAAGTTGTAACATTTTAGGAACACTATTTTTTATTGTTGGTGGAAGCAATTGTGAACATGTACTATCAAGAGGAAGAAAGGGAGAGTGAGGAAATATGTTGTTGGGGGTGGAGGAGAAGATGGAGAATGAAGGTGAGTCTTGGAGGTTAACAGGGAAGAAAAGGAAGAGGAATACATTGGAGTGCTAGTTAAGATTGAGAGGCAAGAGAAGAGGGAAGACAGAGATGTAGAGAAGTAAGAAAAAGAGGAGGCATAGGGAGGACAGTACTCTATTACTTTTGCCTAGAGGAGCAAGAAGAAGAGTAGGGAGTGGAATGGCATGAGAATGTAAAAGGAGACGCAAAGGATCGATGTGAAATAATAGAAGGGGTATAGGGAGAAGTATTGCGGTTGTTGCCACATTTATATATATGAAAAAGAAGAGGGGGAGGAATGAGACGAGGAATAGGAGGGGGAGAAGGAAAAGTAGATGAGGGAAAAATAGACAGAGAAGCAAGAAAAAAAGAGGAGGTGAAGGAACATTTTTGCAGTTATTACAGCTCTAGATTAGGAAAAAAAGGAGGGGAACAAGAAGAAGCAGGAAGAGGAGGAAGAGTTACATGGAACTGGAAGAGAAAGCGGTTAATTCAACTACAGTTGGCGGAGATGATAGCGTTGACGATGGCTGCTATAGTTGCTAAAGAATGGTGTCAACAGCATGACTGTATATACTGGAGCTTAACCATCTAATGTTAGTAGGGCGAGGAATAGTGCAGGACAAAAAGTGGGGATTTAGAGAAGGCTTGGGGGTTTTGTCATACGCTTAGGCTTAAGTAAGTTGGGTCGACGTGCCTAACGTATTTCCACAGCGTGTTAAGCCGTGTCCAACACTGCAATAAGACAATGTCAAAGTGGTTACACTGCATGTGTATCCGCCATGTGTCTAGGCATGTCCAAGGTGTCCATTTCGGACACATGTCGGACAGGCCACAGTGACCTCCGGAAAGTAGTATGTTCCTCTTGGTTGTTTCTTTTTTTTTGGAGATGCTACAAGTTCCTCACTTTAATATTAAAGTCGTAGATACCTCGAAATTGTGAAGTTTTCATAAATTCTTTCTGTTACACCTTGTGTACCAACCGCGAATGGTTAGCATATCATGTAGGAGATACCCACATGGCATCCCAGCTGCCACAAACAAGCCAATAATATCTATGCATCCCCCAAAATAGTAAAGACCACCTCTAAGTAATGGCTTCCCGTGTTTTCAATTAGGCAGCAAACAAGGAAGAAAATGTCCGATTACGATGTCGTTTTGTTGGCCATAGAAACAGAAATTTACTGAAATCTCGATGGCAATTTCGACAAATGCATTCCTAACGTTACAACAAAAAAACCAACGAATTAATTTATGAAATTTTACCAGAATTATCTACTAGTGTAGATCTACTCAAATATGCAATAATATTTCATATTGGATCATGGAACAAAATTTCGATTGAAATTGCAAAATTTTGCTTGAAATTTCGTTTTTTTTTTGCAATCAGACATCGAAACCTGCGATGGGACATGCGAAACACACAAATGCAGGGAATGGGACGTAATTTCACGAAAATTTTGAGCCTACGTACGAAATTTCAACAAAAATAGTGAGATTTCGCAGCAAAATGCCTAGTTTGGGCCGTAATTTCGCGAAATGGTACAGAAACACAAATTAAATTTTGAGAAATTTGTTCCAAAATCTGATAATACTACATCTTGGGTATTTTGACAATTTTTTTGAATCTCTTGGTTCTAAAGGCTATCTTTCTTAATTCTAAGGTATGTTTCCCCTATCCCTAGACCATTTATACATTACTTTCATCAATTTCTACACTCTTCTATAGAGATATGGAGATATACTCCGAAAATAGCAAAGTTCTTTCTTTGATCTATGTATAAATGTCCCATGTAACCTAGTTAAATGCTAACACACTAAACTTCTACAAGTTGTAGTTGGTAAGTTTGGAACTTGTAAATGTAAATTTTAAATTCTAAGCTATAACTTGAAGCTTTTAACAGTCTAACTGTCCAGCAGACTTGACATTTCTGTTCATTTGTACACTCATTTATCAAGACATGTATCCCACCCTAACCTCTAAACATATAGATGTATTATATAGTCTAGTGTGTTTATGTCTCAACACTGTGTTTGCAAAATTTCATAGGTTAATTCCTTCATTTTGCCATCGAAATTCTGTCAAAATTGTTCAGCTTCACTTACAAATGTGAGAGACCCCCCCATATCCAATATGAAATATTATTGCATATTTGAGTAAATCTTGGCATTTAGATCGTCCTGGTAGATTTTCATAATTTAATTCACTTATTTGGTCGTCAAAATCATTAGGGCCGTAAATATCGAAATTTCGTGCGAAATTTTTTAAAAAATTATGTTTCTGGGCCATCAGACACGACATCGAAATTGGACATTTAATTCTATGTACTGGATATGTGGGGGTGGGGGTCTCCTCATGTGTGAGTGAAGGACCCTGAACTGTTTTGATGGGGATTTTGATGGAGAAATTAAGATGTCATTTTTCAATGGTGAAATCAATGAATTAAATCATTATAGTTTGCAAGCACAATGTATAAACTTAAAGACACAAAATTGTGCAAAAAATATGCTCTAGGCAATCCATACTACATTAAAAAGAAAGAAAAAATTCGATGGACAGAGCGTTTCGACAGCGCATTTCAATGTCCAATGGCCATTAGTATGGAAATAATTATGGAAATTTCGACAATTTCGTGGAAATTTTAAACTATGGCAGCAAGCTACAAGTTTGGTCCATAAACTCTCAATGGTCTGTTTGTTAAAGAATGATCACCTTCCTTTTTCTAAGATTACAGTTTTGGTTCAGTATTTCCCGTGGTTAACATAATATCTGGAATATAGATCCCATATAGCTCATGAGACATTAGATTAAAGAACAAAAAAGATTGGAGTAAGGTTCCACTGTAATGGAGAATAGAATATAACTATTGCATACCATCGTTGACAATCCAACTGAAAACCATACAACTCATTCAAAAAGAGACTCACAAGAACATCACCTGCAGTTTTGAGGGAAAGTAAGATCAAATAAGACATTGAGTTGAGACAGACTTGTAATAAATCCTTGATGTCATTATTGGAGCAGAATCACCATATCCAAGAATGAACAATAGTATAGCATGTGAAAAACAAGAGATATGAGAACTAACCCTCAACTTCCATATCAACAACACCACCAAATAACACAGCTCTTTTCTTGTGCACACACATTGAGAACCCAGCTCGTGGTCCAGGTGGCATGCCACCTTTCTTAACCTATGAGGAAAGCATGAAGACTTTAGTTTCTCGAACGACATGATTTAAACATACATGTGAAAGCATATATAGACTCCATTCAGGATACTCCACCAAAAATTATTTAATTAAAACCATTAGAAATGTAGAGTAAAATGAAGAAAAAATAGCCTTTCAAATATGAAAAGAGGAATCATGAAAAAGAATGCAAAGCATAGCCAAAAACAAAGAATAAAACTATAGCAGTAACAGCAAGAATGGAAGACTTAATATCGGTAAAACAAATCAACGAATTACTTCAGTGATAAGGCAGGGATGGAGAATGTGGTGGCAGATCATTTGTCTAGATTGGAAAGTGTGGATGAGAAGGATCTAGATATACCCATAGTTAACAGCAAGAATGGAAGACTTAATATCGGTAAAACAAATCAAAGAATTACTTCAGTGGCAAACATTAAGAATCAACATAACAGTGGAAGCCAAATCTCACCCTTCAAAGTCAACCAAATTTCAGTACAATTTTTCTCATAAGTAGAAATTAGTACATTAGAACAGTGTACCTGATTCGAATTTGTTGGTAATCAGGATCTTCACATAATAACCAAAAAGAGGAGCCACGCTTGAGTATATAGGATTATGAAGCATGAAGACCTTAATACATTATGAATTCAGATACAGATCCGGAAACTAAAAACATAACACATGAGCATATATATATCTCAACACTCTCCCCACAGGCTACAAGATTCCATGTCATACAGAATCGAATATAAAGTTATTAATTATTCACTCCTAATGTGTGTGACTTGACAAAGCATGTTCCGGATGCTATCCCTTGGTGTATATTATTTGTTGATGATTGTGTGCTCATTTATAAAATTAAAGACATAGAATTACAAAGTTGGACTTAGGAGAAATGTATTGGAATCGAAAGGCATTAGGATCGTCAAAAGAAAAAATTTGAGTGTGTAAATGCAATCTACTATTGCCACACGTAGGCCAGTGGCACTAAGGTGGACACTGCATGGATCTAAAAATAGACAACTTGGGTGAAATTTCTCCGAAACCTTGAATCTTGAGTCTTGACTTTCGACCCATGGTAAAGTTGAACCTCTAATACTTTGACCAGAGAATTGAATGTCCAGTTCCGAAGCCGTATCCGATGGACCAAAAAATAAAATTACTGAACTCGATCAAAATTTCGATATTTACAGCCCTAACAATTGTGACACCAAAATGAGCCAATTAAATCATGAAAACTTACTAGGACAATCTCAACGCCAAGATACACTTAAATATGCAATGATATTTCATATTGGATACAGCTGGGGTCTCCCACATTTGTAAGTGAAGGAAGTTGAATGGTTTCGACAGTCGTTTCAATGACAATTTTGATGGTAAGATATTGGAAAGTTATGAAATTTTGCAAACACAAAGTTTAGACATGAACTCATTAGATTATATAATAATTTTATATGTTGAGAGGTCAGGGTGGGCTCCATGTCTTGATGAGTGAGTGCACAAATGAACTGAACCATCAAGTTTTTACACTGTTACAAACTTACAAACCCACAAGTTACAACTTTAAACTTAAAACTTACAGCTGCAAGTTACAAACTTACAAATTACAACTTGTATAGCATTAGTCACTAATTAATAACTACTAATTTATTTAAGTAGCAAATAGTACATACTAAGTAGTATTGATTCGTGACTAATAAGTAATAAGTAATAACTAACAAGTATTAGGTATTTTAGTTTTTACTACTAACTAAAAACTCGTAAGAGTAAAGCAGCAACTACTTAATTAGTATACATCACATGTTATAATCATCACATATTAATTATGATGCATTCCCCATTTTTCTTTTTTTCTTTTTTATTAATTTTTAGGTCGAATTATATATAAATTACGTATTCAATCAAAAATTACGCTTCTACTAAAAGTTTTTATCAAAACTAGCTCGTAGTGATTGTTTAAGTCTAGTATTAGCATTTAATTAGGTTACTTGGGACATTTATACATAGATCTAAGAAAATACATTCCCAAAATAGCTTTTAAAATCATTTATGTATAAATATGGAATATATCTGTAACAATTTAAAAATTATTGTAGATCTACAGACTTTGCAGCATCATTTTATAAGACCCGCAAGTTTTGTTTGTAGATCATGTGATTTTCAAAAGATCTAGCACAAGAACTTTGTTGTTTTCAAAGTATATCTTTAGATCTCCATAAAAGAGTGTAGGAATAGGTGTAGACGGGCTAGGGATAGGGGAAACATACATTTGTATCAATAAAAATAGCCTCTAGAAGCAAGAGATTAGAAAAAATTGTCAAAATACCGAATATGTAGTGGCAGTAGCCCTAGCAACAACATTTTGTGTTTTTGAGCCATTTAATTATGGCTCAAACTAGGCTTTTTGTTGTGAATTTCCCCCTGTTTTGAGAAATGTAGCACCTAGGTGCAATAGTTGTGAAATTACATCCCATTCTCTGTGTTAGTGCATTTCGATGTCTCGTTGGGAAAAATTAGAAATTTCGATTGAAATTTTGCAATTTTGTTTAAAATTAAGCTTTCTGGCAAAGTTTGGGGGATGTTGAGGTCAATTTTAAACAATAAGGTTTCATCACAACTTTCTACAAAGTTGTAGCGAACACATCGAAGCTGGCAACATGGTAAACTTTATACCCAAGTCTATTATTAGGTACCTCTATACCCAAGTCTGCTATAAGTAAATTGTAAAGAACACTATTGTCACTCATTTGCTCGGTATCATAGTTGTGACCATGGAACAGGACATCGACTTCGAGTCTACTTTGACAAGTGTGAAGTGGAAGTTTGTGGAAACATCAAGGAAAGCTTTGAGGATTTTTAAAACTAAACTTCGACGCAACTTCAAAAATTAAGCTAAAAAATAGTCATTTTGTGATGAAAATCGATAGATTTCATCAAATCTAGCTAAAAAACAATATATGTTAACATATAGCCATCCATATAGGTTTACATATGTAGAAAAATACATAATTACATACAATCCTCTCCGGACTACAGAGTTATTCCATATATAAACTTTATGACAACAAACAAACTACATCAAAAAGGTGTACATCTATGGTAGATCTAGTAGAAAGGGGTAGATCTATTAATATTAGCTTAGAATAATAAAAATAACATCAAATCACCTTACTTCAAGCTCCAACACTCCCCCCCTCATACAGAAAATTTTACAAAACACGAGAAGAATGTCACCAACTTCGATGACTTCGACTAATGTCGAGGAAGTTGGAGAATTTTTGAACGAACGTGGGCCAAATTCGTTGACAAATGGGCGGATGTCGACGACATCAAAGAAGTGTTGAGAACGTTGTGGAATGAGGATGCGACGTGGATTTGACATCGCCAACCATCGACACCAACAAAATCGGCAAAATTTCGCCGGACTTCGACAATTTTTAATACCATGGTTGTGACTTTGCTCATGTTTTCCAATGGCGAATAGAAGAGATGGTGTAAGTATGTGTCGCTTCTCTCAAAACATTTACTTCAATGTTATGAAAAACAACCACCACATACATTTAACTATTGTTGATCCAGATCTAAGCTAGATCTTAGTTCATCTATTCAGGATCAAAGCTACATTAGCTTATATTGATGATACCCACACATATATCTCATATGATTTATACATCTTTGCATGTAAAACTATACTTTAAAAATGTACGATGCTATTATATCTTATAAGATCCAAATCCAAGTATCATTTTCAATTGTCTTGTATCTTATATATGTAGTTTGTCACTTGTTAACACGTGATTTATAGTTAGGAGTCTACCTAACTATAATACAATTGTCTTGTATCTTATCATATGATGATACCCACACATATATCTCATATGATTTATACATCTTTGCATGTAAAACTATACTTTAAAATTGTACGATGCTATTATATCTTATAAGATCCAAATCCAAGTATCATTTTCAATTGTCTTGTATCTTATATATGTAGTTTGTCACTCGTTAACACGTGATTTATAGTTAGGAGCCCACCTACCTAGAGTGTGGGGAGTCCTATTTTCATGTTAGATATGTTTATGATCCCCACACATATATATTTCATATGATTTATACATCTTTGCATGTAAAACATACTCTAAAATTGTATGATGCTAAAATGGTATAACATCTTGTAAGATCCAAATTCAAGTATCATTTTCAATTGCCTTGTATCTTATATATGTAGTTTATTACTCGTTAACATGTGATTTACGGTTAGGAGTCTACCTAGCTAGAGGGTGGGGAGTCATATATTCATGTTAGATATGTTTATAACATATCCAAAAAAATATCAAATTCCACAATTCTTACCAAAACAATATTGAACTTTTATTGAAGTTTGTGTCTAAACTTCTTCAAAGCTTCCTCAAAGTTTCCACTTACATATACTACGCAACAAGTATTGGGGCACCAAAATGTGATAGATTTTTTTACTTGGCTTATATTATTCTTATGGATGGCAATATTTAACATGGCGGTGGTAGTCACCTCAAGCCAAAGTGTGTACAACATGTAGACCCACCATGTATTTGTATGTCAAAAGGTGGACAGAGGCACTGGCATAGTGAGTATCCACTATCTAAACTCTTGTCGAATATGAGGTGTAACTATTTTCTTTAACATGAGTAAGTTTCTAACAAAGTGGTGGCCCACCTAAATATGATTTCCCCATTCATGGAACATTGGACTATTTGCTCTATGAATGACAGCTTGACTATTGTTAGAGTATATGAGTGTTTTAGTTATATATGAATATGGCTCAAGTCTATCTGCTCTATTAGTGTTTGAACTATTAGTCTATTAGAGTGTCGTGTCTTGTACTTGCCTCTTCTCCTATATATAGGACAGGGGCATGCCCATTTAATTATATTATAACAATACAGAGATTATCCTATTATCGCACTTCAAACAATTATAACACATCAAAGTCATCGAGTTGTCAAATGGAGGAACCACACTTAAGTATATAGCATTAGGGAAGTGTTCAAACCCCTCTCTTCATCGTCTCACCGATGCAGCGCAGACAGGGAACTCCCGCTCCTTATTTCATCGAAAAAATAGGGTGCCTTGCCCCCTCCTCAGTGGCAGCCACCCACATCTTCAGTTGGGTTCACGAGAACATCGAACAAGAAGAATCGTGTCGTTCTATCTCCTCTTGGCTCCACCATCTTTGGTGGCGCTCCCAGCTTCAGACGAGTAGGCAAGAATAAGAAAATAGGGTCATCGTCCTTGGTGGCGAGAATGAGAGGGTCGTAGACGAGCGATTCGTCCTACCACAGGTCTACAGGGATTGCGAGTGGCCTCACAAAGAGTCTTCCTGACTCCAGAGCCAAAGTCCCTAGTCCTTATATAGAGAAACATGGCAAGAGGGGTCTCTCCTGCCATTACTGCACTTCCCAACCTGGCTAGGATTTGGGAAAACTTTGATTCCTCTCAGAACTTTGTTAATCCATAGGTGTTTGGGTTTGATTTAATCTCCCAAAGGCATTGGGAGAGTTTCTAGAACTGCTCGTGGATTAGAGAGGGAGATATGCGAGAAATCTGACTGCTTCCAAAAATCCAAGGAGGCACAACAAAGAGAGGGGCATCGGGATATAAAATTTGATATGAAACTTGATTGCCAGGAACAGAAGAAGGCATTTGATTAATAAGGTAACATGCAGTAGAGATTGCTTCCGGCCAAAACAATTTGGGCAGATTATAGTGGAAAAGAAGGATGTGGGTGACTTCAAGGAGGTGTCCATTCTTACGCTCCGCAACCCCATTCTATTGGGACGTGTATGCACAAGAGGTTTGATGAATAGTACCCATTTTTCAACAAAACTGGCTGACAAAGGATTGCATAAATTCAAGGGTATTATCAGTGTAGAAGATTTTTATAGGTCGATCAAACTGGGTATGAATCTCAACAAAAAAGGATGTCATAGTTCTACTATGTGAGATATGTCCTTTAACATAAATAACCAGGTAGTTCTAGAGAAATCATCAGTAAAACTCATATAATACCGAAGTCCAGAAATACTGGAAACAGAATAGGGGCCCCAAATGTCAGCATGCACAATATCAAAAACTTGTTTTGAGCCAATACAATTTTTTTTGGGAAAAGTAGAACGAGTTTGTTTGCCCAACTGGCATGTTTCACAATGAAAAACAAAATATGAAATATCAGGCAGTAAATACTTCAACTTATCAGGAGAGGGATGTCCCAATCTATAGTGTCATTGTAGGCCTGTCACAGAAGCAGTCAGTAGAGTAGCATTCTTCGGTGTATCCAAGTAGTATAAGTCGTCTGATCCCTCGTGGCTTGGACCAATCTTCATCCTCGTGCGCAGATCCTGAAAGACAACACCATCTGGGTCAAAAGTAATAGAGCACCGTAGGCTCTTAATAGTTCTACTAACCGCCGATAACAGATTAATTAGGAATTTTGGAACATATAGAGTTGAGCGCAATAAAGTCGATTGGGAGTGCATATATTCCCAATTCCAGAAACAAGTGTTTGAGAACCATCGGCATGGGTAACAAGTGGAACACTGGAAGTCTTATGCAGTTCAGAAAATAATGTGCTGAGGTGGTGCCAGAGTCAATTACCTGTTAATATATCTTTCCTTTATGTTTATTTCATATTTCATATTACTGCTGTACCTACATGTAATTTTCCCTTTACTATAAATAAGAGAGGAGAACCCTATTGGGTTTCTAACGTTGCCTAGTGCAACACACAGATCCCGTCTCCCTTACGTTAACATGGTATCAAGAGCAACGTGATCCGACGCCGCTTCCGCTTCTCCCTCTCCTAGCGCCGCCGCATCCCCTCCCTCCCTCTCCCTTCTTCCCTACAGGGCGCCGCCGGCCCCTCTCTCTCCAGGCCGCCGCCGCCGCCCGTGCGGCATCCCTGCTAGCCGCCGGCGTGCGGCAGCAGTGGGGCTCCCTCCCACTGCCGGCGCCGCTGCTCCTGGCCGGCTAGGGGGTTCTCCGCCTTCGTCTCTTGCCGCTGGGCCTCCGGTGGCTCTCTCTATGCTACCGTAGGCTCAGTAGCTCGGCACCGGGGCTTCGTCTACGTTTTTCGGAAAGTTTTCAGCAACTTTTCGGTTCGTTTTTGGAGGCCAACCTTGCTGTTTGGAGACTTCCGGTTGATCCAACGGCTCTCTAAAGCCCTACCCGGAGGTCTCGTCTCTTCCATCGTGCCTTCCTAATCACATCTCCTTCATGTGTGATTAGGAACATCCCGCTTGAAGGCTGTCGATGCGTCAGTAACGCATCCCTTATTCTGTTCTTGTTGTGACGTGTATCTCTCCATCACGGGACGTGTATCTATCCGTCCACTCAGCCTTCTTTGTGACGTGTATCACTCCGTCACACATATCCCAGTTGCATTATGGAGAATAAGACCTATTATGGAGAGGTCTCGCCTATTCCTATCAAGCTCAATGGGAAGAACTTTTTGCTATGGATGAATGCGGTTCATACTGTCTTGGAATCGCGAGATCGGGCGAAGTTCGTTGATTCTGCACCCCTCGCTAGCACTGACAAAGACTATGCCGAGTGGAAACGTCTTGACAGCCTAGTGAAGACTTGGCTATGGGGTAGCATGGAACCTTCTATCACTTCCAGGTTCATGTTCTACTCTACAGCTAAGGAGATCTGGGATGCCGTCAAGCAGCACTATGCTCAAGAGAAGAACGCTCTTCGCCAGTTTATGATCTATGATCGTCTGTTTGCAGAGAGACAGGGTGATAGATCACTTGAAGAGTATTTCGGTGTGATTCAAGCGCTCTCCCAGGAGTTGAGCTACTATCATCCAGTGAAGGTTGTTGAGCAGATTAAGGATAGAGATGATCTTGTCACTGCTAAATTTCTATCTGGACTTAGCCCCTCATTTGGTTCAGCAAGAAGTGTGATCCTTGCGTCAGATAAATTACCGAGCCTTGCAGAAGCTTTCTCTAGGATTCAGCAGTCCACCTTTGAGTCAGTTGATCCTATTCCTGTTGTTCCTTCTGGAGATTCTCATGCATCTATTGCTGCAGCAGTACGAGGCGGACGACCTGCACCTACACCGTCTGACAGACCTGGTTTGGGCAGAGGACGTGGGACTCGTCCTAGATGTACTTTCTGTGACAAACCTGGGCACTCTGTCGAGAAATGCTGGAAGAAACATGGGAGACCTGCAGCCCCACCTGTTGGAGCTGCCAATTGTGCCACTTCAGACTCTACTGCTGCGAGCTCTAGTTCTTCTGGCATCACACTTACTCAGGAGGAATATGACAGATTTATTCAGGCAACTCAACATTGGAATATGGGCGCCTCATCTTCTTCTACAGCAACCCTTGCATCTACAGCGGGTAATCAGGCTACATCTTTTATGGCTTCTGGATCCGCAAATCCCTGGGTGGTTGACTGTGGTGCCTCCCAGCACATGACTGGTATGAGGAGATTGCTCCGCACACTTGACTCTTATATTCCTCATCCATCTGTTACCTTGGCAGATGGTTCTGTGAGGAAGGTGGTAGCTAGTGGATCTGTGTCTCTTACACCAGATATTGATTTGAAATATGTTCATTTTGTACCTGAATTTCCATTCAATTTGCTTTCTGTTGCCAAGTTGATTGACACTGTAAAATGCACAGTAACATTCGGGCCCTCTTGTTTTGTTTTACAGGATCTCAAGAGTTTGAAGATGATTGGTGGGGGGCCTAGGAAAGGTGATCTCTACCTCTTTCCTGGTGATTATCTACCTCGCCATCCACCTCCTGCTCCAGTTTCCTCCGCCATGCTGAGTGGTTCTCCCTTGTTGTGGCATTGCAGATATGGACATCCATCCTTAGAAAGCTTGAAGAAGTTGGAACCAGATCTAGCTCATGTGTCTTCTCTAGAGTGTCAGTCGTGTCAGTTGGGCAAACATCATCGGTTATCATATCCTGTTCGTGTCAATAATCGGGCTTCTAGTCCGTTTGAGTTAGTCCATAGTGATGTATGGGGTCCTGTTAAAAACCAGAGTTATAATGGTTTTAGCTATTTCATTTCCTTTGTAGACGATTACTCTCGCATGACATGGATTTATCTATTGAAAAGTCGTGAATCTGTGCTTTCCATTATCAACATTTTCATAAACAAATTCAAGTTCAATTTAACTGCAATATCAAAATCTTTCAATCTGATAATGCCCTTGAATATGTTCAGAAAGCGATGAATGAGTTTTGCAGTTCGGTTGGTATGATTCATTACACATCTTGCCCTCACACTCCTATGCAGAATGGCGTTGCTGAGAGAAAGAATCGCCATCTTTTGGATATCACTAGATCTCTCATGTTTGAATCGAATGTGCCTAAACGTTTCTGGTCTGAAGCTCTTCTCACTGCTTGTTTTTTTATTAATCGGCAGCCCTCTTCTGTTTTGCATGGACGCACTCCCTTCTCTGTCTTACGCCCTATGGATAAACCGTTTCATGTTCCGCTTCGGGTTTTTGGTTGTACATCCTTCGTTCATAACTTTGATCCCAAACAAGACAAACTCTCTCCTAGGTCTTTGAAAACCTTGTTTCTTGGATACTCTGGTACGAGTAAAGGTTACAAGTGTTATTGCCCGAGTTTGTGTCGTATGTTTGTTTCTAAGGATGTCACCTTTCATGAAACCAGTCCATATTTTGCAAATTCTATGAGCAAGGGGGAGCAATTGAGTGAGGGAGTGCCACCCACACATGTGCCAAGTGAGGGAGTGCCACCTATCATTGTTGAGGAGATACCGCATGATCCACCTATCATTCAGCCATATAACCAGGTTTATCACAGACGAGGTAGACAGGATCCAGATGAGGCAGCGACACCAAGTCCATGAGCCTCCTCCGTCTTCTTCTACTCACGAGATTCCTGCAGAGGCTTCTGACCTTGATCTTCCTATTGTTGTCCGGAAAGGTACACGTTCATGTACTATTAGACATCCCATATCAAATGTATGTTGTTTGCCGCACTTATCTACACAGGCTCGTGCATTTGCTGTTGGGATGGACTCCATTACGATACCAAGAAATCACTTAGATGCTCTGATACCATGTTAACGTAAGGGAGACGGGATCTGTGTGTTGCACTAGGCAACGTTAGAAACCCAATAGGGTTCTCCTCTCTTATTTATAGTAAAGGGAAAATTACATGTAGGTACAGCAGTAATATGAAATATGTGAAAATAATGTATGATTGCCAGAAATATGTGAGGTGGTGCCAGAGTCAATCACCCATGTATGTTTACCGGACTGTGCAGAAGAGGTAAGTAGAGAAAAACCTCCATCAATAGAAGCTTCAACAGAGGAAGCCAGCCGAGCCTGAAGTAGCTTCTCAAATTCAGAGTTGATCCAATCTGCAAAAGGCTGGGCGGACGAAGATGAGGCAGTCAGGCTGTTTCGACGTGACTTAGTTTGCCCAGAGGAAAGGTCGGAGCCAGATGAGTAAGATCCTCAAACATGCCCAACAGTAGAGCGACCGCGACCACAACCACGACCGTGGCCATGGCCACGAAAGAATCACCAGGACAGACAGCATTTGCATCAAAAGAATCAAGAGATACTGGAGAGACAGATGGCAATCATTGTACTCGTTTGAGAACATCACGCAATATCGGCAGACGATCACTGGATAGGATTTGATCTAAAACGCCAGCGAAGGAGTGTGGTAAACCAGCAAGGAACTGGACTAGCTGGAGTTCATTGCGCTGACGTTGGATCTTTAATATCAACAGAGAGTGGGTGATAGATCTTGAATTCGTCCCAGAACGCACAGCATTGGTTGTAGTAGTCTTCGACAGACTCAGTATTAGAAAACTCCTACTTGGCCAAGTGTTTGAAAATTCCAAACACCTTCTTCGGCTTCCATTGGGGACAGTAAACGTGGCAAAGTTGATCTCACATGTCTTTAGCAGTCCGAAGCCATAGAAGGGACTAGTTGATCTTAGGCTCAGCATTGTTGACCATCCAGGTCATAACGTCGGAGTCCTCTTTCGTCCATAGGTCATAAGCGTGTTTTATTTTATCATTAGCATTCTTAGCAGGAACAACTGGGGCAAGAGCAGTAAGATGGGAGTACCGTCCTTGAGCTTTAACATAGAGCTTGAAGGAGGCAGACCAGGTATGGTAGTTGGAGCCATCCAACTTAACTATAGTAACGCAAAGAGTCTATAGCGAATCAGCGGACGCCATCAAAAAATGCAGAAGGTAGCAGAAAGCAAAATTAGGTAGAGGAACGCGACGCATGGGCAGTAATAGCAGGTAGCGGGCAGTAGAAGCAGTCAGCAGTCAGAAGAAACCCAACACATGGGCAGCAGAAATCCTTAATCAGCAGATCCGGCAAAACCCTCAACGGGGCAGGATGCAGAAGAAGCAAATATGACTCATCAGATTGCATCAGATCACAGAGACCCGCACAAGGGGCAAAAGAAGAAATAAATACCTACGCCAACATGGGGAGAGAGTTACTCCACCATGAGGCGCAGGCAGGCAACGAGCAACGTCTGATTAATTCGTCAACATGCAAATTGTTAGAAATTTACCAGAGACGTCGATGGAGAAGAAAGAAGAGATGGTGGATGGGGTGGCCAAATAATGGGGGAAATAATAATGGTGGATGTAGTGGGGAAGATGGAAGAAGGGAAGGGCGGTAGGAGGTGATGTGGTGGCGGAGAGGAGGATGAGGGGGGTGGTGGCGGCGGGCAGGTAGCTGATGGGGGAGGGCAGTGGCGGGCGGCAAGTAAGGGGCAGCGCCGAGATGGTGGGATGGGTGGAGGAGAGGAGAAAAGAGGACAGGAGAGGAGGAACAGAACGCGGCAGGTAGAGGAGGGAGGAGGGGTGGCGGCACGGCAGGGATGGGATGGCAGCGGCAAGAGGGAGAGGGTTAGGTGGTGGCGGCGGCTAGAGTTGAGAAAGGGATGGGTGGCGGCTAGGGTTGTTGAAGATAGGGTTAGGGTGGATCATAATGCTCTGATACCATATAAACTAGGAAAGGAGTTTATTCGATATCTAAAATGATTACAGTGCTCTCTCTTTTACAGGATAAGAGAGTAAAACATAAAACAGGGATAAGTGATATGGGTTAAAAGAAAGGCAAATAGACAAGACAAGTCTAAAGCCCATAACACACAAATAACATAACATAACAAAACCAGTAAAATATATATACTAATACCCTCCTATCTTGTTAGGAATGTTTTATACAATATATAGATTGGATACATATTATAGAGCCCCTTATGCACATTATAGGAAGTTGGGAAATTAAAATACCTATTGTAGCCATTAAATATTTGTATATATGACTTTGAAGCAAGGTTTTCGTTACAAAACTGGAGATTGGGCTTGTTGGTTCACAAGAGCAAGAGAAGCGAAGGAGAAGTACAAGAATTCTCCTCACTTGTTAAGGACTATAGTAATGGAAAAAGTAGGAAAAGAAAGGAGGGCAGGAAGAGGAGCGAAAGGAGGATTGGAAGAGATGGTAGAATAACAGGAGGATGTAAAACAAGCGAGGAAGGATGAGGAAGAGGAAGAATAGAGGGTAGAACCATAGGAGGATGGGGAAGAGGAAGAGGAGGCAAAAGGAGGACGGGGAAGAAAAGGCAGAATGTTTAGAGGATGATCAGGAAGGCGAGAAAGATGAGGAAAAATAGCAGAACTAGGATACAACAGAAATAGAGCGGATGGGTGTAGGGGGTCAGCCATGAAACTAAAGCAGGGGTCTGATGGTGGGATACATCCATCAATTAGCTGGTTGGGAAACCAATGACTCGTTGACCAGGTTACTAGTTCATTCGATTAGTCTTCTAGCCTATATGATGTTTTCGTGCATGGGTATACTATAAGAACCTAACTACTCTGGTCGCCTATTCCCAATTCAAATAGGTTGAACCGGCCAGTTGGTTCAGTTCGAACACCATTGTTTATAAGAATGAAAAATACCTTAAACTACCAAATATTTGTCTTCCTAGGCTATTTTAGAGACCATGTGACATAGGGACGTCAAAACATTGTTGGAAACTTGAATATTATGTTGTTCAATTTAAGATACTTTATTGTTTCTCTATCTCTTATGTTTTCAAAATAACTTACTCTTTTTTCTGGTATGACAATTAAAATTTGGATAAGCATATTTTGCTTAGGTACTAAACATAGTTCCAGGCAAATTTTGGGATGAACAAAATATATGTATGCAACTGCCATACCAAAAAAATGCATGTATATAAAGGGGAAAATAGTCACTATAACCATAAAATGTGTATAAGATGAAAAAATCCAAAATAACAGCATTTGAGGCAACTAGGTGTCCTTATTTCACATTAAGGCATCAAGGAGTCTAGCAATGTCACCTTGACAAGTATGATTACGAGTGACTATCTAGAAGGAATTCCTTCTCCCACAAGGTAGCTACAATCACGTTTTTTTTCCAAAAAGTGAGGAAATGCAGTCTTCAAATCAAAGTATTATCGATCAAGAATGGGTTGACCTTCATAAAGGGAATATGTAATGGACAAATTGCGGGAGATACAAGAATGAGTGTTTTTAAACATGTATATACACCTATGAATAATCACATACAAGTGGTGGTGTGGCAGTGGCGGTGAAAAAGTGGCTCGTGAAGTTGATAATGACTTTCTTCACTGAGGTATTTGTAGATAGTTTAGGAAAGATCCCCAAT
Source organism: Alisma plantago-aquatica (assembly GCA_963693085.1). NCBI lineage: Eukaryota > Viridiplantae > Streptophyta > Magnoliopsida > Alismatales > Alismataceae > Alisma > Alisma plantago-aquatica. Next base: position 1,109,134,080 of record OY856410.1, read on the forward strand.
GATTACAAGTCTTGCTATTTTCAATGTTGTTGAAGTAGTCAGTTTTTTAATGAAGCATATTGGACATCTGTCTGTCAAAATGTAAGACATTAAGACTTGCTTGGAAAAAGATAGACTGAGAGTATGATCAATCGTGTAGTGTACTATGTTTACTTGGTGTGCAAATGTCGACTAGGCAGGTGATAAGTAATAACAACAATAATCGATCCACATATAGTTATGGTATTTTTTTCATGAGTATATAGAAGAATAAGAAACATGTGCTAGTTTTTCATTCTATTAATGAAGTGTGATATAGTGTTATAGCTCATGCCTGTTGTGAGTTGTACTGGGTGCTGTTGATTCTTGTATGATTTTTTGCGTATGTTCTCGAGGCCTTGATGTATGGCAATCAGGCAGCCGATGCTATTGCAAATAATCTTGTTTCTCATGAGCACACAGAACTCTTGGCTGTCCTTTTGTTTAAAATTTAGTAATGACGAAGACAGGGCGGCGTACTGAAGTAGAGAGTGATTGTCAAATATCTTCACTAAGCTTTACTACATGTATTGTCCAAGGATATGAGTTCCAAGCTATGAATGCAGTGTGTATGCTCCAGTTTCAGGGGGGAGTACTCAATTTGTTTGTGTTTTCTATTAACTTCTTCTGTAAGTCTAAACTTTTACTACATATTCTCCAAATCATAAAACACTAGAAGGCACCAATAATGCCTCAATGTAGACTCCTTGTCACATTACCTCATAACAGGAAACTCACCTAGATGATGTCATGTAACTGAAGTCAGTTCATAGTCCATTATGAAACGTTGTATCACAGTTGTTATCATAGGTTAAAATCATAGCAACTAGGTCACAGTTTGTAATAAACTGGCTTTTGATTAAGAAAATAAGCATGTAGTTAGCTAATAAGGCTGATATAGCTAAACAAGCTAGATGGTATATGTCTGGAAATATGTCTATTTACCTTTCGCCACTCCCATGTTCTAGGATCAAGAGCCCACATGTCAGAATGAACAATCCCTTTCTCAGAAGGGTTCTTATCAGAAGTAACCTCTTTGGCATAGCCACCATATAAAAAGACCTGTAATAACCAATAATATCACATAAAGATTGCAGATAAATCAACATTCAGCAACCTCAAAGCGGAGAGGAATTACACGTTCAAAATACACATTACAGTATCAGCTTGAGATAATTCAAAGTCATGTGGTGTCAATAATTCATCCAAACCTAGGAAGCACAGACACTTCTAGGAAGTCCCTGTGTCCATGTCAGACACGTTTTGGACATGGACACAGCCCAAAACATTTTGAACACGGCCAAGACATGTCCTGTCCATTTTGATCAATTTTTGCAGCCCGGACACAGCTGGACACTGCCCGGACACATTAATGCAGCAGCGGCTGCTGCAATATCCTTTTTTCCAGTGTGCATATTCTGAACATACAGCCCCTTTTTATGTTTTCTTTTTCTATGGCAGTCATTGTTTATGTCTTGCCATTGAGGAAATGTAACATGAAGCTGAAATCTAATCAAAGTTGCAAACAGGTCCATTTAAAAGGAATCAACATATAAAATGTAAACCAAATTAGATATTGTGAATCACATTTTAACCTAATAAATAGGTTAGTTGAGTAATGAGAAATCATGTATATACTCTGAAAATTTACCATATTTACTGAAAAAATGCAACGTGTCTATTTAGTTGTCCATTTTGTTTCCACTACACTCCCAAACACACATTCATATTCATATGATACATACGTATATAATTCTGGTTAATTTATGAAAGAATTCCAATTCATAAAGTATACACATGCATATTTTTAGATTGAAAAATATTATCCCCTCATACATTGCCGTGTCCATGTCCTATATGTCATAAAATTTGGACATTTTCATGTCTCGTGTCCATATCCGTGTCTCGAAACATGTATGTGCTTCCTTGATCCAAGCTTATTCAAGCAATAATGAATAAAGGTGAGTCCACGACCACTCCAAATCTTTTTCCTAAGATAGTTGTTGCACAATGGATGAATCAAAAAGAGCCTTACCATCTTCAAACAAAAAATCTTCCCAAAATGATTTTGGCACTTTACAGGGATATAAAACGCATTACTAGCTATGGGAGTGTTATGTAGCTTGGTGGAGCTTTTCACAGAGATTAAGAAGTTAAAGAAAGTGTGGTTCCAATATACGAGGACATACGGTAAAAATTGATGAAACAATAACAGTGACAACTTTTGTTGTAATCAAGGTTGCACAAAAACACTGGCAATTAATGATGCTTGTAGATCCAAGACTAGCAAATATGTGGATAACCGAAGGATGAGCTTCAATCAGAGAAAGCATAATATTATAAAGGCATTAATTTGCTTGCCTCGTCCTGGAAAACAAACAGCTGGAAACCACTTCTTGCACTTGGCCACATGCATCCAGGTTTTGGTTTAATTTCTTGCCACTACGAGTGATAATCATAAAAAATTAACTTCTGATCCATACAAAGTAAATTCAATATACATTGAGCTAAATATAAATCCTCACCTTAAACTGATCCAGATCAAATACATACAAGTCATTGAAATACCTGGCATTAACAATTAAGATGAAGCAAAAATATCAGAGTATCGCACAAGAGAATAATATAAAAACATAAATTTGAAAAATCACATATATAGAAACAAAACCTTCTCTTGGAAGAATATTATCCTACAAAGACAAATTTTCATGGCATTGCATGCCTAGTTGCCTACACCCTCATTCAGAAACAATGACCTACTCCCCTCCATTCTGCCTGCCTCTTATTTCCTTTTCTTGCAATGTACAACCATATTAAGCCTGAACCCACCTCAGCACAAATCATAATACCACTTCATAGTTCATATAAATAGCTCACCAAGTAATCTCACATAAATCCGTTCCATCCCACAACTCCCAACACTCAAGATACCTGCCCAAGGGTGCCTCCCTGGCTGCAATCCATGTGATTGTCCTTCCACCATATCAAAGGGAAACCATATCTAGAGTTGGCTCCTTCGTTCCAATTTCATGTGCCCTAGGAGCTAGGCAAGGCACTTCAAACTAGGCGCCAACCTATTAAGTGTATTAAGTGGGAGTCAAGGCCTTTTAGGCCCAAATTAAGCCATTTATAGCATTAATTGGGTCTGTAATTGATAAAATTAGATCACCTGGGATCATTTTATGGTTGAAATAGATCCTATTTAGCCAGATCAGGTAAAATTTAGCAAATTCGGTCTGATTTGTGGAAAACAGGTCTGGTTAGGGGTAAATATGTCTAATTTGGGAAAATTAGGTCTTGTTTTGGCCAAATTGGGTCTCATTAAGTCAGTATAGGGTAAATTAGGGGATGTAAGTTATGATTGGGTCATGTTATGCAAAATTAGGTCTAATTTAGACCAAATCACGTCAAATTTGGGGAAATTAGGACTGATTTGGGGGAAATACATTTGATTTGGGAAAATAATATAAGATTTGGGCAGACTTGGGTCTCATTTAGGTAAACATAGGATAAATTAGGGAAGTAAGGTCTGTTTGGGTCATTTTATGCAGAACTAGGTCTGGTTTAGGCCAATTCAGGTCAAATTTGAGCAAATTGGTTCTGATTTGGGGATAACATGTCTGATTTGGGGAGATAGGTCTGCTATGGGGAAATCTGGTCTAGTTTGGCCAAATTGGGTCTCATTTAGGTAAATATAGGGTGAATTAGGGAAAGTTCAGGTCTAAGAAGTTTATGCTATGGCAAACTAGGTTAGATTTAGGTCAGACAAGGTTCACTTTAGATCAAGATAGGTCAAACTAAGGCCTATCGGGTCTAGTTTAGGTCATGTAAGGTGTGATTTAGGCAATGTTTTAAAAAGTGTTAAGCGGTAAGCGTGCAGACAGCACCTTGTAACTGGTTAAGCGGTAAGTAGGTTATTAAGCGGGCAATTTTTGAAAAACAGGTTTGAGCTTCCGATATTTTTTTTTTACAAAATACACATAAATTTATATGCATAGTGTGCTTTTTGGAACTTTTATATATTTCTAAACACTCTACCCGACAATATAAAATACACAAATAGTTTATAACACAACTATAAAATAATGATTATAGCTATAATATAGTAAACAAATGACTTGTCATGGATAAAACACCCTACATACATGATGCAACAACAATTTTGCTGGCTAAACAATATGCTAAAGACTTATCACAGATACCTTACTAACTTATTGTTACGTTTATATATCATCAATTAGTCATACATTGCAGCCGTACATCTAATCAAAGTATGCATTCTAAATTAGATAATAGTTACATACAATTTACTTGGATACATCACAATGGTACCCTATTATTACGACTTACATACGAAGTATGCATTCTAAATTAATGCTATGGCCTGTCACAGAACATTTAGTGTATATGATATTAATATATAATCAATAATACTTGGACTATATGATTACTTAATGTTACAGGCTTAATGTACTAATTTTTTTAAAAAGGGGCAAAAGGCAGGTTAAGCGGCCAATATTGTTTAATTCGACTAATTGGCGCTCTAGGGGTTTATTAAGCGGCTGGTGGGGCTAGGCCGCTCAGGCCTTTTTTAGTTTCACTAGATTTAGGTCAAATACACTTGTTACAACTTACATATAATCATTACAAATATACATAGTAATGTATCTATTTGAATATAGCTAAATATATATGTAAAAGGTACTATATATATGTAAAAAAATAAAATAAAAATAGGAATGCCTAGATATACCTAGGCTCCTCTTGGGATAAAGGCAAAACATGGTGTACCTAACCTTTTTCCCTTTGTCCATTGTCATCTGCTCAATCAAATATTTAAATGCGAACAGACATGAATTCATGTTTGCAACATCAATATTGTAATTTGATACATAATTTGAGCTAACAGCCAAGTTCAGCATTTTTATAGTATCAATTATATGTAATTTGATACATAATTTGACAATCAGGTCACTAGTTCACGATTGGTCAATGAGCAGCAGCACCTACTTAGGTCGATAGTCAAGAATCGGCTAAAAAGCCAGTGTAGTGATTGTTTAACTTCCATACGAGAGGGGGATTTAAAGGCTTGTATGGGAATTTCAGTGAGGAGCTTAGGATCTCATTTCTAATCAGTATGAAAAGGAATGATTCAAAATTAGACAAGAGAGCCCTACATAGCATGTACCCAAGACCACGACCTAATTAGAATGTAGCAGAGACCTCTGCCTCATAAGCCCCAGTCGCCAGCACACAGATTTCAGAAACACCCTATAGTAGCAGCACTTCGTGTCAACGAGTGACTCGACAAAGGCTGCCAATTCTGCCCCTTTCAGTAGTGTAGCAAGACACATACAAACTTGAAACATAAAAAGAAGGATATACTCAGCCAGTAGAAAAGATCACTCCCCCTAAATCTCAATGTTCCAATAAGCAAGCACTCGAACACTTTCCCTTACTAGATAGTGTAGAAATAGTAGAAGAGTAGACCACCCTGAAGCATATAGAAGTAAAGCATTTAGCATGAAGAAAATTGTGTCAAGGTAGATAGTAGAAGTGCCTCTCAAATAAATAAAGTAACATCTAGAGCAGTAGATAGCAACACATGTGCACAGTGGTCTCCATCTCAGTCGTTGACGTCGCAATCCAGAGAGTGTTGGGTCACAGTCCAGAGGGTGCTGGATAACAATTACGGAGTAGTCAACGTGCATACAAAGCACGGACAAGAAGACAGTAAAGACGGCGTAACCAGAATGAACAAGCTCTTACGCAAATACAAAGGTAGCAAACAACATCAAGTTGCATAGCATGAAATTAAGCTCCAGAATCCAATCTCTCCAAGAAGCACATATGATTGTAGAAAAGATCCACAAATGTAAGACTGTCAAGATCCACAAAAATAATTAAAGCAAGAAGACCACCATAGATAGAAGCAGAAATAAATTATTCATGTCTTCAGCTCATCTCATCTTTTATCTATTCTCCCCTCATACCAACCACAAAGAACAACATAGTGGTGATGTGCACAATAATAACAGAACTCCTCTGGAGCCGCTTCTCATGAGATTGTAGGGGTTGTCGCTAGATGTGAAGAACGGGGACTCGAAGGCTTCGTGATAATAAAAATGTGCATGTAACTTTCCAGTTTCCCCTTCTATTAGTACCTTCTTTCCTTTGGTTTTCCTTTGTACCACCATTGTTAAATAATTGTTGAATGGACATTGATGCAGCAATAATTAACGTTAGTAGAGGAAAATACACTCCATATAAATCGAGACAGAAGACCCCGTCGTAGTTGCCTTTTGCACTCTATCAACGTGCAAGATTGTGGAACAGCTAGAAAGCGTGGTCCGCTACATGCTTTGACTGCAGCAGAATGGTCTTTTGCAATAGCAGCAGTCAGACAATATAAAGAGGGAGAGAATACGTAGGTGGCGGGAAAAAAAAGGTCCTTTCCATTGTTCGGCTTCCAAGCCAAGATTACTTGAAGGGTGTGGCCAATGAGAAAAAGAACAGAAAAATGGGCGGGGATTAGGATGAGATGGAAATGGACAACTTGGCTGGAAAGGAAGCGAGAAATGGGTGGAAACAAAACTGCTAGGCTAATAGGCCATGGAGGTTGGATAGATGTCCGGCGGGCAGCCAAGCCAAAAAGGATTGGTGCCTACCCGCAGGTATGAAAAAAAAAATCTCTCTTTGAGGGTTGGGGTTGGATCACTGCTCTAATACCATGTAAAATATTACATGGGATTAGTTAGAGATAATCAACAAGTAAATGTAAAACATTAACTTAATCTAAATGTGCAACTTTTTTAATAGTATAATAGTGATACCAATACTATTTGTATATTAATATATTAACTTCAGTTGATTGGGTCACCCGTAGATGTCCAACTTCAGTTAACTGGATCACCAGCGGGTGCCCACAGGCCACATGTCACCTGCAAGACACACTAACTAAATGAGAGGATGTGGGTTTGGGTACTTTTAAGCGGGTGGCAAGTTTCATCACCCAAACCCGACTTAAACAGATGACGTGTGGGTGCCTGCAGATTTTGACCCACGCAGGAGCAGCAAGAGCAACCTAGTCATAGGCCTCCATTCCCTTGCTCACCGCAAGTGTTGGTCATAGGAGCAGGCTGCGACAGCAGAAAGTGTTGGCGGGACAGCACCAACGCCTTCCGCCCCTCCAGGTAGTGGTCAAAAGAGCCATCGCAAGGCCCCTTCTCCTCAAGGATACCAGCTGGTCTTACAGGTATGCCACATATCAGTCTTCCTCGTCTTATCCGCCTCCCTCCTTCCCTTCTACATGTTCTTCTTCATATTAAGCCATATTAAATGCAAACAGAAAGGAGCAAAACAACCCCATCTATTATAAAACAAGGGGTAAAGCTTTAAGTTTTTTCTTTCTCTCCATGTGGATCCCCTAAACCACATAATTAAGTGCTTCATCACTTAATTAGGGTTCCATATGTTTCTATATCACAGTGTTACATTCCATGGATATGTTCTTGTTGTTCATTATATTTTACCATGTTGTATCGTGCTACACTCCGGTACTTATGTTTGTTCTCATGGTTGAAAAAAAAGGTCCTCCCACTTCTACTGCGATCTATGATGATAAGCATGTGATATTTATTATCAAACTAAATGGCAACGACTATCTCCTCTAGATGAATCCTATCTAGACTTTTCTCAAATCATGCAGCAAGCTCAAAATCATCATGAATGATCCACCGGCCAAACCAGAAGATGACACGACATGGGTAGGGAACATCCAAGCTCTACAGTAGCTCTAGGGGAGTACAAAGCCCCGTGTTGCAGTGAAATATATGTTTAACCGCAATGCCAAGATCATGTGAGACGAGATGAAATAGTTTTACCCACAAGAGGATAATTGCCTTTACTTATAAAACATTATTGCACATATTGTTTTTGAGCAACAAGGTGATCGTCTTCTTGAAGCCTATGTCAACTTCATGAAAACACTGGCAAACCAATTCAATTTCTTCTCAACATTACATCTACGAAGGTCACCAAGGAGCATTATTCCATCATATCGGGAAAATTTTTGAACGGTCTCCATCCACGCTACGCCATTGAACCTTGCTTCCAAAGCATTCACTTGGAGTTTCTCTCAAGTCTTCATTAGTACTAAAGAATATGAGTGCCTACTTCATACCTCCCAGAAAATAGAGAATTTTCCACAACACTCCCAGCCAACACACTTAGATCGGAAGAGCGGCGACCACACAACAGTCTCATCTTCTGTCCATCTTGCAACTACCTATAAAGGTAACACTTGCTCATCTATGCTCATGGCCGATTCGAGTTGGATTTTGGACTTCCAACGCTACTAAGCATATGACGAGTTTGCCACACATACCACCACAACTTCTTTCATTCCCCATTCAACAATCACCTTGGTGAATGGGTTTATGAAACATGCTAAAAAAGGTAGTATCCCTTCACTCCACTTTGAAATAAAATCTTATCCATGATTTTCCTAATTTCTCATATAAATCGATACATGTGGTTAAACTTGTCGATTCCTTGTGTTGTTATATAGCATTCTACCTATTAGGTTTGCCTTGCACGATTTGTAAGATACGATAAGATTGGCTAGGGAGCTCGCTCTGGTGATCTTTACTACTGTACTCCACCATCTCAACCCATGACCCTTGTCATCGGCATGCCACTACAACAGCATCTTTGAGTTATCCTTTGTTGGAAACATTAAAAAATTAAAAGTTGTCTATATTTTATCCATGATATTCCTAATCTCTCATATAAATTGCTATATTTGGTTACACTTGTCGATTCTGTGTTGTTCTATAGGATTCAATCTTTACTAGGTTTACCTTGCACAATTTGTAGAATACAATAAGATTGGCTAGCGAGCTCGCTCTAGTGATCTTTACTACTCTACCCCTCCACCACCTCAACCCATGGCCCTTGTCATCAGCATGCTACTACAACAGTATCTTGGTGTTAGCCATCCCTTGTTAGGATCATGAAAAAATTTAAAGTTGTCTATATCTTTTGTTTCTTTTCTTTCATGTGAAGCATGTCAATTAGGGAAACACCATCGTGTGTCTTTTCCTACTCGTACCACGAGACAATCTAAGAAACAATTTAATTAAATTGATAGCAATGTTTCTAGTCCTTTTCTAACAACCAGTTATATTGTCTATAACTATTTAATTGACAATAACACTTGTTAACCTTACAAATAAACATGCTAACTTAACAGTGGACCAATATCTAGACTCCAAGAAACAAAAAAATACAAACTAAGAGAGTTATGTGTAGCACAATGCGGTATTGATGAATGAGATCAAAATCACACCTAAATGCTTCAAATATTTACCCAACACAATCGTGTTTTAGCTTCCATGTTATATCAATGCAATTACATTTAATTAATTGATTGGCAAGAATTTTAGCTTCAAAAATACACTCAGCCTATAGGTAATTACTGAATTAGTCAAGATTCCACTTTGTATGAGTTAGTATAAAAAGACAAGTAAAATGTGTTTCATAAGTAACAAAATGTATTTAAAACGCTTGAGATGGTTAAAACAATGTAGAAAAAAGGAATAGAATAGCATACAACCTCACTTCTCTAAGAGTGTCATAGAAACCACCAAAAACTATAATTCTGTGCTTGTATAAGACCTGAAAGATGAAAACATTAGACAGCAAATTAAACATTGTCAAGCTTTTCAAATAAAAGGAAAATAGCTCGACAATAACTAAAGGTATTTTTTTCTATTTAATTAGTTACTATAGCAAACAGATATTTCAATAAAAAGGGCTTAATGCATACAAATGATCGTGATTCTTAAACAACATGTTTGCAATATGGTTATTGGTTACAGGGACTATAATGTAAAAATAGGGATCTATTTGTGTATACCAGTGACCTACTTGTAAATATTTTCTAAATCTTTATATATATATAGAACATAGAAGAACGGAAAAGGCATGTCGCGTTTTCCTAATCTAGTTTTTTATGTTGCATTATATCAAAGCATGCATTGGGAATTAGTTTCTAAGTATCGTCGCGACGTGAACCCGACAGCAAGCATGACCATTGTCAGTCCTTTTGGAATCACTATTCACACAATCTATCTACATCTCCCGAATTGTGCTACGCATCTCCCCAACAAATAGATGTCTTGCACACCTCCAACAGCATCATGTGCCTGGACAGTTTGGCTAGTAGAGTTATCCTGATTGATTGCCAGTCAAGCATCCGCCCAACAACGCATCTGTCCAATGTCGTAGCGATCCAACATTACAACCATCTAGCCACCTGAACAGGTCCGGTTGACCATCAGTATGGGTCAAGTCGTTGCCCACCCAGTAGTCACGCATGCAAATCACCCTGGTTCCTTGTAGGAAGGTGCAAACAGTATCAACACTCCAGTGCATCTAGCTATGAATATGTACAAGAATGATGCCAGAAAGAGGAAGTGGTTGCTACTGGTCCGGAAACCGTAATTATCTAAAATCATGTCTTCACAAATTGTAAGAAAATGAAAGAACTTTCCCTAGTGGAGCAGGATTGTGCATGCGGTCATACATATTGGGCCGCTTATGCATATGCAATCTGGCAAGAGGGCCGCGCCGCATATGCCCCGCATAAAGATGCTTTTTGAAACACTACTCTTTCCCATCGGGCAAACGGGGAGGGTAAACAGGTAATTTAGATGCAAACGCATACCTAACACATGATGAAAGTTTTGGAAACAACATTCAATGTACCGAAGCCAACTTCCGTCTATAGAAAGATAATTTTTTCCACAATAACAAAGATTTTTAACACACTGACAGCTTATTTTTCTACATTAACTTTAATACTCTCATAAGCTACGTTGTAAAATATAAAGATATCTCATATAAAACAGAACATTACATTAAACTCGTACTGATGGCACTTTACATGGCTCAAGACTTTACTACATAATACAATCGGATGACCAGTTTAGCTATTGTTGTTCCCTCCACATAATTGACTTATCTTACAACAACAAAACCTCTCATAAACACAAAGTACTAATTTCAGCAGTAAACACAAAAGTGAACAACTGTTATCGGGGGATCACAAACATTTGTTTAACAACTCCAGGTCATAAAATTAGATTGGGTATGTTAGAATTAGACACTTGCAAAAAAACTGATAAATTTGGAATATCCAAGCTGAATGGAGAAGACGAAAAAAAGATTCAAGTTCGTCTGCTTTGGTCAAGTTATACCAAGTCTAAAGTATTATAGTGTGAGGTAACTTTTGTTCTGAAATTACGGAAGCAGATAGAGGAAGGTTCAAAATTCAAACAATTGAGGGTTGGCCACATTGAGTATGCTCTGAGACAAAACAGATTTGGGAAGCGTAGGGTTACACAATGTGTGTACCCTCATATATATATTAGTGGAACAATTACATGTAGGTCCAAAAGGTAAATTAACATAACAGTAAATAAAGACATATATTAACACTCCCCCTCAAGTTGGAGCATAGATATCAATCATGCCCAACTTGTCCACAAGCAAGTTGAACTGTTTCTTGGCCAGCAACTTGGTAAACATATCAGCAACCTAATCTTCTGAGCGAATGAAAGGAGTGCAGATCTTGCCAGATAAGATAGTCTCTCGAATGAAATGACAATCGACTTCAATATGCTTTGTGCACTCATGATATACAGGATTATTAGCAATGAAGATAGCAGCTTTATTGTCACAGTGCATAGGGATAGCAACAGAAGATTCAACCCCGAAGTCTTTCAGAAGAGATTGTACCCATAGGAGCTCACAAGCAGTGTGGGCCATCGCCCTGTATTCAGCTTCAGCACTAGATCTGGCAAAAACATTTTGTTTTTTACTTCTCCAAGTGACCAGATTACCTCCAACATAAGTACAGTAGCCTGAAGTAGATTTTCTATCAATCTTACTTCCAGCATAATCAGAATCAGAGTAGCCTTCCAGAGAACAGTGTCCATGCTTTCTATAGTAGAGGCCTTTGCCAGGTGATTTCTTAAGATATCTCAGAATATTACAGAGAGCATCCCAGTGACACTGTCTAGGCTTATCCAAGTACCTGCTAAGAAGACCAACTGCAGTAGAAATATCAGCTCTAGTAACAGTCAGATAGATCATCTTACCAATCAGTCTCCTATATTTTTTACTGTCTGGAAACATAGGAGAAGAATCATCATCCCAATTAATATTGGGATCCATAGGAGTATCAACAGGACGTGCACCAAGCATCCCAGTCTCCTGTAACAGATCTAGAACATACTTCCTCTGAGATAAAACAAGAGCATTAGAAGTCCTAGATACCTCAATGCCCAGAAAATATCGTAGCCTCCCCAGATCTTTAGTAGCAAAAAATGCACAAGTGTGCTTTAGTGGCCTGAATCTCAGAATGATCGTTGCCAGATAGAACAATATCATCAACATAAACAATCAGAATGACAATACCAAAAGGAGTCTTTTTTGTAAAGACAAAATGATCAACCTGTGACCTCAGAAAACCAAAAGCAGTCAGGATTTTACTCAGTTTATCAAACCATGCCCGAGGACTCTGCTTGAGTCCATAAATAGATTTTTTTAACCTGGAAACTTTATGTGACTCCCCCTGAGCAACAAACCCAGGAGGTTGCTCCATATAAACCTCTTCTTGAAGATCCCCATACAGGAAGGCATTTTTAACATCCAGTTGAATAAGAGGCCAATTAAGGTTAATAGCAACAGAAAGAAGAATTCTGACAGAATTAAGTCTGGCAACAGGCGAAAACGTCTCAAAATAGTCAATTCCATAACTTTGAGTATACCCTTTTGCAGCCAGTCGTGCCTTCAGACGTTCCACCGTTCCATCAGGTTGATACTTTACAGCATAGACCCATCTGCAGCCAACAGGTTTGCACTCAGGAGGTGGATCCACCAGCTCCCAAGTTCCTCTGTCAGTAAGAGCAGTCATCTCTTCTTTCATGGCAGTCATCCAGGCTGAGCTTTGTAAGGCATCATGGACAGTCTTAGGAACAGCAATAGCAGATAGAGCAGCCACAAAGTTACTAGCATGAATACTCAGATGTGCAGTAGAAACATATTCATCATCATCTAAGCCTCAATCCCAACTATGTTGGGGTCGGCTACATGGATCCTTCGTTTCCATTCAGCTCTATCATGGGCCATATTCTGATTGAGATGTAGAGATTCAAAATCTCTTTTTATAAGCTCATCCCATGTTAATTTAGGCCTTCCTCTTCTTCTATTTATAGTGTTTGGCTCAATAGCAGTGCTTCGTATAGGCGCACTAGTAGGTCTGCGTTGCACATGTCCGTACCATCTGAGTCGGCCCTCACGCAACTTGTCCTCAATGCTCGCCACCCCCACTTTATTCCTGATATAGTCATTTCTCAAACGATCTTTTCTTGTCTTCCCACACATCCATCTCAGCATACGCATTTCAACCACGTTCATCTTGTTGAGACCTTGTTTCTTCACCGCCCAACATTCACTCCCATAGAGCATGGCTAGTCGTATAGCTGTTCTATAAAACTTACTTTTTAACCTGAGAGGGATCTTCTGATCGCATAAAACTCCAGTTGCACTCCTCCATTTCAACCATCCTGCAGTGATCCGGTGACAAACATCATTTTGGACATCCCCGTCTATTTGAATAATAGAACCTAAGTATCGAAATTTGTCACATTTTGGTATATCTACTCCGTCCAACTTGGCTCCATCATTCACACTGCGAGATTGGCTGAAATTGCAATGCATATACTCAGTTTTGCTCCTGTTAATCATCAATCCATTTGATTCCAATGCCTTTCTCCAACATTCAACTTTATCATTCAATCCATCTTTTGTTTCGTCAATCAAAACAATATCATCAGCAAATAACATACACCAAGGAATATCATCCTGAACATTCTTTGTTAACTCATCCATAACCAGAACGAATAGATATGGGCTGAGTGTGGATCCTTGGGGTACCCCAACTGTAACAGGAAAAGTTGGTGTCTCTCCTCCAGGAGTCTTGACACTTGCAGTAGAGCTATCATACATGTCTTTGATCAAGTCAATGTATTGGATAGGCACACCCTTTTTCTTCAAAACAATGATTAGCAATATTATGAGAAGTACAGGAACGAGTGCCTTTTCTGAGAGCAATAGGCAGATCTAAGTCAGAGTGTACCTCAGCAGGATAGGGACCTTCATGAGGAGAAGATTGGTGTTGCATGGGGGGGTCTTGAGTACTTTGGGACATGTTCCTGCGTTTATACACAATAAGTGGAGGAGAATTTTAATAGGCACAGAATATTGTGTTTTTATTTCAGCAAAAAAGAATTTTATTGTAGATAGCACTTGAGACCGATTTTTCAACATAAATAACCAGGTTGCACGAGAGAAATCATCAATAAACAGAATAAAGTATTTATTGCCAGATTAACTTGGCACATGACACGGACCCCATACATCTGAATGAACAAGATCAAAAATGTTTTACTGCTAATCTGGGACCTTTTAGGAAATACAGTTCTAGACTGTTTCCCTAACTGACACGACTCGCACTGAAAATTGTGCGTTCCTACACCAGAGATAACATGCTTTAATTTTTCAGAAGATGGATGTCCCAGCCTGTAGTGCCACTGTAAAGCTGAAACTGATGAAGATAGCGTCAAGTTGTCAGTCTTTTTCAATTCATCCAGATAGTATAGGCCATCAGGTCCTTCATCCCCGATTCCCCCCCACCAATCTTCATCCTCGTGCGAAGGTCCTGAAAAGTACCAGTACCAGAAATGAAGAGACTGCAATTCAGGCTACGCATAATTTTGCTAACAGATAATAAGTTCAGCGGAAATCGAGGCACATATAGAGCAGATTTTAACAAAAATTGAGAAATTATGTCTCCAACCCCAGCTACATCCGTCTTGGAACCATCAGCCAGCATAACAGAAGAATTAGAAACCGGTTTAGATAAGGTTTTAAACAAAGACCGATTTCCAAATATATGAGACGATGCACCCGAATCAATCACCCATTTTTTATTACCAGTACTAGGCGAGGGGGCACTGATGAAAGCATAATCAAAACCAGAATATGTAGCAGCATGAGCTCCAGAAGCAGCTCCAGAGGATGACCTAGTACGCTCGAGCAGTAGACGCTCCACCTCAGCACGGATGAAGTCGGCAGTAGTAGAACTGGATGCATCAGTAGCAGTAGGCTGTGACACTACCTCAGTGGTAGCATGGGTATCAGAAGCTGCATTAGCCCAGGCGGGCTTTCCATATTTCTCCTAGCATTTTTCTTCAACATGATTAGACCGGCCACAGAAGCTGCAGAACCGTTGACCAGTCTGAGGGCGTGCAGCATTAGGAGGACCAGAAGATGCTACACGACCAAAAGAGCTCCTCCCCCTGCCAACACTAAGAGGAGGATGAGTTTCGTGAGAACGGCCGCGTCCACGGCCACGACCAGACATAGCAGTAAGTGCAGTGGAATCGCCAGTATCAGTAGATGTCTCAGATGAGGATGCAGGCAGGCGTTGTAGACGCTGAAAAGCACTCTGTAGAGTAGGCAGTGGATCAATGGCCAGAATCCGATCCACAACCCCAGCATATGAATCAGGTAAGCCACACAGGAACTGGACTACTTGCAACTCCTGGCGTTGGAATCAGGTAGCCAAGTCAATAGACAAGGGATGGTAGGCCTCCAATTCCCCCCAAAGTCCCTTGAAGGAAGAAAAATAGTCAGTAAGATCAGATCCTGAGAAGTGTAGACGACTCAGTTGCTTGTTGATATCAAAGACTTTCTTCGGATTCTGGCTGTGAGAGTATCTACTAGCAAGATGATCCCACATCTACTTGGCTGTCTGCAGGTATAATAAGGTGACACTAATTTTTGTCTCACTGCTATTCATAATCCAAGTCATAACAGTAGAATCATCTTTAACCCAGTCATCATATGCTTTGACATCCTTGGAGTCGGCGGTAGCAGCAGGCACAGGAGGTGGATCGTGTGTCAAATGTGACAGTTTCCCTTGAGATTTAACATAGATATGCATGGAACAAACCCAGTGCTGGTAGTTTCTCCCATCCAGTTTAACAGTAGTAACGTGGCAACGCAGATCCTCATGTGAAGATGCCATGACGGGAAGAGCACCAATCACCGACAGTGAGAAGAACAAGCAGGCACAGGCAGAACACGACCGCCTAGTTCCTCAGCTAGGCGGCAGTAGGCACAGTGGAACGACTGGACGGACCAGTTACATACGGGCTACGCCGAGGCGCAGTAGAAAACTCGGTGGCTCACAGGCCTACACGGGCAAGCAAAAAGCAGATCTGAAGACGAAACCTCAGACTAATGTCCGGGAACCGGCGGATCGAAGTGCAACTACGAGCAGATCACGCCACGGAAGGAGATGGTGGTGAGCAGCACCGGCAGCGGCGCCCGGACAGGGGCTGGCCTGGCGCAGCAGCTGCTGCCCGGCGGTCGGTGGCGGCGCAGGGGTCGGTCTGTGGGGCGGGGTGCGCGGTGGTGGGGGGGAGAGAGAGGGAGGGAGGGAGGAAGAGAAAGGAGAGATGGCCCTCCGGATCTAAATATGCTCTGGTACCATGAGACAAAACAGATTTGGGAAGCGTAGGGTTACACAATGTGTGTACCCTCATATATATATATATATATATATATATATATATATATATATATATATATATATATATATATATTAGTGGAACAATTACATCTGGGTCCAAATAGAAAGGTAAATTAACAAAACAGTAATAAAGACATATTAACATGGTCAAATGACTCCGCCAATGACTCCATTATGCCATTGGCAACATGCTGGAACTCAAGAAGATGACTTCCTTTGAGGTTTCCATGAGTAATGGAGCTGCCACGTTAGGAAGAGAACTCTACAGAAGCCGGTCATAGCTGGGAAGCCGACCGTCCATGAGAGGAAGAAATCATCAGCAAACCCACAACAGATTGGGCTCGGAGAGGAAGGAACTTTGGCCTCTTGCTCTGCCAGAAGGTTCGAAGGCGTTTCCAAATTGAATGATGTTGTGTGTGTTTGGTTCTTGGAGAATGCCTCGACTAGTTTCCGGGAGTAGTCGAGGTAGGAGCACCTGGGGTGGCAGCAACTGGAGAAGAGAAGGCACTGAAGTAGGAGTACTTGGAGGCTGGAGTCGGTCGGAAGGTGGAAGTCGGCGCCTAAAGTGAGGAAGATAGCAAGGCCGAAGGGGTCCGAGCAACAAGCGCTAGGGTGACACGATATGGGGGAGTGACAGCTGCTTTGTTCGGGCCTTGAGCAGTAGTGAAATCTAAAAATAAAACCCTAAGACATAATGCACCAATTTATGTTAGGTTATTTTTCTAAAAAAAAACTATAATATAAACTTCTTAGGTTTTTTAACTACTTGCGGGTAAACGGGTAAAAGGATATGAATAATGTCTATACCTTATGCGACCCTACTAACAAGACGGGTAAAAGGGTGAAGGGGGTAAAGGGTAACTGGGTAAAAAACAGCCTTACCCTTACCTTACAAGGTACGGATAAAGGGTGAAAGTGTATATCATTACCCATTGACAGCCTATGACAAGTGGTGGTGGACAGGGCTGGATCTGGGGACGACAAAGGAATAGGAGGAAGGGATGTCATTGTTGTCAGGAAAAGATAACTAGCATGCAGGGATTTTATGGCATGGATATCGTTGATGCGTAAAATACGTAGACAACGACCGGAGATGAAGATTGAAGCGCCAGGGTAGCCGTCATTGCTCTTGATCACTTAACTCGGAACGAATAATTGGAATAATGCCACGAATTAGCAATTTAACATAAAAGATGATTTTTATTCATAATCACTGAGGTACCTTAACAAGACCGCAATACAACATATATATAGGTCTGCAAACCAAAGCAACTTAAGCGATATCCCATGTAGGACTAAACCCCATGGGTTTACAAGAGAGCCCAAGGCAATGGAACTACTTAATAATACAATATAAATTAATTAAACTCCTAACAAGCAATAATGGTGCAATTAACGGTGCACTGGTGTTTGCGCTCATAAGTACGCAAAGTTGGGTCACGTCCTACATCACCTTCTCTACCCTAAACGAGATGAGCTGCACATTGAAGGATTGAGTGAGTGGTGTTGATTAGGTGGGTTCTTAAGATGAATATATGACAAGTAATTCACCTTATGGGTAATGTGTGTTTTATGGAGGAGAAGATCTTGCCATTTGGAGAGGTAAAAAGGCAGTGTTGTTTCGCGTATATAAGCATAGAAGCAAGTTGTTGGTAGGTTCACCCATATGCTATGAATCTAAATCCTTCTATCCAAAATGGCAATAAAAATCAGAGCTACAATGTTGAACTGTGAATACGTTTGCCGCTCATCTTGCTAGAAATCATGTTCATAATCAAACTAAATTGAATTGCGTCAACATCTTATCCGTGACAATTTGATGTTGGAGCACTCTATCTAATCTATGGGAAGACAAACAAGCAGATTACAGATTGCAGATGTTTAACAAATGGACTATCCATCTCTAAAATTGTTGATGCGGCTTACAAGTTGGGTATAACGATCTCATATGTCCAATTCAAAGGCGGTGTATGTTAATAGATGGGTTGGGAAGTGGGGCCATTGTATTTTGTCTATTTATGATAAAAGGATTTTACAAGTGCATCCATCTATCTATCTTTGTTTATTTGTTGTAACTCCTTCCTCAGTTTTGGAAGAGAAAGAATAATTACAAATCCTCGTAGTAGAAAGAATAATTACAAATCCTCGTAGTCATAAAGCCTAGGGTATCTCTCCCCATGGTAATTTTCCTTCCACTAGAAGGGTTTTCCTGGTAAATGCTTGTCTTTGGGATTGTTTATCGATGTGTATCACGTATTGCTATCATTCCTTTCATGAATATGACACAATTGGCACGCTTTCAAATGGCCAGTAGCCATATTGAAAATCTGGTGACAAGATACCGCATACCATATTCTTGGAATTAACATCTAATACATATACTCACCTGATGATACAATAATCAAGGACAATGGCTATAGTTGTACTGACACAGAAATCATAAATCTACTACAACCAAATGAAACACAAAATATCATCTTTAAGTAAGCATTTTAGAAGATCTTCAAAAAACAAGTTAAATCATGATATAATAATGTAAAGATATCAAATGTAAGCCACTCTAAGTTAGTGACAAAAAAGACAAAGATCACGCATACCATTCTATGGCCTGAACGTGCACTTGGACAGCCTTTCAAAACCAATTGTTCCCATTGATTTGTTTTCAGATCCAACATCCAGAATTCCTGATAGATAAACATAGAAATTTAATAGTATATCTCAATAAAATATCTGTAAACCAGGATACAGAATTTCTGAACCCTAAGAATCAGGGATCTTCATTGATGATAAACATTTTTGCAGAGATCTAATATTAGCTGATTCATCCATTAAAAGCACAAAAGTTTCTTTCAACTGATGCAATAAACTAAACTAAATGGTGGAAGATATTCTCAACTATTATAGTAAAAGAGAACAACTTCAGAAAGATTGATAAACAACCTAGGGACATGGATCAAGCAAAAATATTAGAATTCTATGTATAATTCTACAGTGTCACGTTTGGTCTGTTTATAATCAAACAGCGTATGATGGGGATGCTACCCAACTCAAATTTGACTGACTTTCAAATACAATCTATCTGAATGTAAGGTTCTTATTAATAGGTTAGATCATTAAATTGCTTTTGTTAGAAATGCAGAATGGAAGTTGGTTTTGCTGACGACTTCAAAGCTGTATCGTCTTTCTTTTTGCAGTAGAGAGGGTTGTGTTCTACCTAGTTCTTAGGCTTTAGAAAGCAACGACGACTGACAGGTGGTGAAAAAATCAATGTCATGGTTTTTTCCTAAAAAGTAAGGCTTTCATTTTTTGGAACAACGGTAGGGAGTACCCCCCCTGCTGCCTCACTAACCGCATTTACCCTAGGAAGTGCAGTCGGGAGGTACAAGGACGTCTTTCAGGGGTCGAACCTGGGTCTCGTCGACAGCCCCTCTTCAGCTGAACCACTGACTATAAGGCTCCTATTGGTTTGATGTAAGTCATGAGCTCCGTGGAACTCATTTTCTGGGAACTCTAGTTCAGTCTCTGGAACTTAAGTTCCACTGACTTCCATGTGATTGGTTTGTTGTAAGTATAAATATGTAAATCATTAAAAATATTGTTAATTTTATTGTATAATATAAATAAGTAAGGTTGGCAACGGTATAAAAAAATCATATTTGTAAAAAATCATAACATTCTTAAATCATAATAACCATAAAAAGTGGTTATGGTGCAGATGTTGCTCCTCTAAAATATTTTATTGTGGTACAATTATAATCTTAATAAAAATATTATGATAAAAATCACATCATAATATTTTTATTTCACTTTGTGTATACAAAGTATTGTAATAATATCTGCATTTCATGTGTTTGTAAATATAAATTTTGGTTCATCATTGTTTAACGCAATGTAAAATATTAATTTTTACATTATTTCTGTAGGAAACTTTTACTATATTATTCGTACATCGTTACACATAATTATCATTTTTCACATCATATTTTTTAAACATGAAGAATAAAAATATATTACATAAATTGCATTGTTTTCACATGGTGCGGTGTGTTTCTTTTTCATGATGTTTGTATTTTTTTATTTTGTAGATCGTACTGATAATGGTGGTTACAGTGTATAATATGTTACATACTGCGATTATAGTGTATGATATTTTGTCATATTATGTTGTGGTTTTAGCAATGAACTATATCCACACCGCTAATATTTCTAGTCATAAATATTTTACATGCGTCATTTATAACGAATGAAGAATATAATTGTGAAAGAAATGTTGTTAGTTGTCCCGGAAATCGTTTTCCGCTCTTTTTAAGAGGGGACTCGGGAACTGTGTTTTGTATGTAAGTTTGTAACTCACCGGAAGTCACAGAACTCAAGTTCCAACACTTACTTTAAACCAATCATGAAAAACTTTTCAAGGAACTCCAGTTCATAAGTTTTTCAGACCAGTTACGACAAACTAATCGGAGCCTAAGGGAAAGAAAATATAGCTTCCCTTAGGTTGCAGTCTTGCATTTCTATACCTGAGCATTTAAGTTGCTTACCTTCATTGTTTCTGCAACCCCCCGAAAGTTGGATCCGCATATCAGGGGCCAGATATCTTACTTCCTCACGAGGTATTCTCTCCATCTATATCAAAGTCAAGGAAGCATCAATTGTCATCAATTTGGGTAAGATCTTTTTATTGTTTATTGTGCTTTTTCTTATCTTTTGCAAATTTAGTACATTTGCAAACGGATCCATAGGGTCTTTTGGTTCATCTACCAAAATATTGCCAAGTCCCACTTTTGTGAAAGGTTTTTCCCCTATTTTGTGCACTACCTTTACTATCATATTATCAGTCAGCAATGTTTTCTTGAAAAAAAATTGTGTTGCCCTTTACGGAACTAAGTTTTTCATAGACACGATAATTTTTTGCTTATCTCGTTGTGCAAATCATAATGTTGGGTCATAGATCTAATAGCCATGTCTTAGTTACCACTTCAGATGCAGCCCCTGAGTCTTCACAACTCGTGTTTAGCCTCGGTCCCTCGAATACCCTTGGCCAAGCGATCAATACAATCATGATTGAGCTTCGCACTCTTCGCCAAACACATACACTCCAGGCCGGTCAAAACTCAAAACCGTTTATGGGGTATGGGATGCCACCAAATCCTAGGAATGCACCACAAACCCCCCTTAACCCTACTCTACAATTTTGTCCACCACAACTCCATGAGACCCCTGACTACCATCCCTATGGAAAAGTTGACCCTTTTACAGAACTTGATCCTTATTCGCCACACTATGTGGAACCACACCCCTATCAACCACCCTACCATCAAGCATCCCAACCTGTCGCCCCACAAGCATACAATGCAACACCGCCACATCCCCCTCAACATGCTCCTCGTGCTCCATAATTTATTCATGCACCCCATCACCTACCACTGGCTCCATCCTCCCATGGCCCCTCCTCGGAGACCCCATCCTCATCCTCCTAGTGATGAAGTTTTTCATAACCCCCCTTATGGACATGTTTTTCCCCACAATCCATATGCCCACTATCACTCGGGATCTCATCCACCACATTAGAATTATATCAATCAACGAGTTAAAATTGATGCCCTCACTTTTGATGGTATATTTGATCCCAAAGCTTTTCTTGGTAGGATTGCTAGTTTGTAAGATTATTTTGACTGGTATGATGACATGATCGACACCTAATGGATTAGGTTTTCTAAGACAAAACTCGAAGGGTCGGCCAAGTGATATTGGCAAGGTCTCCAGCGTAACATGGAGTGTAACGGTCAACCTCCCATCTGCTTTTGGGATGAGATGAAGACTAAGCTACGCGAACACTATGTACCCACCCAATGCCAAAGACGACTTCTTTCTGACTGGATGGCCCTTAGCCAAGGGTCATCATTTATTCAAGAGTACATGGAACGACTTGAGGAGGCTACGAACCATTGTACTCGCAATGATTCGGATTTGCAACTGGCTGCCTGTATTCTATATGCCTCCCGTGGCTGTATCGAACACTTCTAGAACACGGACATGGCTCAGACACAGCTCAAAATGTATTGGACACGTCCGGGCCGTGTCTGGCCCATTTGGGCTTTTTTTCCCTGTTGGACACGGTTTATGAGGGACATGTCACGTTTCAGACACGACCCACTAACTACAGCGCAGTAGCAGCGGCCCACTAGCAGCAGCCTAATAGGGCATTGTATAGCGGCTATTTTCCACAACACGCGATACACTCCCCACTCTACGCCTCCTGCGGTCCATCTCCCTCGCCCGCCCTTCGAGGGTTTGGGGAAGAGAGTGAAGGAGTGCCTCAGTTGAAGACGCTAAACCTCCTACTGGACACTTGAAACTTGTTAATACCTCCTATTGACGCAAAAGGAGCAAAGGGCGCTGCAGGATGTCTTGCTTTGTTTTATTCGTCTTTTCATTTCCTCAACTTCCTCGTTTCTTTTTGTTACATTTACATTTTCACCCTTTCTTCTAGTCGATTCTCCTCACTTTTTCTCCAAGCACGTATGTGCTTTATCATTAGAAAACTCCAACTCCATACTTTTATTTCTCATTCCAAATAGTCACGTTTCTTAATTTCTTCTTAGGGACCTCAGCTTTCCCGTCTGTTTTCTACCAGCAAGTTGAATGTAAGTCTCACCCGCTGTCCTAATTCTACAACTCTTTGAAACAACAGCTATTTTGCTGCTACAATTGTATTCAGTTTTTTATTTGGTCTTTATCCAATTGTTTATGGTTTTATATTCTTGTGTCTATTTATCTCCTCCTTGTAGTTGTTTATACTTTTTTCTCCAGTCCTACAGAGATGGCATCTTTTATAAACAACAACTATATATGTTGTTCTAGGTGAGTCCACATCAAGACATTATCTGTTTATTTACTTTTCATTACTTTATCACCCTCTTCTAAATCAATTAGGTTTTGAACTTGACGTTGACTTAAATGATACTGATTTATCAACGTTTGTTTATAGTTTAGAGTTATAACTTGTATGAAATCTGTGTAAAAAATGACATTTTTATTTTATTATATATATATACATATATATTAAAAATAAATAAAAACTTTGCCGTGTCCGTGTCCTATATTTTGAAAAATTGTTGTGTCCCGTGTCCATGTTCGTGTCCATGTCTAAAGACGTGTTCGTGCTTCATAGTTGGCCGCTCATTTTGTGCGTAGTTCACTCCCTGATATTAAACAAGAAATGGAATTACAATAGTAGACTCCTTGGACAACGCTTTTCACTGTGCCCAAAAGGTAGAGAGTTACTATAGCCTGCTCCTTGTGGTCCTTCCTTCTCATTTTGAACAACATACTCGCTCAACCAATAACCCTTTCACTACCCCATCTCACTTTTCCTATCTTCTACCCCAACCATCTCCCCAGAGTTCTTCAACCCCCTTCCCCTAGTATAGGCAAAGAGGTACTGACAACTTCAATCTGGCCTCCTTCGTAAGGCCATGAATGCTTTCATTGTCACAGCACGACTCACCTAGCTACCCAATGCCCTCGTCGTGTTCTTTTTGTGTCCTATCCTCCTAATACCACCCCTGAGGATGACATTGAATATGAAGATGTTTTTCCTATCTCTGAACCTTCTGATGATGACTTTGATTACAATTATGATTATGATTCGTCATATCTCCAGGTAATGTATGTTCTAGTTGCCCCTTCAGAAGGGGATAAATGGAAGCGCACCATCCCCTTCCAGACCTTCTTCAAATACGTTGGTAAAAGCTGCAAACTACTCATTATTGGTAGCAATCCACATAACATCATTTCACCTCACGGATTGAAGTGCATGGAGTTGCGCCCAGAGCCCCATCCTCAGCAACGTAAAGTCCATTGGGTGAACCAAATTAGCTTGCCCATCACCAAAAGATGCCTTGTGCCCATCACTTTAAGTGCTTATTCCAACCACATTTGGTGTGATGTGTTGCCTATGGATGTTGGCCATGTCATTCTTGGTCGTCAATGGATTTATGACTTAGGTGCTTGCAATGAGGAACGTTCTAATGTTTATAACTTCAAGCACAAAGGCAAACACATACAATTAGCACCTACTTGCTTCATCTCTCCTATAAAAAAAAGTCCACCACCAGACCCCCAGACCTCCAAATCCCAGCACTCTCTATACCTTGTCACCCAAAGAGAGTAGGAAGAAGCCAGTCGTGAATCTGGATGCATGTATCTGATATATGTCAAAGAATCCACTCCTATGTTCGACTTTCATCCCTCGCCATCAGAACTTGTCTCCCTTCTCGACAAGTTCAAAGACATGACACCTACCAACCTTCCTGATGAGGTTTCCCCTTCGTGTCGGCATGAGATTGATCGGATTCCAGGGTCTTCACTCCCTAACCGACCTCATTATCGTGTGAACCCAACTGGGCAATACTGAATTGAAATGCCAAGTTGATGTCCTCCTCAAAGGATCAATCGAGAGAGCAAGAGTCATTGTGTGGTTCCTACTCTCCTTGCCCCCAAGAAGGATAGTAGTTGGAGAATTGTCTTAGATTGTGCGTTTCCCTATTCCATACGTTGACGACATGCTTGATCTTTTGACAGGATCCTGTTATTTCTTCAAGATTGACCTTCGTAGCGGTTCCCACTAGATCCGTGTTAAGGAGTCTCATGAATGAAAGTGTTAGAAAATAGTTTTCCTACTTATGTATCTCTTTACTATGTCCTTATTCTGTTGGGTCTATTATGTAAATAGTCTTCATCTATATAGATCCCACTCTAATCGGGCATCGCTTTGACCCAAATCCTTCCACATGGTCTCAGAGCGTGTCCGGCTGTTGTAACTCTAGCATTTGTTATGAAATGAATCTATCTAGTAGGAGCAAGTGTACTATGACAGTACAATTCTCTCTTTTCTATGTTTGAGAAGAAAGATGTGTTACTTGTTGGACAATCCACGTGAAGGATAGACGTGTATTGCCATAGTACACTCGGTCCTACTAGATACATGAATACTAAGAGATGGATGACCCCTGATAGAGAGGGACCACAGACGAAGAAGGCCCGCAACACGTCGGGTGTCCATTGGATGAAGATCAAACATCTACCACTTGTCAATGATGGTTAGGAAACATGAGTGGTGGCCTTCCTGGAATGGGTGTTAGGCACTCGATAGAGCAACAGCTAAAGTGGCTATCATAGCAGGGGAACTGGTGGATAGAGGACACAATTATTTTCTAGACAGCCATAGCAGAACCAGCTCTAGTCGTTAGTTTGTAACGGTTGTACACTAGAGTGTATGTAACAGAACCAACTACAAGGGTGGTTGCACGACCCTACTGGTTAATGTACAGTGGCAGCATTAGCAGTTGCAGTCGTTGGTGACCCTAACCACTACTGGGGGTAGCCGACTTTGCAGGCTATTGGCGGCTCTGATGGTTGTTGGGGGACACCGATCCTGCACATCGTTGGCGGCTTCTAACCCCTGCTAGAAAAATCATGGACCTTCTAGCCAATGATTCAAAGTTGTAGGGGGGACTATTAACTGCAAGGCTAGCAATTATTAACCAAGAAGACAATAAGATACCAGTCGTGTCTCTTGATGTAACTTTCAAGGTTCAAAGCCTGAGGGCTCTAATACCATGTTATTGAGAGCATGGCGGAGGACTTTGACTTCGCGCCGACTTCACCAGGTGTGGAGGTGGATGTTTGTGGAAACATCGGGGGAGTTTCGAGGAAGTTTGGATGCAAACTTTGATAAACTTTGGTAAAACTTCGACGCCATTTTAGAAAGAAAATGAAGCAAATTCAAAGAGAACATCAATGGAAAACTTCTAATTATCGTTAGAACTTAAAACTCTACCTTAAACACGTGTATAATAACATAAAATCATGAGTTCGCAACACTACACAAGATTCACAAGTCACAGAGTAGAGAATAGAAATGTAGAGAGTATATTAACTACAATAATAGTAGGCCAGATGCTTTCTTCAAATTCAAGCACGAGAGGTTCCCCTCCAAACTCCAACAGTCAAAAAGAGTCAAAAGAAACAAGTTCCTAAGAACACACCACTCTTCAACTCACTAAGGAGTGAAGTAGGATGTCAATTCAAGCTGTCATCTTGCTTAAATAAAACTCCAGCAAGTCACTTGAGTGGGCTAATTGTAGTCGTCTAAATGTCGGCTTGTTGTCTCCAAAATTGCAGATCAATCAATAATATCGACGATATTGTGACAGAAATGAAATGGGCCAAACCAAGATCATCGATGTTTGGAAGAAAAAAAAATCCGGGTCGACAATGTATCCAAGTCGATTTATCAAGGCTTCGACTTCGCCACCAATCGATGTCGACAGCATCGGCAAAAAATCACCCAACATTGCCGATTTTGGGATCCATGATTGGGAGAATAAACGACATAATCCTTCAGTCCATTTCATGTATAGTATATATAGGTAGAATATATAACACATTTGCAAGTAGGTCCCTAAACTTTACATACATGCCCTTGGGATCTACATATAAGTTCATGATATACTAACAATTTTTTTTTTGCAATTCAATTTCGTTGAGTATTGTGCATATAAATTGGTGGATAATTTTGGCTAGAAGAGAGAAAATGGTTAATATTACCACTGCAATTTTCTGTAGTAATGTCTATAGATATGAAGGTGTTCAGCAACTTAATTTTCATTTTCGGAAAAAAAAAGATTTGAAGATGGACAACAGCTCAAATTTATTCTTTGTTATGTAAAGCCAAGTAACCCATGAATAATCATTGTTAACGTAAGGGAGACGGGATCTGTGTGTTGCACTAGGCAACGTGATGAACCCAATAGGGTTCTCTCTTATTTATATTAAAGGGAAAATTACATGTAGGTACAGCAGAAATATGAAATATGAAATAAACATAAAGGAAAGATATATTAACACTCCCCCTCAAGCTGGAGTGTACACATTGTGGATGCCCAGCTTGCCACATAAATTCTAGAACACTGTTGGACCTAATGGCTTTGTCAAGATATCAGCTAGTTGATCTTCAGACTTGACATATGGCGTCACAACATTGCCATTCTTTATCTGATCTCTGATGAAATGACAGTCAACTTCTATATGCTTTGTGCGCTCATGGAAGACAGGATTCCTGGCAATATGTATAGCAGATTGATTGTCACACTTGAGAATCATGGGAGTTTGAATCAAAATCTTCAGCTCAGATAAGACAGATTTGATCCATTGTAGTTCACAGCATGCATGTGCCATAGCACGGTACTCAGCTTCAGTACTAGACTGTGCTACCACTTGTTGTTTCTTGCTTTTCCAAGTGATCAGATGATCACCAAGAAAAGTGCAGTAGCCAGATGTGGATCTTCTATCAGCTTGATTACCAGCCCAATCTGCATCTGCATAACCTGTGAGAGTCAAAGAAGATAGAGGACTCTTTGGTTTATAATAAGTGATCCCCTTTCCAGGAGCACTTTTCAGATATCTCAGAATCCTGCATACAGCTGTCCAGTGTGACTGTCGTGGTGTGCACATATGTTGACTCACTACTCCAACAGCAAAAGAAATATCAGGTCTTGTGACAGTTAGGTAGATTAACTTCCCAACTATTCTCCTGTAATGTCCTGGATCTGAATATGCAGTATCATCGTCCATCTCCTTGATGTGATAATCCATAGGAGTGGATACTGGCTTAGAATCAGTCATACCTGTTTCCTGTAGCAAGTCAAGCACATACTTCCTCTGGGATAGATTTATACCTGCATGGGATCTAAGAACCTCAATCCCTAGAAAATATCTCAGTTTCCCCAGGTCCTTTGTGTGAAAGTGTTGTTGTAATCCTTCCTTCACACGTGATATGCCTGTAGAATCGCTGCCAGTAATCACAATATCATCAACATAGACAGCAATAATGATTGACCCACAAGAAGAGTTTGAATAAAATAGAGAGTGATCAGTCATGGAACGAAAGAAGCCCATCTGTAAAACAACAGCACTGAACTTGTCAAACCAAGCTCGAGGAGATTGCTTTAGCCCATAGATAGCCTTCTTCAATTTGCAGACTTTCTGACACTCCCCCTGAGCAACAAAACCTGGTGGTTGCTCCATGTACACTTCTTCTTGAAGATCTCCATGAAGAAAGGCGTTCTTGACATCCAGCTGGAAAATAGGCCAGTCAAAGGTAGTAGCTATGGATATAAGGATCCGCACAGAATTGAGACGAGCAACTGGAGAAAAGGTCTCAAAGAAGTCCACTCCATATGTCTGTGTGTAGCCTTTTGCTACCAATCTGGCCTTCAACCGCTCAATAGATCCATCAGGGTTGTGTTTGACTGTGAAAACCCATCTACAGCCCACAACTTTCTTTCCCGCAGGTAAAGTAACAAGATCCCATGTGTCATTGTCAATCAGAGCAGAGATTTCCACCTGCATTGCCTGCTGCCAACCACTGTCCTTCAGAGCATCTAAGTGATTTCTTGGTATCGTAATGGAGTCCATCCCAACAGCAAATGCACGAGCCTGTGTAGATAAGTGCGACAAACAACATACATTTGATATGGGATGTCTAATAATACATGAACGTATACCTTTCCGGACAGCAATAGGAAGATCAAGGTCAGAAGCCTCTGCAGGAATCTCTTGAGTAGAAGATGACGAAGGAGGCTCATGGACTTGTGTCGCTGCCTCATCTGGATCCTGTCTACCTCGCCTGTGATAAACCTGGTTATAGGGCTGAATGATAGGTGGATCATGCGGTATGTCCTCAACAATGATAGGTGGCACTCCCTCACTTGGCACATGTGGTGCCACGTGCTCGCTTGGAATTGTGGGTGGCACTCCCTTACTCAATTGCTCCCCCTTGCTCATAGAATTTGCAAAATATAGACTGGTTTCATGAAAGGTGACATCCTTAGAAACAAACATACGACGCAAACTCGGGCAATAACACTTGTAACCTTTACTCGTACCAGAGTATCCAAGAAACAAGGTTTTCAAAGACCTAGGAGAGAGTTTGTCTTGTTTGGGATCAAAGTTATGAACGAAGGATGTACAACCAAAAACCCGAAGCGGAACATGAAACGGTTTATCCATAGGGCGCAAGACAGAGAAGGGAGTGCGTCCATGCAAAACAGAAGAGGGTTGCCGATTAAACAAAAAACAGGCAGTGAGAAGAGCTTCAGACCAGAAACGTTTAGGCACATTCGATTCAAACATGAGAGATCTAGTGATATCCAAAAGATGGCGATTCTTTCTCTCAGCAACGCCATTCTGCATAGGAGTGTGAGGGCAAGATGTGTAATGAATCATACCAACCGAACTGCAAAACTCATTCATCGCTTTCTGAACATATTCAAGGGCATTATCAGATTGAAAAATTTTGATATTGCAGTGAAATTGAACCTGAATTTGTTTATGAAAATGTTTGATAATGGAAAGCACAGATTCACGACTTTTCAATACATAAATCCATGTCATGCGAGAGTAATCGTCCACAAAGGAAATGAAATAGCTAAAACCATTATAACTCTGGTTTTTAACAGGACCCCATACATCACTATGGACTAACTCAAACGGACTAGAAGCCCGATTATTGACACGAACAGGATATGATAACCGATGATGTTTGCCCAACTGACACGACTGACACTCTAGAGAAGACACATGAGCTAGATCTGGTTCCAACTTCTTCAAGCTTTCTAAGGATGGATGTCCATATCTGCAATGCCACAGCAAGGGGGAACCACTCAGCATGACGGAGGAAACTGGAGCAGGAGGTGGATGGCGAGATAGGTAATCACCAGGAAAGAGGTAGAGATCACCTTTCCTAGGCCCCCCACCAATCATCTTCAAACTCTTGAGATCCTGTAAAACAAAACAAGAGGGCCAGAATGTTACTGTGCATTTTACAGTGTCAATCAACTTGGCAACAGAAAGCAAATTGAATGGAAATTCAGGTACAAAATGAACAGATTTCAAATCAATATCTGGTGTAAGAGACACAGATCCACTAGCTACCACCTTCCTCACAGAACCATCTACCAAAGTAACAGATGGATGAGGAATATATGAGTCAAGTGTGCGGAGCAATCTCCTCAAACCAGTCAAGTGCTGGGAGGCGCCAGAGTCAACCACCCAGGGATTTGCGGATCCAGAAGCCATAAAAGATGTAGCCTGATTACCCGCTGTAGATGCAAGGTTTGTTGTAGAAGAAGATGAGGCGCCCATATTCCAATGTTGAGTTGCCTGAATAAATCTGTCATATTCCTCCTGAGTAAGTGTGATGCCAGAAGAACTAGAGCTCGCAGCAGTAGAGTCTGAAGTGGCACAATTGGCAGCTCCAACAGGTGGGGTTGCAGGTCTTCCATGTTTCTTCCAGCATTTCTCGACAGAGTGCCCAGGTTTGTCACAGAAAGTACATCTAGGACGAGTCCCACGTCCTCTGCCCAAGCCAGGCCTGTCAGACGGTGTAGGTGCAGGTCGTCCTCCTCGTACTGCTGCAGCAATAGATGCATGAGAATCTCCAGAAGGAACAACAGGAATAGGATCAACTGACTCAAAGGTGGACTGTTGAATCCTAGAGAAAGCTTCTGCAAGGCTCGGTAATTTATCTGACGCAAGGATCACACTTCTTGCTGAACCAAATGAGGGGCTAAGTCCAGATAGAAATTTAGCAGTGACAAGATCATCTCTATCCTTAATCTGCTCAGCAACCGTCACTGGATGATAGTAGCTCAACTCCTGGGAGATAGCTTGAATCACACCAAAATACTCTTCAAGTGGTCTATCACCCTGTCTCTCGGCAAACAGACGATCATAGATCATAAACTGGCGAAGAGCGTTCTTCTCTTGAGCATAGTGCTGCTTGACGGCATCCCAAATCTCCTTAGCTGTAGAGTAGAACATGAACCTGGAAGCAATAGAAGGTTCCATGCTACCCCATAGCCAAGTCTTCACTAGGCTGTCAAGGCGTTTCCACTCGGCATAGTCTTTGTCAGTGCGAGCGAGGGGTGCAGAATCAACGAACTTTGCCCGATCTCGCGATTCCAAGACAGTATGAACCGCATTCATCCATAGCAAAAAGTTCTTCCCATTGAGCTTGATAGGAATAGGCGAGACCTCTCCATAATAGGTCTTATTCTCCATAATGCAACTGGGATATGTGTGACGGAGTGATACACGTCACAAAGAAGGCTGAGTGGACGGACAGATACACGTCCCGTGACGGAGAGATACACGTCACAACAAGAACTGGATAAGGGATGCGTTACTGACGCATCGACAGCCTTCAAGCGAGAAGTTCCTAATCACACATGAAGGAGATGTGATTAGGAAGGCACGATGGAAGAGACGAGACCTCCGGTTAGGGCTTTAGAGAGTCGTTGGATCAACCGGAAGTCCCCAAACAGCAAGTTTGGCCTCCAAAAACGAACCGAAAAGTTGCTGAAAACTTTCCGAAAAACGTAGACGAAGCCCCGGTGCAGAGCTACTGAGCCTACGGTAGCATAGAGAGAGCCACCGGAGGCCCAGCGGCAAGAGACGAAGGCGGAGAACCCCTAGTCGGCCAGGAGCAGCGGCGCCGGCAGTGTGAAGGGGCCCCGCTGCTGCCGCATGCCGGCGGCGAGCAGAGATGCCGCACGGGCGGCGGCGGCGGCCTGGAGAGAGGGGGGCCGGCGGCGCCCTGTTGGGAAGAAGGGAGAGGGAGGGAGGGGATGCGGCGGCGCTAGGAGAGGGAGAAGCGGAAGCGGCGTCGGATCACGTTGCTCTGATACCATGTTAACGTAAGGGAGACGGGATCTGTGTGTTGCACTAGGCAACGTGATGAACCCAATAGGGTTCTCCTCTCTTATTTATATTAAAGGGAAAATTACATGTAGGTACAGCAGAAATATGAAATATGAAATAAACATAAAGGAAAGATATATTAACAATCATCAATGAAAGTGAGAAAATACTTGTAACCTTTGTATGGTACAGGACCAGAACACATACATCAAGTGAATTAAATGAAAGCAAACACTGCTTTATTTGTTCCCCAGAACTACAATTGGATCGTTGGTGTTTACCGTACTGACATGACTTGCCCTCCAACTTTTTCCAAACTGAGCAATTTAGGAATTACCAACTTCAGTTTGTTTAACAACACATGGCCAAAAACTGCGAACATGCAAAGGAGAGCCAAAAAACACACGCTACAAGAGACTAGTTGAAGAGTAGAGGCAAGCATGCTCACACGCCTCACCAATCATATTGAACATCTTTGGGTCTATTATTAAACAAGACTGAGGCAACAAAAAAAATTATGTTTACTTCAAAAGAATGAGTCAAATTACTGAAGACAACTTTGAAACTATTTGTTTGAATGCAAAGAGTAGATACAAGAGACACATTGGTTCTAGAAGAGATAGTTCTTGTGACATGGGCAACAACTTAAGAATCATCTACAAGAGTGGCAGTGGATAATGAAGGTTGTTTGGTGTTGACAGTGCACAGGTTAGGCGTACATGCAATATGATCAATGGCGCTTGAATAAAGAGCCAAGAATAATGTCGCTACTTTCAAAGTTTACGAAACACTTAAGTCAAGAACAAGAGAAACCACTATTTAGAGCCTATTACGAAGCATGAATCTGCATAAGTTGATCACTCTAGGTTGTCGTTCACTCGCTGAGATCGCATGTGTAGAGCCATCCTAAGCATCATCTCCAGACTTGTCAATAATGTTTTCTAGCATGTTTTATAAGTCATGTTTGGATGGTACATTTAAGAGTGCATCTGTATTCATAAATTTCGGGAGTGTAACTGTAAGAGATCTAAATTTTGTTATTTAGAAATCCTTTGCCTGCATAGAAAAAAAAAATCAATGGCGGGTATTTCACCAATCAAGCATCTAGCGACGGCACGTCTAAAACTCTCGCTTGGTTCGTCCCCATCACAGAGATCATATGGGGCAGGAGGAGTTGACGAGGTGTTGGATAATGGAGGAGATGTGGCGTAACATGTGGTGGCAGAGGCTGTGGAAGGAGAGACACGGTTGAATAGCTGCAGAGAAGGAAGAGGAGCAGCTATGTTGTTGGTCATAAACCCATAGACAGAGGAAGAACCAATACAGGAGGAACAGAGGATGGAGGGAGGGAAGGAAGAGGAATTAGAGGCGACAGAGAAGGAATAAACAGAGGAGGAAGGGAGATGGTGATACAAGGAGAGAGGAAGGAGGAGGAACCGGAGGCGGTAGAGAAGGAAGTGACAGAGGGGGGAGGGAAATGTTACTGCGAGGAAAGAGGAAGGAGGAACCGAAGGCAACAAACAAGGAAGAGACGGAGGGGGAAGGGAGATGTTGCTGTGAGGAGAGAGGAAGGATGAGTCGGCGCGGAAGTTCTGGGGGTTTATGAATTATGCTGACATTGGCGTGATTTAGAAGGTTGTATTTAACCGCATAAGAATACTACTCCATAAATACCGATAATCATTAACTACCTTGCTAGATATCCAAAACCACGTCTCGGTAATAATCGGTAATTGGAATGCCATACTTGATTAAAATCCCACCTTCAAATATTGTACCCAAACTGTCCCTGGGTGTTGTTAATCCTCCGATAGTGAATGCATGCCGAAAACTGACAAGACCGCATCATGTCTACTATCTACTCTTCCCCCCATCTACTAATACGTCCTCTATGTCCACATGGCGGGTATTTCACCAATCAAGCATCTAGCGACAGCACGTCCAAAACTCTCGCTTGGTTCGTCCCCATCACAGAGATCATATGGGGCAGGAGGAGTTGACGAGGTGTTGGATAATGGAGGAGATGTGGCGCAACATGTGGTGGCAGAGGCCATGGAAGGAGGGACACGGCTGAATAGTTGCAGAGAAGGAAGAGGAGCAGCTATGTTGTTGGTCATAAACCCATAGACAGAGGAAGAACCAATACAGGAGGAACAGAGGAGGGAGGGAAGGAAGAGGAATTAGAGGCGGCAGAGAAGGAATAAACAGAGGAGGAAGGGAGATGGTGCTACAAGGAGAGAGGAAGGAGGAGGAACCGGAGGCGGCAGAGAAGGAAGTGACAGAGGGGGGAGGGAAATGTTGCTGCGAGGAAAGAGGAAGGAGGAGGAACCGAAGGCAACAAACAAGGAAGAGATGGAGGGGGAAGGGAGATGTTGTTGTGAGGAGAGAGGAAGGATGAGTCGGCGCGGAAGTTCTGGGGGTTTATGAATTATGCTGACATTGGCGTGATTTAGAAGGTTGTATTTAACCGCATAAGAATACCACTCCATAAATACCGATAATCATTAACTACCTTGCTAGATATCCAAAACCACGTCTCGGTAATAATCGGTAGTTAGAATGCCATACTTGATTAAAATCCCACCTTCAAATATTGTACCCAAACGGTCCTTGAGTGTTGTTAATCCTCCGATAGTGAATGCATGCCGAAAACTGACAAGACCGCATCATGTCTACTATCTACTCTTCCCCCCATCTACTAATACGTCCTCTATGTCCACAACCATAGGCAGCACAATTAGACTGAGCTACCATAGCAGACTTATTTATAGGCAGGAGGATAATCAAACAAGTAATGCCCTACCCTAAGAAGGCATGGGATACATGAAAATAAGCCTCGGTAAGAGATGGTACTTCCGCAGCAGAAAGAACCTATGTACTCCCTCATACTCACATCAAAGACCAACTAGAATCTTGATCAAAGTCAACGGATCCCTTTACTTCTGCATCTTCTGAACATCACATATTATAGGAAGTAGAATGTGTAGATCCTCAAACAAGGTAGTGACTTCCCAAAGTACTTAGTCGGAGGCTTCCACCATGTTGAAGTCTATATAACTCAGTTGTTATGTTAAACATCCAAGAAACACTATTAGAATATATCAAAGTCGAGTGATCTGAATTTTTTTGCATATCTAATAGTGTTTGTCATATCCTGGGCGAGTGGTTCGATAGAGTTCCACATCAAGATTGCATCATGTTGTTCCCATTGTGGTGCAGTAGCATCAATCAGAGGACCATCAGTAAGATCTGAAGAAGATCTTCAAAGATGGACTCCATTTACATTCAGTTTACAGTTGATGATGATTGGAACCTGAAATGTAATAATCTATCAACCAGTCATTGACTTCTTGTTAGTCATAGTGACCAAGCAGTTGACTAGACAGACAATAAGGACAGATGATCACCTCAGTTCTGCCGGGCTTCACTGGAAGAGAGGTCTGGAACAGGTACTGCAACAAAGTCCAAACGATGCTGCAAAGAGCAGCAGCAATAGGTACAGGAGTGGCCGACAATGAGGGTCCACCCAGTTGTTAGGCACATCACTTGTCGATGTAAATTAGATCAACATGAGAAGGCTAAGTGGGAGCACCAGCTAGTGTGATTTCTGTCAACAACAGCAGCCCAAGGAGCTGCAGCAGCTAGTAAATCACTTGAGAACACATTTACATGCTAGAGGCATATGCAACTTCTTCAACAAAAACAAAAAAAGCAAAGTGCAGAAAGTCTAACTAAACAACTATTGTGTACTTATTCAGAACATCCTCAACAGGTGAAGTGAAACGGAATGAGATAGAGTAAGAGGGATGGATAATAATCATCACTCCCCTCCGAGTTTCAGGAGACTCAAATCAGCACAAATTATATCCATCGAGTTTTCTTAGACAAAGCTTAAAGCCCAGAGGCTAACTGAATATGAAAGGGTTGGGCTTGATAACTTAAGTACATATCATCAGTGTCATCTAAGCCTCAAGCTCAACCATGTTGGGGTTGATTGATGACATGAATCTTTCTTTCCCAATCAGCTCTGTTACTGGAAATACAACTAAGTACATAGCTAGGTGGAAATAAAACTAGTTTAAAAAGATGAAAGTAAAAACCCCAACAAAGTACCCTGCTAGGTGCCAGTAAAATACAAGAAAATCACCACATTATATAAGATGGTCTGCATAAAAATGATTGCAAGCATATACAGAAACCAAAGACAATCCAGTAAAGACTAATGGACGGGAATGTAACCTTGTTGGGTATAAAGGTAAAAACTACTTTACTATAGAGAATTAGGCACCTTGTAATGATGGAAACGTTCTTGATTGGGAGACGTGAATTCACCACCTGAAGAATGAACGTGAGTAAAGGTGAATTAGTCATTCTTATTGGGAGAAATGAATTTAACTAAGAAAAGAAGGTGACTAAAGGTTAATTATACATTAACAAAAAGAGAATGCAGAAAACAACCGGATTGATGCAATCAAGGGGATTAAGGTGCTTACATGGACTGGTGATTAGTTATATTCACCCTTTTTTGGCAATGTATGTATTAATGTTAAAGTGACATGCTTCCAACTCTATCCTTAAGTAAATATCAATTAGTAGGTTGACATATTTACTACCGATTAGCTCACTAATCATGCGACAGCTTTGCTTCTTTCCACTTAGGCAGGAATGGTAGGATGTCATCTTGGCACAGATCTATTTTCACTTCGCTTATATAAGAACTGAGATATAATGGAGCTACAAGTTTTTCTTCACATAGACGTGTCTATAACATGCGGGCAAGTCAACCTAACATGTCGACAGGACTTCCATTGACACATATAAGGAAAAGTACAAGGGACAATTCAAATTTTGATCCACACACACATATATATATGCAAACATTGTACAACCTCTGTACATACAGATAGTACTGCCCCCCAAACTGGAGCATATTGATTGTATGTGCCCATCTTAACATATACAAATTGGATCCAGCTATACATTTTTAGGATTTAGTGACCGAACGTGCTAAATGATCCTCAGATGTGACGGAAGAAGTTTGAATCAATCCATCTTGAAGTTTTTTCTTGAGAAATTAGCAGTCCACCTTTCTTCTCTCATGGAAAACTGGGTTGGAAGCAACATGGACAGTAGCCTGGTTATTACACCTCAATCTCATAGAATGTAAGAAACCTAGCTCTTCTAGAAGACGTCTTCCCTATGAACGCTCTTGGGTAGTAAGTACCAAGCCCTATACTCTGACTTAAAACTAGACCTTGCTACAACTGCTTACGTCTTACTCTTCTAAGATAGTAGATAATCACCCACAAATACACAAAACTCCTATAGATCAGCTCCTCCAACTAATAATAGAAACTGCCCAATCAGTAAGAGGAAAACCCTAGGCCTTCAAATGACTATTATTCTTATGCAAGATACCTTTTCCAGGGGTTCTTTTGAGTTTTGAGGTATTACCGAA
Source organism: Alisma plantago-aquatica (assembly GCA_963693085.1). NCBI lineage: Eukaryota > Viridiplantae > Streptophyta > Magnoliopsida > Alismatales > Alismataceae > Alisma > Alisma plantago-aquatica. The sequence goes on from OY856410.1 coordinate 1,109,171,990, forward strand.
TGTGCATGACTGCCTCAAGTTGACTAAAACAAGGCTTATCTATTAGCAACATTAACAGCAAATACAATGTCAAGCCCGGTCACACTCACAACTCTTATATATCCCCCATGGACCATCCAGAGGATGTCTGTGCTCCACTTGCAATGGAGGAGACGTCAGCTTTGAGATCTCCGATATCTCCGTTGCAACCAGCCAACCTAGGTGGCTCAAGGCAAGACTAAAGAAAAATGAAAATAGAAAACGAAGACAAAGGCATAATATCAGGATGATATGTGAACATAGGAGATGAAAATCGAGATGGGATAAAAAGTACAAGATTGCTGGCCTTTCCTCAAGGCTATACATGAGTCATCAGAAAAGGCACTCGAATCTAGTGGACTGTCTGAAATAGAAGAAAATGTTGAACGCTTGAGACTTGCATTTTCCTCCAGAGTATTGCATGTAGCTAGAGATACGAACGACGTGTATGTACCTGGTGATGGGAGAACGACTGCATGGCCCACTTATGGAATCAGTGAAGTTGTATGAGGAGACGGAATAATGATTGAAAGAAGTAAAGATTTCTCAACATCAACCTAGGATAAAGAGGTCCCATCACCAAAAAAATGGTGTCGTCGAAGACATGTGAGATTGGCAAAGCTAAGAACTGTTGCAAAAGAGGAGAGAGCGCTTGTGACCCTTTTGGACATGAGTGTATTCCAAGAAGATGCACTTGATAGACCTATTACTTATTCCAGACCACCACCCAATTTATGGACAAAATACACAACCTCGTGGCACATGATGTTTGAATTCCTAGGATGAAGGACATAAAATGGGATCTTACAGTGGAGAGAGATGAGGCCATGTGATTGATCTAGGTAGTTATAAGAACTGCATCTCCCTGGAACTCCTTTGAGATACCTATATGAAGCGAAGGTAGCATGTGGTTTCAAATTATGTGGCAGTTTTTCCGTTTGCAACCCCTTTCTACCAAGGTGTGTATGTAAACAAGCGAACTAAAGAATAATGCCACAGGAAGAAAGAAATTGGGGTGAAATTATTACTCAAGCATTCTTAGTTGTTTAAACAAAGCATGCAAATCTGCTTGCCATCATGATTCTCAATCTCCAAGTCCATGCAAAAGGAATAATAAATGGAAAACAAGTCAGGAATATCTTTCATCAAATAAAGCCATGTAATGCAAAAGTGACGATCAATGAAAGTAATGAAATAATTATGGCAAAGTTTTGATGATACACGACTAGGTTCCCAAACATCAAAAATGAAAAACCGACTTTCCCATGTTGTTCTCTCTAGACTGAAACATCAACCTTCCCTTACCGGTTAAGCATGAAGCTGCTCAATAACCGGGTGCTTTCTGAAAAGTGGATTGTGCAGCAAAATAATGTAGATATTTACATTTCAGTAAGAGAATAATACTAAATTATTGAATATAAGCAATAACCCAAGTTATATGATTGGTTTCCATAAGAACAGCATGGATAATTATAATTGTGTAAATATTTGCATTAACTATAGTTTCATGGACTGATAAAGTAAATGCATGTTATGTTACTAACTTACTTTTAACTGTTGAACAGTACTAGTTATTGAATAATGAACTAAACATTAGACTAGATTAGGGTATCCTATAGTATGCAATAGCAGTCAACTGAAAATTTTAGGAGACGTGTATACTATATTTTACATTCTATATTTATCTGAATTTAATATAATAGTACACATATATTCTAGTTTGTATAATGTAGATTGTACTTATATAGAGTTACAACACTCAGATAGACTCGTGGGATGCTTTTACAAGTTACTTTCACAATACTAACATAGAACTCTTATATACGGTAGCATTACTATATGTCCTATGGGATATTATCAATCAGCTATAAAATACTACATTTATAGCAGGTGGCCAGTGGCAGAAACGCATACAACACTAGTACACAAGTTTCGTATAGGTAGGACAAGAACGTAATACTATGGTTTGCTTCTTTTACTTTTATAGCCTACGAGCGGAAGACACGTGCGTATGTTGAATCAATATAATATGTGATCATATAATAATTATGGCATAATGAGTTGGTCGACATCTATTCTTGTTTGCTATAACTAATTTTTGGATAAGCTTTTCGTGTGAGTTGGAATTATCATTTTTGTGTATGTCGATGACTAATATGTAGTTGGTATTCAAAAATAGATACATACTACCCGCTAAAAGAGGGACCAGTTTGTAATTCCAAAAAATAATGAAGAGAATTGCATTCAGCCTCCACCAGGGACCTTTTCATATAGTGTAGATGAGTCTCCTTACACAATATAAAATTTTAAAAAGAAAAGACAAAAGTGTAGTGACACATGGGGACCAATTTGTAATTCCAAAAAAATAATGGCCGAAGACATGTGCGTTGAATCAAATATAATATGTGACCATATAATAATTATGGCATAATGAGTTGGTCGACATCTATTCTTGTTTGCTACAATAGATTTGTTAGATAAGCTTTTTGTGTGAGTTTGAACTATCATTTTTGTGTATGTTGATGACTAAAATGTAGTTAGTATTCAAAATAAGATACATACTACCCGCTAAAAGAGGGACCGATTTGTAATTCCAAAAATTAATCAAGAAAATTGCATTCAGCCCCTCCAGGGACTTTCTCATACAGTGTAGATGAGTCTCTTACACAATATAAAATTTTGAAAAGAAAAGACAAAAGTATAATGTATATACATAGGGACCAGTTTGTAATTCCAAAAAATAATGGAAAAAATTGCATTCAGCCCCCTATGTGGGCTTTCTTGTATTGTATTGATGTGTCATCTTATACAATATATAATTTTAAAAAGAAAAGACAAAAGTGTAGTGTACACACACATGGACTTGTTTGTAAACAAAAAAAATGGAGAAAATTGCATTCAGTGCCCTCTGCATGCTTTCTTATATAGTACAGATGAGTTTCCTTATAAAATATAAAATTTTAAAAAGAAAGGACAAAAGTGTAGTATACACATACATGGACCTATTTGTAACTCCAAAAAATAATAGAGAAAATTGCATTCAGCCTCCTCCGTAGGCTTCTTATATACTGTAGATGAGCCTCATTATACAATATAAAATTTTAAAAAGAAAAGACAAAAATGTAGTGTAGACACACAGACCAGTTTGTAATTCTAAAAAATAATGGAGAAAATTTCATTCCGCCCCTGAGGCCTTTCTTATATAGTATTGATGAGTCTCATTATACAATACGAAATTTTAAAAAGAAAAGATAAAAGTTTAGTGTACAAACACAAGGACCGTTTTGTAATTTGTCTTATATAGTATATATGGTGGCACATCACATTTAAGACGTGGCACACACAATTATCGTCAACTAATGCTCCCTCAGCTTACTATTTCCTAATAAACAATTAAAAATAACGATATAGATGCCAATTATACATAGATTAGAAATGTAAAAAGAAGAAAAAAATATAAACTACGTGCCAAGTAGGCACCCTAGCTGCTGGAAAAGCAAGCACACAGGCACGTCAGCTGTGAAATGTCAAAAGAAGAAAAAATATGTGTCAAGCAGACACCCTAGCTCCTGGAGAAGCAAGCACACAGGCACATCACCTACTTTTATTTATAGGTATAAAGATAATACAAAGAAGGCATCAAGTAAACATTTTTCTTTTTTACGTATTGGTTGTTGTACCATGCGAACCTTGTTTTGATAAAGTGGTCCTAAGCGAGCGATTAAGTAGGCCAAGCATAGTAGGATAAAGTGTTTTGAAGCAGGAAAAGTTCCAGCCTCCCACTTAATGACAAAACATTTCACCAGTCGTTTCATATAAGATTCCTCGGGTAAATGGACTAAGTGGGCGCTCAAGTGGCGAAGCGGCCGCAATGAGTTGATCAATGATGCATGACCAAGACGATTAAGGAATGAAGAGGAGACGTAGTAACACGATTACTACGTAATGGGGGACCTCCCCCTATAATAGAGACTTATACCCTTTGCTAAATATCTTCTTTGTCTTCAAGTCATGCATGATACAAGCATTGAGCAAAAAGATTATGACACCTTATAGAGGACAAGTCAAATTTACTACTTAAGACTAAGTTTGAAAAAGAAATTATAATGAAAAGGATTGATTTGAGGAGCAATTGGGTAGAGAAACAATTCTAGTGCCTTGAACTGCAAATGAAGAACCATCTTCTATGTTGACATTAGGCGTTGAAGATTGTCTCATGTAGCTAAGCATCTAGGCATTTATGAAGTGATCGGCGATACATGAATCAAGAACCCTTAAGATGTTGATGCACCAAAAATTTGAGAGACGACGATTCTCAACTGCTAACAAAGAGTGCAACCGTGGAAGAAGTCTATAGTGAAGCATAGGTTCACGTAAACTGATTGTACTCCTCATCTCTCATTGACAAATGATATCTACTTTGTAGAATCATTTTCAGCATCCTCTCCAAATGTTGTGAAGTTTGCAATCATGGTAGAATACCCATAAAAGGTGTAATCGATTAGAAGGTTATGTTTATGTGACTATTCCTTCTACAATGGGTGCACTCAGGTCACTAACACGGTGCACCTCATCCATTATCTATTGCTCCCCTGTAGCAGTATGTCCTCCATATCAACGTGTAGTAGAAATAGGACCATATCGAGACATCGAACCAGAACCCAACTTAAGAGGCCAGAACCAATGAGGGGTCATGGTAGTCTTGACGTTAGATGATAAATTAAGAGATTGGATTGTCTTGCTCCAAGAAACATTAGACACTCATGAATAAGAATCAGTAAGGGGTGGAAGCTCAGGTCATGATAAGATCTACCTACAAACTCCCTCATAATCGCAACAAAGACCAGCTAGGAACTTGACAACAATTAATTGTTTTCTATGATCATTCATCTTCTAGACATCACTCGTAAGAGGTAGTGAGCCATGTATATCATCAGTCACGCACTTAAGTTCACAGAATAATGAGTTAGAGAATTTGTCTTCCCCATTGAAGACCATAATGCTCGATTATCATAGTGTACATCCGAGAGATATATTGGGAGTAAATCAGTGTCAAGTGATCCCATAGTTCCTTACATGTCTTAAGGTGATACCCAAAATAAAGGTTCCACATCCGAGTTAGCAAATTGGCATCTTGTTGTTCACATTGTGCCAGAGTTTCATTGTCGGGAGAACCATCACTCACATGTTTATACTTCTTTTGTCCTTTAAAGAATATATTCATTGTTCAATTCTATTGTACAAAGGTTTTTAAGTTGAGTTCGTAATTTGTGATGATATGATTTTAAACGTGATTGTTGCTTGATTGAAAAGGGTTATCTCCCTACTCGTCATATTGAAAGATTGTTTGATGGACTTGATATGATGTCACTACATCAACTAGTAAAGGAGGGCCTAATGTGTATTGGCATCTCGTCTAGATGACATCCAAAGAGGGCAAGGGTGTGGTTAATAGCACCCGAGAAGACAAAAGGGGCAGCAACGGCCCCTATAGGATGACCATTGGACAACGACAACCTAATTGAAGGCTAGTTCTTATTCTAAGTTTTAAGATTGTGATTTAATCTAGATATATTTGGTAAAAAGAAGAATCTTCTACTTTGATCATAATGCAAAACAGAGAGTATTCATTTGGAACATGCTTATGGAATGAAGGTTGGACGACCTTGAAGATTGGAGAAAGCCAATGGCAACATGGCTACCTAGAGACGACTGGCTGAGGACCTCACAAATGGAAAAGATGGTATTGAAGGTGGGCAGCTACCTAGAGCAGATCAGTGGCCCTCTATACGCTTGTCATGAGATAAGAAACTCAACCACGGTAACAATGACTCCTGTAAGATTGCTAAGTGGAAGGCTGACCTCAGGTTGAAGTCGCTTTAAGAACAATAGGACAGCTTAGGGCCCTAAACTAAACGACATCCTCTCCTTGGAGAGAGAGGAAGGATAGACCCATTAGTGCTTGCAACCATATAACAATGATGTCATGTATCATGTATTGAGGAAGTCAACCTAACATATCAAAAAGAGTTCATAAATATATATATATAGAGAGAGAGAGAGAAAGAGAGAGCCATGCTAGAATACACTCGAGTGTATCTGGAGCATAATACACTCAAGTAGTTTTTCATGATGTAATCTATTTTTTTTAAATCTAATCCATTGATCTTCTTAAACATCTTGTGAATAGCGCATATATAAAATTTGAGCCCATTTGAACATTTATAGGTCATGTTATGAAGACCACAAATAATTATGCATTTCAAATTAGTTTCATGCGTCGATTTTGTTGACCTCGGATGAGTGACTTATACTCATCACTCATCCGAATGAGCTCAAAATTTGTATGTAGCCTAATTATAGTATGAAAATGAAGATCAATGGTTTACATTTTACAAAAAAATAGTCTTGAAATGCAAACACAACTTGAGTGTAGTGTGCGATCTATACACTCGAGTGTATTCTAGCCTGACTATATGTATACATATGTGTGTGTGTATAAGTGCAAGGGTCATTTTACATGGTGGCCCAAACACATATAAAGAATTGCATATACACCCTTTGTGCATTATATTTAATAACGTCAAGACATAAAATTCGATCACTACAATCTTTTTCTTTACTTTTCTTACTTATCAAATGCACTTTCCCAACTTTGTTTGAGTATCCATATAACTCTCGAATAATGAAATACTTATTGGCATGGCTCATATCTAGCATTTTAATTAAAAACACATAATAGCTTAATTTACTTTTACAATCACTACAAACTAAAAATGCTATAAAGTTTCAAGCGTGAGGAACATACTTAGATAAGTGGTACCACAAGGCCCAGTAAGGCTAGGATTGTCCATCTTCTCTACCCCATCCTTCTCCTATATCTCATCCTCGTGCTCATCCTCCATCTCTTCCCTCTTGCTACCTCTTCCTTCTTCTGCAATGTCGATTGAACCAATGGTTGAACCGTTGTCCGGTTGGGTCGTACTAACCTTGGTTACAATTCTTGATGTGAAAATGTAAGGTTTCTCCTAGTAGTTATCAATCAGAGTCTTTGGGAGAACCAAAATGCAACCACCCTACATCTCTGGATTTATTGATATGAGTAAGGCATAATCCAATAGGTTATATGACGTATTGGAACACCAGTACGATCCATAGTAGGACATGGACATGGGTTGTTTACAGATGAAATTCACTAGCAGACCGCAGCTACACCACATAAATTGCTTACTTGTGTGGGAAAATGCACTCCAAAGGAAATCGAACAAGAAATAGTTGACTCACCAAATACATACAAATGATCCTTCCATGTGACAGCTTGATGAGCACTTCGTGGTGCAGGGCTATTGGGGCTAGATATCAACTTCCACTCATTCTTGTCAACATCGTATCTATAGAGATCGCCATAAACAAAAGTCTGCACGAGCAATTTTATCCATCAAATGGTTTCGCCTTCTGAAGCAGGACTCTTGAATGAAAGCGAAAGATAAAGAATAACTAAGCGCTTAAGAGGTTGTAGCTGGTTGATGTAGATGGCATAGTAAGTCAGCATAGATATGATGGAAACTGTTCCAACGGCTGGTAGAAGTGACGGGTTCTGAAGGAAATAAAACCCTGCAGTAACAGTCGTAGCAAAAAGCCAACCTTGTTCCCGTTGTAGAATTCCCCGCCATACAATATCAGCTCTGATTCTTTCAATGGGTTGATGTTCAGCTGAATAAGCAGAGTGTGCATTACAATTCGATCATATGGAAAATGTGAAGGCCCATTGAATATTCATACCGAAGTACCAGTAAAATCACAGTATTCATCAACAGAAGAGATAGGTACCGAGCAACTTGATCGAGGGGATGGAGCAGGCACATTCTCATCCACGTGGACTTCCTTTTTCTTAGCTTCCTCCTTCTGTATGCTCCTCTGCAATCCGTGTCAATACAAAACGTCAATAAACGACAGTGATTATAATTCGAAGTGGTAAATTGGTCAGGAAAGGGAGAGTAATATTAGGGCTTTGGAAGGGTTTATTTATTTGCTAAAATAATTAAAATGTACGAGAATAGCATCGATGTCGTCCTCCTCTGAGACTTTCTTGTCATCCCTCCTTGCTCTCTTTTCCTCGGCCTTGGCCGTCTTCCTCTCCGTCTTCTCCTTCCCTTTTCCTGGCTTCTTCGTCTTCTTCCCCATAGCTCTCCTCGATTGTAGCTCGCCTCACCCCCTCCTCTGAACGGCGGCCGCCTCTTGTTCAGTGTTTGCACTACGCACTCGCAGAGTTACCGGGTCGGCAAAGTCGCCAAATTGCCCACGATATGAAGGTTTTGCTAGTTTCGTGCTTCAAATAATCATGCGAGTCTATAAGCCATATTTTTGTTTTAGGAATTAAGACTCGAATATGGACTTTAGACTCACTTTTTGCAACATGTGTGGAGTTTGAAATCTGGATTGGTCGAGACAGTCTGATTCTGCAGCTAGACTAAGGACTAATTTGGTTGGGTGTAAAATCAACCCACACATGTAATTAAGGCCTAGTTTGGTGGGCTCCTTGATTAGATACTCCTGCTCAGCGTTGCCATGTCCCAGCTCGTCCGGTGAGACTCGTCCCCCGAGAGAAACGTGGTGATCAAAAAAGCTGTCCGTTTTGACATGCTTTATAAATGCAACGTTTAGCTCCTAAATCTGAACAGTGTGGTTGTTATGATTACCACCGAATAATCGTGATACTGTAGGCTCTATACATAAATGCTGCGTTTTCAAGTTTTTCTCCCAAACTAGGCCTAAAAAACAGGAAATCAAAAGTATATAATTGAAAATCCAATGTATTTATTTGGTTGCTCGTAGGTAAATCTAACAGTTTTGTTTTGATTTTGTTTGGTAAGATGCGGTTTCAGCCACTAATGATTTTTATCTTTGACGGGAAGTCAACAGCTGGATACATTTTCCAGAGATCTCTGTATATTCGTATAGCATGAAGTATAGTTTTATCTGGGCAACGAGTGGGGAAGTGAACTGCGCCTAAAAAGTGCGCAGTTTGTTTTCCATTATTTTCTCTATAACCAACCACAACGTGTAGTTTATTTTTCAGATGTTGGTTGCAATTACGCAATACCAAACGTAAATAGTTTGAAAACATGCATAGTTGGAACTGCAAGCGTTGATGTGCAGCCCAACCAAACGAGCCGTAAAGTTGGATTAGACTACAAAATATGGGAAATACGAACATTGCACAAAAGATATAAAATTATAATATTTTGAACGGTAAGAAAGGTGTGTAATAATCTATTTAGATTGATACAACGTACATGTATATTTTAAATATAATCAAAAATAATATGGAATACATATGCATTGGCAAAGGATAGTGATAATCAAACATACACACAAGTTATATATATTGACAATCCATATTGTAGATGTTGTCAATCCCTCTAAGGTGATTCCCTCGTACTTGATTTTTCCTGGTCGACTAAGTTTAGGTCTCTTTAGGATGCCCTAGTTCAAAGTACATATAGAGTTGTCAGTGTTAGGATTTTGATTGCAACCAATGTAAATCTTTGTTCAGATAGATGCTTCAAGTGTAGGTAATTTAACAAATAGATGAAGTGTGAAGTCAGACAGTGTCACTAACGTCTGTAGAATTGAACTTGACATTTGATGGTTAAGGAAGTGACAGAGGAGGAAGGGATGAGGCTAGAGGAGGGGAAGAAGTAGAGGAGAAAGGAGATAGGGTGTGTGGCTAAGGGTGGGGAACAAGGGAGGAAGGAGAGACAAGGTTGCGGCAAATGAAGGTGTAACATACTCAATTTTTGGTACCAAATCTATTTTGAGCTCTATTTCATGATTCTTCTAAAACTTGATTCCATTTGCAAACTAGCCTCTCATTTGATTATCTTGATCCATTATCATGTTCTTAGATGCTAATGTGCCTCCTTTTGAATTTCTTGTGTCTAAATGAGTTCATATTTACTAAATAGTCCATCAGTCTGGCTTCATAAATCATTTTGATGTCAATTGAGTCATTAATTTCTAGATATCTTGATTCAGTCAAACATTCATGGAATACTCTTGATTTTCATACTAATGGGTTGAAAACATAGAAATTATTGATTATATATATATAAAGATATTTAATTATGTATATTGGGATGATAACCCAAAGCCCACTGCTACAAACACAACTATATGCTTTAATAATTTTAGATATTAATTTATTGAAGTTAAAGTAGCGGTCAAATCCTCAACACAATTAGACTTCTAGTGGGAGCTATGAGTTAGAAATATAGTTAAAGTGGAGAGTTATAAAGATGTATTAGACATAAATGGATTGATAAAAGAGAAGAAAAACTCATTTCTCTCTCTTGTTAGGTTACCAAAAACGTTAGAGAGATGTAATATACCCCTGTTGTGACACTCTGATCACATCACCCAAAACGCCTGATCAACTACTAAACATCCATATTACCATAAAACACGGTAAATTGAAAATGATTCATATAACCATCACAAGTGGAAACATTTACATAAAGGTGCAGAACACTTACATAGCAACATATACCATATTAGGTATATACATCTTTGTCCACTAGCCTTAGCCACCACCTGTATACAAAAGGACATGTTCACATGTACACGCCATATATATACAACTGAGGCATACTACCAGAACATGTGTTGATATGCATCATCTACAAAATACAACCCTCCCAAAACCTGAGAGTTCAGGGACAACACATAGGACTTTACTACTACACAAGCAGCTTATCCAACCTTCTGAGCTCACCGATTTCCAAGTTGCTCCTCCTCAACAGCACGATCTCTACTATGTTACTGACGACCACCTAAAAAGGTGTGGAAATCCATGAGGTGAGAGCAATGCCCCAGTGAGAGATATAACTCTTTGTCAACAATTGTTGTTACCTAAAATATACTACTATTAAATAGGATGAGCAGATTCAGCTGAATGAATTACTTAAACTAATTACACACAGGGTGGGCAGATTGAACAATTATAGCAGATAGTCATACCATGTTATGTGATTAACAGGAACATGTATTACAGATAAGTTCCATTTTCACATTCATAATGACTGAGCAGTTTAAGAAACACTATTATAGCATAAACAACTAACAACATAAGGAACAAGGCAAGGGTAAACATCCAATGTGAAGCGTATTTAACCCTAAACAGAATAATGTTACGCGGGTGTATTACATCTTTTATTAATGCCCTGAGGATTTGAGTCATACCACCCAAATCCAACTGACCACTGCTAACTCAAAATCAATGCCATGCAACATCTAGGAAGAGTCAGACTCCAAGATCTTCCCCCATACCACTCTATCAATATGAGTGTGCACCATAGTGACATATAAGTCAAACTGCCACCAGGTTTTCTTTCTATCTTTTGATCTTTGTTTTGATCACATGCATGAGGTTCGTGTACCTTACTGTAACATGAAATTTGGGTTCAGTTTTGGAGGTGTTGAACGTGAGATTTTCCTTCCTACATAAGGTTTTTCATGGTGGTTTGCATAGTACATGTTTTAGGGTTTTTGGTGACCTTTTTATGGAAGTGTTTCTCCTTAATGATGGTGGTTTTATTTGATGTTTATCTTCTATTTTGGATGTGACAATCTTCTATTTTGATCTCTGAATTATATGATAATATGTTAGATGAATATATCATGATCTAGGGTCTAAGACTTTGAAGTATTCTCATGTATACTACTCTCTTTCTTAAACCCTAAATTCTTATGTCTGACTTGTTATGGGTTGGATGTGGTGATGTTGATACATGCAATATGATTCTTGGTTTCACCATCATGCTTTGGTTCGATCTTTGTGTTTTCTTGAGGTTTGGAGTTGTTTACTTTGAGTTTGAAGCTTGGTCTTCTTCCACTTAGTTGGTTTCCTAAAGATTAAGTTGAATTCATATTTTAAGGTTATGATGCCCTTCTTGCATGGATAATTCCCTCTTCTTGATGATGTTTATTCTTGATGATTATCTTACATGCACCATGAGCTTTAGTTTTATCACCATGTAAGTTTTCAGCCAGCTTGTTTACCTTGAAGTTTTGAGTAGTTTTCACATGTGTTGAAGTTCGATTTTCTCTCTCCTATGTGGCTTTACTTGTTGATCTTCATAGTGTTTGTTCTAGGGTTTGATGATCATGAACATATGAGTTTTGATCATTGTGACGCTTGGTGTTCCTACTGTCTAACCTCTATTTTGGTCAACACATATGTCCTCCTTGATGTTTTGGTTGTGACCATGTGTTGGTCTTGTTCGAGACACATTTGTATTGGTTGGGTCGAGACATATGTGTAGGTTGATGTTTTGATCGATACATACTTTGATGTTGGTCGTGACATGTTTGATGTTTTGGCCTTGGTCGTGACTCATGTGGGGTGCGTTTCAATTGATATCGTTGTTTTGGTTTGGTTGTTCGAGACACCATGTAATGTTGCAGTTGAGACACTATGTTGGAGTGTGATCGAGACGTATGGATTTGGTTCTGGTCGTAACACCATATTGATGGATGGTCATGACCATGTTGTGTTTTGGTCATGACACATGTTTTGAGAGTGGTCAAAATGTGCTTTTGTATGGGTCGAGACATATGCTTTTGTTCCCGTATTTGAGTCGTGACCATGTTGATGTGTCTCGGTCGTGACCAACCTTGAGGGGTGGTTGAGGCACATATGTTATGATGGGTTGTTTCATACATGAACACATGGTTGTTTTATATATATATATATATATATATATATATATATATATATATATATATATATATATATATATATATATATATATATATATATATATATATATATACTAGTGAACGTGCACGTGCACGTGAACGTGCACGTGCACGTGCACGTGACATATAAAATTTGTTGGAAATGTGTGGGGAGATGACTCGTCCGTGAAAAGGTTCCTACGGTAAAAGATATTTGTGTTCGTTGTTTGAAATGAGAGAATCAAGGAACCGTTTTCGTGGGATGGAGAGAGAAATATATAATTAAAAAAAAATAAAAGTTAATAGGAGAGTGTGAGAATAAATATTTGTAGGAGTAAAACTCCTTGAAAAAAGGAGAGAAGAGAGTGAATCAAGGAGAGCGCAACATCAAACTCGCTCTTTTTATAGTAGTATAGATATATAGGGCAACGATCCAGTGAGAAACATATCTGGTGAGAGAATGAGAGGCTTTTGAATAACTCTCCACATAGATCAATTTTTTGTAATCCAACTGTACAAATTACAAGTATACCTTAATATCTACCTTCCTATAAAATTTTATCACCATACAATTTGTAGATCATTCACAACAACTAAATATTTTTTGACGCTCTATATTGAATTTCAGGCTGACCGTTGGATGTAAAAAGTGTATATTGTAAATATGGAAATGTAAATAATGTCTGATTGCAATGATTTTTTGTGACAATGTAAATGAAATGATGCTTTTTCCATCTATATGTTGGATTTTAAAAAATAGTTACTAATTTGTGGTTATTCAAATGCCTCTCATGCTCTCACCATAGGATGTTTCTCACTAGATTGCTATATATATATATATATATATATATATATATATATATATATATATATGTGTGTGTGTGTGTGTGTGTGTGTGTGTGTGTGTGTGTGTGTGTCTGTGTGTGTGTGTGACATGGTAAGAATGCTATACGTGTATAAGCAGTTTATGGTTGATATCTAATAATGTTGACATGCCTAATTTAATCACCATAATGGTAATGCTTAACCCTAATGCACTCCAACTATGTGGGAGGTGAGGAACCTAAGGTTTGGTGATTGCATGATGTAATGGAACCCTAATCAGTTATAGGTGTGAAACCCTAACCCTAGTTTTGGGACATGTGATGTGTTGCTTATCATACTTGGAATGATGATCAAATTATAATGTTTTCTCCCTCTTATTTATGAACCCTAACCTTGCAGATGAAATGAATTCCATGGCTTGTGTATGCTATGGTGATTATTATATGATACAGGGTGATTGTAGCATCCCTGACCAGGGTTATGCCTTAACCCTGGGAGTTTTTCTTAAGCAAGTTAATCAGATCCTTAATTTTATCTTGTGAAAAGTAATTAAGGCTCAAGAGGAACTTATGTTTCAATTTTGGTCATGTTTGAATAATGTTGAAGCAATGTTTGCTTATTTTGGACTAAAGTGCAAATTACCCAAGTTGAGGGGTTAACTTGCAAATGTTACATGATTAAATGTTCTTCATGTGTTGAAACATCATGGGAATGAAGATGATGTAGAGGTATGGCTTGAGAAAGCCTGAGTATCAAGAAAGAGCTGATAAAGCAATGTGTGTGCATTAAAACCCAGTTTTGGTGTAATGTGCAATTTACCCAAAACCTAGGGTTCAATATGCAAATTACCACTTAAAAATAGTCCCTAATGTTTCTTGGAATCATGTAGAGCAAATAAAATGATAGGGGCGTCTCATTTGTATTTTTTGGAGGAGAGAGAATCTTGATATTAAAATAATCAAGATTTAAGCATAATTGAAACCCTAATTCAATTTAATGCAAAATTAAATAAAATAATTGAAGGGATTTCAACCAAAAACGAGATGGTTGAATTTGCTTAAGTGTAAACATCCTTATGCCTTGCAAAGGCAACGAAAATATCCAAAGGAATGGATAACTCACTCACATTATTAAAAGATAAAGTAATATCCACTAACTTATGGATATTACTATTATATGATTAAGGTGCTTAATTTGCTTTTCCTTAATCCATGGATAATGAAGAGGAATTCAGAGGTGAGAAATATATCTTTGCATGCAAGGAATTGAGAGGGAGTAGGTGGCACTAATTTTGGAATTAAAAGATTTTTATAAGGCATTTTCTCTCTCATTGATTTCCTTATAAAAACACCTTTCTCAACTCAATTGAGAGGCTTTTTCGAATACACTTCTTCTCCTTGCTTGAAAACCGACCAAGGGAGCTTTGGAGGATCAGGAGGACGACCCCCAACCTGTTGGTAAGCTTCTTGACTCCCTTTCACCTTGATTTCATGGTGGAAATCACAAATCAATGTATGATTTCTTCTTATCTCGATCCCATCTTCATTTCTAACCATTCCTTTTCACTCAAAGCTTGAGGACGAGCCTTGGGATAGTGAAAGGAGTTCCATCCACCATTTTTTATGTGAGTTTGAAGCTTTAAAGCTCAATTGGAGGCGGGTTATATAACATGAACCCTTATTCATTGTTATTGAATCCAATTTCTCAATCACTTATGTTCAATTGCTCTTCTTGCAATCCCTTTGATTAATTGATGAAAC
Organism: Alisma plantago-aquatica; assembly: GCA_963693085.1. Classification (NCBI taxonomy): domain Eukaryota; kingdom Viridiplantae; phylum Streptophyta; class Magnoliopsida; order Alismatales; family Alismataceae; genus Alisma; species Alisma plantago-aquatica. The sequence goes on from OY856410.1 coordinate 1,109,187,331, forward strand.
TAACATGGTAATGGAAGTAGATTTTGAGGGGTTGAATCTTGATGATGATGACATCATCTTAAGCACACATCTTAACAATTTTTAGTTGCAAACGGTTTCAACACTTTTGGTCCAAACCGTTTCACCAAATCGTTTGAAGATCAAACAGTTTGCAAATCGTTTGGGGGTTTGATCCCAAACCGTTTGGGATGGTTGACCATTTGGATGGGTTGACCGTTTGAGGTCAGGACCCTAGTACATGTTGGATGATGATCTAATGGATCCAATTAATTGATTCAATATATGAACAATCCTCTAATTAGAAACCCTAATTGGGTTAAGTGTTGAAATTTCAAGTGATTGATTTAATACTTTGGGTTGACTAACCCAAACGGTCTCAAGACCATTTGGAGGTCACCCAAATGGTCTCAAGACCGTTTGGAGGTCAACCAAGACCATTTGTAGGTCTAGGGTTAGGTATGGTTGAGTAATTGAAGGTCCAGAGATACCAAATTGAAAGGCAATTAATAGCTGATTTGATGATCAATCCAATGATCTAAACCCTAATGGAATTTCACAAATTCCAAGGATAGGATGGGGAAAACGATCTCAAGACTGTTTGGAGGTCACCCAAATGAACTCAAGACCGTTTGAGGTCAGGTCATGTCATGGTTTGATGATGGTCCAATGATTTCAATTGGACTAGATCCACAATGTTAATAATTGATGGTTCCTCAATTTCAAAACCCTAATTGATGGTTTCTTGATTATAAACCATAGTTTAATTGGGTTCAAAACCTTAAGTGAATGTCTAATTGAAGGGTGATTCAATGGTACAATTGAAGAATAAATCAGTGGTTCAATTGATAGGTGATTTAATGATTGAAGTCCTGAATTGATAAAGTGATGGAAGACCTTTTTGGTCCATTCAGTTTTGAGAGAGTTTGGACCAAATGGTCTTAAGACCATTTGAGTCCAAATGGTCTCAAGACTCAGGACCGTTTGAGACCAAACAGTCTCAAACCATTTGGAGACCCAAGTCCATTCGGTTTCAAACCGTTTGGAGCATCAATGGTCAATAACGTTTGGATGTTTCAATGTGGTTACGTCAATTGGAAACCCAAGGTGATGAAAGATAAAATGACCCTATGGTTGACACTGATTTATCTTTGAATCACTAGGGTTTACCTTTAAGGTACCAAGTGATTAGTAACCCTAGATGAGTTAATCCTTGAAGCTTACATAAGTAATATTTCAATACACTATGTCAACCCTAATTGAATGTATTTAATTAAAGGTTTGGTCGACCTAATTTGTCAAAGTTTGACATAGTCAACATCCTAGAGAGTATGAGAGAGATATGAATCCATACATGTAAGATAATCATGTAATGGATAGGCCTCAAACACCTTCAATATGATTAAACTAAGATTTTAGGGTATGATATTTGATGAAGTGATCATGAAACCATAACTAAGAAGGTTGATGAACATTAACCCTAATATAGGGCAATGCTAGGTGTAACCCTAATCTAGGATAGGGATGTAACCCAAGTTGAGGGTGATTCCATGAGAAACCCTAGTTGAGGGTGATTCCATGAGAAACCCTAGTTGAGGGTGATTCCATGAGAAACCCTAATTGAGGGTGATGCCTTGTGAAACCCTATGCAATGACATGATGAGGAGACCTAATACAGGGTGAAGGTATGTGAAACTCTAGTTTTGAGTTATAATATATGAAGCCCTAATTTTGGGCAATATGATGATAAACCATAATCCTAATTACTGGGTAATGGTATGAGAGAATCCCTAATGATAAAATAAGGGATAATACCTTATAAAGGTGAAATATATCAAGTAATTGATATTAGGCAACCTTGTAGTAAGCAATGCCTTAACCTGAAATGAGTCCATATCATTAAAGATAGTTGGACCATTCTTGTGTGTGACCTATGCACTTCATGGTAAGAGTGATAGGTTAGTGGATGAAAGTATTAAGATGAGGAAATACCTTAATACCAGATAAGTTGATAAGCTCAGATAAGTTAGAAGTAATAAAGAAAGTGATACATCAAGATATGATAGAAATCACTATTAGCATTTCAGGATTGATATACCTTGATGCACCTCAAATCCAATATACTTGGATAAGAAACACAAGAAGTGTGTGTTATGTAAATTGTTACAATAAAGATGCAATGAGTTTAATGCACATTGACAAGTGTTGACTAACATACTATGAGAAAGGGGTTAAGCCAAGATAATGAGTATGGTGTATTCATACTATGGTAAGGATGAGAAATGAACTCATACCTTGAATTGATAATCACTAATGATACATGATGAGAGTTATAAGTATGAGCGAATACTTATGATATCAATGAATGCTCCTAGAGGAGTGGAACAATAAATTAGGGTTGGATTGATAATATAAACATGAAACCCTAATTAATGTGAAATGGGAAACCCTAACCCTAATTTTGGGTAAAGGGATGAAAAGCCCTATTTGATGGTAAACCCTAATCCTGGTAAGGGAATTTTGGTGTTACTATGGTATTGCATGGTGTGATGTGAAATTATCATGATTGTTATCATGTGTATTATCCATGTAGATATCATGATATGATAACCATAGCCAGATTTGAGCTATGATACTTATAGAAATGTTGATTGGCCTTGTATGCCATTATGTTTTTGTTGCTTAGTAAGAAGTAACAAGATGTGTATGAGATTTATGAGCCATTATATTAATTGTTGCCCAATGAGAGGTGACAAGATGTGCAGTGGCCTGGTGAGCCATGTGAGATGCTTGTGTAACAAGTATCATGTATACCTTGGTCAAATGACCTGAAGGTAATAGTTACCAAAGAAGTGGTAACATGTTCAATTATGAACTGAGGGTTTGAATGCCCAAATTTAGTAATCATGATGATGATATTGTTGAGAAGTGAGATTTTCCAAGCAATGAGATAAGGGATAGAGATCCCAATGTTTTACAAAATTTTGAAAAGTATTGATGGAAGTATTACATGTTTCTTCGTAGCAATTGTCATAATAATTCCTATTTGAGAACTTGACTGATGCTAAAAGAATATGATAATGTACTTAATTAATTAAGTGAAATAATATCATGTAGAGCCCTGGCCATAGATCCATCATCGTCAGTAATTTGGTGATGGTGAAACGGGTTGCTCCGCAGCAAAAACCCGGAATGCATGTTTTTTTGAAAATGTAGGGGTTGATGGGCGAACATATCCTTACGTCCTAATGGGGGAATTGAGGGAAGGTAAACATTAAACCTTTCAATCCTTCATTGTTTGTACCGGGATGGATGTATCACGAATCTCCCGATGATTGAGATAGATGCAGTATACATCTCCCAATAATATTAATGTCGAATCGATGGAGGTAAACATGAAATCTCTCGATCGCAAAGAGAGTGCAACTGACCCTGCCTCTATAGCAAAGTTGCCACTATACCCTGGCAAGCTATGTAGCAGAGATACAAGATGTCCTGCATGTGATCTCGCACTGACCGAGATGTGGGAGGTCTTGGAAGCCGACTCTTCCATTGACCTTGTATGGTATCGATTTTGACTTCGCAGTGGTCGGTTGGGGTATGAGCGGTATACCTCATCTCCTCAGGGCATAAGTGTGATTGTAAAATGTAATCAACTGTATAGCATGTTTGCTTAAGGATTGAATACAGAAATTTACTGGCCGATGTTATATTTCTTTATGCATCTCTAGTTGATAGATGTTAGTTATATCTCTTTACATTCATTGCAAGTAGATAGATGAAATCCAACTCTACCACGAGAAGATGCAATGTTCCCCTTAGGAAAAGGGATTACTTCACTCTGTTCATACAGTGATTTATCTGTTAATTAATATATAAGATTTCTCTGCTCAGATTTATTATAATAAACTGCAATAATAATGTTTTGGTAGAGAGTTATATCTCTTGCTGGAGAAATTTACAATGTCTCACCCCTGTGGGATCCAATGTTTTTAGGTGGATGCGGACAAGGAAATAGAAATCCCTACAGCAGAGGAAAGATAGCAATAGTAGGGACAATAGTGAGATCTCATGTGGAGATATTATCTGTCAAGTCATATAGATAGTAGTCCTATGTGTCGTCTCTGTACTCTCAGGTCCTCGGAGTTAGTAGTTAGTGCTTTTAATGAATATGTCTGAGATTTTGGCTTGATGCCTCGAGGTTCTTATAGTGCTTGTGTATAGTTCTAACATGACAGTTAATGTTTTTAATCCTCGAGAAGAGATGGTACAAGTTATGTACTTATGAACCAGGATGTAAATGTTATACATTGGTTCTTGATGAAAGAGTTTTCCTATGATTGGATGTCTTTGAAAAATGTTTTAATTTTTATTGATTTTTGCTAATCCGCTACGAATGATACGCTTCCGCATTAAGTAAATCATGTTTTTGTGAGTTGGATGCCACAATTTAGTGGTATCAGAGCTCTAGGTTCACTGAGTCTACAGATACATAGGATTAAGGTAGTAGAGTCTGTTCTAGTATCTTCTAGTGTATCTGATAGTGTCTTCTACTCATATAGGAGAAGAAGAACTTAAAGATGCCTGGATCACACGAAGAACATGATGCTGAAAGCAGCATTGCTACACCAGGAAGTGGTGCAAGTGTCACACCCCGATCTCACACTAACCACTAATCACAAGATTAGGGCGCGACGGAGGGATTATCACATAAACAAATCACTGAGAACTTTTTCTTTTTAAAACCTCGTAATAATATCCGGATTATTGTTGTAAACTAAAACATAAATAACTATTGCGGAAGCATTTCACTTAAACTGGCTAGAGAACATAAACAGAGTTTATAACATGTAACATTGTTTAACAGAAAGTAAACATAACAGTTAATTTACATCTTTATACACATTCACCATACATACTCTCTCTCACCCACTTCATGTCCCAAGATCGAGGGGAAAGGACTAAGAGACCTCTAACTACTAACTACATAAACCTTCTACAGACCGAGCGTTAAGATGAAAGGATCCTCCAGATTCCTGTGATGTTGATGACCTGAAAATGTTTTGAGTAGAGGTATGAGCCTACTCGCTCAGTGAATAGCATTTCACTTAGCTATCACTAAACAACTCATCAGGTTTATAAATTGAAATAAAACATAAGTACAGTACTAAGCAGGGCAGTTCTAATAACATAACAGATTTGCAGAATATAATCACATTTCCATGCAATAACAGATAATTTGAACAGATAAACAGTTATAAAGAAATAGCACAAAAGTTCGAATACTTTAATTTACTGTGATCCTATATGAGTACCAATTTATATTATTATTATTATGCCCTAATCATATGCAGTGTACCCTGCATATAAAGATCTGTAGCGAACTACGATCCCACCGTACAAGACTTAGCGACACACCCGGGAAATGCTAAGTCTGACACCAGCCCTGCTCTGCCACAGGACCCCAGGCTCATCGGCCTTCAGGCTCATCGGCCTCACTGCACTACATCGAGTGCTCTAGACTCCTCCTCTAACCTGAGTACACAAGCGGATAGTCTCACGGGGTTACCTCCATGACATCGCATGGATCTTGTTGCAATAACCCCCAATTTTCTCCAGTGCCAGCGTGACATCGCACGCGTTATTGTTGGACACTGCCTCTCTATCCTCGTGTCTCCATGACATCGCACGGATAATGTTGCAACACGAGTTTCACCCCTAAGAAGCAGATCTGTCAAAGGGGTTCTATGGTGTTAGGGCACCTAAGTCCATTAACTGGTTAACATATAAACATTTAAACAGGAAAATCACATTTACTGATTTCATATCAGATCACAATACACTGTCATTCTAAACTGACATAGCAATATATTTTAAATCATTGTAATTTCTGAGAAATTCTCATACCATGCATTCAGGAAAATTAGAAATGTATAAATAACCCAACTTATTTCAATTTGGCACATACATAGCGAATTTATGCAATTGAACATCTTATTGCACAAATTAAAGAAATTTACTTCACATATGAGAACCATACTCAACATTTTTCAATTCTCTAAAATTCTCGAAAAACGTGCACATTAACCCTAATCTTAGTTTGTGCATCACTTAACTCAATTAAGAGTTAATTACATATCACAACACAATTTAATAACAATACTTGAGAATTTCTGGTAATATTTCAGAGAAATGTGCCATTTCATGTAAATATCGATTTACACATATTAACGTCAAAAGATATACGCAATTAGGGTTTTCATGCATATTTTATTTATTCATATCAACTTTGAAATCGTACATCTGATAATTTATCAGAAATCTTCATTGTCTGGGTCCATATCCAAATCATACCATTTAAGACATGAATTTCTAATTTCAACATTCAAATGAGCAATTTAGGTTCCAATGAACCATATAAATCTACCGATTCAATCCACACTGGTCAATTACTAAATTTAATCATATAACAACGTCTAGAAGCAATTTATGAAATAAAAAGTCGGGCGTCGCCAAACGCCGCCCTACGCCTGATAACGCCTGTTATCAGCGTAATTCGCGCACAAAACAGAAAATATTCAAACGCCTGAGTTTATTAATGATAAATATATGAAATTCTACTCACTTTGATTTGGACTATCCGGATTTGTCCGGGGATGCATTCAGGTCTGATTCCGGGTGGATTTCTATTGTCTTCTACCTTGGAATAGATCCAATCTAAACATGGTTCACGCGAGCAACTCTGCACTTGCACAGGTTGAAGAGGGGGCTGAGCTAGGTGAAGAATCGAGGCTATTGGCTGCAATTCATCTGCTTTGGGCTCACGGCCAAAGTCAAAGCCACCATTTGTTGGTGCTTTTACTGTGCCAGGATGCCCGCTGGCTGCTGCCTCACGCAGCTACTGTTGCAACTAGATGGGGCGCTCAAGTAAGTCAGTTGCTGGTTGGGGGCTGCGGTAGCTAGCTCGAACCTCAAAGCCGAGGTCAAAACTTCGTTCCTTGGTGTTGGCCACACCCAGGAGAGTTCCTGGCTGCTGGCCGCAACTGCTGGCCGCAGCTCTGTGCTGCGATACAGCTGCAGGTAGGGCGCCGCCCTAGGCCAAGGTAGAGGAAGAGAAGGAGTAGGGCGCCTGCGGATCAATCTTTACGAGCCCTGAATGGCCGCCGCTTCTACTTTGATAGCCAGCCGCCCCTGCAGGTGGAGCTGCTGACGAGGGCGCCGCACCTGCTGGTCAGCCGCCCAAGCAGTTCGGGTGGCTGGTAGAGTGCCGCTAGGCTAGGAAAGGAGAAGGAAGTGAAGAGGAAGAAGAAGAAAGGAAGGTGAGGAATGGAGGACGGAGGTGTTGGCGCTACTGATTCGGGGTTAGGAGCTCAAGATCGCCCTAATCTGCTCTGGATCGAGCGCTAGCTGAGCGCCACAAAGCGAACACCGCCTTTAGCGGTTCTGTAGATCTATCGGGTTAAAGAGGAAGATGATAAGGGTGGAAGGACAAGAAAAGAAAAGAAAGAAATAAAAGGCAAAATATTTGGAAAATTTGCAAAACTCGCCCCAAGAACTAAAAGCTTCATAACTTTCTCTCCGTGGGTCCGATTGAGATGATTTCTTTTGCAAAATGCCAAGCACTAAATCCACTACAATCTCAAGCGAATAATCATGCTAATTTGACTATCTCACTTGATCAAAACACTAAATGCATCAGTGAGTGATTAATTCAACTTAATTAATCATAATGATGCTATGATCACCATACTTATTAGTTCACTTAATTATGGGTCATAACAATCTCCCTCCCTTATAAGAATTTCGTCCCGAAATTCCTAAAAAGAAAAGGAAAGTTGTTACGCATTTCAGACTCAAGTTCTCACGTGGCTTCCTCTAGGTTATGGTTCCTCCACAAAACCTTCACTAATGGTATCTCGTAATTCTTGAGCTTCTTGATCCACCAATCAATTATCTGAACTGGTCCCTCAACATAGGACACATCTGATCTAAACTGTGCATGTTCTGGGTCCACTATCTCCTCTGGACCAGGGTAACACTTCTTCAACATTCATACATGGAACACGTCATGTGAATTGAGCAACTCGAATGGCAAATCCAACTTATGGGCTACAGGTCCAATCCTCTCAATGATAGGATATAGGCCCATAAACCTAGGAGTCAGTTTACCTGACTTACCAACCCTCATACTCCTTTCCATGGTAAAATTTTCAAATACACTTCATCACCAACCTCCAACTCAAGAGGTCTACGTCTTTTCTCAGCATAACTCTTCTGCCTGTCCTGTGCAACTTTCAACTGTTCTTTGATCACAGTAATCTTTTCAGTGGTCAAATCCACTATCTCGGGTCCAAGAATCTGCTTTTCACCAACCTCATACCAACATATGGGTGATGTACACTTTCTACCATACAGAGCTTCATACGGGGCCATACCAAGACTGGAATGGTGACTATTGTTGTATGCAAACTCTATAAGGCTTAAGTGTTCTTTCCAACTTCCACTGAAATGCAAGACACATGCTCTCAGCATGTCCTCAAAAGTCTGAATGGTCCTCTCAAATTGACCATCTGTCAGCGGGTGAAAGGTTGTATTACACCTCAACTTTGTGCCCAAAGCTTGATGCAACTAATTTCACAACTTGGATGTGAACTTAGGATCTCTATCTGATATAGTTGAAACCGGAATACCAGGGAACCTAACTATTTCATCCATGTATATCTTAGCCAATTTTGAGACATCAAAGGTTGACTTGACATGAAGAAAGTAAGCAGACTTAATTAGTCTATCCACAATCATTCATATCGAGTCACAACCTCTAGGTGTCATGAGCAACCCTATCACAAAATCCATTGTGATATGTTCCCACTTCCATACAGGCATAGAAAGAGATTGCAATATACCTACAGGTTTCTGGTGCTCAGCCCTAACCTGTTGACACACACACTGCACCTAGTCACATACTCAGCTGCATCCTTTATCATATCAGGTCACCAGTACAACTCCTTGAGATTCCTGTACATCTTAGTGTTGCCTGGATGCATGGCATACATTGATGCATGTGCTTCCTCAAGAATCTTTTCTTTCAAATCATTATCTCGAGGTACATGCAACCTGTCACACTGATACAACACACCATCATCTGAAAACATGAACTCTGGTCTTTTCCCCATGTCATGTCATGTATGATCTGATGTAACTCACTATCACCCTACTGTAGTTCCTTGATTTGATCATAAAAAGTAGGCTTGACTTGCATCTGTGCAATCAAACCACTCTATTCTGTCATCCCTAAGTCTAAGTTCAACTTTCACATTTCTAATAGCATGTCTCTCTTGAAACATGCCATAGAGAATGCATCAACTGTTGAACTTGACTTCCTACTCAGGGCATCAACTACCACATTCGGTAACCAGGTGATAGTCTATCATCACATCATAAAGATAGTGATGCCATATCTTAAAAGCATGAACTACAACAACTAACTTCAGATCATGTATCGGGTAATACTCCTCATTCTTTGCTACTTACTTCTTGTTATTACTTGTAAGAATTTATTTCATAACGCACTTCACTTATATTATATTTCTTCTTTTGTTCACAACACATTTGTTATATTTCAAAATTATATCTCACTCTTTCTCCAAGTCATTTTCATATTGTTTATCTACCTATCAGATTAACTACCTTTAAACCCTGGATTACTATCAATACTAGTTTACTTTTCATAGTGCAATTTTTATGATTTGGTTTTATAGAAATGCTAGTATTCAAGGTCAAATCTCTAGTGATATCCCTTGAATTACTACACCTCTAAACATTCTAGGGTTTGGTCCTTATCAATAACATAGTGTTATTGTGGTGTGACTTTGCTTCCTTAGTTTGAAATCAAACTTTAGATCTCATAAGTTCATCCATCTACTTGTAATGAATACAACTGATATGAATAATCATCAATGAACTATAGATATATAACTGAAATGTAACATCAGCCAAGTTCTCTAGCATAACTTATTAACACAAATGCTACAAATAAACATGATACTTGTTACCCAAGCATCACACATGGCTCACAAGGCCATTCATATCTTGTCACCTCTCACTAGGCAACAACTTATTCACATGGCTCACAAGGCCATTCACATGGTTCATAAAATCCGTACACATTATTACTTTTATTAAGCAACAACAACATTAACACACAAAAAGTCAATCAACATTTATTATATAAATGTCACAGCCCAAACTTGGCTATATTCATCACCTCATCATACCTGCATGGTTATTAGGCATGATAACAGACATACAAGATATTTATCACATCATGTGATACAGTAGTAATATCATCATTCCTTAACCAGGAATTAGGGTTCACTATCAAACAGGGCTTATCATTCCCTTTTCCCCTCTTAATGCATTCCATCACAGAATACTCACCCTTAGCATATAATGTATAGGCCACACATTAGAATTGTCCAGCTATCTCACAAGATATGGACTTATTTTAGTTTAAAGCATAACTTATAAAGTTGCCTATAAACAATCGCAATGATACACCCTCAGCTAGGGTTTCACAATGATACACCCTCCACTAGGGTTTACTAATCATGTATTGGATCCATGCATTGGTTATGCATTATTGATTAGTACCATTAAGGGTATTTCTCACCTAATCATTAAATTTAACCTGACCCTTATTGTGTTCCTTTATTCCTAATTAAGGATTGCTCATATGAGGTTCCAACATTGGGCCTCTGATATCATTTCCAGCAAATTCTTAGCTGTTCTAATCTTTCTTTTACATCTCAACGTCTTAGTGTATGTACATTCTTACTATGATGTGAGTCTAAATTATCCAGAGTCTACTCTTATTATACTGTTAATAGGAGTCATTAGATCCCAGTAACGCATCCTGCCAGCCGGACCAGGCCGAACCTGTAGTCCTGAAGCCAAGAGCTATTCAGGATTAACCAACTCCTATTAATTCCAAACATGCGAAAAGAATATCCACTTAAGGCAAACTCATTTAAACATAACTTCTAGTCTACTTAATACAAAGAGTTTAAACAATAAATAAATCATTTCATGACATACAACAACATAAAAGTATCATATTTACTTTACAAACTGAAAATCTAATTTCATGCATATAAAAGCATTTCTAGTGATCTCTAATCAAATAAGCAATATAAAACAAGAGTTGTATCACATCCTATTTAATCTCTTATTCTTATATCAATTTCCAATTTCTTAACCCTAAGATTTCTAGGGTTTTTCTCTAGCCTATCCTTCCTCTGCATACCTGGCCAGGGTATTCAGAGAAGAATAGACAGAGTAGCTTGATACTGGTCAATCTAAGTATTCAGACACCTGGCCAGGGTATCTAAACACTCAGACCTTCCAGAGCTAAAGACACGACACTTTTTATGTACCTCACTTATAACTTTTATCTTTTGATCCTAATGATCTCTGATGACTCAGCTTAACTCTCAACTTGATTCTCGTGACCACATCATCTTCCTACCATCTGCAATAATATAACAGAACACTTCCTGTTATAAAAGTGCAGTTAGGAGGAAGACACCTAAGTCCTAATCCTATTGGTCTCTTATCGTCCCCTAACCTTGACTTAGAGTATTCATATACTCAACCTATGCTCTGATACCAAAACTGTCACACCCCGATCTCACACTAACCACTAATCACGAGATTAGGGCGCGACGGAGGGATTATCACATAAACAAATCACTGAGAACTTTTTCTTTTTAAAACCTCGTAATAATATCCGGATTATTATTGTAAACTAAAACATAAATAACTATTGTGGAAGCATTTCACTTAAACTGGCTAGAGAACATAAACAGAGTTTACAACATGTAACATTGTTTAACAAAAAGTAAACATAACAGTTAATTTACATCTTTATACACATTCACCATACATACTCTCTCTCACCCACTCCATGTCCCAAGATTGAGGGGAAAGGACTAAGAGACCTCTAACTACTAACTACATAAACCTTCTACAGACCGAGCGTTAAGATGAAAGGATCCTCCAGATTCCTGTGATGTTGATGACCTGAAAATGTTTTGAGTAGAGGTATGAGCCTACTCGCTCAGTGAATAGCATTTCACTTAGCTATCACTAAACAACTCATCAGGTTTATAAATTGAAATAAAACATAAGTACAGTACTAAGCAGGGCAGTTCTAATAACATAACAGATTTGCAGAATATAATCACATTTCCATGCAATAACAGATAATTTGAACAGATAAACAGTTATAAAGAAATAGCACAAAAGTTCGAATACTTTAATTTACTGTGATCCTATATGAGTACCAATTTATATTATTATTATTATGCCCTAATCATATGCAGTGTACCCTGCATATAAAGATCCGTAGCGAACTACGATCCCACCGTACAAGACTTAGCGACACACCCGGGAAATGCTAAGTCTGACGCCAGCCCTGCTCTGCCACAGGACCCCAGGCTCATCGGCCTTCAGGCTCATCGGCCTCACTGCACTACATCGAGTGCTCTAGACTCCTCCTCTAACCTGAGTACACAAGCGGAGAGTCTCACGGGGTTACCTCCATGACATCGCATGGATCTTGTTGCAATAACCCCCAATTTTCTCCAGTGCCACCGTGACATCGCACGCGTTATTGTTGGACACTGCCTCTCTATCCTCGTGTCTCCATGACATCGCACGGATAATGTTGCAACACGAGTTTCACCCCTAAGAAGCATATCTGTCAAAGGGGTTCTACGGTGTTAGGGCACCTAAGTCTATTAACTGGTTAACATATAAACATTTAAACAGGAAAATCACATTTACTGATTTCATATCAGATCACAATACACTGTCATTCTAAACTGACAGAGCAATATATTTTAAATCATTGTAATTTCTGAGAAATTCTCATACCATGCATTCAGGAAAATTAGAAATGTATAAATAACCCAACTTATTTCAGTTTGGCACATACATAGCGAATTTACGCAATTGAACATCTTATTGCACAAATTAAAGAAATTTACTTCACATATGAGAACCATACTCAACATTTGTCAATTCTCTAAAATTCTCGAAAAACGTGCACATTAACCCTAATCTTGGTTTGTGCATCACTTAACTCAATTAAGAGTTAATTACATATCACAACACAATTTAATAACAATACTTGAGAATTTCTGGTAATATTTCATAGAAATGTGCCATTTCATGTAAATATCGATTTACACATATTAACGTCAAAAGATATATGCAATTAGGGTTTTCATGCATATTTTATTTATTCATATCAACTTTGAAATCGTACATCTGATAATTTATCAGAAATCTTTATTGTCTGGGTTCATATCCAAATCATACCATTTAAGACATGAATTTCTAATTTCAACATTCAAATGAGCAATTTAGGTTCCAATGAACCATATAAATCTACCGATTCAATCCACACTGATCAATTGCTAAATTTAATCATATAACAGCGTCTAGAAGCAATTTATGAAATAAAAAGTCGGGCGTCGCCAAACGCCGCCCTACGCCTGATAACGCATGTTATCAGCGTAATTCACGCACAAAACAGAAAATATTCAAACACCTGAGTTTATTAATGATAAATAAATGAAATTCTACTCACTTTGATTTGGACTATCCGGATTTGTCCGGGGATGCATTCAGGTCTGATTCCAGATGGATTTCTATTGTCTTCTACCTTGGAATAGATCCAATCTAAACATGGTTCACGCGAGCAACTCTGCACTTGCACAGGTTGAAGAGGGGGGTGAGCTAGGTGAAGAATCGAGGCTATTGGCTGCAATTCATCTGCTTTGGGCTCACGGCCAAAGTCAAAGCCACCATTTGGTGGTGCTTTTACTGTGCCAGGATGCCCGCTGGCTGCTGCCTCACGCAGCTACTGTTGCAACTAGATGGGGCGCTCAAGTAAGTCAGTTGCTGGTTGGGGGCTGCGGTAGCTAGCTCGAACCTCAAAGCCGAGGTCAAAACTTCGTTCCTTGGTGTTGGCCACACCCAGGAGAGTTCCTGGCTGCTGGCCGCAACTGCTGGCCGCAGCTCTGTGCTGCGATACGGCTGCAGGTAGGGCGCCTCCCTAGGCCAAGGTAGAGGAAGAGAAGGAGTAGGGCGCCTGCGGATCAATCTTTACGAGCCCTGAATGGCCGCCGCTTCTACTTTGATAGCCAGCCGCCCCTGCAGGTGGAGCTGCTGACGAGGGCGCCGCACCTGCTGGTCAGCCACCCAAGCAGTTCAGGTGGCTGGTAGAGCGCCGCTAGGCTAGGAAAGGAGAAGGAAGTGAAGAGGAAGAAGAAGAAAGGAAGGTGAGGAATGGAGGACGGAGGTGTTGGCGCTACTGATTCAGGGTTAGGAGCTCAAGATCGCCCTAATCTGCTCTGGATCGAGCGCTAGATGAGCGCCACAAAGCGAACACCGCCTTTAGTGGTTCTGTAGATCTATCGGGTTAAAGAGGAAGATGATAAGGGTGGAAGGACAAGAAAAGAAAAGAAAGAAATAAAAGGCAAAATATTTGGAAAATTTGCAAAACTCGCCCCAAGAACTAAAAGCTTCATAACTTTCTCTCCGTGGGTCCGATTGAGATGATTTCTTTTGCAAAATGCCAAGCACTAAATCCACTACAATCTCAAGCGAATAATCATGCTAATTTGACTATCTCACTTGATCAAAACACCAAATGCATCAGTGAGTGATTAATTCAACTTAATTAATCATAATGATGCTATGATCACCATACTTATTAGTTCACTTAATTATGGGTCATAACAGCAAGGGACTAGACTAGGAAGGAAACAGTATCTAAATATCCTCAGTTGAACCAAGCAATGATAGAGAGCCTAGCTTTCCAAGCTCTGTATGGGCAATTTAGGGCAGTTGTGATGCATGTAGTGGACCATGCATTAACAATGCAACCCAGATTACCAACCCCCAATGATGAAGTTATGGGCTCCAATAGGATTCCTAGTCAACATCAACATGATGAAGCAATAGAAAAGGTGGGAAGGAATAGCTCACAACCCAAAAGCAAAATTTGTTATAGGTGTAAGAAGCCTGGACATATCATGAAGAATTGTCCAATAAAGATTAAGGAAGAAAGAATTAAGAAAAGGCCTATCCAAACTCAGGAACAGAGGCCTAGTAGTTCTAAAAGGAAGAAGTTTTTGGTACCACCAGTACAACCAGATCCTAGTTCATAAAGGCAATGGCTACTTGGAAAGGGTAAAGAACCTTCTAGACCACATCTAAAGCCCAGAATTTGCTACCAATGTAGACAGGTAGGACATCTGGCAAGAAATTTCTCATCCAGAAATGTTATGGTGAATCAACCCCTGAGGCAGAGTCAGCATGACTCTCATAAGAAGTGGTCTAGTAGTAATACTCGAGGATGTGGACAGACGTCCCAGGCAAGGTTCTATGAAAAGAATCAGCCTGAGGCAACAAATAACTATGAAATGAAACATGTCAGACAAAATAAAATCATTCTAATATGTCTTTTTATGGTTTCCTGAGTTAATTTGAGAAAGAAATTGCTTGATTTTTCCTTGATTAGTCCTATGAGAACTTACATTTTGTACAGTAACATTATAAATGTTTCATATTGTTCTTACCTCTATAAAAAGGATGAGGTATAGGAGAGATATCTGGATAAAATCTAGGAATGTTAGACGTTATGCTTGTAATAATATGAAAAGGAAGGAATGAGATAGTATACAAAGTGCATACTACTTAATCTCAATATTTATATACCCTGGCCAGGTATACAACTATTGATGATAAAGTGAGTATGGAGACTCGTAGATTGTTATCTTTTTGATTGCTCTGATCAAGTAGTCATTCTGATACAATATAATGAGTATCATGAAATTAGAAATATGGGACGGAAAAATGTGTCATATCCTAAAGAATAAGAAAGAGAAATCTGAGATAATCTCATATGACTATTTATGTATGAGGAAGTAAAAAGTATACCCCTCATAAAGTAAGAATGAGAACAAGGGAGGTGATCCTTGTTCGATAAAGTTTGTGTGTATAATAAAGATCTTTTCCCATAATGAGGAAATGGGAAATGTGATGAGATCATAAGATGCTCATGAACATGTTAGACGATAACAAAGAAAGGAATAATTTTATGTAATCATCCTTATAAATTCCTATGCTGAGGGTAAGGAACCTAGGATGAGATAAAGAGTAAATGATTCATGAGTAGTTGAAAATTCATGAAACAATAAGAGGCATGTGATTCCTTGTTTCCTTTCCTTTCGGGGACATGGCAATCAAGTGGGTCTTAGGGCACTTGATGTGCATAAGATAAAAATTTTAATGTGATGGATACTTAGAAAAGTATCTGTTTATCTTGGACTTTAGCCCCAAGGTAAAGACATATGTAACAAGTAATGTCCCAAGATGAAAGGAAGATAAGTATGTGATGTGTTTTCAACACATGTGACAGATACCAAGGTAAGAGATCCTAGTATCTAAAGAAATATCAGATGGTTTATGTTGGCTACCTGGAATGGTCAACCATGAAATCAATTTAATAATATAAACATTACACGTTAGGGGTTTATGCTTTGCATAAACATAACAATTGAAGATATCTTTAAGATAAGTTCTTAATTGATAAAGTAATCTCTCCTTATGATAAGAGAATGTAAAACTAATAAGATAGTTAGTACAAGTAATAAGGAAACCTAGTATTGTGTCATCAGGTGAGATGGTACAATCGAGGTATGAAAGACTTATAGTCCCAAAAGGGAGACAGAACATAATTGTGATCATAAAAGAGAAATGCTGAATTAAATAAGGAGCATGGGAGACTCCTCAGAAAATTTGTCACTTGAAACTGTAAGTTAAGAAAAAGTGTTACCTGACACATAATTAATTCCACAGTTAATAATAAAAAGGACAATGGAGTATGTGTCCCATGTGAACCATTCTATGATAAACTAGTGTGGAATAACTTTGCGTTGATCAAATCTTTATGGTGTCTCCATAACAATGAAATGTTATGTGCAAACCAGACAGTATGTTGAATGAATAATATATGTCTTTCTTTATCTGGGATTTCGGGGATGAAATCCTTGTTAGGGGTTTATAATTTGTAACATCCCTGACCTGGGTTATGCCTTAACCCTGGGAGTTTTGCTTAAGCAAGTTAATCATATCCTTAATTTTATCTTGTGAAAAGTAAGGCTCAAGAGGAACTTATGTTTCAATTTTGGTCCTGTTTGAATAATGTTGAAGCAATGTTTGCTTATTTTGGACTAAAGTGCAAATTACCCAATTTGAGGGGTTAACTTGCAGATGTTACATGATTAAATGTTCTTCATGTGTTAAAGCATCATGAGAATGAAGACGATGCAGAGGTATGGCTTGAGAAAGCATGAGTACCAAGAAAGAGCTGATAAAGTAATGTTTGTGCATTAAAACCCAATTTTGGTGTAATGTGCAATTTACCCAAAAGCTAGGTTTCAATATGCAAATTACCACTTAAAAATAGTCCCTAATGTTTCTTGGCATCATGTAGAGCAAAGAAAATGATAGGGGCATCTCATTTGTATCTTTTTGGAGGAGAGAGAATCTTGATATTAAAATAATCAAGATTTAAGCATAATTGAAACCCTAATTCAATTTAATGCAAAAATAAATAAAATAATTGAAGGGCTTTCAACCAAAAACGATATTGTTGAATTTTATTAAGTGTGAACATCCTTATTCCTTGCAAAGGCAACGAAATATCCAAAGGAATGGATAACTCACTCACATTATTAAAAGAAAAAGTAATATCCACTAACTTATGGATATTACTATTATATGATTAAGGTGCTTAATTTGCTTTTCCTTAATCCATGGATAATGAAGAGGAATTCGGAGGTGAGAAAGATATCTTTGCATGCAAGGAATTGAGAGGGAGGAGGTGTCACTAATTTTGGAATTAAAAGATTTTTATAAGGCATTTTCTCTCTCATTGACTTCCTTATAAAAACACCTTTCTCAACTCAATTGAGAGGCTTTTTCGAATCTACTTCTTCTCCTTGCTTGCAAACCGACCAAGGGAGATTTGGAGGATCAGGAGGACGACCCCCAACCTGTTGGTAAGATTCTTGACTCCCTTTCACCTTGATTTCATGGTAGAAATCACAAATCAATATATGATTTCTTCTTATGTCGATCCCATCTTCATTTCTAACCATTCCTTTTCACTCAAAGCTTGAGGACGAGCCTTGGGATAGTGAAAGGAGTTGCATCCACCATTGTTTACATGAGCTTGAAGATTTAAATCTCAATTGGAGGTGGGTTATATAACTTGAACCCTTATTCATTGTTATTGAATTCAATTTCTCAATCACTTATGTTCAATTGCTCTTCTTGCAACCCCTTTGATTAATTGATGAAACTACCATGGTAATGGAAGTAGATTTTGAGGGGTTGAATATTGATGATGATGATATCATCTTAAGCTCACATCTTAACAAGTTTTAGTTGCAAACGGTTTTAACACTTTTGGTCCAAACGGTTTCACCAAACCGTTTGAAGACCAAACGGTTTGCAAACCGTTTGGGGGTTTGGTCCCAAACCGTTTGGGATGGTTGACCATTTGAGGTCAGGACCCTAGTACATGTTGGATGATGATCTAATGGATCCAATTGATTGATTCAATATATGAACAATCCTCTAATTAGAAACCCTAATCGGGTTAAGTGCTGAAATTTCAAGTGATTGATTTAATACTTTGGGTTGACTAACCCAAACGGTCTCTAGACCGTTTGGAGGTCACCCAAACGGTCTCAATACCGTTTGGAGGTCAACCAAGACCGTTTGGAGGTCTAGGGTTAAGTATGGTTGAGTAATTGAAGGTCCAGAGATGCCAAATTGAAAGGCAATTAATAGCTGATTTGATGATCAATCCAATGATCTAAACCCTAATGGAATTTCACAAATTCCAAGGATAGTATGGGGCAAACGGTCTCAAGACCGTTTGGAGTTCATACAAACGTCCTCAAGACCGTTTGAGGTCAGGTCATGTCATGGTTTGATGATGGTCCAATGATTTCAATTGGACTAGATCCACAATGTTAATAATTGATGGTTCCTCGATTTCAAAACCCTAATTGATGGTTTCTTGATTATAAACCATAGTTCAATTGGGTTCAAAACCTTAAGTGAAGGTCTAATTGAAGGGTGATTCAATGGTCCAATTGAAGAATAAATCAGTGGTTCAATTGATAGGTGATTTAATGATTGAAATCCTGAATTGATAAAGTGATGGAAGACCTTTTTGGTCCATTTAGTTTTGAGAGAGTTTGGACCAAACGGTCTTAAGACCATTTGAGTCCAAACGGTCTCAAGACCGTTTGGGATCAAACGGTCTCAAACCGTTTGGAGACCCAAGTCCATTCAGTTTCAAATCGTTTGGAGCATCAATGGTCAAGAACGTTTGGATGTTTCAATGTGGTTAAGTCAATTGGAAACCCAAGGTGATGAAAGATAAAATGACCCTATGATTGAAATTGATTTATCTCAAAGATAATCACTAGGGTTTACCTTTAAGGTACCAAGTGATTAGTAACCCTAGATGAGTTAATCCTTGAAGCTTAGATAAGTAATATTTCAATAAACTATGCCAACCCTAATTGAATGTATTTAATTAAAGGGTTGGTTGACCTAATTTGTCAGAGTTTGACATAGTCAACATCCTAGAGAGGATGAGAGAGAGAGAGAGGAATCCATACATGTAAGATAATCATGTAATGGATAGGCCTCAAACACCTTCAATATGATTAAACTAAGATTTTAGGGTATGATCTTTGATGAAGTGATCATGAAACCATAACTAAGAAGGTTGATGAACATTAACCCTAATATAGGGCAATGCTAGGTGTAACCCTAATATAGGATAGGGATGTAACCCTAGTTGAGGGTGATTCCATGAGAAACCCTAGTTGAGGGTGATTCCATGAGAAACCCTAGTTGAGGGTGATTCCATGAGAAACCCTAGTTGAGGGTGATTCCATGAGAAACCCTAATTGAGGGTGATGCCTTGTGAAACCCTATGCAATGGCATGATGAGGAGCCCTAATACAGGGTGAAGGTATGTGAAACTCTAATTTTGAGTTATAATATACGAAGCCCTAATTTTGGGCAATATGATGATAAACCATAATCCTAATTACTGGGTAATGGTATGAGAGAATCCCTAATGATAAAATAAGGGATAATACCTTATAAAGGTGAAATAGATCAAGTAGTTGATATTAGGAAACCTTGTAGTAAGCTATGACTTAACCTGAAATGAGTCCATATCATTAAAGATAGTTGGACCATTCTTGTGTGTGACCTATGCACTTCATGGTAAGAGTGATAGGTTAGTGGATGAAAGTATTAAGATGAGGAAATACCTTAATACCAGATAAGTTGATAAGCTCAGATAAGTTAGAAGTAATAAAGAAAGTGATACATCAAGATATGATAGAAATCACTTTTAGCATTTCAGGGTTGATATACCTTGATGCACCTCAAATCCAATATACTTGGATAAGAAACACAAGAAGTGTGTGTTATGTAAATTGTTACAATAAAGATATAATGAGTTTAATGCACTTTGACAAGTGTTGACTAACATACTATGAGAAAGGGGTTAAGCCAAGATAATGAGTATGATGTATTCATACTATGGTAAGGATGAGAAATGAACTCATACCTTGAATTGATAATCATTAATGATACATGATGAGAGTTATAAGTATGAGCGAATACTTATGATATCAATGAATGCTCCTAGAGGAGTGGAACAATAAATTAGGGTTGGATTGATAATATAAACATGAAACCCTAATTAATGTGAAATGGGAAACCCTAACCCTAATTTTGGGTAAAGGGATGAAAAGCCCAATTTGATGGTAAATTCTAATTCTGGTAAGGGAATTTTGGTGTTACTATGGTATTGCATGGTGTGATGTGAAATTATCATGATTGTTATCATGTGTATTATCGATGCAAATATCATGAGATGATGACCATAGCCAGATTTGAGCTATGATACTTATAGAAATGTTGATTGGCCTTGTATGCCATTATGTTTTTGTTACTTAGTAAGAAGTAACAAGATGTGTATGAGATTTATGAGCCATTATATTAATTGTTGCCCAATGAGAGGTGACAGGATGTACAGTGGCCTAGTGAGCCATGTGAGATGCTTGTGTAACAAGTATCATGTATACCTTGGTCAAATGACCTGAAGGTAATAGTTACCTAAGAAGTGGTAACATGTTTAGTTATGAACTAAGGGATTGAATGCCTAGATTCAGTAATCATGATGATGATATTGTTGAGAAGTGAGATCTTCCAAGCAATGAGATAAGGGATAGAGATCCCAATGTTTTACAAAGTTTTGAAAAAAATATTGATGGAAGTATTACATGTTTCTTTGTAGCAATTGTCATAATAATTCTTGTTTGAGAACTTGACTGATGCTAAAAGAATATGATAATGTACTTAATTAATTAAGTGAAATCATATCATGTAGAGCCATGACCATAGATCCATCATCGTCAGTAATTTGGTGATGGTGAAACGGGTTGCTCCGTGGCAAAAACCCGGAATGGATATTTTTTTGAATATGTGGGGGTTGATGGGCGAACATATCCTTACGTCCTAATGGGGGAATTGATGGAAGGTGAACATTAAACCTCTCAATCCTTCATTGTTTGTACCAGGATGGATGTATCATGAATCTCCCGATGATTGGGATAGATGCAGTACACATCTCCCAATAATATTAATGCCGGATCGATGGAGGTAAACATGAAATCTCTCGATCGCGAAGAGAGTGCAGCTGACCCTGCCTCTATAGCGAATTTGCCACTATACCCTGGCAATCTATGTTGCAGAGACACAAGATGTCCTGCATGTGATGTCGCACTAACCGAGATGTGGGAGGTCTTGGAAGCTGGCTCTTCCATTGACCTTGTATGGTACCGATTTGGACTTCGCAGTGGTCGGTGGAGTATGAGCGGTATACCTCATCTCCTCAAGGCATACGTGTGATTGTAAAATGTAATCAGCCGTATAGCATGTCTGCTTAAGGATTGAATACGGAAAATTTACTAGTTGATGTTACATTTCTTTATGCATCTCTAGTTGATAGATGTTAGTTATATCTATTTACATTCATTGCAAGTAGATAGATGAAATACAACTCTACCACGAGAAGATGCAATGTTCCCCTTAGGAAAGGGGATTACTTCACTCTGTTCATATAGTGATTTATCTGTTAATTAATATATAAGATTTCTCTGCTCAGTTTTATTCTAGTAAATTGTAATAATAATGTTTTGGAGGAGAGTTATATCTCTCGCTGGGGAAATTTACAATTGCCTCACCCCCGTGGGATCCAATGTTTTTACTTGGACTCGGACAAGGAAATAGAAATCCCTACAGTAGAGGAAAGACAGCAACAACAGGGACAATAGTGAGATCTCAGGTGGAGATACTGTCTGTCAAGTCATATAGATAGTAGTCATATGTGTCGTCTCTATACTCTTAGGTCCTCAGAGTTAGTAGTTAGTGCTTTTAATGAATCGGTCTGATATTTTGGCTTGATGTCTCGAGGTTCTTATACTGCTTGTGTACAGTTCTAACAGGGCAGTTAATGTTTGTAATCCTCGAGAAGAGATGGTACAAGTTATGTACTTATGAACCAGGATGTAAATGTTATACATTGGTTCTTGATGAAAGAGTTTTCCTATGATTGGATCTCTTTGAAAAAGGTTTTAATTTTTAGTGATTTTCGCTAATCCGTTGTGAATGATACGCTTCCGCATTAAGTAAATCATGTTTTTGTGAGTTGGATGCCACAGTGATGGCTATAAGCCTTGATGGGATATGATGAGATCACATTGATGTGATGCGTCCTATGACATGCCGAAGGCTTGACGCCTATTATGAGGTGATATCCTCTATTGATATGATTGAGGGATTGATATCCCATAGTGATGTGACATTGGTGATGGCCTTGTGAATGGAAGTGCTACACATATCATGTGGTGATGATGTTGACTAATTCACAACTTATACATATGTATATCTTCTGGAGTTGCACCATTCCCTTATCTTTGTAGAGTTTGTTTTGGATTTGTATGTTGTAACTTGATTGATGCTAAAAGACATTCAATCAACATGACTAATAAAGTGAAACCCTAATAATGTAGGTTCCATGTGGCGTAGATCCATTCCAGTGTTAGTTTTAGTACTGGATGGTGAAATAAGTCATTCCTACGAAAAACTCAGACCACATATTTTTTAATATGCAGGGGTGCAAGTCGAGTATCTCCTTACATCCACAATTACAAGTTGTGTGAGACAACCATGCGTGAGCTGATCTCTTTGTTATATGGATGGTCATGCGTGAGCCCATCCTTTATTTTTAGAACAGCCATGTGTGAGCCTGTTCTTCTAGCACCGTGACCTGTATTAAGGTTGGGCATGGTGTTTTATACGAATGACCATGCGTGAGACAATCCTTCAGCTTGACTATATGTCATTGTTACTCTTGTACTAACCATGAGGTGTTGGGGAGGTCATGGAATCCAACTCTTCCATTGACCTTGTATGGCACCGACTTTGACTTAACAGTTGTTGGTTGGATTTCAGTGGTGCCAGTCAAATCCTTATGGTAATAATGAAAGATGTAACATAGTCGTATAGTGTACTTGCCTAGGATCAAATGTGAATAACATTGGTTGAGCCCTTTGCCTTATCTTTGTACTGATTTCTTGAATTATAATGCAGTAAGAGAAGTCAGATGTTATACATATTCCTCATATTTCTCCTTAAAATGTTAATTGATCTATTGCTTAGTGGTAACTACCTATCTTGTTAATCTACATTATCTATTGGATACATATTATTTAGCTGAATCTTCTCAGCCTGCTAAGTACTTTATCTACCTACTTAGTTATTTGTGCTTTAATAGACATTGGTAGAGAGTTATATCTCTCGCTAGGATGTTTGGTCTCACCCCACGAGTTTCCACATCTTTTTAGGTGGACATGAGCGTTGAGATAGAGATCGTGTTGTTGATGTTGTCTATAAGAGGAGCGGTAGCCATTAGATCATGGACATGCAATTAGTGTCTAGTAATAGAGTCCTATGTGTCATCCCTATACTCTCAGGTCCTTGGGATGTTTTATAGATGTTGTACATCGGTTGAGTTTTTGAGTCTATACAATAGTGGTACAAACATGATTTGTATATGAGAACAAATTACTATATGTAACAGGTTGTGGCTTGTTAGCCAGTAACCAATGAGATGTAACATATTTTAGCATGAATGAAATATAAGTGACACAAATTCTATGGCTTTAAATATGATGCATTCAGCTTGAGACATCTTTATGTGATCGATTTTGATTTACCTTGTTTTGTGGTAATGTGGTTATTAGTGTTAATTATGCACTTTGTTTTGAGTAATCTCGCTTGTGTGGCAATGAGTGTCACAAACAACATGCGAGAAAACTAGGAAAAAACAAGACAAAACCATCGTTTGATGAATGAAAGGGAAAAACATCGATTTAGACCACTCAAGGGTACTTATACCATCGATCCTTGAGCACCACATGAACCATAATAGAACCTAAAGTAGGGCCATCAGTTGACATGAATAACACTAGCAAAGCGGCACTAAAAAGCATGACCATCGGTTGTTACACTAAGGTTTACCATCGAGTGTTACAAAAGGTAGAAATCAACCATAGAAACCCTAAGTAAACCATCATTTGATGAGCAAGCCAAAGCCATCGATTGTCAAGCAAGCAACCCTAAAGCTTCCTATACCATATGAAGGTCATGCACAAGGTATTGGACGCTTCCAAGAAGGTAAACCCTCCAAGAAACTAGCATCTAAGTTCAAACCCTAGGCAAAGGTAGGTTCTTCCCACTTAAAATTTAGTTTTAGAGCAAGGTCTAGCACAATCAAGCCACAAGTAAGAATTAAACATGGGGAAATTTATATAACTCACATCTAGGAAGAATAAAAAGCTCCAAACAACAAAGTAGCTCAAGAACAAGAGGAAGGAAACCCTAGCTTTGCTTTCCACACGTTTAAGCAAGCTTCTTCTCCAAGAAAGAGAGCAACCCTAGGTCAAGGAAGCAAGAAAGAAGGGTTCTTTAAGCCCTGGAGAAACCTCCACCATGGAACACCATGGCCCCGACCAAGAAGAAGGAAGAAGGAGGTAGGGAAGTAAGGAAAATGAAGAGAAAGAGAGCTAACTTATTTCCTTAGGTCAAGAACAACAAATGTAAGCTCCATAAGCTCCAAAGGAGGGAAGATCCAAGCTCTAACAACACATGTAAGAAGCTCGAACACCTTCTTCTACCTTGGTCATCT
The DNA here is from genome assembly GCA_963693085.1 of Alisma plantago-aquatica. Lineage (NCBI taxonomy): Eukaryota > Viridiplantae > Streptophyta > Magnoliopsida > Alismatales > Alismataceae > Alisma > Alisma plantago-aquatica. The sequence continues at coordinate 1,109,212,754 of OY856410.1, forward strand.
GCTCCACTAGAGCAAGAAGGACGAAGATCTACACAACAAGGAAGATTAAGAAGTCCAGAAGGTTCATTTGTATGGAAGGTAGGAGGGTTATATAGCAATGGGAGAGAGACAAGAGAAGGTATAGGTGTCCTAACATGTTAGCTAAGTGTCCATGGCCAAGGGACGTCACGTCCATGCAAGAAGCAGATCCATTAGTTGTGGATCTTTTTAGGCCATTGGATCTTGTCCCTCCCAGGGTGGGCATCAAGTTTCATCTTATGGAGACCATCAAATGTTGAAACCCTAGGTCACTAGATGGAAAACCATCGACTAGTCACTCCTTCCAAGTAAACCATCAGATCCAAGGACCCCAAATGAGAAATACATAGACCTAGAACCTCTAGGAAACACCACTGGTTGTCCCACCTAATGATGAACATTTGTTGTCATCAATCCAGGGGAACCATTAGTGGCTCATCTATGAGGGCGAAACCCTAACTCAACCCTAGAAGGGTAACACCACCAAACCAAGGCATCCCAAGCCACAACCAACTCAAGCATTATATGAAGATATGTAAGGAACACAAAACATGTGAAAAATTGTGAAAAAAACCCAGATATGCTTAAATTGCAAAAAATCCCAATACATGTAGAAAATTGCATAACTTGCTCAAACAATGTGGACCAAACTTGAAACTTAAGCTTATCACATGATAAAAGCACATAAAAAGGTTAGATTAAGGTTTAAAGCACTTATTTAAGTTAAGCAAGCATATTCAACCATTAAGCAACACCTGGGGTCTTACAACCATAAACCCCTAACAAGCATTTTGCCCCCAAAATTATACGTGAAAAGAGATGGGTATTCCTACACATCTTATCCTATAACTCCCATGTAGCTTCCTCCACTCCATGGCAATGCCAAAAAACCTTAACATGGACTATATCATTCTTCTTAAACTTCTTCACCCTCCTATCCAAGATCAACATGAGATCTTCAACATAATACATGTCCTCTTCCAACTCAACCTCCACAGGTTGCAACACTTTCTCTATATCTAGATGGCACTTACTCAACATATAAACATGGAAGACTAGGTGCAACCTGTGCAACTCTAGTGGTGACCCAATCTTGTATACCACCTTCCAACATGTGCCACCATAGGGTAAGGTCCCATATACCTAGGAGCCAACTTATACCCTTCTTACCAAACCTTAGCACGCCTTTCCAAGGAGAAACCTTCAAATACACTCAGTATCTAACTTGGAACTCCAACGGTCTATGGTGATTGTCAGCATAAGACTTATGTCTGTCCTGAGCTACCTTCAACTATTGTTGTATCACCTTGATCTTTTCCGTAGTTTGTTGTACTAGCTCAGGACCCAAAAACTGATATTCACCTATCTCATACCAACACAATGGAGACCGAAAACACCTCCCATACAAAGCCTCATACGATGCCATGTCAATGCTCCTCTAGTAACTGTTGTTGTAGGCAAAGTCTATCAAGCTTAGGCACACATCCCAACTGCCCAAAAACTGCAAAACACAAGCTTTCAACATATCCTCCAAAGTCTAAATAGTCCTCTTAGAATGGCCATCCGTTTGTGGGTGGAAAGTGATGCAGAACCTCAAATGTTTACCCATAGATGTATGAAAACGTTTCCAAAAGAGACTGGTAAATTGAGGACCTCTGTTAGAAACTATGGTCACTAGAATACCATATAATTGCACTATGTCATCAATATAGATATGTGCAAGCTTCTCAGTTGTATATGTTGTCTTGAGAGGTAAGAAGTACGCTGACTTGGTCAACCTATCCACTATTACCCAAATGGAATCATGACCTTTAGATGTCCTAGGAAAACCAACCACAAAGTCCATCATGATATAATCATATTTCCATTGTAGAATAGGCAATGACTGCAATGTCCTCATAGGGTTCTGATGCTCAAACTTGGCCTGCTGACACATTGGACATCTTGCCATGAACTCAACCACATCACAATTCAAACTAGGTCACCAATACAGATCCTTCAAGTTGTGTACATCTTGGTACTGCATGGATGCATTGCATACATTGAGGAGTGAGCCTCCTCTAAAACCATCTTCCTCTGATTATCATCATTTGGTACCACTGCCTTGCCATGGAAACAAACTGTCCCATCATCTGCCTCATGGAATCCATCACACTTCTCGCTACCAAACCCTACTTAGATCTGTTGTATCATGGTATCATCTCAATTTGCATCCCTAATCTGATACCTCAAGGCAGGCTTCACCTATAACTATGCTAGCAAACATGCCAACAAGGAGACCTCTAATTGTACATTCATCTGACGTAAGGACACCAACATATCTCACTTATGGCACACCAAAGAACACAACTATGCCTTATCTACAGATGGGGATGAAGGAGACATCCCGCTCAAAGCATCTACTACCACACTTGCCTTCCTTGGATGGTAATCTATAGTGCAATCATAGTCCTTGATTAACTCCATTCAACGTCTCTGCCGTATGTTCAACTTCTGCTTTGAGAAGATGTATTGTAGGTTCTTATGGTAGGTGAAGACTTGTCACTTCTTGCCATAAAGGTAGTGCCTCCATATTTTCAAGGCATAGATCACAACTACAAGCCCCAGATCATGTGTTGGGAAGTCCTCCTCATGTTTCTTAAGCTATCACTGAGCAAAAGAAATCACATTCTTATCTTTCATCAGCATGCACCCCAGGCCATTCTTTGACGTGTCATAGAAGATGATATAACCTTTTCCTTGCTCAGGCAACACTAACACGGGTGCACTAGTCAGCTTCTCCTTCAAAAGCTAGAAAGAACATTGACACTTGTCATCCCAGACAAAAGGTATGCCTTTCCTTCTCAACTTCATTAGGGGTAACACCATGGCATTAAAGTTCTGATGAACCTCATGTAGTAGCCTTCCAAGCCTAGGAAATTGCAAACTTCCGTCGATGTCTTTGGTTGATCCCACTCTAGCACTTATTGGAACTTCTTTTGGTCCACACAGATGACCTTAGAAGATATCATGTGTCCAGGAAAAGACACCTCCTTCAACCAAAACTCACACTTACTGAACTTGACATATAGCTGGTGTTGTCTCAACGTCGTCAAAGCTAGGCATAGATGTTTCTTGTGTTGTTGACTATCGCTGGAGCGGATCAGGATGTCATCGATGAACACCACCACGAAGTGGTCAAGGTATGGCATGAGCACTCTATTCATCAGGTCCATGAATGTTGTTGGTGCACTGGTTAGCCCAAATGGCATAACTACAAACTCGTAGTGACCATACCTAGTCCTAAAAGTAGACTTGGGTATGTCATCCACCTTGATCCGCAATTGATGGTTTACCTGACCTTAGATCTATCTTGGAGAACACCATGGCACCTCACAGCTGGTCAAACAATTCCTCATTTCTTGGCAGCAAATACTTGTTCTTGATAGAGACCTTGTTCAGCTATTTGTAGTCAATGCACAACCTATGTCCTTTTTCTTCATGAACAACACGAGAGCACCAAAAGGGAAAGTTCTCAGTCTGATAAAGCCCTTATCTAATAGCTCATACAACTGCTTCTTTAACTCTTACATCTCTGCCGCTGCCATCTTGTATGGTGACTACGCTATCAACTGTGTACTCGAAACCAGATTGATCTCAAAATCAATATCTCTGGGAGGGGGAACACTAGGAAACTCTTTGGGAAAGACATCTTCAAACTCTCGAACAATAGAAACCTCCTGGATATTAGGGCCTCTCACCTTGGTATCCACCACATGAGCTGGAAAAGCTTCACAACCCTATCTCATCAACCTCTCTACTGTCATAGCTGACACTAAACACGTTAAAAGAATCTTCCTATCTCCTTGGAAGACCCACAAAACATCACTATCAAAGAATGTCGCCACCTTGGAACTACAGTCTAGAACTACCATGTACTTCTCTAAGGTATCCATCCCAAAGATCACATCAGATCCATGCATGACAAGTGGCATAAGGTCCACTTGAATGTTGTGTCCTGAGAAAGAAAGAATGCAAGATGGACATACCTCCTGCAACTTAGTGGAACCAACAAGAGGGGTTTCTAACCAAGGACTATTAGATCTATGACTAACAGGCAAGGAACAACTATGTATAACCTCTTTGGTGATAGAAAAGTGCATCACACGTAGGCCAACCAAAATAGATACAAAAGAAGATGCAGACAAATCAGAGTGAAAAAGCTCCATCTAACATGTCACGACCCATGGATTGACCACTTCCTCCTACTGACTAATAGCGTAGAACTAAGTTGTCTCCTGTTGTTTCTCATGTCCTCTACTATCCTATCCATAAGAACCTACTTGTGAAACCTAATTGTGTCCTTTACCACCACTACTGCTGAACTGTCACTGCTACAAACCTTGCTGGTTGTGCCTTAGTTGTTGCGTCACTTCCTCATCCTTCATTAGATAGAACAACCTCATATGCCCAACTTGTCCACACCTATGGAAGTTCCTACTCTCATACCATGGCCTAGGCGACCCTATCACAGACATTGATGTTGCACTGCATGCTTCATACGACAGAAAGCTACATCATTTGCCCTTGCTAAGGGACCACTAATATGGTACCACTGATCTGGACTCAGAAAAAGTCAACCTCTACTGTGACAAAGGTGATAAAAATCTCGACTTCTTGAAGCCTCCAGAAGACTGGCCCTAATATTGATCCAGTCTCTTCTTAGCGTTAGCCTCACACTTCACAATTGCTGACCACTCGATCCGCCTCACAGACTCAGTAAAGGTCACAAACCGCTCTCGGTTCTCCAAAGCATACATCGTCGTTGTCAACTTTGTGCTCAATCCCTTCTCAAACCGCATGGTCCTCTCCTCATCTATTGTTGCCATATGAGGACAAAACCTCAATAGCTCCATGAAATTCTCCTCATACTTGTTGATCATCATTGATCCCTGTAGGATCTTCTCAAACTATGAGATCTTTTCATCCAGATACATCTTTAAAAAGTATCAACTCACAAACTCATGCTGAAAATATTCCCAGCCGATCATAATACTAGGCCTCTTCTCCTCTTCAATGGCCCACCAATGGCCAACACTACCCTTCAATAGGTACACAGCATGCTTCACCTTGTCCTCTTCAGGGATGTTGAGGATCTTGAAGACCTTATCCAACTCTATTAGCCACATATCCACATCTATCGGATCTGCTATACCCCCATACTCTATCACCCCCACACACCTCAACCTCTTGAAAGTCTTGTTGGAACCTTGAGATTCCACATTGGGAATAGTTTCTCTTGCTTGAGTTACGATCATCCTATCATCATATGTGAAACTATGGTGATAAACTATCCAAATGTGGACCATAAAGTGTGATTGACCATGGTTGTTGGGTTGAACTGGGGCATGGCAGGCTGCTCCGGCCCCATCTTAGGTACTCTATCCACTCTGACCTGCCTCCTGCTATAGAAACAGTGCTCTCAGCAGTTCTTCATGTTCTCTAGACATATATTTTTTCTTCTTCTTCTTCTTCTTCATCATCTTCTTCTTCTACGTAAGCATAAGTTACGATCATATATGTTTGGACAACACAAGAACAGACACAAACCCTAGTCCTATGTCCTTGTAAACTCAGCGAACCTAGAGCTCTGATACCAACCAAGTGTGACACTCCAATAAAACCAATGAGATAACTCAAAACCCAAAGCGCGTGATCAACTACTAAACATCTAGATTACTAGAAAACATTGTAAATTAAAATTGATTCATATAACCATCACAAGCGGAAACATTTACATAAAGGTCCATAACACTTGCATAGCAACATATACCATATCAAGTATTTACATCTTTGTACACCGGCCTTATACATCGCATGTATACAAAAGGACTTGTTCACATGTACATGCCATATATATACAACTAAGGCATACTACCAAAATACATGTCGATATACATCATCTACAAAACACAACCCTCCTGGGACCTGAGAGTACACGGATGACACATATGACTCTACTACTACACAAGCAGCTTATCCAACCTTTTGAGCTCACTAATATCCAATCTACTCCTCCTCAAAAACATGATCTCTACCATGTCACTGAAGACTGCCTAAAAATGTGTGGAAACCCATGAGGTTAAACCAATTTCCCAACGAGAGATATAACTCTCAACCAACAGTTATTGCTACCACAGATATACTACTATTAAACATGATGGTAGATTCAACTAAATGAATTACTTAAACTAATTACATAGGTTAGGCAGATTGGACAACTGTATTTAGATAAGCAGAGCATGTTATGTGATTAGCAGGAACATGAGAAACATGTATTACAGATAACTTCCATTTCCACATTCATAATGACTTAGCAGTTTAAGAAACACTATTGTAACATAAACAACTAATATCATAGGGAACAAGGCAAGGGTAAACATCCAATGTGAAGCATGTATAACCCTAAATAGAATAACACTACACAATTGTATTACATATTTTATTAATGCCCTAAGGATTTGAGTCGTACCACCCAAATCCAACTGACCACTGCCAAGTCAACTTCAGTGCCATACAAGATCCCAGAAGAGCCGAACTCCAAGATCTTCTCCCACACCACTTTGTCAGTATGAGTGAGCACCGCAGTGACATATAAGTCAAACTACCACTAGCAACATATAGTCAAGCTAAAAACAGCTAGCCCACCTTGGTATAGGTCACATCGCTAGTCACCAGGGTAAACCTTGTCACCGAGATACAACCACAATTGTCCTCAAAATATCATATGTAACACTGAGATGTTGTAGCAATTCTCACACTGATACATGATCACATTTAGTCACCAAACTCCTGAGGTCAAGATGTCAAGGACACACAATCACCAACACCTCACATACTCAACAATATGCGCTCCAAGTTTCCCTTAGGAATACTCATTTCACCATCTAGCAATTCTTGACACTGGGATGGATTTATGACACCGGGAAACTACATGATTAAGGTTCCACTTGATTAGTTAGGTTAATTGGGTGAATTAAGTCTACATCAAACAAGTGGACATACAAACCCTAATTCATTTCTAGCAAGCATTAAAGTAAAGCAACTTCAGAAGATCTATAAAATGTATGGAATACAAATCTTGTCACATCACCACATAGTACAGTTCCACTACCATCATTGAATCCACACTCCTTGTCACATCATCATGGGATACTGGTCCCTTGTCACATAAGTAAGAGGGTTATACATCTAATAAGGCTCAATCATTGCCAAGGGTCATTAAGACTATCACATCATAATCACTTGCAAGAACATCATTAAATTTCCATGCCTTAGCAAAGGCTCAACCACTACCATATTTATGATACACATGTTTAACATAACCTTGCATTAGAATGTTCACATAACAACACATTAGGTTTGCCACCAGATTGAAAGGGATATTCCATCACCACATAAGTTACACAAGGAAGCTAAGCATAAGCTATCACCACGTAGTTGTTTTAGGGTTTGGTGTATCAAGGAAATCTAGATTGGCAATACACATCATCTCATTATGGTGATCATAAGTTCTCATTCATATGAGGGCAAAGGTAAGACTACATGATTAAGGGCAAACCTTTATTAGATTCAACATCATTCAAACCAAACCAATATACCACAAGAATCAACCCAAAACCATTGGATGAGAGGAGGTAAAACCATTGGTTGTGACACAAGCAACCATCTTAACAAACCACATTAGAAAATCATCAAGTTGTGGCATTAGTTGGGTCACCATGCCATCTATTGAAGCCATCATTTAATAACATAGAAAGCACCATGGGTTGTTCGAACACATCTCACCATCAGTTAACCATATGGAGAAAACCATCAGTTGATCATCTAAAGAAGGTCATCAGTAGTAGGGTCCATGAACACCATTGGTTGTGGTACTCAGTGTCACCATTGGTTGAGCCATTGGATCATGAGCCCAAGAAACCAAAAGTTGAGACCCAAAACAACCATTGGTTGATGACCCACGTTGGATGTAGGTTGTGGGACTAAAAAACTCTTGTCGGTTGTCAATAAAAGTTGAGAAAACTAGGCAAAAACAAGACAAAACCATCATTTTATGAATGGAAGGGAAAACCATCAATTTAAACCACTCAAGGTTACTTCGACCATCAATTCCTGAGCACTAAAGGAACCAAAATAGAAACTAAAGTATGGCCATCGGTTGACATGAAGAACACCAGAAAAACAACACTAAAAAGTAGGACCATCAGTTATTACACTAAGTCACACCATCGAGTGTTACAAATGGTAGAAATCAGCCATAGAAACCCTAAGTAAACCATCATTTGATGAGCAAGCAAAAGCCATCAATTGTCAAGAAAGAAACCCTAAAGCTTAGTCTACCATAGGAAGGTCGTGCATAAGGTATATAACACATCCAAGAAGGTAAAAACCCCAAGAAACTAGCATAAAAGTTCAAAACCTAGGCAAGGTAGGTTCTTTCTACTTAAAACTTAGTTTTAGAGCAAGGTCTAGCACAATCAAGCCACAAGTAAGCAATAGACATGGGAAAAGTTATACAAATGACCTCTAGGAAGAAGAACAAGATCCAAACAGCAAGGTAACTCAAACACAAGAGGAAGGAAACCCTAGCTTTGCTCTCCACACGTTTAAGCAAGCTTCTTCTCCAAGAAAGAGAGCAACCCTAGGTCAAGGAAGTAAGAAAGAAGGGTTCTTTAAGCTCTAGAGAAAGATCCACCATGGAATACAATGGCCCCAACCAAGAAGAAGGAAGAGGGAAGTAAGGAAGTAAGGAAAACAAAGAGAAAGAGAGCTAGCTTACTTGCTTAGGTCAAGAACATCAAAGGAAAGCTTCACAAGCTCCAAAGGAGGGAAGATCCAAGCTCTAACAACACATGCAAGAAGCTCGACCACCTTCTTCTACCTTGGTCATCTGCTCTAATAGAGAAAGAAGGATGAAGATCTACACAACAAGGAAGATAAAGAAGTCTAAAAGGTCAGTTTGCATGGAAGGTAGGAGGGTTTTATAGCTATGGGAGAGAGATAAGAGAAGGTCTAGGTGTCCTAACATGTTAGTCAAGTGTCCATTAAAAAGGGGCATCAAGTCCATGAAAACAATAGATCCATCAATTGTGGAGCTTGATAGGCCATCAAATCTTGGCCCTCTTAGGGTGGCCATTGGGTTTCATCGTGTAGAGACCATCGAATGTTGAAACCCAAGGTCACTAGATGGAAAACCATCGATCGGTCACTCCTTCCAAGCAAACCATCGAATCTAAGGACCCCAAAAGAGAAATCCATCGACCTATCACCTCTAGGAAACACTACCAGTTGTCCCACCTGATTATGACCATTGGTTGTCATCATTCTAGGGGAGCCATCGGTTGATGGCCTCTCAAAATGTCTCATCTATGAGGGCTAAACCCTAACTCAACCCTAGAAGGGTAACACCACCAAACCAAGGCACACCAAGTCACCCCAAGATACAAAAAACTCAAGCATGATATGAATACATGTAAGGAACATAAAACATGTGACAAATTGCAAGAATAACCTCAGATATGGTTAAATTGCATAACTTACTCAAATAATGTCCAAACTTGACCAAACTTGAAACTTGAGCTTGTCACATGCTATCAAAGCACATCATAAGGTTATATTAAGGTTTTTAACACTTAATTAAGGTAAGCAAGCATATTCAACCATTAAGGAAGGTATGGTGTCTTACACACGTACAAGATGCTAGACCCCAACACTCGTTGTATTCATTCCCTCTTTTAATCCTCCTCGTCTTCTCTACCCAACTAAAACCCTAGATATCATCTGAAGTCCCAAAAGTCTAGACTATGATAACTCTCATCTTAGTAAATAGTTGTTACTCTTCCTAGTTGTCTGACGATGATGCAATAATGCCCCTCTATTATTTGAGCAATAAAAAGGGAACCGTAGTTGGCATTAACTGCATCTGGTCAGGTCTTTTAGCAACACATATGTGTGTTTCACATAGTGTTGTAGGTAGCGTTGTAGGTTACACAGAATCACACAACAATTGATCAAGTTGTTCTCTTTTAAAATATTGTATGTAAGTTATTTATTATATATCAGTAATAAGAAGGCATTTAGTCAAAAAGGAAAGCGTATGTAACTTTAACAGACGAATCACATGTTGGAGGAAGTCACTTGGTATAATCAAGTTATCTATATTCCCTATACTAAAGCAAAACCGTCTAGCATGTGTCCTAGCTCATTGAAATTTTCATCTTTGTCCAAGTTTCAGTGTATTTTTAAGCTTAGTCAATTTTATTAATGTGTTTGCATGCTTCATCAAAATTTGGTGAATTCCATCTACACCTTTTACCAACATGTGTGTGTGCTTCATGTAGCGTTGTAGGTTGAAGGGAATAAATTGACGAATTGTTCTTTTTAAAAAGATTGTATGTATATTATTTATTATATATTAACAGTTAATGTACATATGTTCAAAAAAGAGTGTGTCCGTGACTTTAGAAATAACAAACCACACATAGAAAAGAGTTAGATGATAATTAATCAACTTATTATCTCTTAGTATGTTATGATCATTCATTTTATAATTTTGTAGAACAAAGACAATTTTAGTTGGCATACATACATGTTAAAGGGAGTCAATCAAACAATCCATCGAGTTTTTTTTTCCGGTTACAATGTCATATTTAGATTTTTTTCTAGTATTATATATATATAAATTTCTAGGGTATAAATGATTTTGATAACCAAATTAATTGAGCTATTCTCTTTCATAAGGCAATTTTGATAATCACACATACGTGTCGAAGGAAGACAATCGAGTAGCTAGTGGAGTTCCTCTTTTTTAGTGTGTTGTATTTACATTATTTTGATTATTATATATATATATATCTATAGTATAAATATTTTTGATAATTAAATAAATCGAGTTATTCTCTATCAATGAGTTGTAAATATTAGTTACATATCTCTTTTAGAGTAGATGTAATTTTGGTGATACCACATACATGTTGGAGTGAGTCAGCAAGACAGTAAATTGAGTTCTTCTTTTTTAGTATGTTATATGTAAATTATTATGAGTACTATATATGTAAATTTTTAGAGCGAACGTAGTTCCAATAATCACATCAATCATGTTATTCTCTTTCAGTGAGTTGTGATATTAGTTATATCATTTTTGGAAACAAAGATAATTTTGATAATGACAGTTGGAGGCAGTCTGCCGGACTATTTATTCACTTCTTCTCTTTCAATGTATTATAATTAGATTATTATGAGTACTATATATATAATTTTCGAGAACATAAGTAATTCCAGTAATCACATGAATCGAGTTACTCTTTGAGTGAGTTGTGAGTATTAACTACATAACTTTTAAAATAGAGATAAATTTGGTAATCACACAAACATGTTGGAGGGTGTCAATTAGATAGTTAATCAAATTTTTTTGTTATAGTGTGTTATATTTAGATTATATAATTTTATAGAGCATAAGTAATTCCAGTAAGCACATGCTACAAATTGGATGAAGTCACCTAGAAATTAACCATCAATTGACATATGTTCAATAAGGGGACCACATGTAATTTTATTAATGACACACTGCAAATTGGAGGGTTTCTCCTGAAAGTTAGTCAAATGAAACTATTTTAGTAGATTTATTCAATTATGTAATCTTATTGGTTGATTCAATTGTGCAACATGTGCTTAGCACATGTCTTCCTACTAGTAGAAGATAATTACAACAAAAGGAGGAGCGTGAATGTAAAACAAATGGAAGCAAAAAAAGTCACCGCTCGAAAAGCGTATGAAGCGTATAAAAGCATCTCGAAAAGCAGGCACCACATTTTTTTATAGGGTAGTAGATACATAGTCAACTCTAAAAAAGCCATAAGTAAAAGTGATGAAGTACTTGTATCCACCTCTAATAGTTGTTCTAAAGGGTCCACACACCACTATATATGAGTCCTAATTAGTTTGTTACCCCCTCACTATTTCTAGTGAAAGGTAATTTTGTCATCTTTCCCAATAAAAAAGATTCACATGTCTCTATATATTCAAAATTAAAAGGCTCCAGATAACCATCTTTATGGACTCTCAAAATGTGCTTCTCATTTATCTGTCCTAGATGAAGGTGCCAAAGATAAGTTTATTTGAGTCATTGAGTTTTAACCTCTTGGCATTTATGTTATATACATGTGTCTCAATATCTAATAAATAAATTTTATAAGTCATAGGGTCATTGATGTAAAAGATCTCATATTAAAAAAATGTGATTTTGATAATTCTTTCTTATAAGTTCAAAACCATTCTTGTCCAAACAAGATATAGGGATAATATATCTATTTATGGTAGGTACATAATAGATATTTTCTAACTCTATTACAACCCCACTGGATAGACATAAATAGTGGGTGCCTATGGCTATGGCAAAAACTCTTGCTCCATTTGCAACACGTAGTTCCACCTCGTTATTGTTCAAAGGTCTACTTCTTTTTAGACCATGCATATTTGATCATATGTGAGATCCACATCTGATACCCAATACCCAAGATGAAGAAGCATATAATTTTGTTTCTATAACATATATACTTAAAGTGGATATCTCTATCTCCTACTCTTGTTCTTCAATCCCTTAAGGTAGAGAGGGTAATTTCTCTTTCAATGTAGCCTAATGACAATTGCCTCCCTTAGCCACTCTACCTTTGGCCTTAAGTACAAAAGACTGTTGGCTAGCTTCATAGTCTTTATTAGCTTTGAATCTCCTTTTCCTTTTCTAAACATCAAGACAAATTTGAGTTTGTCTTTCATTTTTTCCTCTAAGGTTCTCAACATACCAAGTAACTTTGTCAATGAATTAAGAAAATGATTGATGTTGTAATTCATGATGACTTGTTTGTATGAATCTAGAAACAATTGTAGGATTACATCTATGGCAAAATATTAACCTAAAGAAAATCCCAATCTTATAAGACTTTCTACATACCCAGTTAACTTAAGTACATGGGGTCCAACTGGACCACATTTCACCATCTTACACTTAAACAACTCCTTCGAGACATCATAGCTCTCTTACCTTTCTTATTGTTGATATATGTTATCATCTCAATAACATCGATATTCTCATGTTGCTTTTGAAGATCACTCATTGATAAAAGCATAAGACATTTGATGTCCATACATCATCAAAATGCTTCTTATGCGTTTTCCTTTTTGCTCTAGGCACATCTAGAGTTGGTTCATTTGAACCTGATGTGTCTAGGACATAGAGCTTTACTCATGTGTGAGAAGAATTCTCAATATCGTGAATCGGTGTTAAAGTTATTCCCACTAGATTTTTCATTCTCAAGGATGTATCACAATGAAAAAATATTGTTGCTAGTGTTTTACATTGATCTAGATATTTTGTATGAGTCAACAAGTTGATTTGAAAATTAATTTTATTTCAAAACTCTAATTTGATGAAATTAACTTAGACTTCAATTAATTACACTCCCAATATTATATTCAAATTAATAGCCCTTTATTAATTTGAAAGATTATAGCAAGCAATATTGTAGTGAGCCAAGATCCTATAAACATTAAATTAAGAGTCAACTATGGATGACTGTTCATAATTTAACTATTAAGGTAGGTAACAATTACCAATTGCATCATATGTAATTCTTGGATAGATGGTTTCACAAATCTATATGAATATATATGCCATATAGCCTCTTGGTTCTTAATCTCATTAAGATCACATATCCAACCACAACCTAAGGCCAATTCAATAAGATATGCACCTTGGTGAGAAGATCGACATACATATTATTACACTTCCCCAAATTATGCTATGAACCATGATTTCAATTCCCACACTTAGTCGAACAAGGATTTCATGTGCATTGCACTTGGAAGGCATCTTTAATGTTGATATTATATTGAGGGACTCATATATATATATATAGTCATATAGTTAGGCTAGAATACACTCAAGTGTTTAGATCACACAAATACACTCAAGTGTGTTTGCATATCAAGACTATTTTTTTGCAAAATGTAAACCATTGATCTTTACCGTCATACTATAACTAGGCTACATATAAATTTTGAGCCCATTTAAATGAGTATAAGTCACTCATCCAAGGGCAACAAAATTGACACACAATACTAATTTGAAATACATAATTTTTGCGGTCTTTATAACATGACCTATAAACGTCCAAATGTGCTCAAATTTTTTGTATGAGATATTCACAAGATGTTTAAGAAGATCAATATTTTTGAAAAAAAAAAATTTGCATCACGAAAATCTACTCGAGTGTATTCTGCTCTGAATACACTCGAGTGTATTCTAGCCTGACTCTCTCTCTCTCTATATATATATTTATATATATATAATTGGTTATATATATACATATACATATATATATATATATATATATATGGTTATATATTCACTACCCGTGTGGGTAACTAACTTTAGTTACCCGTGGATCTATTTTATAATAGAAAGGTACCTATCTGTATTGAGACAGACATCGTTTGTAAACATCTTGCAAATTTGTAATACAAACACTCATTTTGTATTATACGTCTGATTACAGTAAAAATGATATTTGTAACAGAAACAATATTGTAATACAAAATGAGTCTTTGTATTACAATTTTGGTCATTGATAACCTCCCATTTTGTGATGTTATTTTACTAGTTTTTCTTAATTTTCCATACTCTTTCTTAGATAAATTTGATATAATCCTTAACTTTCTACGTTATTATGAATTCACCATTAAACTAACATTTATCTTTTTTCTTCTTACAGAAAAACCCAAAAAAAATTGTAAAAGCCCCAAACGGTCCCAAGACCGAATGAACTCAAACGATCCCAAGACCGAATGAAGTCCAAACGGTCCCAAGACCGAATGAACTCAAACAATCCCAAGACCGAATGAAGTCCAAACGGTCCCAAAACCAAATGAACTCAAATGGTCCCAAGACCGAATAAAGGCAAACGATCCCAAGACCGAATAAAGACCCAAACGGTCCCAAGACCGTTTGGGACTCCTTGGAAGCCAATAAATAGAATCGAAGGAGTTCTCATTAGGGGGGATTTTTCGAGGACGCCCAAAGGCTGCCCCAATCACTCCAGAGCTATTTCATCTTCCATCTTCCGCCCCAAGGCTACCGATCCAAGATCCACACTTCATCCTCAAGCTGCTTTCTCTCTCATCGACATAGAAGGTGGGAAGTGAAGAAGTTATCATCAATTCAACCAAGTGGTGTGAAGATAGTTGCTCTCTACTCCAAGGGGTCGACCTTCCTCCCTCCTACGTGGAGATTATGCTTTCTCTCTCTATTCCCACCTTCTTCTTTGTTCTTTCTATGAGCGAGTAGTCCCATACACTAGGGTGCGAGGAGTAGCCCCGTTACCCATGTTTTCATTTCATGCATTGTAATTCATGAGTTTGCAATAGAAAAACACTATCTTTTCAGTTCAACATCAATCGTTTAATGAATACCAGTTAATTAATCACCAACTTGTGTTATCTATTATCTACTAGTGTGAATTGTCTACGTTTGTACTTTTAGATTTGAATATCGACTGCTTGTTGGTTCTAAATGTATGTAGTCACCATACGTTTGGTTCGGTATCTAGGAACGTTTCTTGAGGAGTGGGGTAAACTCACCTCCATCGTTGTACTTTCATACTATGAAATGAAATTAGTTGACATATGAAAGTACAACCTTGACAAGTCGAGGAACACACTTTGCGAGGGGAGTGATGCAAAGTAAGTGACCATTCATCTGGGGATGGCTGGCATTGCAACACTTCCACGTTTCTCATAGTTAGTTATCTGAAAGGAAGCTAAGTCTATAAAGATATTAACTGTTTAGACTCTTTTCTTTGCAAGCCATGTTATTGTGATGTATGTTTTGATCCATGCGTAGTGGTGGTGAAACTCAATCACATCCTAGTAGTTTCTAAATATTGTTTACAACCTTAAGTTTACTTTCTTGTTATTTTCTTTCTCCGCACATTAGTTTAATCATCAAATCAACTCTTTGATCTAAATATCATCTTTTAAGTGTATAAGTAGGATTATTACGTTTTCCATCTTGTTAAACTCTTAACAAGACCGTTGTCTCGTGGATTCGACCCTTAACTATACTACAATAAGACATCCATGTATCTTAGCATACATGAGTGGAGATCTTATTATAGCATACACAAGGCTAAACTTAGAGACTTACTATCTCTAGGATTTTTAGTGGTGCACGCAACTCCACGTAAGTGGGGGATCCATAAAAAATTGGCACCATTGTCAGGGACAATGGAACGTTATAATTTTACTTGTTAACTTTCTAGTTGATTAGGATTTTACACTTTTCTTTAACCATAATTCATATCATCTTAATTTCATCATTTATCCGCATTATCTAAAGTGTGTTTCTTCTTCTACTCAGGTAGAAAACGTGTATGCAACCTTTGCATAACATCAGATTCTCCCCTAAACCAGAGTACGACACTGAGGTAGAATGAAGCTTCCACTGACACATCCGACTCAACCGCCAACGAGCCAGACAAATGGCTGACGAACATCGCCAAGCCGCTTTGGTTATGGAAAGAGTCAACACGGCCATAGAAGTTCAAAGAGCACAACTTATTGCTGACACATGTGCTCAAATTCAAGACGAGGTCTGAGCTAAAGAATAGGCCCACATTAAAACTAAGAATGAAGCAGCCACATCCGCTGCTCAGATAGTGTTGCAAAACAAGCAACTTCAGGATTATGCCGTTCCTAAAAACTTTGAAAATAATCACCCAGTTAGGTCCCCGCTCATCAATGTTCCTAACTTTGAGATCTGCACACAATGGATCTAGATTATGCAGGCATTTCATTTTCTGGAGGTGCTGGGGATGACTGCATGGATCACCTAAAGTGATTCAAGTCTCTTTGTTGGCTAGTACCGCATGCCGGAGTTCCTTTCGACACAATCATGCTACACCTTTTTCACTTCACCTTGTCCGGAAGGGCATTGAGCTGGTATAACGCACTATATGGGGAGCCAATCACCACTTGGGCTCCTTTGGAAGAAAAGTTTCTAGAGAAGTTCTTTCCACCTTTGTTGACTTATGAGATTAGGGGACAAATTAACCACTTTTCTCAACTCCTAGGGGAATCACTGGCAGAATCATGGGAAAGAATCAAGGAACTTTTTAGGAAATGCCCGCATCACAGAATCTCCCAAAATCAGCTGATAGAAACATTCTATAGAGGAGTAAGTGATGACATTAAGAAATTTTTGGATTCCTCATCTGGGGGGAATTTCATGCGAAAGAACTACAAAGATGCCTGTAGGATTGTTACACTTGGGGCTGAGAACCAATCTAATTGGGGAATGTCATCCACCAGAGGAGTTCTAAAAGTTTGTAAGGCTGAAGAATCAATGGAAACCATCGCAGAAGCCCTAAAAACTATAGCTCACAAGCAACAAATCCTTGAAACGACCCTTGGAGAAAAGAAGAGCCCCCAACAGGTCAAGGCAGCTACTGGGACTTGTAAGGCATGTCATGCATCCGATCATCCCACGTTATCATGTGGTCTCCTATACAATATGATGGTGGACATGCAGACACCATAGCCGTAGTATGAACCGATCATCGAACATCTTGAGGATCTGTCACTAGAGCAAGTCAATTCTATTCACACCATACCAGGACAAGATTATTATAACCCGAATCAACTAAGAAACCATCTTGGGTTTTAGTATGGGAATCCTGCGGGGACTGCCAACCCGCAACACCAGACCCAAGGAGGAGTTTTTAATAGATCACCACCAGGTTTCCAAAACAACTATAATCGAAACCAGGAAAACTTCAGAGGATGATTGCAAGGATTCGTACAACCAAGAAACCCTTCTGCATATTACCAATATACTCATCCTCCGTTGCACCTACAATTACAGCAACCTCAGCTGCAACAACCACAAATTCAACAACCCCAATTACTTGCACCTCAGCAGCAGCAACCACAACAATATCAACAAAATCCATAAAAGAATAATCTACCTCCGCCAACAGATGAACTGTCATTGATAAGACAAATGTTGCAATCACAACAAACCATGCTAGCCAACCAGCAAGCCCAACAAAAAGTCGTCGAAGCACAATTAGTACATATTACAGCCCAATTAAAACCTCCAACAGGAACATTTGTTGGTTAGTCAGAAATAAACCCAAGACACGATCAACCTAGACAAGAACAATTAAATCCATTACCACAAGGTCTGGTCGTGTCCTCCATGAAGCCACAAAAATCATTCAGGAAGATGAAAATATAGTTGTAATCACCCCAATTGCAAGCACGAATCCAGAAACTGAAAAGACTGTAGAAATCGAGAAGGGGAAGGAAAAGGAGCTAGAATTCAAAGAACCTAAAGTCCCGCCATATAAGCCCAGAATACCATATCCAGGTAGGCTGAGAGGGACTAAACTGGATACTAGATTCCAAAAATTTAAGGAAGCAATGAAGAAACTATATATTGATAGCCCGTTCCTTGATGCCCTCTCTGAAATACCAGCTTAGGCCAAATACCTGAAGACCTTGCTATCAAGGGAATGTATGACTGAAGAACAAGAGACTGTTAAACTAGCTCAGACAACTTCTGATATTATTCTCAACAAAATGCTGAAAAAAATAAAAGGATCCCGATTCCTTTGGTATCAAATGCTCTATCAGAAATGCCTATAGCAAAAAAGGATTAGCTGATCTGGGAGCTAGCATATCTATTATGCCCTTCTCAATGTGTAAAAGGTTGGGTTTTACTGAATTGTTACCCACTGCAATGACAATACAGCTGGATGATTCGACCATCACTACACCGTTGGGAATCATTGAAGATATCCCAGTCAGGATAGGAAAGGACTCTTACG
The DNA here is from genome assembly GCA_963693085.1 of Alisma plantago-aquatica. Classification (NCBI taxonomy): domain Eukaryota; kingdom Viridiplantae; phylum Streptophyta; class Magnoliopsida; order Alismatales; family Alismataceae; genus Alisma; species Alisma plantago-aquatica. The sequence continues at coordinate 1,109,231,695 of OY856410.1, forward strand.
TCCCTTGTGACTTTTTTTATTATGGATATAAAGGAAGATCTAATATATCCAATAATATTTGGCACACCCTTCCTTGCCACGGCCAGATCACTTATCGATGTTGTAGCTGGTACAATTATCTTAAGACTAGGAAAGGAATCCATTCAATTCAGAATCCTTAACAGCCTAAAAGGTCATAGCATCCAGGAAGAAGTTTTTCTTCTCGAGGCAATAGACAAAATGTCTCAATTACAATAGGAAACAACCAAACCATCTGATGATCTAGAAAACGTCTTGACAAATCCAGAAGTTGAATTTTCAGCCAGTGAACTAGTACAACAATGTCTGCGATATTTAGACCAAGCCGAAGAAGCTCCAGCAGCCACCTTTGAGGAATTGAAATCTGTCACCATTTTGGAAACTACAGAAGTACCCAAGGCCCCTGAAATGAAAGCCTTACCAATAAGACTCAAACATGTCTTCTTGGACAAAGAAAAACCGAACCCAGTCATAATCAACTCTACCTTAATAGATGATCAAGAAGAAAGACTTCTTGCTGAGCTAAGGAAATACAAGAAAGATATCAGATATAAAATGACTGACCTAATGGGAATAAATCCAGCTCTGTGCATGCACAGACTACCTATGGTAGAAGAGTTCAAACCATCGAGGGAACATCAGAGGAAACTAAACCTGAACCTCAAAGAAGTGGTTCGCCTCGAGGTCCTTAAACTCCTAAAAGTTGGTATCATATATCCCATTTCTGATTCTCAATGGGTTAGCCCAGTCTAAGTGGTCCCTAAAAAGGGGGGACTACTGTCATTCTGAATGATAAAAACGAGCTAGTACCCATAAGGACTGTCACTGGATGGAGGATGTGTATCGATTACAAGAAGCTGAACAAAGTAATAAGAAAAGATCACTTCCCTCTACATTTCCTTGATGAAGTCCTTGAACATTTGGCCCACCAAAAATTCTTTTGTCACCTTGATGGCTATTCTGGGTTCTATCAAATCCCGACACACCCAGAAGACCAAGAAAAGACAACCTTCACTTGCCCCTTTGGAACTTACGCCTTTAGAAGGATGCCTTTTGGGCTATGTAACGCGCCCGCAACCTTCCAAAGGTGCATGTCTACAATATTCATAGGATTAACTGAGTCAATCATGGAAATATTTATGGATGACTTTTCAGTCTATGGAAATTCTTTTGAAAATTGTCTTCTTAACCTTGGAAAAGTTTTACAATGATGCGAGGAAACAAACATGATCCTAAATTGGGTAAAATGTCACTTTATGGTGACCGAAGGTGTTGTCCTCGGGCACCGCGTGAGTGAAAGAGGAATTGAAGTGGATAAGGCAAAGATTGATGTCATTTCAAAACTATCACCACCTAAAGATATTAGAGGAGTACGAGCATTTCTGGGCCACACTGGATTTTATCGAAGATTTATTAAAGATTTCTCCAAAATAGCAAAGCCCATGACCCATTTGTTGACAAAAGATGCAAATTTCAATTTTGATCATGAATGCTTAAACAACTTCATGACCTTAAAAACCGCTCTAATCTCTGCACCCATTCTGAGAGCACCCGATTGGTCACAACCATTCGAGATAATGTGTGACGCAAGTGACTATGCTATAGGAGCGGTGCTAGGGCAAAGAATAGATAAGAAACCCTATGTGATATACTATGCATCAAAGACGCTAGACGAGGCCCAAAAGAATTATACAACCATTGAAAAAGAATTCTTGGCTGTCGTTTATGCCTTTGAGAAATTTTGCTCTTATCTAATCGGATCAAAAGTCATAGTATACACCGACCATTCTGAAATCAAATACCTAATTCAAAAACAAGATGCAAAACCCAGACTCATCTGCTGAGTGTTGATGCTACAAGAATTTGATTTGGAAATAAAAGATAAAAGTGGGGTAGAAAATGTCGTTGCAGATCACTTAAGTCGCATCGATCCTCAGGATGATGACAATATACCTATTCGAGACTCTTTACCCGACGACCAACTTATGAAAGTCACTACCAGATTTCCTTGGTATGCCGATATAGTAAACTACCTGGCTATAAGAATCATCCACCCTTCTGCTTCTTACCACGACAGAAAGAAATTTCTTCATGATGCCAAGCAGTATTTTTGGGATGACCCATACCTTTTTTTCTTGTGCACAGACGGACTATTCCACTGTTGCTTACCAAAAGAAGAAATTATCCCAGTTCTAGAACATTGTCATTCTGGCCCTATTGGGGGGCATATGAGTTCAAAGAAGACCACCCTCAAAGTTCTGCAATCATGTTTCTTTTGGCCAATGATAGCAAGGGACGCCCATGATTTTGTACGATCTTACAATAAATATCAGCTTTCCGGCGGTATATCTAAACGGAATGAAATGCCTCTTACTATGTGGCAAGAGATTGAAATCTTTGATGTATGGGGAGTAAATTACATGGGCCCATTTCCCCCATCTTATGGATTTTCCTATATAATGGTCACTAAGGATTACATTTCAAAATGGGTAGAGGCTAGACCCACTGTTTCTTGCGACTCCAAACCAGTTAGCAAGATGTTTAAGAATATTATCTTCCCTAGATTCGGAGTCCCTCGAACAATCATATCAGATGGAGGATCTCATTTCTTAGAATGAAGTTTCAAATATCTCCTAAGAAAATATGGAGTTAAACATAAGGTCACCACACCTTACCATCCACAGACAAGTGGCCAAGTCAAAGTTTCAAATAGACAGCTAAAAGCCATTTTAGAAAAAATAGTCAACAGACATCGCACAGACTGGTCTATCAAGCTCCCTGATGCTCTCTAGGCATACCACACTGCTTACAAAACACCAATAATAATGACTCCATTTCGTTTGATATATGGGAAGTCATGTCATCTTCCAGTTGAACTGGAACATAAAGCTTGGTGGGACATCAAACAATTGAATTTTGACTTCAAAAGCGCTGGCGAGTATAGACAACTACAATTACAAGAACTTGAAGAACTATGAATGACTGCCTACCAAAGCACCAACATCTACAAGGAACAAACTAAGATGTGGCACGATGGCCATCTCAAAAGGAAAGATATCGTCGTCGGAGATAAAGTCCTTCTTTTCAACTCTAGACTTAAGATGTTCCCCGGAAAACTTCACACAAAGTGGTATGGGCCATTCATCATCAAGCACATCTACCCAACCAGTGCAATCATCATTATTGATAATAATGGAGGGGAGAGAACTGTTAATGGCCATAGATTGAAGAAATATTATACCCCGGCTAACAAAATTCCAAGACAAACTATTGAGATTCATGATCCTACTACATCAATCTAACCAAGTCAGGATTTCGTCAAGCCAGCGATGTAAAACCAAGGCGCTACTTGGGAGGCAACCCAAGAATTGAGTATCACCTTTTATTCTATAAGTTTTGATAATTTTCCTAATTTCTCGTTGCTTATTTTAGACCTATCATAGCATTCAAAACAAACATAAAAATATAAAAACCAAAAACCTTTTTTAATCCTATCCTTATAGTTTTGAAACCGTTTGATCCACACGATCTCAAGACCGTTTGGATCCACATGGTCTCAAGACCGTTTAGATCCACACGGTCTTAAAACCATTTTTATCCACATGATCTCAAAACCGTTTGGATCCACACTGTCTCAAAGCCATTTGGACCCTTACGGTCTCAAAACCGTTCAAATCCAAACGGTCTCAAAACCGTTTGGATCCCTACGGTTTCTAAACCGTTTGGATCCTTACGGTCTCGAAACTGTTTGAATCCAAACGGTCTCAAAACCGTTCGCCCTTGAGAATTTTTAATGTCATCCTTCCTTTTCTATAAATATCACTTCATCCCCTCCCCTTTTCTTTCATTTAGTTTCTCGAACTTTCTCTCTCACGCGAAAGCCCTGTTCCATTCTCGCAGTTCTCTGCTCACGCGCGTCCCATCCATACCCTCTCCCTCGCTGCTCCATTTCAAAACCACCTCTGTCGTCTCCGTGCACATCCAAGAAAGCTGCTCCGCCATTCTGTCATGCACCTTTCTCCGACAATCCCACCGTCACGATCCTTTTTGCACTCAGACAACGAGGTAGACCGCCACAACTATCTTCATCACTGCCGTTGTCGCTACCTTCCCTACCGCAAATGACACATTCATCTGTTTCCGCTGACGCTATCACCGCCATCAACACCTTCATCGACGGTGGCGTTTTCACCATTTTCGCCATCTTTTCGCTGCTCGTCGTCCCCGATGTTTCATCTTCCTAGTGGTTTCGACCCAAATGGCCGTGAAACTGTTTGGGGCCAAACGATCGAGAAACCGTTTGGTGCCAAACGGTCTTGAAACTGTTTGGACCCAAACAGTCATAAAACCGTTTGGAGTGAAAACTGTTTGGACCCAAATAGTCGTGAAATTGTTTGGGGCCAAACGGTCGAGAAACCGTTTGGTGCCAAACGGTCTTGAAGCTGTTTGGACCCAAACGATCATAAAACTGTTTGGAGCAAAAATCGTTTGGAGACAAATGGTCTTAAAACCATTTGGGGCCAAACAGTCGAGAAACTGTGTGGAGCCAAATGGTCTTGGAAACCGTTTAGACCCAAACGGTCGAGAAACTATTTGGAGTGAAAACCATTTGGACCCAAATAGTCTTGAAACCGTTTGGAGTCAAACGGTCTTGGAAAACATAATTTCACCCTTAAAACAATTTCATCCCTAAATATATTGCAATTCTTTCAACATTTCTTCCTCTTTAACATATATAATTTTTTGATTACAGAATGGCCTCACCTGCAAAACAAGCCACACCTTCTGGACAAGGGAGAAACTACTGGAGGACCGCACAAAGCTCCAACAAATCGTGGACACCTACGAAAAGACCAGAAAGGTCCCACCAAAGGTTGACTTGATCAAGGTCATGAACAACCTTGACTGAGTCAACATGTGCCTAACCGAGGACCCTATTGAAGAAGTAGAAGACAGTTCCTCCAGTGATGAAGTTTCAAAGTATGCACCAAACTCCAAGGACGAATCCCCAGGCCCAAAGTCCAAAGGCAAGAGGAAGACTGAAGAAGCCGCTAAGGGACAACCATCAAAGAAAAGGGCAAAGAAGCAAGTCCGGCCCTCTACCGCAAGGGAACAGATCTTGACAGGACACGCTATCCCTGCTGTTGCAAATCCCACCCCACCACCACCACAGAACCTACACCAGCTGACCTATACACCCAACACCTCCCAGCTGGTGACAAGGTGTTGCGACCGACAAAGTACGTCTGCCCCAATGTACTGAAGAAGATGGGGATTTATGACAGAGTCCTCGCCCTGCTCGACAGTGCGAACCTATCAAAACTCTACTTTGTTGTAGAAAATTCTTATGTCAAACCCACAATAGAGTTCTTCACACACCTCAACAAAGAAACTGTGGATGCAATGGACAAATGGAAAGACTGAGGTGACCGTAGGCTGGTAACCTCACTTTTTGGTAACAAGGTTGTCTTGACTGAGAATACGCTAAATGAGATATTCATCGACCAAGATCAGATAAAAAAGGATAAGGAAGCAAGCCTGGACCATCCCCAGTTTAACAGACATAACTTTTGGAAAGCTCTGACGGGGATTCCAAACGATGAGGTGAAAACTTGCAATGCCTCTAACATACATTCTGGCCTGGTGCGCACACTGCACAAAATTATTACAGGCGCTCTTTTCCCCAGGAAAGAGGGTGGAAACGTTAATATTTCCGATCTCTTTATTCTCTGGTCTATCCTCAAAGGGTTTTCGATCAACATTGGACAACATCTGATACAAAAGCACTCAGCTTATGCCCTTGGAAAAGAAATCTACATGGGAGGTCACATAACATCAATCTTGAAATTTCTCAAGATGGACAAACCACTACCCAAGTGCACGGTGATAAAGGGCGACATCCTTACAAATGAGCAGTGTTTAAAGAACTCATACATCATAAAGGAGAAGGATGAAAAACTCCACTACATCTTATGCCCCACTGTCAAAGCATCTAGGACATTGCTGCCGCTTCTAGAATTAGTAGATTACGACAAAGAAAAGCTTCTCTTCACTGAAGAGGATCTTACCAACCTTATAGCCTTAGTCAAAGCAAAGGCAGGGCAGACAGAGCACAACATCACTTCCCCTACAACAAGACCAAAGAAAATTCCAGTAACACAATCTTCAAAGCTGTGCAAACAAAAACAATAACAATCGGAGATGCCCACATCAAAGATCAACCCAGAGGCGGAGCCACCACACAATGCCGAAAACATAGTAACCCCAACGCCAGAACCTTTCATCTTTGATCTGGATGTTGGGTTCACCTCTACAACCACCACCACCTTCCACCACTCTGCCACCACACCACCACCTTCTACCATTCCACCATCCATCACTCTTCCCCCATTCTCCACAACAATGCCCACCATAATTTCTTCATCCACATCCACAACATCACCCGCATACTCCGCCCCACTCTTTTTCTCTTCGGGCATTCCATTCTCTACCTCAACACCCAATCTCACCTTCACTTTAACCACTTTCCCCTCAACATTCCCATTTCATCCCCTCTCACCCGGGATGTCACCATCATTCCCATCTACCACCTCATCTACCACCACCATCCCGATACCGCTAGTGACTCCATCAACAGTCACCACGCAATTCAGGGTCCATCACTAGTGTCTCTTTCACAAGGCACTACCACCATTCCACCCCGACCCCAGCCACCTCACCCTTCCATCTCTGGGGTCCCCTTTTCACAAGTCGGTGAGGAATTCAAACGACAATTTGATGCCATTCGAAACCTCCTCACTGACCCTTCTAACATATTATTATATATTTTTTCTTATGTGCAGGATATCACTTCACATGTCTCCAAGACCGACGAGCAGAGCAACGCCTTACCAGGCATCGTCACAAGCATCCAACAACAGCAGGAAGTAGTGGCCCAACAAGTCGACCGCATCGACAACCGCTTACAAAACCTGTCGGAGTTGGTACTCGAGATGAAGGGCCAATAAGAGGCGTTGGCCCAGCAAGTCGATAGGGTCTCTACACAAACTCAACCTTTTCCTGAGACCCTCCGTGAGCTTCAGCAACAACAAACTACTCAAAGCACGCCCTTGGACGACATCAACAACAACCTAGTACAACTCATCCGCCGCCAAGAGGAGAACTCCAACAAAGAACTCAACGACCTTCACACACAAATAATTGATCTATCTGTACGAATCCGCTCTGCCAAAGCACGATATGTGGATCTTAAAGATAGCCATGACGCACTGCTCGAAACTCACGAGCATGTGCAAGTGGCACTCGAAGAGCTACAAGCAATCCATCAACAGTGTAAGAAGAAGTCAATCATGAAAGCAGTATCTAAAGCAGCAGATGATGATGTAGATGAAAGTGAAGACGAAGATGAGGATTATGATTCCTTGACTGACTCTAACAATGACAACTCCTCCTCAGATGATCAACCATAGAGAGGGAACCACTGATCATGTTTCTCATAATTAGATTAATGCCGCACATCCTTCCAGGAAGCAGCCGCTAAGAAGCTTACGCTTTTTTAACCTTCCCAATACCAATGTTGACATCCTCCTCCTTGCCAATCTTGGTCCACCAGAGATAGGTATGCCACCACTACCACAACCAGGTAGTCTTGATCACATGATGGCCTCAAAACTCCTCGACCCCATTGGTTTCTTAGCCGCCTGCAACTACCTTCATGCACCCACCGTTTAGTGTTAGTCACAATATTACCACCACAGACCTACTTCCCTACGACTCTTGACCCTCCATCACCATGAGAGAAGACCCATACAACCTAGCCATAAGCAACTCCAGCCTCTCTGCAATTCTCATATGCCCCATCTCCTTTAGTACCTACCATCTTGTGCAAACTGAACACCAAGAATCTCTCACCATCTGACTTTTTGGAAAACTGATCGCATCTACTCCCCCCATATGATGCTGAAATTCCTCACCTCACCTTTGATGATGGTCATCAACACCGCCACCTACCAAACATGAGAGCAACATACCTCATTTCATGACCTCTCCCTCTTCCTCCTAGCTTCCACTATTTCAAATTTAGCCGCGAAGGACCTACACCATATGCAAACCTATAGTGACCACCACCAAGCACCATAGTTGTCACTCACTTGATTAGATGTGCAAACATTTAACCGATATTAGATCCTTACTTCTTCATAATTAGTGTCACAACCACCAATAGTCTTAAGAATCTGGTCACCTCGCTAGCCAACTTGTCATTGATCTCAACGTCTTCACAACCCAGCTCCGACAACTAAGATCTAAAGATGTCCAACCTATACCACCTTCCTTCTTGCTAATGTATCAACCATGCTTTAGTTATCAAGATGGCAGAGAACATCCCAACCTCGCCAGATCCATGGACACTTGGAACACTTGTCATGGCATCCTGTTGCCCTCAAGCCTCCACCAGATCCAAGGATGTAAAACCATCCGTAGCGTTGGTTGCTACTAAAATTTGCAAGTCAGACAAACCCTCACTAGGTTTCTGAATTTGATAAATTGTTAGATAGGATGATGATCACTATAACAAAGACATGCTTTCTCATAAAAAAGGGTAGGCTAGTACCCAATGATTTAGTGGAATAACTCTTCCACGACTCTACACAGAGAGAAGGACATGAGGTCCCTCAGTATATTGGGAAACACAGTTGGTGTGTTGTCATTCTCATGAAGAGAACATATGAGTTCCCCAACAATATAGACATTGACATGTGCAATCTATTGAAAATTGCATTACTAGTTTCAAAAGGTGAATATTGAATCTTGTTGAATTTGAAAATCCTTTGCTACCTTTTGATACTTACCTATGTTGTTCATTCCTTGCATTTTGTCATAAAAATTCTTTGTAGATAGGTCCATATTATTTTTCTTTTCCAAGTATTGATTTTGTACTAACTCTTCTTACCCCACTTTCCCTTATTGGGGCCCATGTGTGGTTTTGTTCCCTATGGGAACTCATGGGTAGGTGATCAGAGAAGACTTAGAAGAGACTGCACGAGATATCCCTCTGTTGGAAAATGAATACAAGATTTATAAAAAGTTTTAATATTTAGTGTATATGTATGAAAAAAAAGACACCATGTACTCTAAGAAAATTGTATGAATGAAAAGATTTGTTTATATTTTCTAATGTAATTTTTTTAAGTATTTGGTCGTAAAGATCAGGTATTTATAGAAGATGGAGGAGGCACAAATCAGGAAGACATGACCACAAATAATGGGTAAGAGTAGTGAAGGGGATGGAAGAAGGAGGGGTATTGTGGAAGAAGGGCCAATGAACACGAAAAGAGGGGGTGTAGGAAGTGGAGGAAGTATGGTAGATAAAAGAGTGAAGGAGAGAGTGGAAAGTTGATCCAGTGTGAGGAGAGAGACAAAGAGTATCAATAGAGTGGAGTCATGGAGGTCTTGAGAGTGCAAGATGTTGTGGTCTTTAGAATCACATCAATACATGTACAACTTCTAAATTTAAATTTTACACGTGGGCAAATACTACTACAAAATCATTGGTAATTATCAACTACTAATTAAGTACCCAAACAACAACTTATAAGGATTAATATTTTAAAATATTCAATCTAAGTACAATTTTGTATATAAATCATGCATTCATAGGGCCCTTTTTGTTAAGCCGCAATCATTGTCATTGTTGGATAATATGATGAATGCATTCTCATCCCAGTTCAGTCACCATTTTGGGCCTAGTTTTGCTTAGTATTTTCACGTTTATTGGTTTTATCTGCTAAAAAGCGCATTAACTGGGATTAATTGAATTTATCCTTGTTTTAATTCAATTAATACGCATATGTGCAAGTCTTATTCAAGTCCAAGAGGTCAAATTTGGCCTAAGAGAGAGCAATTCTCCCATTTGCGGGCCCCTTGTTCAGATTTGCAAGCCGGGGTCAACCCCCTCTTCACCATGATCAGCAACCCTGTCATACACACACCTGGCCACCCACAACACCCTTTGGGCCACGACCCATCTCTAACTGTGACCTTGCTAGCAGCTAACCGCATGCTCCTTCTTCCCCTCAACCCTAATTGCAGACACGTCAGCCACCAAACCATATGCAAACACCGCGACCGTGGTATGAGTAACCTGACCGTAATGACGTCCCCTGCTCTCATGGTCGCGACCCCGTCCTCTCGACCCACTCACGATCTTCACAATCATGATCACAACAACACGGAGACCACCAAGAGGAACCGCGACCTATCCCAGAACCATGACCTGGGCTCCCTCTAAAGATTGTGACAAAGCGCCAGCCAAGCTGTGCCCGTAGTCTGCCATAACTGCAACCTAATCTATCGTGAACTGTGGTGTTCCTCTTCACTAGCAAAGACTGCGATCGACGCTCTCTCCTCATCCGCTATTGCCTCTGTCTTCACACCATCGCGACCACCAGCGCCCATGATCACAACCACGATCTCACCCCCTCCAACACTGCAGATACCTGTCCGCGATTCCACGTTCACGACCGCGGCAAAACTCAACTGCGACCATGCACAGATTGTGACCTGATTTCCCATGACAGCTACAACAACGACCGAAGGCTAAAGCAAGACAACCATGATCTACATGAAAGAACTGCGATCAGGAACCCTCCAAAGATCATGACCTGAAGCAAACCTAATTGTGACCAGGTCGTTGATGATCACCGCAACCGCAGCAGCACTTCCAAGATCGTGACCACTTTCCCACTGCCCATGCTCACATGTTTATTTACTAAACATTCCATGGCATGTATATAACTTTTCATTTCAATGTTAATCGTCGATGTGTGCTTGTGGATTGATCACTTGCTTGCATTTATCTTGTTCGTTTCCTATGTTGCGAGAACTTCAATAAGTAGGATTTGAATGTCGATTAATGCAGTTGACTCCCTGATGAGAAATCAGATGGGATTCCCTGAAGTAGTAAGTGTGTGATCCGTGAGGTGACAAGACATCTAGCCCACGGTGATGCTTCTATGTGCCTGACCCCTGCATGGGGGGCCCACAACTTTAGTTAGATATATGTATCTTCAGAGCAGTAAGTATGTGATCTGGATGGTGACGAGACATCTGATACCTAAGGTGATGCTTATGCGAACCTGACATCCGTATGGGGTTTTTTACAGTATCTCTATTTGGATAATTATATCTTGCCTGGATGTTTGTGATTGGATGTGTTTTCATGTGTAGTGGTGGTGAAACTCAGGACCATCCCAGAATTTACCATCATTAATCTTTAATCAACTTTTAATCCTGCTCTTTACTTTCCTTGCATTTAGTTTAATTAAACTCAAATCAACCAACCTTGTTCTAAATATTAGTCTTGATTCAACTAGATTCAACTAGTAAAAGATTCTTTAAAATGTTATCCATTGGGATTTGATCCTCAACTATACTGCGATAAGACCCGTCTGCTTGCGAGTGGTATTATTACACAATGTTTTGGTTAAAAACTTAGGGATTTCATCCCTGAGTGAGTTTGTTGGTGCGATAATATTCCACGTCAAATTCTGGCACCGTTGCCGGGGACAACGAAATCATCTAGTCAAATCTAGTTCTTTTTAGACTAATCTTGGTTTTTCTTTTACTTTTGATGCTATCGAGCATCTACTTGAATTTGACTCTACTCTGCCCATCTTACTCCCGAAAGATCTTTCCATCCTAGGTACCCTCAAAGACTAGTGCATGCTCCGCTTGAATAGTTCCGACCTTGCTGCTAGCATTGACCCTGAGATAGAAAGAACCTTTCATCATTAGAGTAGAGAGAACCAAGCAAGAATGGCTTAAGAGGATGAAATTTCCCAAAGGGTAGCTCAAGCCCTTAATGCGCAAAGAGATAGGCTTATGGAAGAAGCCCGAGCTGCAGTTCAAGAGGAAATCCAAGCAGCTCAAGCAGCAGCTCAACAATCCGAGTTACAAAAGGACCTTAGAGAATTCTCCATTCCTAAAGCTGCTGATGTTCATCACCGAGTTCAACCTCCTCCCATCAACGCTCCAAATTTTGAGATAAGAGTGTAACATCCCTGACCTGGGTTAAGGCTTAACCCTATAGGTTTTGCTTAAGTAAGCCATTTATATTCTTTTCTTTATTCTTTGAAAAGTAATTAAGGCTCAAGAGGAACTTATGTTTCAATTTCAGTCCTTTTTGAATAATGTTGAAACAATGTTTGCTTGTTTTGGACTAAAGTGCAAATTACCCAAGTTGAGGGGTTAACATGCAAATGTTACATGATAAAATGTTCCTCAAGTGTTGAAGCATCATAAGAATGAAAATGATGCAGAGGTATGGCTTGTGGTAACCTGAGCACCAAGAAAGAGCTTATTAAGCAATGTTTGTGCATTAAAACCTAGTTTTGGTGTAATGTGCAATTTACCCAAAACCTAGGGTTCAATATGAAAAATACCACCTTTAGAGAGTCCCTAATGTTTCTTGGCAACATTTAGAGAAAAGAAAATGAGAGGGGCATCTCATTTGAATCACTTTGGAGGAGAGAGAATCTTGATATTAAAATAATTAAGATTTAAGCATAATTGAAACCCTAATTCAATTTAATGCAAAAATAAATATATTAATGGAAGTGCCCTTCAACCAAAAATGAGATGGTTGAATTTTCACAAGTGTGAACGTCCTTGTGCCTTGTAAAGACAACGAAATATCTAAAGTGAGTGGAGAGTCCACTCACATTAGTTAACTAAAAAGTAATATCCACTCAATTTTGGATATTATTATTATAATGGTTAAGGTGCTTAATTTGTTTTCCTTTAATTCATGGATAAATGAAGAAGAATTACAAGGTGGGGAATATGGCTTCATATGCAAGGGATGGAGGGGAGTATGTGGCACCAATTTTGGGAGTTGAAGGAATTAATTATCACTTTCTCTCTCATTGAAATTCCCTTATATACATTCCATTTTCAACCCACATGAAAGGCTTTTTCGATCCCTTTTTCTTTCCTTGCTTTGTCCGTGCACAAGGGAGCTTAGGAGTAATAGGAGAACGTGCCCCAAACTGTAGGTAAGCTCCATATTCAACTTCAACTTTGGTTTCATGGTGGAAATCGAAATTCAATGCTTAATTTCTTCTTTTCTTCACTGAATCTTCAACCTTAGCCATTCTTTTCACTCAAAGACTTGAGAACGGGCCTTGGACAGTTGAGACAGATTCATTCACCATTGAGGACGTGAAGCTTGAAGCTTGGATTCAGCTTTTAAGGTGGGTTATATAACTTGAACCCTTAAATGTCATTATTGCTTGCAATTTATTCATCATGTGTTGAACCTTTCATCTTTCTCGATTTCCTTTTGATTATTTGTTGAAACGACCATAAGAATCATAACTGATTTCGAAGGTTTGAAACTTGAATTATATGATGTAACCTTAAGAACACAACTCAACAAAGGAAGGGGGCAATCGGTTTTCAAAACCAATTGAGTTCATTCCGTTTCAAAACCGATTGAATTGATTCAGTTTCAAGACCGAATGGGCAATTAAGTTCAAGACCGAATGGGTAGTTGAACCCAAGACCGAATGGGTGATTTACTTCAAACCGAATGGGTAATTAAGTTCAAGATCGAATGGGTAATTAACTACAAGATCGATGGGTAATTGAGTCCAAAACCGAATGGGTAATGGATCTCAAGTCAAATGGATAAATTGAACTTCAAAACCGATTGAGGTTAATTGCTGATGTGAAAGATGAAGATCCAATGGCTCAAATTGATTTAATTATAATGAAAATCTAGAATGAATGATCCATGGATTGCAAACCCTAATCGAATGATTCCTAATTGATTTGGATCAATATCTTGGTTGATGGTCCAAACGGTATCAAGACTGTTTGGAGGCAAACAGTCTCAAGACCGTTTGGAGGTTGAGGGCTGTGATGGATGGTTGGAGATCCAAGGGTTGTAATTGGATATACTCTAAATGGTTCAATTGATGATCGATTCAATATAGCAAACTCTAAAATCAATTGATTGGTTGGAGGAAACCCTAATTGGTCCAATCGGTTTCAAGGTGGTTTAGACCAAACTGTCCTGAGACCGTTTGAGTCCAAACAGTCTTGAGACCATTTGGGATCAAACGTTCCTCAGACTGTTTGGATGGAAAACGGTCTCAAACCATTTGATGTTCATTCAGTTTCAATAATAAATTGAGCAAATGGTTTCAAAACCGATTAAGGGAGTTAGGGCAAGACCGATTGGAGGTCAAGCACCTCAAGACCGTATGGAGATACAATTGAACTAAGACTGTTTAAAGGTTTAATACCCCAAGACCATTTGAAGTTTAATTGATTCAAACCTTGTAAGTAAAATCAACCCCATGAATGTTGATGATGATTATCAAAGGTAATTCCAATGGTTGTACCTTCAAGATACTTCAGTGATTAGTACCTTTTGAATGGTTAATCATTGATGCTTAAGGAAGAAATATCTCAATACACTATGCTAACCCTAAATGTATACACTTGAATAAAGGGTTAACCTAATCTAGTCAAGTTTGAAGTAATTAATATCCTAGAGAGGATGAGAGAGAGAAATCCATACATGAATGATAATCATGTAATGGTTAAACCTCAACACTCTCAACATGAATAAAATATGTAATTAGGGTATGATTCTTTATAAAGAGATAATGAGACCCTAATTGAAAAGGTTGACAAGTCCTAACCCTAATTTAGGGCAATGATACATGTAACCCTAATCTAGGGTAATAATGTAACCCTAATGTAGGGTGATGATATAAGAAATCCCAATTTAGGGTAATATAATGAAAAACTCTAATTCAAGAGGATGCTTTATGAAGCCCTAATGTAGAGTAATGTGATGTGAAACCCTAATCAAGGGTGATGTCATATGAAACCCTAAAGCAGTAATGTGATGTGAAATCCTAATCAAGGGTGATGTCATATGAAGCCCTAATGTAGGGTGATGTTATGTGAAACTCTAATATCGTAATGTGATGAGAGACTCTAATCCAGGGTGATGCTATGAAATGCTATATGAAACCCTACCCTAATATTGGGCGAAGATATGTAAAACCCTAAGTTTGGGTTATAGTGCATGTAACCCTAATCTTGGGCAACATGATGATAAACCATAACTCTAATTTTGGGCTATGAGTTGAGAAACCCTAATTTCAGGTAATGCTATGAGAAACCCGGATATAGAAGGATGTTATGTGAAATTCTAATGTAGGGTGATGTTATGTGAAACTTAAATATGGGGAGATGTTATGTAAACACTAATTGATAAAGATGGAAAACCCTATTCCTAATAATGGAATAGTGACTAATATATTGATAAGTAAAACACCTAAAGAGGTTGATAATAGATATCTTTATATCAATAACGCCTTAACTCGAGATGAGTCCACATCATTTATAATGGTTGCATATTTCAAATAAGTGACTTATGACCGATACATTACATGATAAATGTGATGAACTTGTGCATGAAGTATTAGTATGGGAGATACCCTAATACAAGATAAATTGATGAACTTAAGATAAAGGTGATGAGGGAAGTGATACATAAAGACATGATAGGTATCACATTCAGCACCTCAAGATTGATACACCTTGATGCATTCTAAATCCAATATACCTTGATGAGTAACACATGAAGTGTGTCATGTCAATTGTTACATTGAGATGTAATGCACTTTGATAAGTGTAGGCTAACATGCCTTATGAAAAAGGTTAAACTGAACCAATAAAGTATGATGTAATCATATTTTGGTAAAGTTGAGAGAGGAATTCATATCTTATATTGATAATTCATTCAAGGATAAGAGATGAGAATAAATAAGCATGATTGAATACTTATGTTATCAATGTTGGCTCCTAGCTGTCTGGATCAATGAATTAGGGCTTGATCATTAATAATATGATTTTGATAACCTAAAGGGTTAATTATGGAAAACCCTAAATCTAATGAATGGTGATGATATGTAAGAAAAATCCTAACCCTAAAGAAGGGAATAGTGATGCTGCTCTTACATTGCATAGTGCTGATATGTAATTGATATACATGTTATGTAATG
The DNA here is from genome assembly GCA_963693085.1 of Alisma plantago-aquatica. Taxonomy (NCBI): domain Eukaryota; kingdom Viridiplantae; phylum Streptophyta; class Magnoliopsida; order Alismatales; family Alismataceae; genus Alisma; species Alisma plantago-aquatica. The sequence goes on from OY856410.1 coordinate 1,109,247,795, forward strand.
ATCATGTAGGTAATCATGAGATGATGAGCATAGCCAGGTATGAGCTATGAGGTGTTAATTATTTAAATGATTTATGGGACTTGTGAGCCATTATATGTATTGTTGCCTAGTAAGAGGTAACAAGAGACTAAATGGCTTTGAGAGCCATATGAGATGCTTGTGTGGTAAGTATCATGTTTACCTTGGTCAGATGACCTGAAGGTATTAGTTACCTGATAAGTGGTAACAAGTGTTCTTTGATGAACTGAGGGTTTGAATACCCATATTCCATAATCATGATGATGAGATGTTAAGGGATGAGAATGCCCATGATGTGACAAGGGACTAAGATCCCAATGTTTTATAAAGTTTTGGAAAGTACTTGATAGACGAATTATACTTTTCTTTGTAGCATTTGTCATAATAATGTTTGCGAACTTGATTGATGCTAAAAGAATACAGTATTGCACTTAATTAATCAAGTGGAACCTTATCATGTAGTGCCCTGTCCATATAACCATCAGTGTTAGAATTTGCTGGATGGTGAAACGGGTTGCTCCGCGGCATAACTCGGAATGCATATTTTTGAATATGCGGGGGTAATGGGAAAAAATATCCTTACACCCTAACGGAGGAATTGATGCGAGATAAACATTAAATCTCTCAATCCTTCAGTATATATGTCGGGGTGGATGTATCACTAATCCCACGATAATGGGATGGATGTATCACAAATCTCCCGATAATATTAATGTTGGATCGATGTGAGATAAACATGATATCTCTCGATTGCGAAGAGAGTACAACACGCCACTGTAACTCTATAGCGAAGTTTCCAGTATACCCTAGAAAGCTATTAGTAGAGACACAAGATGTTCTGCATTAAATCTCGTACTGACCAAGATAAGGGAGGTCATGGCAGCCGACTCTTCCATTGACCTTGTATGACACCGATTTTGACTTCACAATGGTCGGTTGGAGTATGAGCGGTATACCTCATCTCCTCAGGGCATAAGTGTGATTGTAAAATGTAATCTACCGTATAGCATGTTTGCTTAAGGAATGAATACAAAAATCATTGGCTGATGTTACATTTATTTTATGCATCTTTAGCTAATAGATGATATATTTATGTTTTCTTACATTCCTTGCAAAGCAGATAGATGATTTATAATATACCATGGGTTGATGCAATGTTCTCCATAAGAAAGAAAATTATCTTATTATGTTCATACAATGATTAATACTGTTGTTAATATAAAAGAACTCCTGCTCAGTTTTATTCTATCAATCTACAATAATAATGTTTCTGGCGGAGAGTTATATCTTTTTAATTGTCTCACCCCATGGGATCCAACTTTTTAGGTAAACGCAGAAGAAGAGGCAGAAACCCTATAGCAGGGGGAGAGTAGTAGCAACAACATGGACAACTGTAATACTCCAGGTGGAGACCCTGGATGTCATATTTTGTATAGAGAGTCCTATGTGTCATCTCTGTACTCTCTGGTCCTCAGAGTTAGTAGATAGTGCTTTTATCATCGATATGATATTTTGGCTTGAACGCCTCGAGGTTTATGTTGCTTATGTATAGTTTGACAAAGAAAATATTGTATGTAATCCTGGAGAAGAGATGGTACATGGTATGTACTTGTGAACCAGAATGTACATGTAATACTTTGGTTCTTGTTATAAGACTTTTCTGGAATTGGATCTTTTTGCAAAAAAGTTTTAATTTTTAGTGATTTTTGTTAATCCGCTGCTAATGATCGCTTCCACTTAGTTAATGACGGTTTGTTCGAATGGTTCACCACAATTTAGTGGTATCAGAGCTTTAGGTTCGCTGAGTCTACAGAGACATAGGATTAATGTTGTTGAGTCTGTTCTAGTGTCTTCCAATTTATCTGATAGTGTCTTCTACTCATATAGGAGGAGAAGAACTTAAGCATGTCTGGATCACACAAAGGACATGCTGCTGAGAGCAGTAATGTTGCACCAACAGAAGGTGTAAGGGACCAGGCGAGAGAAGAACAGCTGCATGAGAACCCCCAATATGATCCAACAATGATAAGGAATCCTTCTTTTAATATCACTGTTGGGCAGGTTAGGAATGAAATAATGCATATAGTTGACCATATTTAGTAATACAACCTAGATTACCAGCCCCCAATGATGAAGTTTTGGATTCCAATAGGATTCTTGCTCAACATAAACATGTTGGAGCAATGAATAATGATGAAAGGAATAGGTTACAACCTGAAATCATGATTTGCCACAAGTGTAGGCAGCCTGGACATATAAAAAAAGATTGTCCAGGAAAGTATAATGAGGAAAGAATTAAGAAAAGGCCTATCCAAACTCAGGATTAGAGGCCTAGTAGTTCCAAAAAGGGGAAGTTTTTGGTACCCCCGATACAACCAGGGTCTAGTGCACTAGGGAAAGGGCTACCCGGAAAGGGTAAAGGACCTTTTAGACCATATCAAGAGTATAGAACCTGTCACCAGTGTAGACATGTAGGACATCTAGCAAGAAATTGTCTAGTTGGAAACACAATGGTAACTCAACCATCGAGGCAGAGACATCAAGGTCATCAGAGGAAATAGTTTTCTAGTGGCACTCGAGGACATGGAAAGACGTCCCAGGCATGATCAACTATATTAAATAATAAATCTCAAAGTCAACATTAGGTAACGATAAGATTCTATGAAAAGAATCAGCCTGAGGCAGCAAACAAACTGCGAGATGAGACAGGTCAGATGAAACAGTATCATTCTGATATGTCATTTCATAATTCTATGTGTTAACTATAAGAAAGTAGTTGTTATTGAGTTTCCTTTGACTAGTCCTATAAGGACACAAAGAAAATGTGAAATGACATTTTACTAAGTATTCCATTAAATGCTTTATAATTTCTCTTATTTGCGTGAAAAATGATGAGATATAGAAGTGATGCCCGAAGAAAATCCGGGAGTGTTAAATCCTAAGTTTATAATGATATGAAAAGTGAGGAACATGATAGCAAATAAAGTGCATACTACCTAATCTCAGTACTTGTATACCCTAGCCAGGTATATAATTATTGGAGATAAGGCAAGTATGGAACTCTTAGATTGTTATCTTTTTGATTACTCTGATCAAGTAGTGATTCTGAAACAATCTAGTGAGCATAAAGAGACTAGAAATATGGCATGGATATTTTTATGATATCCTAAGTACTATAAGATGGAATCCGAAATGATCTCAGATCCATCTGTGTGTATGAGGAAGTAAAAAGTATAATCCTCATGATAAGAGGATAAGAACAAGGGAGATGATCCCTATTTGATAAAGTCTATGTGAATAGTAAAGATCTTATCCTATAATGTGGAAATGAGGGATGTGATAACACCATGAAATGTTCATGAACATGTTAGACAATAACAAAGAAAGGAATAATGACATGTAATCATCCTTATAATTCCTATGCTAATGGCAAGGAACCTAAGATGAAACATGAGTAAATGATTCATGAACAGATGAAAGATTCATATTATAATTAGAGGACATGATAATCCCTTCTCTTTGATAAGCAACCCTGTGGGATGATAGGGTGATAAGAGGAATATGTTTCTTTGTGTTCTCTTCTTTTGGAACATGGCAATCAAGTGAGTACTATGACACTTGATGTGCATGGATTAGAAATAATCCAATGATGGATACTTAGAAAAGTATCAGATCACCTCAGACTTTGGTTCCAAGATAAAGATATGTGTAAAAAATAATGTTCTAAAGATGAAAGAAAAATCCCTTTATATGTGTAACTTTTGTAATAATAACAGAGAAATGGAAATGATGAGGATGTGATGTGTTTTTGACACATGTGATGGATACCAAATTAAAGAATTCTGGTATCTCAGAAATCTCAGGTGGTATGGAAAAGAAAAAAGCATAAATCCTAATTAGATAACTTATGTTGGTTACCTGGACTGGCCAGCTGTGAAATCAGTCTAGTTACATAAAACAGTATGAACATCAAGTGTTAGGGGTTTATGCTCCGCATAAACATAACATCGATAAGGATGCACTAATTGATAGGTAACCTCCCCTTATGAAAATAGTATGTACAACTAATGAGATAGTTGGTACAAGCAGTAAGAAAGTTTAGTGTTGTGTTAATAGATTGGATGGCACAACACACGTATGATGATACTTGTAGTCTCAAAAGGGTGATAAAACATAACCCTGGTCTTTCTTTGAAAGTGAAATACTAAACTAAATAAGGAGTATGGGAGACTCCCCAAAATCAAGAATCATGTCACATAAAGTTGTAAGTTGAGAAAAATGACAAATCAGTGAGGTTTGACACCTGAGTTAAATAATGTATGTATAATGTTTCTCTAACTAAGAAAAGTAATAGCTGACACAGAATTGACTCTACAGTCAATAATAAAAAGAACAGTGGAGTATGTGTCCTGTGTGACAAGTTCTATAATAACCCTGTATGGAAGAACTTTGTGTTGACCAAAGTTCTATGACATCTCCATGACATTAAGATGCTATGTGGAGACTTGATGATATGATGAATAAATAATATTTGTCTTCCTTTACCTGGGATTTCAGGGATGAAATCCTTGTTAGGGGTTTATAATTGTAACATCCCTGACCTGGGTTAAGGCTTAACCCTAGAGGTTTTGCTTAAGTAAGCCATTTATATTCTTGTCTTTATTCTTTGAAAAATAATTAAGGCTCAAGAGGAACTTATGTTTCAATTTTAGTCCTTTTTGAATAATGTTGAAACAATGCTTGCTTGTTTTGGACTAAAGTGCAAATTACCCAAGTTGAGGGATTAACATGAAAATGTTACATGATAAAATGTTCCTCAAGTGTTGAAGCATCATAAGAATGAAAATGATGTAGAGGTATGGCTTTTGGTAGCCTGAGCACCAAGAAAGAGCTTATTAAGCAATGTTTGTGCATTAAAACCTAGTTTTGGTGTAACATGCAATTTACCCAAAACCTAGGGTTCAATATGCAAAAGACCACCTTTAGAGAGTCCCTAATGTTTCTTGGCAACATTTAGAGAAAAGAAAATGAGAGGGGCGTCTCATTTGAATCACTTTGGAGGAGAGAGAATCTTGATATTAAAATAATCAAGATTTAAGCATAATTGAAACCCTAATTCAATTTAATGTAAACATAATTGAAACCCTAATTCAATTTAATGTAAAAATAAATATATTAATGGAAATGCCCTTCAACCAAAAATGAGATGGTTGAATTTGCAAAAGTGTGAACGTCCTTGTGCCTTGTAAAGGCAACGAAATATCTAAAGTGAGTGGAGAGTCCACTCACATTAGTTAACTAAAAAGTAATATCCACTCAATTTTGGATATTATTATTACAATGGTTAAGGTGCTTAATTTGTTTTCCTTTAATTCATGGATAATGAAGAAGAATTGCAAGGTGGGGAAGATGGCTTTGTATGCAAGGGATGGAGGGGAGTATGTGGCACCAATTTTGGGAGTTGAAGAAAAATTAATTATCACTTTCTCTCTCATTGAAATTCCCTTATATACATCCCATTTTCAACCCACATGAAAGGCTTTGTCGATCCTTTTTTATTTCCTTGCTTTGTCCATGCACAAGGGAGATTAGGAGTAACACGAGAACGTGCCCCAACCTGTAGGTAAGCTCCATAGTCTACTTCAACTTTGATTTCATGGTGGAAATCAAAATTCAATGCTTAATTTCTTCTTTTCTTCACTCAATCTTCAACCTTAGCCATTCTTTTCACTCAAAGACTTGAGAAAGGGCCTTGGATAGTTGAGAGAGCTTCATTCACCATTGAGGACGTGAATCTTGAAGCTTGGATTCAGCTTTGAAGGTGGGTTATATAACTTGAACCCTTAAATGTCAATATTGCTTGCAATTTATTCATCATGTGTTGAACCTTTCATCTTTCTCGATTTCCTTTTGATTATTTGTTGAAATCACCATAAGAATCACAATTGATTTCGAAGGTTTTACACTTGAAGATGATGATGTAACCTTAAGCACACACCTCAACAAAGGAAGGGGGCAATCGGTTTTCAAAACCAATTGAGTTCATTTGGTTTCAAAACAGATTGAATTGATTCAGTTTCAAGACTGAATGGGCTATTGAGTTCAAGACTGAATGGGTAGTTGAACCCAAGACCGAACGGGTAGTTGAACCCAAGACTGAATGGGTAGTTGAACCCAAGACCGAATGGATGATTTACTTCAAACCGAATGGGTAATTTAGTTCAATATTGAATGGGTAATTAAATACAAGATCGATTGGGTAATTGAGTCCAAAACTGAATGGGTAATGGATCTCAAGATCAAATGGATAAATTGAACTTCAAAACCAATTGAGGTTAATTGCTGATGTGAAAGATGAAGATCCAATGGCTCAAATTGATTTAATTATAATGAATTCTAGAATGAATGATCCATGGATTGCAAGCCCTAATCGAATGATTCCTAATTGAGTTGGATCAATTTCTTAGTTGATGGTCCAAACGATCTCAAGACCGTTTGAGACCAAATGGTATTAAGACCGTTTGGAGGTTGAGGGTTGTGATGGATGGTTGTAGATCCAAGGGTTGTAATTGTATGTACTCTCAATGGTTCAATTGATGATCGATTCAATATAGAAAACCCTAAAATCAATTGATTGGTTGGACGAAACCCTAATTGGTCCAATCGGTTTCAAGGTGGTTTGGACCAAATAGTCTTGAGACTGTTTGAGTCCAAACAATCTTGAGACCGTTTGGGATCAAGCGGTCCTTAGAACGTTTGGAGGGAAAACGGTCTCAAACCGTTTGATGTTCATTCAGTTTCAATAAAAAAATTGAGCAAACGGTTTCAAAACCGATTAAGGGATTTAGAGCAAGACCGATTGGAGGTCAAGCACCTCAAGACCGTATGGAGATACAATTGAACTAAGACTGTTTAAAGGTCTAATACCCCAAGACCGTTTGAAGGTTAATTGATTCAAACCTTGTAAGTACAATCAACCCCATGAATGTTGATGATGATTATCAAAAGTATTTCCAATGGTTTTACCTTCAAGATACTTCAGTGCTTAGTACTTTTTGAATGGTTAATCATTGCTGCTTAAGGAAGTAATATCTCAATACACTATGCTAACCCTAAATGTATACACTTGAATAAAGGGTTAACCTAATCTAGTCAAGTTTGAAGTAATTAATATCCTATAGAGGATGAGAGAGAGAAATCCATACATGAATGATAATCATGTAATGGTTAAACCTCAACATCTCAACATGAATAAAATATGTAATTAGGGTATGATTCTTTATAAAGAGATAATGAGACCCTAATTGAAAAGGTTGATGAGTCCTAACCCTAATTTAGGGCAATGCTACATGTAACCCTAATCTAGGGTAATAATGTAACCCTAATGTAGGGTGATGATATAAGAAATCCCAATTTAGGGTAATATAATGAAAAACCCTAATTCAAGAGGATGCTTTATGAAGCCCTAACGTAGAGTAATGTGATGTGAAACCCTAATAAAGGGTGATGTCATATGAAACCCTAAAGCAGTAATGTGATGTGAAATCCTAATCAAGGGTGATGTCATATGAAGCATAATGTAGGGTGATGTTATGTGAAACCCTAATATCGTAATGTGATGAGAGACTCTAATCCAGGGTGATGCTATGAAATGCTATATGAAACCCTACCCTAATATTGGGCGAAGATACGTAAAACCCTAAGTTTGGGTTATAGTGCATGAAACCCTAATCTTGGGCAACATGATGATAAACCATAACTCTAATTTTGGGCTATGAGTTGAGAAACCCTAATTTTAGGTAATGTTATGAGAAACCCGGATATAGAAGGATGTTATGTGAAATTCTAATGTAGGGTGATGTTATGTGAAACCCAAATATGGGGAGATGTTATGTAAACCCTAATTGATAAATATGGAAAACCCTATTCCTAATAATGGAATAGTGACTAATATATTGATAAGTAAAACACCTAAAGAGGTTGATAATAGATATCTTCATATCAATAACGCCTTAACTCGAGATGAGTCCACATCATTGATAATGGTTGCATATTTCAAATAAGTGACTTATGACCAATAAATTACATGATAAATGTGATGAACTGGTGCATGAAGTATTAGGATGGGAGATACCCTAATACAAGATAAATTGATGAACTTAAGATAAAGGTGATGAGGGAAGTGAGACATGAAGACATGATAGGTATCACATCCAACACCTCAAGATTGATACACCTTGATGCATTCTAAATCCAATATACCTTGATGAGTAACACATGAAGTGTGTCATGTCAATTGTTACATTGAGATGTAATGCACTTTGATAAGTGTAGGCTAACATGCCTTATGAAAAAGGTTAAGTCGAATCAATAAAGTATGATGTACTAATATTCTGGTAAAGTTGAGAGAGGAATTTATATCTTGTGTTGATAATTCATTCAAGGATAAGTGATGAGAATAAATAAGCATGATTGAATACTTGTGTTATCAATGTTGACTCCAATTGGGTGGAGCAATGAATTAGGGCTTGATCATTAATAATATGATTTTGATAACCTAAAGGGTTAATTATGGAAAACCCTAAATCTAATGAATGGTGATGATATGTAAGAAAAATCCTAACCCTAAATAAGGGAATAATGATGCTACTCTTAAATTGCATAGTGCTGATATGTAATTGATATACATGTTATGTAATGATCATGTAGGTAATCATGAGATGATGAGCATAGCCAGGTATGAGCTATGAGGTGTTAATTATTTAAATGATTTATGGTCCTTGTGAGCCATTATATGTATTGTTGCCTAGTAAGAGGTAACAAGAGACTAAATGGGCTTTGAGAGACATATGAGATGCTTGAGTAGTAAGTATCATGTTTACCTTGGTCAGATGACTTGAAGGTATTAGTTACCTGATAAGTGGTAACAAGTGTTCTTTGATGAATTGAGGGTTTGAATACACATATTCCATAATCATGATGATGAGATGTTAAGGGATGAGAATGCCCATGATGTGACAAGGGACTAAGATCCCAATGTTTTATAAAGTTTTAGAAAGTACTTGATAGATGAATTATACTTTTCTTTGTAGCATTTGTCATAATAATGTTTGAGAACTTGACTGATGCTAAAAGAATATAGTAATACACTTAATTAATCAAGTGGAACCTTATCATGTAGTTCTCTGGCCATATAACCATCAATGTCAGAATTTGTTGGATGGTGAAACGGGTTGCTCCGCGACATAACTCAGAATGCATATTTTTGAATATGCGTGGGTAATGGGCAAAAATATCCTTACGCCCTAATGGAGGGATCGATGCGAGATAAACATTAAATCTCTCAATCCTTCATTATATATGTCGGGGTGGATGTATCACTAATCCCCCGATAACAGGATGGATGTATCATGAATCTCCCGATAATATTAATGCCGGATCGATTTGAGATAAACATGATATCTCTCGATTGCGAAGAGAGTACATCACGCCACTGTAACTCTATAGTGAAGTTGCTAGTATACCATGGAAAGCTATTAGCAGAGACACAAGATGTCCTGCATTAAATCTCATACTGACCGAGATAAGGGAGGTCATGGCAGTCGGCTCTTCCATTGACCTTGTATGGCATCGATTTTGACTTCACAATGGTGAGTTGGAGTATGAGCGGTATACCTCATCTCCTCAGGGCATAATTGTGATTGTAAAATGTAATCATCCATATAGCATGTTTGCTTACGGAATGAATACAAAAATCATTGGCTGATGTTACATTTCTTTTATGCATCTTTAACTGATAGATGATATATTTATGTTTTCTTACATTCCTTGCAAAGCAGATAGATGATTTATAATCTACCATGGGTAGATGCAATGTTCTCCATAAGAAAGAAAATTATCTTATTCTGTTCATACAGTGATTAATACTGTTGTTAATTTAAAAGAACTCCTGCTCAATTTTATTCTATCAATCTGTAATAATAATGCTTTTGACAGAGAGTTATATCTCTCGCTGGGACAATTTTCAATTGTCTCACCCCTGTGGGATCCAACTTTTTAGGTAAACGCAGAAGAAGAGGCAGAAACCCTATAGCAGGGGGAGAGGAACAACAACAACAGGGACAACTGTAATACTCCAGGTGGAGACCCTGGATGTCATATTTTTTATAGAGAGACCTATGTGTCGTCTCTGTACTCTCAGGTTCTCGTAGTTAGTAGATAGTGCTTTTATCATCGATTTGAGATTTTGGCTTGAACGCCTCGAGGTTTATGTTGCTTATGTATAGTTTGACAAAGCAACTGTTGTATGTAATTCTGGAGAAGAGATGGTATATGGTATGTACTTTTGATCCAGAATGTACATGTAATACTTTGGTTCTTGTTATAAGAGTTTTCTGGAATTGGATCTCTTTACAAAAAGGTTTTAATTTTTAGTGATTTTTGTTAATCCACTGCTAATGATTGCTTCCGCTTAGTTAATGATAGTTTGTTCGAATGGTTCACCACAAAGAGCACATTAGGTTATGCTGCTTCAGAATAGCCCTTTCTATGGTAAGCAAGGAGAAGATAGTCAAGAACATCTTCTGAGGTTTATAGATCTATGTGCTATGATGAAGCAGAATGGAGTCACAGATGATGCCATCAGAACCCGTCTCTTTAAATATCCTCTTGCCGATAGAGCCATGAGTTGGTACAATTCCTTACAATGCAAGCCCATCACCACTTGGGAACAACTTCAAAATGTTTTTCTAGAAAAATTCTATCCTCCTTCTCTCACCTATAAAATTAGGGGTCGAATAACACAATTCACTCAGGTCCCTGGTGAAACCCTTACAGAAGCATGGGAAAGATATAAAGAGATCCTACGCAAGTGTCCACATCACGACATTCCTAAGAATCAACTCATCGAAATCCTTTATAGAGGTGTGGATGATGATATCAAGAAGTTCTTAGACTCCTCATCTGGAGGAAACTTCATGCGTCAAAGTTATGATAGCGCATGGAAAGGTATCACCCTTGGAGTTGAAAATCAAGCCAACTGGGGTAGACCCATAAGTAAAGGAGTGTTGAAGGTTGCTATGGCAGAAGCAACTCCTGAGTACAAGTCTATCACTGAGTCTCTTAAGCTTCTAGTTTCCAAGCAAGACCAACTTGAATCATCTTTTTCTGCCTATGAAAGGAGATGCTCACCCCCTTAACAACAAGAACAAGTCAAGTCAGCTTCACTCTTCTGTGAAGCATGTTAGGGAACTGATCATTATAATCTAGCCTGTAACATTATCTATGATGTCACTTTGGGTAATACTTGTACCCAGGGAGATAGTGGTCAAATGGAAAGTCTGAATGCCATCAACACTATCCCTGGTTAAGGGTATTATAACCTGAATCAGAGCAGAAACCATCTGAGTTTTCAATATGAGAACCCTTGAGGAGCAGAAAATTCATGACAACTTAATTCAAATAATCAACAAAGAGGTCCGCCAGGTTTCCAATATAACTAACAACCAAATTTCAGGAATCAAGGGAGCTTCAGAGGTAACTTCCAGAATAGAAACTACAACAATTTTTAGAACAATTCTCAGTTTCAGAATCCCAACCAAGTCCCTTACTAGAACCAACAACAAGGGCAAAAAGCCAGTCCCATCTCTCTCGATGACAAATTGTCAGCTATTGAGAAGATGCTGCAATCACAATAGACTATGGTATCTAAACAACAAGTCCATCAGAAGGCTATTGAATCTCAACTAGCTCAACTTTCAGCTAGCCTCAAGCCACCTGCTGGAACTTTCGTTGGCCATCCAGAGAACAATCATAAGCATCCTGAACAACTGAAGGATGTTACTACCAGGTCCGAGAAAAAATGCTCTGACCCCCTGCCAAGATACCAATAGTAGCAACAAACAATGATGACTTTGTGAATGTCCAAGACTCTACAATACCTGAGTCTCAACCGAAGGAACCACCAACCGTTGATAAGACAGACAAAGCAAGATTGGAGGAACCAATTGATGTAGAGGCAAAAGACACACCTAAGCCGGATGTGTCGGTGTACAAGCCTCATCCTCCTTTCCCAGCTCGTTTGAAGTAGTCAAAGCTCGATACTCAATTGAACAAGTTCAAGGAAGCTATGAAGAAGCTTCATGTTGATATACCCTTTATAGATGCGCTGGCTGAGATACCAGCCTGGACAAAATACTTAAAATCTCTCCTCACAAGGAAGTATATAAACGAAGAATACGAGACAGTCAAGTTAGAAATAACTACTTCTGATATCATCCAGAGTAAGATGCCCAAGAAGTAGAAAGATCTGGGATCCTTTGGGATTTCATGCCATATCAGTGACTCTTCATGTAAGAAGGGATTGGCCGATCTTGGTGCTAGAATCTCTATCATGCCACTTAGCCTTTGCAAAAGGCTAGGGTTTGTAGAACTGCTTCCAACTAGCATGACCATACAGCTTGCAGACAATTCTATGACTCTTCCCTTGGGAATCATTGAAGATGTCCCAGTAAAGGTAGGAAAAGACTCTTATGTCCCATGTGACTTTGTCATCATGGACATAAAAGAAGACACCAGATACCCTCTTATCTTTGTCCATCCATTCCTTTCCACTGCAGGAGCTTTGATCGATGTTGAAGTAGGAACCTTGCTGCTCCGACTAGGTAAAGAAACCCTCGAGTTTAAAGTTTTTGAAAGAATGCGAAGACCAATCATGCAGGAAGAAGTCTATTTGATTTATTGTATAGAGAAAATGTCACTCCTCACGTAAGATAAGTATGAACAGGACGATCCTTTAGAAGTGACTCTTACAAACCCATCTACTGACAACTCCATTGACGAACAAGTTAAAGATTGTGTTCTTCACCTCAACACCGCCGAAGAAGATCTGGAAGCCAAATTCAAGGAACTCAAGGTTGTGAATGCAACTGAAGAGCTATGCGTGAAGCCAGAAGCCCCTGAAATGAAGCCCCTGCCCGAGGGACTGAAGTACATATTTTTGGATGATCTCAAGGTTTGTCCAATTATTATAAATTCTGACCTAACGACCGAACAAGAAGATAAACTCCTGAAAGAATTAAAAGAATGAAGGAAAGCTATCAGCTACCAGATGAGTGATCTCACCGGGGTCAGTTAAGAACTTTGCATGCACAAAATACCCATGATGGAAGACCACAAGCCAACTATTGAACATCAAAGAAAGCTTAATCCAAACATGAAGGAAGTAGTCTGCTAGGAAGTTGTCAAATTACTTACTACGGGGATCATCTATCCTATATTTGACTCGCCATGGGTAAGTCCCGTGCATGTTTTCCCTAAGAAGGGTGGAACTACCGTGATACAGAATGAAGATAATGAACTCATCCCCACTCAAACAGTCACCGGGTGGAGGATGTGTATTGATTATAGGAAGTTGAACAAGGCAACATGTAAGGAACATTTTCTGATGCCCTTTCTTGATTAAGTCTTAGAACGATTGGCCCATCAAGAATATTTCTGCTATCTCGATGGTTACTTTGGACTCTATCAAATTCCTATACATTCAGATGACCAAGAGAAAACAACTTTTACCTGCCCGTTTGGAACATATGCTTTTAGAAGGATGCCATTCGGTCTCTGCAATGCGCCTGCAACTTTCCAACGCTGCATGGAAGCCATATTCATTGGTCTAACTGAAACTATCATGGAAGTGTTCTGGATGATTTTTCTATATATGGGGATTCATATGACTCATGCCTGAAACACCTCTCCATGGTCCTCATATGATGCGAAGAAGCACATCTAGTGCTAAATTGGGAGAAGTGTCACTTTATAGTAAAAGAAGGCATGGTCCTTGGCCATAGGATCAATAATCGAGGAATTGAAGTGGATAAGGTGAAGATCGAAGTGATCTCCAAACTCTTTGTCCCAACCAATGTAAGAGAGGTTCGCGCGTTCCTTGGTCATGCATGCTTTTACAGAAGATTTATCAAAGATTTCTCAAAGATAACCAATCATATGACCAACTTGTTACTAAAGGATGCTGATTTCCATTTTGATGAAGATTGCATCAAAAGTTCCAACAACCTGAAGCATGCTCTTACAATGACACCTATCATCCGAGCTCCAGACTGGGGACACCCATTCGAACTAATGTGTGATGCCAGTGATTACGCAGTCGGTGCTATTTTAGGCTAGTGCATAGAGAAGAAACATCATGTCATCTACTATGCATCAAAGACCCTTGATGAAGCTCAGAGGAACTATGCAACTATTGAGAAGGAACTCTTAGCGGTTGTATATGCCTTTGACAAGTTCATATCTTACCTCATTGGTTCGAAGGTAGTTGTCTACAAAGATCATGCTACTATTCTTTACCTCCTGAAAAAGAAAGATGCAAAACCCAGGTTGATCATATGGATTCTCCTCTTGCAAGAATTTGATCTGGAGATAAGAGATAAGAAAGCTACATAGAATGTTGTCACTGACCATTTGAGTCGTATCCACACCCTGGACACTGAAAGGATCCCAATTAACGATTCCCTTCCAGATGACCAGCTCATGAAAGTCATAGAAGCTACTCCTTGGTACTCAGACTATGTGAACTACCTTGCCGCTGGTGTCATCCACCCTGAATGTACTGGAAATGCACTGAAGAAGTTCATGCATGATGTGAGGCATTATCACTGGGATGAACCATACCTCTTCAAACTCTGTGCCGATGGTCTCTACAGATGTTGCATCGTTGAGGAACAAGCCCAACTTGTTTTAGAGCAATGCCACTCAGGCCCATTTGGAGGCCATATGAGTTCTTAGAAAACTACTTTGAAAGTTTTACAATGTGGTTTCTTTTAGCCAACCATATCCAGAGATGCCTACAACTTTGTTCTATCACGTGACAAGTGTCAAAGAACGGGTAACATTGTGAAAAGAGATGAGATGCCACTTAAGCTATGGCAAGAAGTAGAGATTTTTGATGTTTGAGGAGTGGACTACATGGGCCCATTCCCATCCTCGCATGGATTTTGCTACATTCTTGTCACAGTAGATTATGTCACTAAATGGGTAGAGGCCATACCAACCATCACTAGCGATTCCAAACTAGTTATCAAGATGTTCAAAGACATTATATTTCCCCATTTTGGAGTCCCACACACTGTGATATCCGACGGAGGTTCTCATTTTTTGGAAAGAAGCTTTGAAGCGTTGTTGAGAAGATATGGTGTAACACACAAGGTAACTTCCCCCTACCATCCGCAGACAAGTGGGAAAGTGGAGGTGTCAAACTGTCAACTCAAAGCTATCCTAGAAAAGACGGTAGGACGTAATCGAAAAGATTGGTCAATAAAAATCAATGACACCTTGTGGGCCTACCGAACTACTTTTAAGACTCCCCTTAGAACTACACCATTCCGACTAATCTATGGAAAGTCATGCCACCTGCCCATAGAACTAGAACACAAAGTAGGGTGGGCAATAAAACAACTGAATTTTGACATTAAGAAAGCTGGAAAAGCTAGGATTCTGCAACTTTAAGAGTTATAAGAACTCCGGATGATAGCTTATGAGAATGCACAAATCTACAAGGAACACACGAATCTTTGGCATGATGATCATTTGAAGAGGAAGGACATTCAAATGGGAGACCAAGTTCTGCTATTCAACTTGAGACTGAGATTATTCCCAGGAAACTCCATTCTCGATGGTCTGGACCATACATTGTTAAGAGCATCTTCCCACATGGTGATTTTGTTTTATGGAGTGAAAAGTCAGGTGATTTTGTGGAAAATGGCCAACGCTTGAAGAAATATTTCACCATAGTTGATACTAGCACTGATGAATCAATGAATCTTTCCAAACCAACATATCTACCAGAAAATTGAAGGAATCACATCGAGCCATCGACGTAAAACAAAGGCGCTTGTCAGGAGGCAACCCCATCAATAATTTTGTTTTTACTTTTAATTTTGAATTAGAACTTTTCCTTAATTTTGTTTTTACTTTTTAGGAAATTTTGCACCTGGTAGACAATGCATTGCAAGATGCAGTCTTAAGTTCTGATAGTTTCCATTTTTGAGATTTCAGATGGAGGACGCGTCATCGAAAGGAATACAATCACATATGGTGGACCAACCGACACGAGTTTGGCGACTATTTCAAAACTTGTGTTACTTGAGGACGAGCAACGTTTAAGTTCGGGGTATTTTGATGAATGCATTTTCATCCCGGTTCACTCGCCATGTTGGGCCCAGTTTTGCTTAGTATTTTCACATTTATTGGTTTTATTTGGTAAAAAGCACATTAACTGGGATTAATTGAATTTATCATTATTTTAATTCAATTAATACGCCTATGTGCAGGTCTTATTCAAGTCAAAGAGGTCAAGTTTGGCTCAAGAGAGAGCAATTCTCCCATTCACGGGCCCCTTGTTTAGATTTGCAAGCCGGGGTCAACCTGTTGGGTTTTACGGGAGGCAGAGAAGCAGCGGAAAAAAAAATTTCTCCCCAAAACCCAGAACAAAAGGAATCGCGTCAACGTCTATACAATAGGAAAGATAGTTTGTGGATTCATACCTTGTCCCGAGGCTTGCTCGGCGACAGTACCTCACACCTTGCACGATCTTCACCTCCAGTCTTGGACGGTGTCTGTGCAGCTCCTGGTCGCACCGGGACTGAAGACTCCTAGCCTCACCGGGACTGTCGGGATTGACAGTTGTCCTCCGAGCGACAGAGGTCTCCCGCCTCTGCAGTCATCCACACGAACTGCCTAGAACTCTAATCTCCTTGTCCCACAAGGAATCGAAAGGAGTCGCACCCTCCTATCGGTATACTAGTCGCCAACACACTCTCCTACCACCAGTCGCTTTCTGCAGTTGTCCTTCCCTTGCTGTGCCTCCCTTATCGGGTAGCACTTGCTCGGGCTCTCTCGGTTACCAAAACCAGAGAGAACGACAACTTTGTAGAGAAACTGGTTTGCACTGAGTTGTACTTTGAGAAGCCCCCAATACCCCTATCTATATAGGAGGGTCATGGGATAGGGTTCTCTATCCCGGGCAATGCGGGACTAAAGCAGGAGTAAAAGGGTTCGAGATTTTCCACAAAAAACAACCAACTATGTAACCTGAAATGATCGTTTCACAACTGAAATGGTCAGTTGGGGATCTGAGCCGGTCGGTTGACACCTCAACTGATCTGTTGGGACCCATGAAACGGTCGTTTCACTTCTAAACTGGTCAGTTCGTGGTCCTGATCAATTCCCAATTGACTTTTCTTCTTTTGTTTCGAATTGGTATCAAATACCAATCCTTATTCCAATCAAATTGGGCAAGTGAAATGAAAGGAAATTTCTCACCAATCTTACTTTCCCAACTTGCCCGGTTGGACTTGAATCGATCATTTCAACACTTGAACGAATCGCTTCACCCTGTCCATGAGCCGATTGACTCACCAGTTGAGCCGATCGGTTCACCAAGCTCAGCCGATCAGTTCATCACATGAGCCGATCGATTGGGAGTGCAGATTGTACAGAATCATTCAATTGCAGTTTCAATCAATCCGATACTCCAATCAATGTGTCCAACACCTTGAACATTATGACATTGAGCTAGCAATTAATTGAGTGTTTAATTGAACTACTAAACTCCTTTAGTAATCAATCTAAACATGTTTGTGGACAAACTCCTATTCCAAGTAAAATCCTATGTGTGTGACCCTGCATGTCCATTTCATGCTGGCAGTGAAAATCCATAACATTTATGACTTCACAAGCAAAGAGAGGTGCCTAGTCACACATCAGTGCTACCCAAGTGAAATAGAAAGTTGGAGAACAACTTTCAATCCTACAATCTGTGAATGGTGTTATAGTGAATGTATAATTCCTTTATCACTGATATCCTGAATGAACTCGAGGCATGGAACAGTCATCCTGTCAACATTCATTCATTTCCTTGATCTTAGAGCAGACTGGGTGAGATGTGTGTGACATCAATATCTCATATTGATTCACACGTGCATGCACATGCCTTTCTCAATCCTACTCATCAAGTGGCCAAGGACATCAAACTCCCTCAGGAGGGACAAATCCCATATCTATCACTCACCCCTCAAAAGCCCCATGTGTCAAAGCCACCCAATCATCACCTTTATAACAACCCATGTTTCAGGACTGTGTTTGATGATGTCAAAGTGTACCCAATGACATGTGTTGAGTGTAGTGATTTCAGGTCTAAGAATCACACTCACCACCATCACTATGAGAGCTGAATGTGACTACCAAGTTATGGTTCCATGTGTCACTCTCACGGTGGGTCTGTCCGGTACCTTGTTCTCTAACAAGTACCTATGTGCCTGGTTTGATATCACTATATCATGACTAATGAGATTCTGTCATCAACCAGCACACAATCTAGTCTTCAGTGTTATCGATGTCTATGGTTATTTCCACAATAACAACCGACTAGGGGCAAAACAAGAATGTATACTCTTAACATCAGTATGATCTCATCGTTTAGGTCCTCAACCCAAAAGCATACGTCATTGAGTAAAACAGTTGTTTAGACATCTATAATGTTACACCATCATCTCAGAAATAGTTTAAACATATAGATCAAAAATTGCCTTTATTATTATTCAAATCATTTACAAAGTATCCCATTACAATCATCATATGACTTGCCCTATGGGCATACATACCAACAGACTCCCACTTGCACTTAGAGCCAGTCACCAAGGAACCTCAGTCCTTGTGACCTAGCATGACCATCATGCTTCTTCTAAGAAAGGGCCTTAGTCAGTGGATCAGCTATGTTGTCTTCAGTTGGTATTTTGCAAATCTTCACATCTCCTCGCTGTACGATCTCTCGTATGAGATGGAAGCGCCGCAGTATGTGCTTGGACCGCTGATGTGATCTGGGTTCCTTAGCTTGTGCAATAGCTCCATTATTGTCACAATAAAGCTCAATTGCATCACAGCTACTGGGAACTACACCAAGTTCAGAAATGAACTTCCTGATCCACACAACCTCCTTTGCTGCATGTGAAGCAACAATATACTCGGCCTCTGTAGTAGAATCGACAACTATTTCTTACTTGGAACTCTTCCAGCTCACAACTCCATTATTAAGGCAAAATACAAATCCTGACTACGATCTGTAATCATCTTTATCGGTTTGGAAGATTGCATCAGTGTAACCCTTTACAACCAGCTCTTCCTCACCGTCGTAAACAAGAAACTGATCCTTAGTCCTTTGCAAGTACTTGAGGATGTTCTTTACGGCTGTCTAGTGAGCATCCCCGGGATCTGAATGGTACCTACTCGTCATGCTTAGAGCATACGAGACATCTGGGCGTGTGCACAACATAACATACATGATGGATCCGATGGCTGATGCATATGGGATCCCATTCATACGCTCACTCTCTTCACAAGATTGGGGACTTTGAGCTCTAAAGACGGTGACTCCATGTAGCATGGGGATGTTGCCTCTCTTTGAGTTCTCCATGCTGAACCGCTTCAGTACTTTGTCAATGTACGTGCTCTGACTTAGTCCGACAAGCCTTCTAGATCTATCTCTATAGATCTTAATTCCTAGAATGTAGGATGCTTCTCCCAAGTCCTTCATTGAGAAAGTATTCCCAAGCCAAGTCTTTACCTTCTCTAAGGCTAAAACATCATTCCCCATTAAAAGTATGTCATCCACATACAATATGAGGAATGTGGTCGAGCTCCCACTAACCTTCTTGTACACACAAGGTTCATCTTCATTTTGAATAAAGCCAAACACTTTGACTTCATCATCAAATCAAAGATTCCAACTCCGAGATGCTTGCTTCAATCCATAGACTGACCTTTACAGCTTACAAACTTTATTGGCATTCTTTGGATCTATAAAACCTTCAGGCTGTATCATGTACACATCCTCATTTATATTCCCATTAAGGAATGCGGTTTTAACATCCATCTGCCAAATCTCATAGTCATAATAAGCTGCAATAGCAAGCATGATCCTGATGGACTTAATCATGGCAACTGGAGAAAAGGTTTCGTTATAGTCAACACCTTGAACTTGTCGAAATCCCTTTACAACCAATCTGCCTTTATAAGTTTGCACATTTTGCATCCATGTCGGTCTTTTTCTTGAAGACCCACTTGCACCCTATGGGTTTTACCCCTTCGGGTGGTTCCACCAAAGTCCATACTTTGTTGGAGTACATGGATTCCATCTCAGATCTCATGGCTTCAAGCCATTTCTCATAATATGGTCCTTCCATAGCCTCTATGTAGGTAGTTGGATCATCATCTATGATCAACTCACCACCTTCCTGAGTCACAAGGTATCCAAACCTCTCAGGTTCAAGGCGGGTCCTACTAGATCTACGAGGTCCTTGTGTTACCTGAGGAGACTGAGATTCCACAACACCTTGTGAATCTCCATTTTCCTCTTGTACATCTACCGGTTCTATGTTTTCTTTTTGGGCTTGAACTTCTTCAAGCTCTATTTTCCTCCCACTGCTTCCCTTAGAAATAAATTCCTTCTCTAGGAATACAGCATCCCTGGCAACAAACACTTTGTTGTCAGTAGGGTGGTATAAGTAATATCCCCTCGTTTCCTTGGGGTATCCAACAAGATAACATTTATCGGATTTGGGTCCAAGCTTATCAGGAAACATTTTCTTGATGTAAGCCTCACAACCCAAATCTTCATAAAAGACAAACTGGGACACTTCCCATACCATATCTCATATGGTGTCTTTTGAACCGATTTAGATGGTACTCGGTTAAGTGTAAACGCGGCGGTTTCAAGAGCATAGCCCCAGAAAGAAATTGGAAGATTAGCAAAACTCATCATTGATCGCACCGTATCCAACAATGTGCGATTCCTTCTTTCAGACACACCATTATGCTTTGGTGTTCCAGGTGGAGTCCATTGTGATACAATACCACGGGCTCGCAGAAGGTCCTCAAACTCATGGCTTAAGTATTCTCCACCTCGATCGGATCGAAGTGCCTTAATACTTTTACCAAGTTGGTTCTGTACTTCATTCATGAAATCCTTGAACCTTTCAAGGGTTTCTGACTTATGTTTCATCAGGTACACATAGCCATACCTACTGAAGTCATCAGTAAAGGTAATGAAGTACTGATGCCCACCTCTGGCATTAGTTCTAAAAGACCCACATACATCAGTATGTATGAGTCCTAATAGATCACTAGCTCTCTCACCTTTACCTGAAAAGGGAGTCTTGGTCATCTTGCCCATCAAACAAGATTCACATGTCTCTATTGATTCATAATCAAAAGAGTCTAGATAACCATCTTTATGGAGTCTAGAAATGTGCTTCTCATTTATGTGCCCTAGACGACAATGCCAAAGATATGTTTTGTTTGAGTAATTGAGTTTTAACCTTTTGGTGTTTACGTTGTATACACTTATCTCCAAATCTATCAAGTATAGACCATAAGACATTGAGGCACTGCCATAAAAGATCCCATCTTTATAAATGGAACATTTTCCATTCTTAATAAGAAATTCAAATCCATCTTTGTCCAAACAAGAGATGAAGATTATATTCCTATTTATGGCAGGTACATAATAGCAGTTCTTCAACTCTATTATTAGCCCACTTGGTAGAGTTAACTCATTGATTCCTACGGCACTGGCAGCAACTCTTTCCCCATTGGCAACACGTAGTTCAACCTTGCCGTTCCCCAAAGGCCTACTTCTCTTAAGATCCTTCACATTTGAACAAATGTGAGATCTGCATCCGGTATCAAGTACCCATGATGAAGAAGTAGTAAAGTTAATCTCTATCACGTATACACCAGAAGTAGAGATCTCTATCTCTGACTTCTTCTTCCATCGTTCCTTCCATCCTCTCCATGTAGAAGAAATTGGTTTGGCGAGAGAACCCTTCTCCCCCTTACCTTTCGTTCCATTGATCTCTATCAATGAACTTTCTTTCTTCTTCACCAACACATTAAGCATACATAGAGTGGATTCAAAGGCTCCTGGTATATCTGGATTGTACAGAACACTTCTCACAGTCCTCAACCAGTTATGGAATTTGTTCTCAATTAATTTGCCCATTTTAAAAGATGATTCTTTTGCCATTCTACAAGAGAAAATTGCATTTTGTCAAAAGTCCTTTTGATTTGATTTGAATAAAATTTGACGATAGTTAATTAGGCCTTTAATTCATTACCGCTCTCACTATTTTGACTCAAATTTACAGCCCTCACCATCAATTCGGAAGATTGCATCACACAATCTTCTAGTGGGTCAAGATCCTAAAATCTTCTGAGCCATGGACTAGCTAGGGCTGTCACCCACAACTCAGATCTCCCAGGTAGGCAACTCTTGCCAATTGCATCATATGCAACTCTTTTCCATGATCATCTCCATGCCTCAATGTACTAGATACCATCTAGATCACCTTGTTAAGTCTGACCCAAAGCCAACACGATGAATATGCACCCTGCTAGGGCAGATCCACACATTCATCCTTCACGCTTCCACGAGATAGACGGTGCACCACGCTAGGGCGTGCCCACACTTGGTGGATCAAGCTTTTCACGTGTGTCGCATTTGGAAGGTATCTAAAACTTTAATATTTAATGAGGGATTTGGTTTTTACATACATATACATATCCAATCACCACAATATATAGTACGTATCATATACATGCTATATCCCACAGAAAAACATGCGAAACGATAAAAGCAATGATTATTGTCATCCTATTATGATTCCTCGAGCCAAGAGGAATCACGGTCATCTAGGTCTACATCACATGCAACATGTACAAGATGAAATCTGTGTCTGCCTTTCTGGGGTTGATCAACTCATCTCCATGATTGATCGGCTCGCCATCAAGTTGGTTGTTCGGGTGCCACCAGCCGATCGACTGGCGCCTCCAGCCGATCGGTTCACCGGTCGTCGTGCATCTCCTCAGATCACCACCCACTCGTCTCGCTCCTCGAACCGGTCGTCTGGAACACCAACCGATCAGTTCATGCCTTGAATCGATCGTCTCAGGTCGTTCTCCGTACGTTGACATAACAGGAAATAAAATCTATCCTATTTACAATTGAATTGTGAAACCCCGAGTTACATTCAGGGGGAGCAAAGGTAGGAAAGAAGTCTCGAATTATTTCGAGTTACATCAGGAATAGGAGAAAAGGAATCAGTGAGCAGACCGAGATGCAAGCAACCACATACAACCACATACATATATAGGGTTTATAGGCCATAAACATACTACACATCCACCACAAAACTCATTTAAGGGTGACGCATATCGAGTGCATTAATATTACATATCATATATGTATGTTTGGGATTTGTGGATTGGACATGGATAAAGCCAATTTTATTTGCATCGTATGCAATAAATAAAGGCGACAAACCAAAATCGATCATATCGATAATCCTAAAATATAGAGCAGTTGACGTGGCTCTGATACCACTGTTGGGTTTTACGGGAGGCAGAGAAGCAACGGAAACAAAAAATTTTCTCCCCAAAACCCAGAACAAAAGGAATCGCGTCAACGTCTATACAATAGGAAAGATGGTTTGTGGATGTATACCTTGTCCCGAGGCTAGCTCGGCGACAGTACCTCGCACCTTGTGCGGTCTTCACCTCGGGTCTTGGACGGTGTCTGTGCAGCTCCTGGTCGCACCGGGACTGAAGACTCCTAGCCTCACCGGGACTGTCGGGATTGACAGTTGTCCTCCGAGCGACAGAGGTCTCCCACCTCTGCAGTCATCCACACGGACTGCCTGGAACTCCGATCTCCTTGTCCCACAAGGAATCAGAAGGAGTCGCACCCTCCTATCGGTGTACTAGTCGCCAACACACTCTCCTGCCACCAGTCACTTTCTATAGTTGTCCTTCCCTTGCTGCGCCTCCCTTATCGGGTAGCACTTGCTCGGGCTCTCTCGGTTACCAAAACCAGAGAGAACGACAACTTTGTAGAGCAACTGGTTTGCACTGAGTTGTACTTTGAGAAGCCCCCAATACCCCTATATATAGGAGGGTCATGGGACAGCGTTCTCTATCCCGGGTAATGCGGGACTAAAGCAGGAGTAGAAGGGTTCAAGATTTTCCACAAAAAACAACCAACTGCGTACGTGAACCGATCGTTTCACAACTGAAATGGTCGGTTGGGGATCTGAGCCGGTCGGTTGACACCTCAACCGATCGGTTGGGACCCATGAAATGGTCGGTTCACTTCTGAACCGGTCGGTTCGTGGTCCTGATCAGTTCTCGATTGACTTTTCTTCTTTTGTTTTGAATTGGTATCAAATACCAATCCTTGTTCCAATCAAATTGGGCAAGTGAAACGAAAGGAAATTTCTCACCAATCTTACTTTCCCAACTTGCCCGGTTGGACTTGAATCGATCATTTCAACACTTGAATGAATCACTTCACCCTATCAATGAGCCGATCGACTCACCAATGTAGCCGATCGGTTCACCAAGCTCAGCCGATCGATTCATCACATGAGACGATCGGTTGGGAGTGCAGATTGTGCAAAATCAGTCAATTGCAGTTTCAATCAATCCGATACTCCAATCAATGTGTCCAACACCTTGAACATTATGACATTGAGCTATCAATTAATTGAGTGTTTAATTGAACTACTAAACTCCTTTAGTAATCAATCTAAACATGTTTGTGGACAAACTCCTATTCCAGGTAAAATCCTATGTGTGTGACCCTACAGGTCCATTTCACGTTGGTAGTGAAAATCCATAACATTTATGACTTCACAAGCAAAGAGCGGTGCCTAGTCACACATCAGTGCTACCCAAGTGAAATAGAAAGTTGGAGAACAACTTTCAATCCTACAATCTGTGAATGGTGTTATAGTGAATGTATAATTCCTTTGTCACTAATATCCTGAATGAACTCGAGGCATGGAACAATCATCCTGTCAACGTTCATTCATTTCCTTGATCTCAGAGCAGACTGGGTGAGATGTGTGTGACATCAATATCACATATTGATTCACACGTGCATGCACATGCCTTTCTCAATCCTACTAATCAAGTGGCCAAGGACATCAAACTCCCTCAGGAGGGACAAATCCCATATCTATCACTCACCCCTCAAAAGCCCCATGTGTCAAAGCCACCCAATCATCACCTTTATAACAACCCATGTTTCAGGACTGCGTTTGATGATGTCAAAGTGTACCCAACGACGTGTGTTGAGTGTAGTGATTTCAGGTCTAAGAATCACACTCACCGCCATCACTGTGAGAGCTAACAATGCCTACCAAGTCATGGTTCGATGTGTCACTCTCACGGTGGGTCTGTCCGGTACCTTGTTCTCTAACAAGTACCTATGTGCCTGGTTTGATATCACTATATCATGACTAATGAGATTCTATCATCAACCAACACACAATCTAGTCTTCAGTGTTATTGATGTCTATGGTTATTTCCACAATAACAACCGACTAGGGACAAAACAAGAATGTATACTCTTAACATCCGTATGATCTCATCGTTTAGGTCCTCAACCTAAAAGCATACACCATTGAGTAAAATAGTTCTTTAGACATATATCATGTTACAGCATCATCTCAAAAAAAGTTTAAACATATAGATCGGAAATTGCCTTTATTATTATTCAAATCATTTACAAAGTATCCCATTACAATCATCATATGTCTTTCTCTATGGGCATACATACCAACACAACTCCATCTTCACCGCGGTCAACAACCCTACCATACACACACCTGACCACCCACAACACCCTTTGGGCCACGACCCATATATAACTGTGACCTTGCTAGCAGCTAACTGCGGGATCCTTCTTCCTCTCAACCCTAATCATGGACACGTCAGCCACCAAACCATCTGCAAACACCGCGGCAACGGTATAGCAAACACCATGACCGCGGTATGAATAACCTGACCGTGATTTTGTCCCCTGCTCTCATGGTCGCGACCCCATCCTCTCGAACCACTCGCGATCTTCACAATTGCGATCATAGCAACACCAAGATCACCAAGAGGAACCACGACCTATCTCAGAACCGTGACATGGGCTCCCTCTAAAGATCGCGACTAGATGCCAGCAAAGCCGCACCCGCGGTCTACCATAACTGTGACCTGATCTATCACAACCCACGGTGTTCCTCTTCACCAGCAAAGACCGTGATCAGTGCTTTCTCCTCATCCATGATCGCCTATGTCTTCACACCATCGCGACCACCCATTCCCACGATCACAACACCTGCGATCTCACCCCCTCCAACACCACAAACACCTATATGTGATTCCATGTTCGCGACCGCAACAAAACTCAACTGCAACCATGCAAAGATCGTGACCTGATCTCCCATGACAGCTACAATCATGAAGGCTAAAGTAAGACAATCGCAATCTACATGAAAGAACCGCGATCAAGAACCCTCCAAAGATCATGACCTGAAGCGGCCCTAACCGTGAGCAGGTCATTGATGATAACCGTGACTGCGGCGACACTTCCAAGATCACAACCACTTCCCCGTTGCCCATGCTTACATGTTCATTTAGTAAACATTCCATGGCATGTATATAACTTTTCATTTCGATGTTAATCATCGATGTGTTCTTGTGCATTGATCACCTGCTTGCATTTATCTTGTTCGTTTCCTATGTTACAACAACTTCAATATGTAGGATTTGAATGTCGATTAACGCGGTTGACTCCCTGATGAGAAATCAGATGGGATTCCCTAAAGTAGTAAGTGTGTGATCCATGAGGTGACAAGACATCTAGCCCACGGTGACGCTTCTGTGTGCCTGACGCCTGCATGGGGGGCCTGCAACTTCAGTTGGATATCTATATCTTTGGAGCAGTAAGTATGTGATCCGGATGGTGATGCGACATCTGATACCTAAGGTGATGCTTACGCGAACCTGACGCCCGTATGGGGGGTTTTGCAGTAACTCTATTTGGATAGTTATATCTTTCCTGGATGTTTGTGATTGGATGTGTTTTCATGTGTAGTGGCGGTGAAACCCAAGACCATCCCAATGATTCCCATCATTAATCTTTAATCAACTTTTAATCTTGCTCTTTACTTTCCTTGCATTTAGTTTAATTAAACTCAAATCAACCAACCTTTTTCTAAATATTAGTCTTGATTCAACTAGATTCGACTAGTAAAAGATTCTTAAAAATGTTGTCCCTTGGGATTCGATCCTCAACTTACTGCAATAAGACCCATCCACTTACGGGTGGTATTATTGCACAAGGTTTTGGTTAAAAACTCAAGGATTTCGGCCCTGGGTGAGTTTGTTGGTGCGATAATATTCCACGCCATAATAAAAGCCACAATGTTCAACACCAAAAAAGAAGCACCAGGATCTACAAAACTAAAAAGTATCATCAATTACACTATCTTACAGCTTGTAACCTACCTTTATAGCCACCCATCCCCATCGTCATTGCTACAAAAAGCTACCACATCATCTGATCTAAAAGATTTCAATAGTCAATCCAAAGAAAAGGTTCCACCATCTAGTGCAAACCTTCAAGCGTCAATTGCCTCAAGCATAAGAAATAGAAGCATCAAAATTCACTTATAGTAGAAGACACCATGATTACAAATACATAGAATCCCTAATTAGATAAAAGATGACAAAACCCAAACTTTTCAATTAAAGTAATGTTTGGGAGAAAATTCTTTGCCTATGAGAGGTGTAAATATTTTGTAACTAGTAAGGACCAACATGACATAAATCTCAATTAGACATAGCATTATCCAAATTGTTTGATGAATGCTAATGCTCTCCTTAACAAATAACAGTTGTGTTTTTTCCCTTAGTGCCACCAATGATGGTGGTTGTCCTCTTTCTATATTCCAAATAAAAAGACAATTTATTCTATTTTTGTGGCACAATAGCATATAATTGGCCAGGACATGCTTCATTATTAGTTGAAAACTTTAACATAAAATCTATCTAAATTCAATATAACTTTATATATGATCAGACTAGTTTGACTAACATGCATCATTGGACTCATTTTGTGTTATACATTTAATAGTGTTTGGTTGTCCAGAAAGGTTGTGTAATATTATTATAAAACTTTTCCCAGACTGAACCCTATGTCACGGATCTTTCATGTGTTGGTATATTAAATAAAAAGTAAGTATATACAATATACCTCAATGGACACTATTCGCCAAACAACTAGACATGTTATATTGATGTTGATTTCATACTTTTGGATTGATATTTGAAATTGGTGTAGTGTAACAATATGGTTGTCCTTGAATTAGATGTATGAAGAGAGCTCATCATTGTTGATGATGAAGCTCATCCCTGAGCCTCCACACACGTGCCTCAGACTCTATGTCATCCACATGGAAGTAGGGTACACCTAGTGTGCCACCTTGGCTTCCAAGTAGAATTGGAATCATATTGTTGACGTGCTAGTGTTTATTGCTCCTCTCCTCCTATTGTGGAGTGTTATCCATGGGATTGATTTTTCTCTATCTCAAAAGGAGAAATTCATGATAGATGTATATACTACAAGTGTCACTTCCTTTATATAATAGAGTTATAATCTTCATTTAATCATAGGAAAGACAAAATTTAGATAGCATTCAAATCGATCAATTGGAATTCTATTTGATCGATGGAACTTGTCTACCTTGTGAAAAATACATATTAATCAATTAGTTGATAGCTCAGTCACTCATTCAGTGTGTTTAGTCAATGGGTTGACCATTCAATTGATTGGTTGATAGTTATGCACTTATTTCCTAATCCTTGCACCAATCGATCTTTTGGTACATCTCTTGGTTGCCAACCACTATATTGATTGAAACTCAATCAATTTTTTGATTTTGTAAACCATTAGTCAATGGACTAACATCTCATTTGACCGATTGGATCAAAAATAAGCATGTGTTTAATTTACAATCATTCTAATTTTAATAGTAATTATAAACTTCTTGTCTCTTGAGCATCCTTATGTGTGTCTAGCCTTGTAGGTTCCACATTACATTGGTAGTAATATCAAACACCTCACTACGAACATGTGGCATATAGAAACACATCATTTCTACCCAAGTAATTGGAATAAGTTGGAGAATAACTTCAACCTATAAATGACTAAAGGTACTATAACCATATAATCCTTTTGTCACACATATCCAGATTAAACTAAGGCATGGAGTAGTCATATGGTTGATATTTAATATACATTTTTTGATCCAGAGTATACTTTTGAGATATAACGAGCTCAATATCATATGTTGCATCACATGAGCGTGACCATGCATTTCATACTCACACTCATCAAGTGGTTAGTGATATCACTTCAGTGGGGGGAAAATCCATTTGTGTCACAACAATCCACATGTGTTACAACACACCCGATCACCATATGTAAAGTCCCTTATTTAAAGCTATGTTGATTGGTGGTAAAGTACATTAAACAACAAGTGACTACTATAGTGACTTCGAGTCTAAGGATATCACTCACCGCTTTCCCATTGAGATATGATTCTGCAACACATAGCATGGCATCCATATATCATTCTCAACGTGGATATGTCTAGTGCATTTATTTTCTAACACACATGTGCTTGACCTGATATCTAGTATCATGACTAAAGATACATAGTAGTATCATGACTAAAGACATACAGTCATCAATCGATACATGTATTATTATCATTATGGAATATTCTGATAAAAAATAACTTCCACATTAATATCAGACTAGAGAATAACAAGAATGAATACTCAAAGTCCATATATGATCCCATGTTTAAGTCATCAACTGACTGGCCTAAATCGCACGTCCGCAAGGGAGGCAAACTTAGAAAGAATTGAACTTTAGATTTATAACCTAAAACCTTCAAGGACCGCCGCAACCTTATTACGAGGTCAAAGTAGATATATGGGGTCGAACACAGGGACATGGTGACGTTTAGGACGCTTGAGATCTCACTCTTAAGTCAGATAAGCCAAAATGATAGTTGGGGAAAGTATGGACTAGAACTAGTCTAGCAGACTGTCACGAAGTAAAACAAAACAAAATAGAGTAAACAAAAAATAGTCCGCATGATTCTACTAAATCAGAGAGAAAGAAGTTCTCGGCTATGTAACCATAAGTTGGGCAATCTATGCACTCGTTCTCAGGTATAGACAACCCTCGAACACCACAGCAAGAAACCTACGATCCAACATAATATGCATCGTGGTATCTGTTCCTTGGGGTCATCCCACTCTCTCTCGTGAAGCATGACTAAAACCCATCAACATCACGAACCCTCTCTCAAGGATGATAAATCAGCACCCTGGAATATTCTAGATACCCTCTCAGGTTTAGGATATTATGAGGAGCCAAGAGCAGATGTGATCCAGGAAGAACCAGGTAGCGGGCCCAATCAGGCCGGGATGGACCCGACCGTGTCCAAGGTCTACAGTTCTACACGGATCACCTTGGACTGTCCTCCTCTCAGATTCCAATCCAAACCACCTTCTCTTATCTATTTCTACCACGAATCTCTCGACATAGGTAGAAATAGAAGTTCAATCAAGAAAGAGATCAACCAAACTAGCAATCATAACCAGAAAGAGAAGATAGAATAGTAACGTACTAGATCTGAATTAAAACTACTTGCTTAAGGTAAAAGTACATAAACATGCCCAAAACGGGCTACATAGCCAAGAAGGAGCTCAACTAGCCATGTACAAGAGAACATCATTGTATAGAAACAAAGGAGAAGAGTAGAAGAAAGGAGAAGAAGAGATTTATCCTATAGAGGAGAGGTGGATCTCACTCCTTAGCCTCCGTAATGGTCGGATCTCATCTTTGAGTCATCCTCCTTGATCTTATGGACTCCTCGACCTCCTTTCTCCTTGATTCTGCCCTAAACAACAACTTGGTGGATGTGTGGAGGTGGAAGATGGCTGGAAATGGTGAGAAATGGGTTAACAGAGGTGGAAGTGATGGTGGATGGAAGCTAACTGAAGAGACGAGTGTAGGATGAGTTCGTCGGTGTTTCTAGGTCCTTTGAACTCTCCCATGGGGCTCTGGGAACCAAGAGAGGTTGGAACCACACGGTGGAGACTCCCCATATCAGAACCCCTCTCCAGGTCGCAGTGAGTGTGTATGTCACGAACTCCCTTCTAATAATAATACAACCATGGCGGAAACATTTTAACATAATGGAGATCATGAAAATTCGTGAAATGATATCATTGACCAAGAAAAATCCATAGAATAAAAGAAATAACCACCAGAGTGCCTTATTACATACCATAAAAAAAAGACTCTAAGTCCAACATAAGAGAGTTCAATGAATGAAACTCCAACATAACATAACAAAAAGGAAAGACAACTATCTAGAATGGAACCCCACCAAGTAGGATTCACGAACTATCCTTGAGCTTGAGCTGACATCCCTAAAGTCTACTTCTTTTCCTCCTCCTCGTCTATGGACATCTCATCTCCAGCCCATTCAAGGCAACATAAAACTATGTGAGTGGCACTGAGCAGTTATATAAGAAGAATAGCTTATAATTTAAATAACATGAGGGATAACTTGGAACATAATAACATAATTAACATGATTACATGAGAACATGATCAACTTAACATGATTTCATAATAAGATTTATTTTTACTTGAGTTGATGTAGTCACTCTCCTGATTTGCACCCACAGTGCTCATAAGGCCATTCAAGGCTCATATAAGGCCAGTCAAGGCTCACATAATTCTCCCACAGAGCTCATAAGGCCAATTAAGGCTCACATAAGGCTAATTAAGGCTCACATAACATGATTGAGAGAACTATATCAACATAACATGATTTATTATATTTGAACATAGTTATCATGATTTCCTGATCAATTAGCATGGTAGTGATTCGTAGTGTTACAAATGAAAGCTTATTCATCAAATCAGTAGAAAATGTAAATTCATAGCATTTGCATGGTTTTCATAAGAATAAATTGAATAATAGCATAGTTGCACTTTATTGAGTAATCACAACCAAATAAAGAAGAAATAATGCAACCCATAACCCTAGAATTATGCTCAGTGTGCATGATCCACTAACCTGATCCTGAGGAGGTATACTAACAGTAGATGGAGTCATGATCAATCCTAATATCCTTTGTATAACATAATCATGAATTAATTACACATGCTTAACATTAGTTCATTGTTTCTAAATTAAATATTAGAATTAGGTTGAAATTTGGGGTATGGTAATGGGCTAGGGAGGTTCTTTATCTCAAGAGATTTCCAATGACTACAAGCACGTAATTTTCTGACTTCAGAGTAATTAGATATGGCTTTTCCAAGTTCTGACCAATCAGGGGGTGATGAAAATCATTTAAGACCTTCTGAGAAAATTCAGAAATCAAGGTTCAAAAGATGACTTTGCCATCGAATGATGTGCCTAATTTAGGACATGTGACAGGGCACAACGGTCAAATGTTCATCAATATGAATATGCGATTGATATCAAAATGATATGGATAAATAACAGAATTACCCATGGTAGTGTGACACTGATATTGACATTGTAAGGGCGTGAGGGTAATTTTAGTGTCTGGTTTCTTCTCTGCTGGCCATGGCGTCGATGGTTCCCCTGGAGCTTGACCTCTGAATCAGAAGTGAAAGAAGCGTGACTGGGGAGGGAAGGGAGAAAATCACTGGATTCTTCATGACCGTGTGAGCTCAATGAGCCATCGTTCATGCTCTGTGAGGCTGGGAAACCCCATCCCCAACAATGCCACCATGGACGGAGAAGTTGAGAAGGAATGGAGGCGATTGACTGCGTCAGGGTAAAAAACTGAAGGATGGAAACATTCGTAATCACCAGCCGAAGGCAATGGGACAATCAGAGTGTAAATGAACTCTTGTACTCAGAACCAACATTAAGGCCGTCAGAAAATAGAGCAATGGAGCTCAAACGGGAGAAACAACAAAATAGTGGTGATTTGAGTAAGATAGCAATGGGGTAACCTTCGTCGTTACCCACTGAGAGTAGGGGGAGGGTTTCTGTGCTTTGTTAATGGCCGAAAGGGCTAGTCGACTGCCAGATAACACAACTATGGTGGTGAGTTTGTGGGTAGGCCACCTAGGTGAAATACATGAGCTAAGCATACAAGAAAAAGCTATAAAAGAAGGTGAAGAAGCTTACAAGAGGCGGAATTCAACTGAGAAAGACTGAGCCTCCCACTTGAGCTCGTCGGCATCAATGAGGAAGATCCAGATGGCAGTGATAGCTTGCATCAACTCTGATGAAATTGATGGAAGAGGAGGGCCTATCGGGGGCCGTCCTTGCTTTCTAGATCACTTGCTCTCGGTCCGATGGACCCTTATGGCCTGGAGGGGTGGCGCCGTCGACTGGGGAGGAAGGTGATTTGGGTGTTTTCTCTACAAGTACTTATAAGGTCAAGTTAGGGCTCGCTAGGTTTGTGGAGATCTCCCGGTGCTGTTGGCATTGAGATAATAAGAAATGGATGAGGAGGGAGGGAGATATCAATGGGTATGGATCAGGGCTCTATTTCCCTCCTCCATGCGGACTCTGCGGGAGGTAGGGTATGAAGCCCCTCTCGTCGAATCATCATCCGACGGCTATCAATGAGCCGAGTTTTTCTGAGTCACGTGTGACAGGCGTTATCAAGCCTAAAGTCTAGAACTTTGTTACAATAGGATAATCATATGTATTATCAAGTTAATTATTCAAAGAAAATGCATTATTTCCTACTTTCTTCCTAATAACATTTGGGGCATCTAGGATTATCCAAATCTAACCAAATTTGGTGGACAATCTAATTAGACCATGAGGAATCTAATTATTGGATTAGATTTTAGATATGAGTTAGGTAAACATGTGTTTTACCCTATTAGATACTTAATGTAATTAATACATTAATAATCACTTAAAAGGAATTGTATTACCAAAATATGAAGGAAGCTCTATTATTCTATTATCTACCCATACACCAATTAGTGGGATACATTATACATGTCTGTGGGTCCAAACTATCATTCAACCCTAACTAGTCACCATTGCATAATTAGGATTAGGTTTTTGTGCATTAAATAACATTGATGTAAATAAGTGTTAAGGCATTATGTATTTGTTTCATTCAGAGTTCACATGATATCCTGGTATTGTATTAACTCATTTTGGCATACAAATTAAGCATGGTCTCAACTTAAGTCAACAAAGGAAAGACAAATTCTTTCCACTTAGAGTTTCATTTTTTTATAGGTAAGAAATTTTGGGACTAAATTTTGAGGGTCATTACAACCTACCCACCTTATAGAAATTTTCTCCTCAAAATTTTCATGTCATATTAAGGTACTACCCACCTTAGTGTTTCACATATATAAATCCTAACTTACTGTCTGATCGTAACATTTCATAAGCCAACACTAAGCATAATCATGATATGATAGTAACATGGATAACCTTTGCATTATATCTAACATGACTGGTAAAACTTAATGAGTGCATGAGTTGCTGATGTAATTTGAAAACTAAACCTTACCTTCATCATCCACCATAGAAAAAACCCTAGCTTTCCTTTTCTCTAGGGGACCTGGGTTAGGGTTCTGATCTACTCCTCTCTTTGCAGCTAACCTAAGGTATTTGTCTTTGAAGTGCCATTCTCCTCCACAGTAGAAGCAAACACCTAAGCCCAATCTACACGGTCCTGCATGGGATTTGCCACACTTGGGGCATGCATCCCTCACTGGGGGATCCTCAGGGGCCTTGCGCTTCTTGTGATCATTGTGGTGTCAGTCCTGATTGTTGTGGTCGTGATGATGATTATGGGAGCCTTGAACGGCTTTATATGAGCCTTAAATGGCATTATGGGAGTTCTTCTTCCAAGCCCTCCCTGGGTGATCCTCAAGCTCAAGTGCCGCATCAAGAGCTTCCTACATCATCTTGTGGCCTCATCCAAAAAGTGAGTAGATGAGATCATCCTTGAGACCTCAAACAAACTTCTTGGCTCGCTTCAACTCAGTCATCTCGGTTCCATACTGGAGGATGCAAAACTTCATGGAGTACTAGGTAACAGTCATGTCGCCACGCTATCACAGGTGGAGGAACTCTAACTCCTTCTTATCCATCATCACTTCTGACACATAGTGTCTCTTAAAAGACGCTACAAACTCCTCCCAAGTGAGTAGCTCTTCATTTGGGTCTCTGGCATCACAAAAGTTCTCCCACCAGACACGAGCTGGTCCTCTCAGCATGTGTGTCCCAAGCCTAACATGTGACTCTTTAGAGCAGTCCAATTCATGGAAGCAATGCTCCACATTGTGGATCTAGGCCTCGACCTTACCCACAACGCCCAACTCTTCTTCTCCCACAAAAGTCTCAGGCTTCACCTTAAGGAAGTCTATCAGGGTGACTTCATTCCTCCTTTGGTGGTGACCTCCCATTGCATCAGATAAAGCTCTGACCAACATATTGTATGAGAGGGGAGGGTCTGCTCTTTGAAAGTTCTCCTCTTGTTCAAAGTCATGCTCACTCTCTCCACCAGAATGAGGTTGGACTTGTCATGCTCAGGGCGACACTTAGGGGCCATCTGGAATAGGAAAGGAGACTTAGATAAGCACATGGAGTGACACATAATATCCTACTACGATGGCCATTCTAGGTTTGCTCTGATACCATTTTTTCATGACTTCCCTTCTAATAATAATACAACCATAGCAGAAGCATTTGAACATAATGGAGATCATGACAATTTGTGAAATGATATTATTGACCAAGCAAAATCCATAGAATAAAATAAATAACCACCAGAGTGCCTTATTACATACCATAAACAAAAGACTCTAAGTCCAACATAAGAGAGTTCAATGAGTGAAACTACAACATAACATAACAAAAAGGAAAGACAACTATCTAGAATGGCACCCCACCAAGTAGGATTCATGAACTATCCTTGAGCTTGAGCTGACGTCCCTGAAGTCTACTTCTTTTCCTCCTCCTCATCTGTGGACATCTCGTCCCCAGCCCATGCA
This sequence comes from Alisma plantago-aquatica, assembly GCA_963693085.1. Taxonomy (NCBI): domain Eukaryota; kingdom Viridiplantae; phylum Streptophyta; class Magnoliopsida; order Alismatales; family Alismataceae; genus Alisma; species Alisma plantago-aquatica. The sequence continues at coordinate 1,109,283,814 of OY856410.1, forward strand.
AGGCAACGTAAAACTATGTGAGTGGCACTGAGTAGTTATATAATAAGAATATCTAATAATTGAAATAACATGAGGGATAACTTGGAACATAATAATAGAATTAACATGATTACATGAGAACATGATCAACTTAACATGATTTCATAATAAGATTGATTTTTACTTGAGTTGATGTAGTCGCTCTCCTGATTTGCACCCATAGTGCTCATAAGGCTAGTCAAGGCTCACATAATGCTCCCACAGAGCTCATAAGGCCAATTAAGGCTCACATAAGGCCAATTAAGGCTCACATAACATGATTGAGAGAACTATATCAACATAACATGATTTATTATATTTGAACATAGTTATCATGATTTCTTGATCAATTAGCATGGTAGTGATTCGTAGTGTTCCAAATGAAAACATATTCATCAAATCAGTAGAAAACATAAATTCATAGCATTTGCATGGTTTTCATAAGCATAAATTGAATAATAGCATAGTTGCACTTTATCGAGTAATCATAACCAAATAAATGAACAATGAAACCCATAACCCTAGAATTATGCTCAGTGTGCATGATCCACTCACCTGATCCTGAGGAGGTATACTAATAGTAGATGGAGTCGTGATCAATCCTAATATCCTGTGTATAACATAATCATGAATTAATTACACATGCTCAACATTAATTAATGGTTTCTAAATTAAATATAGGAATTAGGTTGAAATTTGGGGTCTAGTAATGGGTCTGAGGTTCTTTGTCTCAAGAGTTTTCCAATGACTATAAGCATGTAGTTTTCTGACTTTAGAGTAATTAGATATGGCTTTTCTAAGTTCTGACCAATCAGGGGGCGATGAAAATCATTTAAGACATTTATGAGAAAATCCGAAAATCAAGGTTCGAAAGATGACTTTGCCCTCACATGATGTGCCTAATTAATGACATGTGACAAGGCACAACGGTAAAATGTTCATCAATATGAATATGCGATTGATATCAAAATGATCTGGAGAAATAATATAATTACCCATGGTAGGGTGACACTGAAGTTGACATCGTAAGGGTGTGAGGGTAATTTTAGCACATGGTTTCTTCTCTGCTGGCCATGGCGTCGATGGTGCCACTAGAGGTTGACCTCTGAATTAGAAGTGAAAGAAGGGTGACTAGGGAGGGAAGGGAGAAACTCACTAGATTCGTCATGACCATGCGAGCTCAATGAGCCATCATTCAGGCTCTGTGAGGCCGGGAAACCCCATCCCCAACAATGCCACCATGGACAGAGAAGTTGAGAAGGAACGGAGGCGATTGACTATGTCAGGGTAAAAAACTGAAGGATGGAAACGTTCGTAATCACCAGGTGAAGGCAACGGGACAACCAGAGTGTAAATGAACTCTTGTACTCGGAACCAACATTGAGGCTGTCGAAAAATAGAGCAATGGAGCTCAAACTGGAGAAACAACAAAACAGTGGCGATTCGAGTAAGATAGCAATGGGGTAACCTTCATCGTTACCCACTGAGAGTAGGGGGAGGATTTTTTCTGCTTTGTTCACGGCCGAAAGGGCTAGTCGACTATCAGATAACACAACTATGGCTTTAAGTTTGTAGGTAGGCCACCTAGGTGAAATACACGAGCTAAGCATATAGGCAAAAGCTATAAAAGAAGGTGAAGAAGCTTACTTGAGGCAAAATTCAACTGAGAAAGACTGAGCCTCCCACTTGAGCTCGTCGGCGTCAGTGAGGAAGATCCGTATGGAAAAACTGATGTAGTCGCTCTCCTGATTTGCACCCATAGTGCTCATAAGGCTAGTCAAGGCTCACATAATGCTCCCACAGAGCTCATAAGGCCAATTAAGGCTCACATAAGGCCAATTAAGGCTCACATAACATGATTGAGAGAACTATATCAACATAACATGATTTATTATATTTGAACATAGTTATCATGATTTCTTGATCAATTATCATGGTAGTGATTTGTAGTGTTCCAAATGAAAGCATATTCATCAAATCAGTAGAAAATGTAAATTCATAGCATTTGCATGGTTTTCATAAGCATAAATTGAATAATAGCATAGTTGCACTTTATCGAGTAATCATAACCAAATAAATGAATAATGAAACCCATAACCCTAGAATTATGCTCAGTGTGCATGATCCACTCACCTGATCTTGAGGAGGTATACTAATAGTAGATGGAGTCGTGATCAATCCTAATATCCTGTGTATAACATAATCATGAATTAATTACACATGCTTAACATTAATTAATGGTTTCTAAATTAAATATAGGAATTAGGTTGAAATTTGGGGTCTAGTAATGGGTCAAGGAGGTTCTTTGTCTCAAGAGTTTTCCAATGACTATAAGCATGTAGTTTTCTGACTTTAGAGTAATTAGATATGGCTTTTCTAAGTTCTGACCAATCAGGGGGCGATGAAAATCATTTAAGACATTTATGAGAAAATCCGAAAATCAAGGTTCGAAAGATGACTTTGCCCTCGCATGATGTGCCTAATTTAGGACATGTGACAAGGCACAACGGTCAAATGTTCATCAATATGAATATGCGATTGATATCAAAATGATCTGGAGAAATAATATAGTTACCCATGGTAGTGTGACACTGAAGTTGACATCGTAAGGGTGTGAGGGTAATTTTAGCGCATGGTTTCTTCTCTGCTGGCCACGGTGTCGATGGTGCCACTAGAGCTTGACCTCTGAATTAGAAGTGAAAGAAGGGTGACTAGGGAGGGAAGGGAGAAACTCACTAGATTCATCATGACCATGCGAGCTCAATGAGCCATCATTCAGGCTCTGTGAGGCCGGGAAACCCCATCCCCAACAATGCCACCATGGACAGAGAAGTTGATAAGGAACGGAGGCGATTGACTATGTCAGGGTAAAAAACTGAAGGATGGAAACATTCGTAATCACCAGCTGAAGGCAACGGGACAACCAGAGTGTAAATGAACTCTTGTACTCAGAACCAACATTGAGGCTATCGGAAAACAGAGCAATGGAGCTCAAACTGGAGAAACAACAAAACAGTGGCGATTCGAGTAAGATAGCAATGGGGTAACCTTCATCGTTACCCACTGAGAGTAGGGGGAGGGTTTTTTCTGCTTTGTTCACGGCCGAAAGGGCTAGTCGACTATCAGATAACACAACTATGGCTTTAAGTTTGTAGGTAGGTCACCTAGGTGAAATACACGAGCTAAGCATATAGGAAAAAGCTATAAAAGAAGGTGAAGAAGCTTACTTGAGGCAGAATTCAACTGAGAAAGACTGAGCCTCCCACTTGAGCTCGTTGGCGTCAGTGAGGAAGATCCAGATGGAAGTGATAGCTTGCATCAATGAAATTTATGGAAGAGGAGGGCCTATCGGGGGCCGCCTTACTTTCTGGATCACTTTCTCTCGGTCCGATGGACCCTCGTGGCTTGGGGGTGTGGCGCTGTCGACTGGGGAGGATGGTGATTTGGGAACTTTCTCTACGGGTGCCTATAGGGGTCGAGTTAGGGCTGGCTAGGTTCGTGGAGATCTCTCGGTGCTATTGGCATTGAGATAATAAAAAAATGGTTGAGGAGGGAGGGAGATATCGATGGGTAGGGATCGGGGCTCCGTTTCCCTCCTCCGCGTGGACTCTACGAGAGGTAGGGGATGAAGCCCCTCTCATCAGATCATCATCCAATGACTATCAACGAGTTGTGTTTTTCTGAGTCGCATGTGACAGGCGTTATCAAGCCTAAAGTCTAGAACTTTGTAAAATTAGGATAATCATATGTATTATCAAGTTAATTATTCAAAGAAAAGGCATTATTTCCTACTTTCTTCCTAATAACATTTGGGGCATCTAGGATTATCCAAATCTAACCAAATTTGGTGGACAAGATAATTAGACCATGATGAATCTAATTATCTAATTAGATTTTGGATATGAGTTAGGTCAACATGTGTTTTACCCTATTAGTTACTTAATGTAATTAATAAATTAATAATCACTGAAAAGATATTGTATTATCAAAATCTAAGGGAAGCTCTATTAATCTATTATCTACCCATACACCAATTAGTGGGATACATTATACATGTCTGTGGGTCCAAACTATCATTCAAATCTAATTAGTCACCATTGCATAATTAGGATTAGGTTTTTGTGCATTAAATGACATTTATGTAAATAAGTGTTGAGGCATTATGTAAATGTTTCATTCAGGGTTCACATGATATCTTGGTATTGTATTAACTCATTTTGGCATACTAACTAAGAATGGTCTTGACTTAGGTCAACAAAGGAAAGACGAATTCTTTCAACTTAGGGTTTCATTTTTTTTAAAGGTAAGAAATTTTGGGACTAAATTTTGAGGGCCGTTACAGTGTATTTATAGCCATAGATCATCGAATTAGTACTACGGTCGAGGTGTGCACTGACTTAATACTGTGGTCGCGGTCCTTGCCTTCAGATCACGGTCGAGGTCACAGTTTCAGTCGAGGTTAAGGCCGCGGTCACGGTCGCAGTCAAGGTTTTTAACTGGTCGCGGTCTGTAGGGATTGTGACCCCATTTGGATCACAATCTAGCTTGATCGGAGCCTCCAACTGGTGCACATAGTGTGATGCTTGGTCATGACAGATGGAAGTCTAGCTACTGCAAAAATCGTGTGTTGGGGAGAAATCTTAGAGAATAGATGTCTTTTCAGGTTCAATGCCTGCAAGTCCCAAAATTGGCTAGTTTGAGAAACTTTATCTATGAAAAGATGTAATTTACTAAAAGATAAGAAACATGGGATATTTTGGGCATATTAAGGCTATAGTGACACAAAACCATAGATAAATGCTTAGCACAAATACATACATTTGGGTGTTATCAACTACCCCAAGCTTAAACCTTTATTTGTCCTCAAGCAAGAATGTGCTCAAAGAACAAAAAGATAACATCCAAATTAAACTTAAGGATATGAATGCTAGGGTTAAGAAAAATAGTTTAAAACATCAATTGTCCTGATCCATGTCGTTTCAGAACAACCCCCCACCAATCGAGCACAATTCTGCCAAAGTAAGATCAAAGGGTTACCAAGCAAGATTAAGCGAATTCACTGCAACCTGTCGATACTCATGAGGGTTTGAATCATAATTATTAAACATAAAATAATTGTGACATAGGTGATCATGCGAGTGATGTGCAATGAGCCATCATCATGTATCCATGTAGACCAATCAGGGATAATGCGCCTCTCACTTATTCAAGTCCTAAGAAGCAAAGTAAAAAGATTCTAATGACTTCTGAGGAATCATGATCTGTGTCAAGATGGTCCATGTAATGAGCAACAGTCCCTGCAGTTTGAGCCAGTTGGCCTAAAGTAGTGAGACAAACTCCTCATACTGCGCTCGGACCAATCCTGTTACTGAGATGATCTCATAGGTCTCCTAGGGGTTCCTAGTGACTCTATAATGAGCTTTTGGAGTGATACTACCAGGCACGACATACCCACGTTCATGAGCACAGTCATACACTGGATGGGCACCATCCTCAACTCTCTTCAAAGAGAAAAACAAGCACTCATTTATTCACACTCATGCTTTTATTCTCTGCATTCTAATTTATGGGTCTAGGTGAGAACTCTCTTGATGTTTTTGGGATTTTGTGGGCGGCCAAGCCTCTTTTGCAAATTTTTAACCTTTCATCTTTTTGACTCAATCTAAGGTGAGGGCACGTATTCCATCAAGGAATACACTTCAACTTGATTATAGCTCAAAACTCATCATTATCTGCTTGATATCTATGTGAAAAGGTAGTAATTATGATTCAAGAGTCCTTAGAATAGAGGCAAGTTTGTGAAAAATGCAACTTGGAGTTTTTGATCAAACTATAGCTCTTTCCATCGGTCCTATATCCTAGATTTGTCATTCACAACATAATCAAGGAAATAGTGTTTTAAGTTATGAAAAAGGTGAAAAACCTTAGATTCATTACCAAACTTAAGGAAAGAGTCAAAGAGCAAGTCAAGCAAAAGATCAAGCAATTTAAGATGAAAAATGTACATTTAGGCATAAGGTCAAGCATTTATCTATTAGATTTGCACCACATAGCCATAATTGCAAAGATACAAATTATGAAACAAAGTATTACAAAGCTAAAATTTTAAAAGTTTACGCTAAATGCAAGGGTCATAGAAGATAATGCATGCATGCTATGAAAGAAATAGAAGGGAAAGGCAGAAGATAGAGGGTGGTACACCCTGACCAACCACCACCCCAAGCTTAAAATTTTTTCTTGTCCTCGGGCAAATATCAAACTCTAGATGGTGTGGGAAACAACTGCTACTAGTAATCACTATTTATAAACTGGTCCGGATCGTCTATGACGTTTGATGTGTTCTCATACTCTTGGCTTATTCCTTGTTGAAAATGAAACGACTGCCCAAAATCCTGGGCTGGCTGGTAGAAAGACAGGAGGGGTTGCTAAAATGGATACTGAAAATTTGGTTGAGGTGGTGGAGGGAAGGCTATGTCAAACCTCTGTCTGAGGTACTGCACATCCTGCTCCAGCGTGTCAAACCATCTGCCTGAGTTAGCCATGAAATCAGTCATGAACTTGTAAAGGTTCCCCGGATTGGGGTTTGGGGCGTATTGTTCCTGCTGAGGAGGTTGCAGGTAATCTATAGTAGGCATCCCTGTGTAGGGTCCTCCCTGATACTGTATGTCATGGAAGGTTGCCCCTGTTTGCTTTCCATCCTCCTGAGCCCATGGCACTGGTGGTGCTGAAGTAGAAGCTCCACCCGTATGATGAACGTTACCCTGGGCGTCCAATAGAGAGGCATCCATGAATATCGTTTGACATGCAAAATCTGGATTTACTGGAAGTAGTATTCTGTGCTTGCAGTAGCCGAAGATATAAAGATATCCTGCGCTGCACTGTTTGATCACTCACGAGCGGATCAAGTGATCTAAGTCCAACTTGGACCACTCAGCTTTTTCCTGCATAAGCGCCAATTGTCCATCTCCAATTCCAAGATGGCGTGGTATAAAATTGATAATGCCCACCATTGACATGAATTGGACCTACTTCTTGAAAGAGTTGTGATGCGCGTCGTTGTACACGCAACTATCACTAGGAAAAGTCCTAGAGTTTAACCTTCTAACCCGGTTGTCAACTTGTTGTGAACAACAAGTCAACTTAGTATAGATAGGTATCGATCCAAGGGACGGTGGAAAAGAAAAGTTGAAATCCAAATCCGATTGCAAAAATAAGAAAATAAATTCCGATGAGAAGGTTGTTTAAAACTAAGAACAAAAAAATAAAAGTGCTGAAATAAAATTTAACTATCAAGAAAAAGAAATACCGAAGCTAAGGGATTTTACCACCCTAGTCGATGTGAAACGAGATCAAAGAAATGATAAGAAAGATAAAAGAAGGCATGAGAAACATTTGTAAATGATTCACAAAAGATGAACTCCCCGTGAACCCATTGGTCCTGGCGTTCACAGATCCTAGTTCAATCATCCTAATGGGGACTTTTCCGAGGTCTCATCCAAATTCCCATGAAATCAAGTTGGTTGTTCTAAATCTTGGGTTCCACGGTCGCATCCGCCAAGATTAACAAGCGATGAAAACGAGAGATCACTTCGTTAAAATCATCGAGATCCAAATCAAAATCCATTTATCTAAAAAATCGTATAAATCTTCAATCTAGTCATCACATGGCTAAGGGGTTATTCCCCTTGCCTCGATAGAAGTCTACTCACACATGCTTGTGGAAAACATGGAGGCAGAGGGGAGAAGCGAAATGGCCATAGTCTAGCCCAAAATTAGGAGTCAATCCTTTTGCTAGAGACAATAAAATGGCCAATCTCTTCAACCCTTTCTCCAATCCATGGAAGAGAAAGAAGAATAAAGGAAGAACAACTATATCTATTGCAAGAATATAAATTACAAGAATTAAACAACACTAAGAAGAAATTCTATTGCTTGAATGATAGGAGAACAAATGCTCAGAATTCCGGTACAAAAGATGATACAAAAGATGATCCTTGGGAGGAGGAAGTGCCCTTCCTTTTATAGGAGAAGGAGGGGTAGGCTATCTAAAAAATAGGGGGAAAAAAGAGAGGGAGCCATCCTTTTGAATTTTCAAATCTAGTCAACAAACTCTTGATTGTCTTTCTTTAATGCAGATTCTCACAGCAGCAATTTCGAGTAAATTTCCATTGTCTAGAGAATTTAAAGTGCGCCTGAAAATATGATTTTCCTGTACGCCTTTGAATTCCCTTTCCAAATCATATTTGAACATTAAATTCCGCCTTAGGATGTGAGAGTTATGCTAATTTTGGTGCAAGGTATGCATTTAAGTCAGCATTGCGGGAAACTGAATTGTCTCCTACCTTCATCTCTTCTTTTCTCGATTTAATTACTTAGATAATTCCTGAAAATTAAGAAAAATATCATAAGAATTCAGGAAAAGTATATCAAGAAGATGAAAGTGCTATTTATTTTTGAATTAGCTAAATTTAACAAAAAAGTCCTAATTAATTATTCTAAATGAAGCAAAAATAAGAGATGAATATGCATTCATCAAAATACCCCAAACTTAAACTTTGCTCGTCCCGAGCAACATTAAAATCAAGAAATACTTTCAAGATATACTCTCAACCTATCATCCTCACTCTCCTAACAATCACTGGATTCCTTCCACCAAAATATGGCCAAGCGACCCTGACTTCTTGAATTCACAAAAAGTGACTTTTATATTTCCTACTTCACAAACTTGCATTTATTCAAGACTTGTAATAAAACAGATTTTCATTTCACCTTTGCATTTGGTACTCCAATTTTTTTTTAAGTTTTACACAAGAATAGGGCTGATTTGGATAGTTGGGGTTTTTGTAGTTTTTCCCTGGGTAGAAAATTGGAGTGAAGGAGGTATGGAAGAAGGGCAGTCTCTTCTCTATTCGACTCGAGACCTTTTTATTTAGCGGACATGCAATTACATTGACCGCATTTTTTTTCTTTGATTTTTGGTGATACACCCAATTGCGTGGGTATGGAAGAAGTGAAAGAGGGGAGGGGTGCCACCCCAAACTTAGCCTTTTGGGCATTATTGGCTTTTTTTTGACGAATGTAAAGATTTGGAAGTGGTAGAAGAAGAGTAGAAGAGGCTGTTCTTGTGCAACTTTTTTTTTTCATCTTTTTTTTAGGAGTACCATGCATTGGTTCAACTATTACCGAATCATGCAAAAAAATCAAGAAAATTTATACAAGTTGTACATGATAAGAAAGCATCACTCTTGAATCCTATCAGTCCTCTATGGCTTGCCATCTTTTCCAAGGAGTGATTATTATTTGAGGTCCTAAGTGATAGGAGGATTTCTAGTCATGAAAGTTTCAAAATTTTAGTTGCAAGATAGTTACATCATTAAGGGGAGTATTTTGACAAATGATCATATCAAGGCCGACTAGATAAAGGCCATTTTGAAACAAAAAAAATAAAAATATGGCCGACTAGATAATGGCCATAAACAAAGCAACTACATGCAAAACCAAAAAAAAAGTAGAAATAATGCAAGAATAAAAAGATAAGGGGGTGGAATAGAATCATACCACCCACCTCCACCTCGGACTTAGATTTTTTCTCATCCCGAGCAAAACCCAAACCCAAGATGGAGGGAAGAAATTTGTTGGGTTCACTAGGAGGTCCTGGTAGCTCAAAATATGTCCATCTAAAGGGAATGTCGATGAGGGCTGGGACCTTTATCTGAGGAGCCTCATAGTGTACCCTATGATAGGGTAATTGTAGAAGCTCAGTGGGGTGCTCGTATTTTCTTTCACCTCGCATTCCCTCCAATAGGATCCAAAGATCTTCCATCAATAGAAGGGGAAGTGTTGAAGATGGATGTGGATTTGGGGAGGTTGGTGGGTACCCGGCTAGTGATTCTAGTAGAGCAGGATGAAATGAGTTGGGTGGAGGATCTGGTTCAGGTTTTCCACCATCATGATGACCTGTATATGGGAGAATTGATGTTGATGAAAAAGATTTCAAATTATTTACAAATTTGTTTTGCTTCTCCTCAAAAATAATATCATCAACATTGGGTTTGGTAAGTTTCATTGTTGATATAACATATGGCTCTAATTCTTTTGTACAAGGGGTCCCCAAGGATTCAGGAGGGATGAGGATGACTTCCTTACAAACAATAGAATGGGGTGTGTGAGCTTCTTCCAACGGTGGTATCTCCCCTTCTAGATCAGCCATGTGTGGGATGGAAATTGGTTGTGACGGCTCGGGAAGAATCATAAAGGGGGTTAGATTCTCATTATCCAAAATAGACTCAAAAGAAGAGTATTGGTCTATGGTATCATTCAGATTTATGTTGAGGATGGGAGGAGTTGTTGGATCTTTAGAATGACTCTCCTGCTTTGACATTTCATATTCAAGTAATAGAGTCTCTAAAGGAAAGATAGGGATACCAACGTCCTCATCACACATAAAATATGTCTCCATGGTTTGTTCTATTTCTTCAGGATCTGACATATATGCCACAAAATAAGGATCATCATCGTCATTGTCAGGAAGAACCATCTTGGGTTGCTCAAGCTCTATAGGGGGAGTTTGTGATTGATCCTCTAGAAAGGTAGCTAACATGGCTTGACTGGATTCAAGTTTTGCTTGTGCTTCTGCTACCCTCTTTTCTAGGTCCTTAAGTCTCTCTTCCACTTCAAGATCAATTTGCAATTCACCATAGGATTTATACACCCCAAAATTTTGGTCATCCTCGCCACACTCCCCATAGTGTCCTTGGCCATAGTACTCCTCATATTGTTTTGGGTGGCATTGCTCCTCATAATAATCTCCAGAAGATGGTGGATTGTAATTTCCATTGCGTCCATCTTGGTAGGAAGATTCAATATTATAAGGTGTCACCAATTCATGAGGAAACATATTTGAACAATCTATATTTTGGGTTTGGGCTTCTACTAAGGTGGCCAATAAGGTTTGGCTAGTTAGGAGTTTTGCTACCATATTCTCTAAGGACTTAAGTTTCTCTTCTTGTTGAGGATTACATTGGGTTTCATAAACATGTTCATAACCCTCAAGGTTTTGTTGGTTACACCCCACAAAACTTTGTTGATCATATCCCCCATTAGAATACAGATAGCAAGGTTCCCCATAATGGTTCTCAGAAAAATGTGGATTCACATTGTATCCACCAGGATGAACGGGCTCATAATTAAAAGGGGTGTTATTATAATCATGGGGTGGAGTCAGACAGGCAAGAGATGCATGGTGGTAAAAACCACAATAGTAACATTGTGGGAGATATTGGGATGTCCACTCCATTTGAAAAGAAAGGTTCCTGAAAGATATGTCAATCAACGAATGAGAGAAGAAAGATTGTGAGATAAAAAAATAGTCAAAATTACAAACAAAACTAAAAATTATAAAATTAAGAAATTATGAAATAACAAAAATTACAAAAAAAAAGTAACTAGAAAATAGTATTGCTGGAATGGAAACTCAACAGAAAGAGGAGATACACTTCCGGAATTGTGCTCGGAAGGTAAAAAGAAATTACAAAAATCTAAAAGAAATTATAAAAAAAACTAAAGTTATGAAAGTAAGAGAATATGAACAAAGATTATACAAGATATACAAGCAACAAGATCTGTAAAACAACTGTGCCGTCCCCGGCAACGGCGCCAAATTGATGCGCGTCGTTGTACACGCAACAATCACTAGGAAAAGTCATAGAGTTTAACCTTCTAACCCGGTTGTCAACTTGTTGTGAACAACAAGTCAACTTAGTATAGATAGGTATCGATCTAAGGGACGGAGGAAAAGAAAAGTTGAAATCCAAATCCGATTGCAAAAATAAGAAAATAAATTCCGATGAGAAGGTTGTTTAAAACTAAGAACAAAAAAATAAAAGTGATGAAATAAAATTTAACTATCAAGAAAAAGAAATACCGAAGCTATGGGATTTTACCACCCTAGTCGATGTGAAACGAGATCAAAGAAATGATAAGAAAGATAAAAGAAGGCATGTGAAACATTTGTAAATGATTCACAAACGATGAACTCCCCGTGAACCCATTGGTCCTGGCATTCACAGATCCTAGTTCAATCATCCTAATGGGGACTTTTCCGAGGTCTCATCCAAATTCCCATGAAATCAATGTGGTTGTTCTAAATCTTGGGTTCCACGATCGCATCCGCCAAGATTAACAAGCGATGAAAACGAGAGATCACTTCGTTAAAATCGTCGAGATCCAAATCAAAATCCATTTATCTAAAAAATCGTATAAATCTTCAATCTAGTCATCACATGGCTAAGGGGTTATTCCCCTTGCCTCGATAGAAGTCTACTCACACATGCTTGTGGAAAACATGGAGGCGGAGGGGAGAAGCGAAATGTCCATAGTCTAGCCCAAAATTAGGAGTCAATCCTTTTGCTAGAGACAATAAAATGGCCAATCTCTTCAACCCTTTCTCCAATCCATGGAAGAGAAAGAAGAATAAAGGAAGAACAACTAGATCTATTGCAAGAATATAAATTGCAAGAATTAAAGAACACTAAGAAGAAATTCTATTGCTTGAATGATAGGAGAACAAATGCTCAGAATTCCGGTACAAAAGATGATATAAAAGATGATCCTTGGGAGGAGGAAGTGCCCTTCCTTTTATAGGAGAAGGAGGGGTAGGCTATCTAAAAAAGAGAGGGAAAAAAGAGAGGGAGCCATCCTTTTGAATTTTCAGATCTAGTCAACAAACTCTTGATTGTCTTTCTTTAATGCAGATTCTCGCAGCAGAAATTTCGAGCGAATTTCCATTGTACAGAGAATTTAAAGTGCGTCTGAAAATATGATTTTCCTGTAGGCCTTTGAATTCCCTTTCCAAATCATATTTGAACATTAAATTCCGCCTTAGGATGTGAGAGTTATGCTAATTTTGGTGCAAGGTATGCATTTAAGTCAGCATTGCGGGAAACTGAATTGTCTCCTACCTTCATCTCTTCTTTTCTCGATTTAATTACTTAGATAATTCCTGAAAATTAAGAAAAATATCATAAGAATTCAGGAAAAGTATATCAAGAATATGAAAGTGCTATTTATTTTTGAATTAGCTAAATTTAACAAAAAAGTCCTAATTAATTATTCTAAATGAAGCAAAAATAAGAGATGAATATGCATTCATCAAAATACCCCAAACTTAAGCTTTGCTCGTCCCAAGCAACATTAAAATCAAGAAATACTTTCAAGACATACTCTCAACCTATCATCCTCACTCTCCTAACAATCACTTTCTTTCCTATTGCTGCACACCACAAGATGTAGAGGTTTGGTGCACTGAGCACCCCTTGACTATCTTGTTTTTCCAAGACACAGTTTGCAATCACCCGATGCAGATAACAAAGTGTTGAGTTGTGGATGTGTGAAGCTTTGACGCCTCTAGAAACATATTTATCTTCCCCTTTAAGCATTTTCCATGCTTGAGCAGTATTAAAGTTGTGGTCCCATGTCACCAACTGGCCCCTGGACATCTTAGTATAGTCCTCAACAGAGTGCGACCACCAGCTATTGAGGTGATCCGCAGTGACTTCACAGGACTAGTTCAGGAGGCAAAAATGCATGACAATGTTCTAGTGGTCCTTTGGCATCTCTAGCGTAGCATAAAACTCACATGTGAGTCTATGATAAGCATTGTACTGTGCATACGTGAGGATGTCTAGGCCAACAACTGCAAGATATCTGTCGACCTGTTCTTGTATCTCGAGCCTAATGAGTATTACATGATCGACATATCTCAAGCCCACCAGTCTATGCTTGTCTTTAATCAGAGTATTAAAATTCTACTTTTGCTCTATACTTCTGAATAGGGGAGAGGGGAGAGAGATTTGGTTGACACCATCATGAGTGAGGTGGAATCTACTCCCTTGAATTGAACCACATGATGAAGTTGACCTACATAAAGATGTTAACCGTTCTGCTGAGTGTCGACGCTGGTCTCCTACGGATGAAGCTATGTGCAATACTAACAGGCTCTCCTGATGCCCCGTCGAAGTCTGGAGCTCAGCGTCTTAGCATGCCCTCAACCTTCTCTCACTAGAGGCTTCCTATAATGACTCACCACTATAGGTATCCATAGGAGTGCTAGACATGTGGTGGTAGTCTGAATCGGTCTCTTATGACCCGAACCCTGGAGTAGAAAGCATAGCCTCATCTTCATATACTGGGTTTGTGGTTCGTGTGGTGCGGTGTGGATATCGGCTCCCATACTCTGATAGTGACAAGGAGCTTCCTTCCCCCTTCTTTCACGTCATAGTCTTCTTGAGCTTCTTAAAACTATTTTTCACTGCGTCCATGATACCGATTTTCTAGTGCTGATCTGGTTGACTCGACTGTGGTGAGGGTTTGGTACTAGCACACCAAGGGAATTCAACCTCGACCGCGGTTGGACCACAACTGCTAGGTGGTGTGGACACCCTGACTGCTAGGTGGCTTGGACACCACGACCACAATATCCAAGGTGACCATGACTGGGATGCCGTGACCATGACCGGGATGCCATGACTGTGGCTTGTAACTCGACCATGACTGCAACCTCGACAGTGGCCTTAATCACCAATCCACCCATGATATAAGCAACCGTGATCAAGGTGACTGCAACCTATATCCTGATCGCAACTGAGATCACATAATTTGGCACAACTTGAAGTAGACGGCTGGCAGAATTGGAGTCGTGACTCATGGTCGTAGGTGGCGGGGAGGGGCTCGGGGCGGTTGCTGCTACAGATGCCTATGCGCCTACTCCTTCTCTACTAGCCAATGATGGAAACAAGAGGAAGAGAGAAATGGGTTGAGAACTACGCGATGGTGGGGAAAACTTAGGGGTTTGGCGAGGAGAGGATGGATTGACCTGGGGGTATTTATAGGTTGGTCGCATAGCTCCGCCTTGAGCCCGATCGTGCCAGGCCGTGTGCTGGGCGGTGAAAAAATCAGAAAAGGCGCTGGAAACCCGGTCAATATATTCGGTCAAAAGTGCTACAGTCGGTCAAAAAGGCGGAGACAAACCGACATGTTAGTCAGTCAGGCCGTAAAAGCATACCCGGGTCATGGGTACCCATAGTCGCGGTCACGCTGAATCGCAGTCACGGTCGAGGCACATGCTTGCCCGTGGTCACGGTCCTTGCCTTCAGACTGCGGTCATGGTCTAATTAACAGACAACGGTCGCAGTCTTTGCAGTCTCTCATGAGATGAAAATATAGCGTCAGATTCAAACACCACGGGAGAGCAACAAGATATATCAATTAACTTCTTACAAAAAGAAAGACCAAAGGTAGCTGATAGGGTGAAAAGAAGGCAAAAGCATGACAAGAAGAGTAAAAGAAACCTAGATGATGCAAAGGAAACCAAATTTGAATGGTTAGAGGAAAGATAAAACTCGAATTGATTTTATTATGCAAAATTTTAAAACTTAAAATTAAAGAGAAAATGTGCAGGTAGTAGGGGGTGGCTGCCCTACAACTCCCGCACTTGGAGCCCAAATTCATAGTTTTGGGGTCCGAGTTACATAAGTCTCACCGCTCAGGCTCACCATGTAGTGGCAACATGTGTGGAGAGGTGGCCCTTTCCGAGTCTAGAAAAGAGGAATAAAATCTGCTGACTCGGAAAAGTCGTCTCTATACTGGTATTTACTTGGACTGCACTGAAATGAATTCTTCAATAGAACGTCCTCAAGGTACCTATTGATGTATAAATATGAATAGGAAGGTCCTAGGATGTCAATGGATGAGATGGAGTGGAGAGGTCAGAAGTCTTCTAGAAGGGTCCTCTCCTCTCTCTCCTCCCTTGACCTTGAGGTTGGATGCTCAGATAATCTTTCATATACACTCTAAGTCATCCAATCATCAAATGAACAAGAAGTATCCCCAAGTAAATCTATTTGTGGCTCTACCAACCCAAGCTTATCACATTCTATGGGGTTTGGGGTGTCTTCATGCTCTGCAACCATATTGTAGTGGGTTGTCCATCCCACTCCCTTGGTGTTAGCTCTTCCTTGAAAAGAGATTGTGGACAATGTCTGCTCATGCTGGTCCAGTTCATTGTCATCGTTATACTCATTCCACATGGATGATTTGTCATCATCAATTTCATCGAACATGTTGTTCCAAGCCATGAATGGCTGACTGCCCAAAGCTAAGTGACAAGTCTTAATATGAGAGCTATCACTCTGGTCTAGATCAATGTATAACTTAGGCTCCTCAAACCAACCCTCTGGTTTCGAGGTGGTTTGACTATTCTGGTGAGGATAAGAGTGTTCATCATCGTCATCATAAAACCATTCATATATATGACTTATATTTTCCATTGGTTCATCAGCTGGGTTATCAAGATAGAATGAAGGGCTTCCCCAAGTGGGTTGGTCTGCACATAAAAATCCTAGTGAATCTAGTTGATGGTCTGAATAGGATGGTGAGGCACACTCCTCTTTAGACCCAATGGAATGGCCTTACTGACTAAAATCTTCATCGTCAGGCGGTGGAGCTTGCAACTGTGTGGTAACCAAATTGAGCTCTTTCTTATGAAGTTGTTGGACTTGTGCAACAATGTTTTCAAGATTTGTTAATTCCGCCTTGCACTCTTATTGGAGACTAGTTGTATCAAATTGATGTGCTTGAATGAATCCTTGCTCAACAGTTTGAAGTATGCTTCTACTACAGTCGACAATTTCTGTGGCTACTTGGAGTTGATGATTCTGACTTTCTAGTAGCTGATGGAGTAGATCGACATTTTCTTGGAGATGAGGGGCTAAGTAGGTGAGTGTGTTGACACTTTCTCTGACTAGCTCCACTGCCTTAATCTGTTCTTGATCCCTTGATAGCATGGAAGGCAGGGCCTGGCTGGCAGTCTCCATTGTCAGAGCGTCTACATATGACGACGGTGGGGGTGAATATAACTCGACGAGTTGTAAGGCACGACTTTTAATTATTTGCCAACAATTGAAACTACAGAAAAATTTAGGAGGACATATGGACAAGATGACTTGTCTTGCAGAAGCAAGATCCATGGTTGAAAAAGTATAAGAAAAAGGAAAGCTATTCAGTATATATGAACAAGTATGTTTAAAACAAAGTTAGAACTATGCATATGTATACATGCTTAAAAGTGACAGAACAAAATCTTTTAGGCGTGTAAATGTATAAAACCACGTCCCCGACAACGACGCCAAAAAGTTGACCGACCTAAATCGCACATCCATAAGGGAGGCAAACTCAGAAGGAATCAAACTTTAGATTTATAACCCGAAACCTTCAAGGACCCCCACAACCTTATTACGGGGTCGAAGTAGATATATGGGGTCGAACACAGGGACGTGGTGACATTTAGGACGCTTGAGATCTTGCTCTTAAGTCAGATAAGCCAAAATGATAGTTGGAGAAAGTATGGACTAGAACTAGTTTAGCAGATTGTCACGAAGTAAAACAAAACAAAATAGAGTAAACAAAACAGAGTCCACATGATTCTACTAAATCAGAGAGAAAGAAGTTCTCAGCTATGTAACCACAAGTTGGGTAGTCTATGCACCCGTTCTCGGGTGTCGACAATCCTCGAACACCTTAGCAAGCAACCTACGATCCAACACAATACACACGGTGGTATCTGTTCCTTGGGGTCATCCCACTCGCTCTCACGAAGCATGACTAAAACCCATCAACATCACGAACTCTCTCTCAAGGATGACAAATTAGCACCCTAGAATATTCTAGATACCCTCTCAGGTCTAGGATATTCTAAGGATCTAGGAGCAGATGTGATCCAGGCAGAACTAGGTAACGGGCCCAACTGGGCCGGGCTGGACCCGATCGTACCCAAGCTCTACGGTTCTACATGGATTACCTTGGATCATCCTCCTCTCATATTCTGATCCAAACCACCTTCTTTTATCTATTTCTACCACAAATCTCTCAACGTAGGAAGAAATAGAAGTTCAAGCAAGAAAGAGATCAACTAAACTAGCAATCATAACCAGAAAGAGAAGATAGAACAACAACATACTAGATCTGAATTAAAACTGCTTACTTAAGGTAAAAGTACATAAACATGCCCAAAACGGGCTACATAGCCAAGAAGGAGCTCAACTAGCCATGTACAAGCATAGTTGGCACCGAAAAAAGATGAAAGAACATCATTGTACAGAAACAACAGAGAACAGTAGAAGAAAGGAGAAGAAGAAGAGATTTATCCCGTAGAGGAGAGGTGGCTCTCGCTCCTTAGCCTCTGTAATGGCCGGATCTCATCTTTGGTCATCCTCCTTGAACTTATGGACTCCTCAACCTCCTTTCTCCTTGATTCCACCCCAAACAACAACTCAGTGGATGTGTGGAGGTGGAAGATGGCTAGAAATGGTGGGAAATGGGTTAACGAAGGTTGAAGTGATGGTGGATGAAAGCTAACTGAAGAGACGAGTATAGGACGAGTTTTTCAGCCTTTCCAGGTCCTTCAAACTCTCCCATGGGGCTCTGGGAACCAAGAGGGGTTGGAACCACACGGTGGAGACTCCCCAGATCGGAACCCCTCTCCAGGTCGCGATGGGTGTGTATTTATAGCCACAGATCATTGACTTAGTACCGTGGTTGAGGTGTGCACCAACTTAATACCACAGTCTCATTCCTTGCCTTCATATCGCGTTCACAGTCAAGGTCACGGTCACGGTCACGGTCGAGGTCAAGGCCGCGGTCACAGTCGCAGTCAAGGATTTTAATTGGTCATAGACTGTAGGGATCGTGACCCCATTTGGATCACGGTCTGGCTTGATCGTGGCCTCCAGATGGTGCACATAGTGCGATGCTTGGTCGTGATGGATGGAAGTCTAGCTGCTGCAAAAATCGTGTGTTGGGGGGGGGGAAATCTTGGAGAATAGATGTCTTTTCAGGTTCGGTGCCGGCAAGTCCCAAAATTGGCTACTTTGAGAAAATATATCTATGAAAAGATGTAAATTACTAAAAGATAAGAAACATGGGATATTTTGGGCATATTAAGGCTATAGCGACACAAAACCAAAGATAAATAATTGGCACAAATGCGTAAATTTGGCTGTTATCATCAACCCAAACTATATGTCGGCATCATTACATGTAATCATTATCTCAATAGATATAAAAGCATAATAAGTTGAACTATCATTTATTAATAATTAAATTATGTACAAAGTAACCCATTATAATCATCACATTATTGTCTCTTAGAGAATTCAAATAACTATCTCCCATTTTTATTAGATCCAATCACCAATGAACTTAGTTCCAAGTGATCGTGCCTCTATTGTAAAAGTGTGTTTGTTAAGGGATCAAAAATACCACTTTCCTTGGTACTTTGCAAATTTTCACATTTCCTATCTTTACAATATCTCATATGAGATGAAAATGTCTTAGTATGTGCTTGGAATAGTGATGCGAGTAGATCTCGATTGCATCTTTAATGGCTAGTGTTAGGAACTTGACATGAGTTTTGGGGTAACCCTATTTTTTGGCTTTATCATGTTCTTATAAACTTTCTTTAATCTTTTAATATATGATTAGGGCTTGTGGAGAGGTTAAGTCTCCAGTTTGAGCTTGTTTGGTTGGTGTTTGTGCTTTCTGTGCTAGTTTTGGTGCAAATTGCAATTTACCCAATATAAGGGGTTAACGTGCAATTCGCCACCACTAGAGTGTTTCTTCTCTCTCTTGGATTCATCAGGGAGAGTGTGATTCCTTAGGGCACCTTGTTTGGATCTTGGTCGAGTAGTGTCACTCTAAGTGGAGATTAGGGTTTTTCTAGGGTTTGTTTGCCTTAACCTTGTGACCTTGTTGTTTTGCCTTGACCTAAGTCACGATCCAAGGTCTGTTGTGGGGTGTCATGGTCACTACGCTCCCCCCTTGGTGTGGTGGTCATGACCAAAGTTGTCTTGGGTCGAGGTGGAGGTTGGTGAGATGTATTTCGACCTAGGCCTCATGAGGTGGTTTTGGTGTCGCGACCTTGTGATGATGTTGGGGTGCATCACAACCTTGGAACCCTAGGTGTGTCGCAGTCACAATATAGGGTTTTTTGCTTCTATGGTTGAGATCCTTACTAGGGAGTATCACCATATCTTGCATGTGGACCTTATGTGGTTGCATGTTAGTCCTTTTAGTGGACAAGTGCTTCTTTGGAGCTCTATCTTGTTGACACCTCATCCTTTATCTTACCTCCATCCTCCTTTACTATATGAACTCTCTTCTCTCCATGTAAGTGGTTCTATTTGGTCATCTTCTTTCTCCCTTCTCTTATGCTCATCCTTAGAGCTTGGTGGAGCAAGAAGGTGTGTTCTTGGTGCCTTGGAGGTGGCTCATCCCTTGCATGTGGTGCTTGTGGTGATCCTTGGCCATCTCTAGCTCTAGTGAGTGTTTTACCTTCTTCCTTTGGTGTTCCTTCAGGTCTTCTACCCTATTTTCTTCTTTCTTCTCAGCCTTGGGCCATGTTTTGCCAAGGTGACACTCTAGTGAGAGAGAGAGTTCCTTCTCTCTTTTCTCCTTTCTTTCCTTGGTTTGGTTTTGGGGTTTTGCTCTCTCTTCTTAAGCTATCCTTTGACCTTAGTGTTTCTTCATTCTTGAGGTGCTCTTGTGGTTGAGATTGGAGCTTTTTGTGGAGCTTTTCCAAACCATGGTTTGTGTGCTTGGAGCTCTTGATCTTGGAGCTTGGATCTTCGGTGGTGATCTTCTTAAGGCAGGCTATATAACACTAAACCCTCCCTATTATTGTACTTCTTATTATGTTGTGTTGCTGTTTCCTCTCTTTTAGATGATTCTATATCATGCTAGCATATGTCTTAGCCCTATAATTCTTTTGAGAGAGTTATCATTCTTGGTTTGGAAGTAACTCGAAATGCTAGCCTTCTTGTATCCATTTTTGGTACAGGTGATGATATGGAGTTTCTTCCCCATGTTTGACCCTTGATCTTGTCCCCATGATCGGTTCTTATACACATAGAAGTAAGTGAGAGGTTAGTTTCAGTTTTTTTCATCTCGGCTATGGTTTCTCTTCCTTTAGTCATGCTTTTCTTGGACCTTTGCCTTAGGGTTGTGGAGATCGGCTTGCTTGAGTCTCCTTCCATGATGATCATGGTTCTTGCTTAATTTTGAGCCTATTTATGTGACATAGATGTCTACCCTTGGTTTGGTCGTGACCTAGGAGGTTTGGTGGTCGAGGTATGGGTATGGACATTGTGGTCATGACATAGCCCATTGGGATGGCCGCGACCTAGTTAGATTTGGTCGAGGTGTTTTGTCTTGTGGTGGTGTTTGACCTAGTGGCATCGGGTTGAGACCCTTGGAGCATAGCAACCTTGAAACCCTTAGTTTCTTGCCTTAGATAGGTAGGGATAGATGGTGGTGGTCATGACATGGTGGTGTTGATATGTCACGGTCGTGACTTAGAGGTTCTTGAGGAGTTTGGCCGCGACACATGTTTGAAGGGTGAAGTGAAACCCTAACCCTAATGCCATGAGAGTGACATGTAGAAGGTGGCCGCGACATGATGAGGGAGTGAAGGTCAAGGTACCATGGTGTATGCCATGGTCATGACATACTATGGAGTGTGGTCATGACCTATGTGCCTAAGTGGTTAACTTGTGGTGATGATAGGTGATTATGAAACATATATGAACATCTAATGTTAATCATGGATTACATATGTGTTATGCTATTTTTATGATCTCCAATCTTTTCTAATGATGATCCTTAATCCTGACACACTCCATGATGGTGGAGGGTGTTGGTTCTAGGGTGGTTGGTTGACCTAATATTGTGAACCCTAATCAGCAAAAGTGGAAACTCTAAACCCTAAAAGTGAACAAGTCTTACTTATATCCTAACAATGGATGGTACCGATATTATGCGATTATCTCTCTTGATTGTAATCTTCTAACCATGTAAGTGTTTTGGAATTGATTGTCATAGATAGTGTGTATGCTATTATGGCTATGATGTGAATGTTCCCTTGTGAGGCATGTTGATTATACACGTGACACATGATTATGGTGGTTGGGCCTTATGACCTAACATTAGTTATTGTTCTGCCATGAAAGGATGTTTCCTACTGATAAAGTTGAGGGACTGATATCCCATGTCATGTGGTTTTGTTGGCGATACTGTGAATGGAAACAATACAGACATTATGTGGTGATAGTGTGAAAAGTTCACACCCTATATATTTCATTTGCTGGAAGAGTATTGTGCCCTTATTTTTGTAGAATTTGTTATTATTTTATATGTTGGAACTTTATTGATGCTAAAAGACACTTAAATGACCTAACTAATCAAGTGGAACCTACTCATGTAGCTTTTCCCTGTAACATAGATCCATTTAGCGTCAACACTTGCTGAATGGTGAAATGAGTTTAACTCAGAGCGCATATTTTTGAATATGCGAGGGTGAGGACGAATATCCCCTTGCATCCATAAGATGTGATACATGATTGGCTGGGGCCATATCCTGGTAGGAGTGCATCTTTGGGACGTAGCTCGGTGAAATGTGATACATGATTGGTTGCGGGCCATACCCTGGTAGAGTGCGGCTGTGGGCCGTAGCTCAGTTTTACTAGCACCGTGACCTATACCAAGATGGGCTAGGTTTGTACAGCTGGACTATATGTCACTGGTAGTAGATTGACTGATGATGTCACTGTAGGTTCACTCATACTGACCAAGGGGGCAAGGTCATGGATTCCGGCTCTTCCACTAGACCTTGTATTGCACCAATTTTGACATAGCAGTGGTCAGTTGGATTTGGGTGGTACAAATAAAATCCTCAGGGCATAACAAAATATGTAACTAGCCGTATAGTATACTAGTAGAGGATCAAATATAGAAACATTGGATGAGGCCTTGCTTGCTTTTGTACAATATGGTTCATAATGAATTTACATGTTCTTCATATTCCTTTTATGATGATAATATGTTTCATAATTTAACTGCAGTTGCCTATCCTATTATAGTTGATTGCCTTCTTATCATGGTTATAGCTTTACTGATGTTCTTTGATCATTGTATCTGTGCTAATAATAGTGTGGTGGTGAGATTTAGAATCTCACCATGTGGGTTCCCCACATCATTTTAGGTGGACGTACATGAGGAGGTAGAGATCATGCAATAGAGTTTGAGCAACAACAAGAAGGACAGTAGCTGACAAAGTTGGAAGTGCTGGTGGTGGTTATTTTGTTATTAGAGTCCTAGAGTCATCCCTATACACTAAGGTCTTTGGGATGGTTTTTAGATGTGTTTTGTAGATGTGTTTTGATACATGGTTTGGCTTGTATGTTCTGTTCATGCATGGATACAATGAATATGTATATATGTTTGGAATAGGTTTTCTTGTAACTGGATGATGGCATGCATGGTGAGTGTCCTTTGACATGAAGGGACTCATATGTAAAGGTTTTTCTATTTAGATCTAAATGAAAATGGGTTTTAATTTCTTGTGTTTTCTGGTAATCTGTTTGTTTAAGCTTGTTTCTGCAGTTAGTATTGAGTTATCTCATGGCTTGTGGCGCGGGGCATGACAAGGGTTCATGATATCTAGAACCATCCCAAGTTCACTAATGAAATTTTTAGTCCATAGTTTTCCTTTGTTGCAACATACAAAGCATATAATCAACATGTGTTACGAATAAACTATTATTTCTTATTGGAATGCTTCCAGCTTACAATTTTTATGTTTATGCAAACCACAAAGCCTTATTGTGATTGATAGTTGGCCTTGTCAATATGGAAGCTTGCATCAGTGTAACCCTTTACAACTAACTCTTCCTCACCTTTGTGTATCAGGAATTGGTCCTTAGTTCTTCTTTAGTACATTAGAATATTCTTTACAACAATCCATTGACACTCAAAAAGATGTGACTAATATGTTCTCATCATGCTCAAACCATATGAGACATCGGGACATGTATAACATCACATACCCTGGTTTCTATCTGGATATGTGTTGGACCGATCTATATACCAATAATCAAGTTTTCAGTAAACTGGGGGAATACATTGCATCAACCTGGGAGCATTATCCAATCTGGTACATCAACACATCTTTTTTTATCCATACATCAACAGATATTTCTATGTTCATTCCAATATGTTTAACTTTGCTAACTCCCTATTCTCCACCCCCTCCTCTTTGTTATGGGAACACATCTTCTTATTCTATCTTTTCTCGAATCCTTCTGGACAAAAAGGGTTGGTGTGGACTTCATCCCCTCCTTCCCATTATAGATCCAATTACATAAACAAATAAAATCTGACTCATGTGTTTCCACTCTTCCAAAGATATGGATAGTTGGGTTCTAGAGAGACTTATTCCATGTAGCATGGGTAAGTTTACTCTCTAAGAGTCATACATGCTAAACCTATTCAACACTTTGTATATGTGTTTACAAATGATCCCACTACATCAAGGCCCTTTCGACGTTGCACAAAAGCCATTACTTTACATTCTACTAGCACTGAAAAGGCCACTCTGAGGAGAAGTGCAAGAAGCCTTCTAGATCTAACTCTATATAGCTTTATTCCTATAATATAGGATGCTTCACCTAGGTCCTTCATGGAGAAGGTATTGCCAACCAGGTCTTAACCAATTGTAGAGTAAGTACACAATTCCCTATCTAATTGTGCCCCACTAGCATTCTTGTAAATACAAGGTTCATCTTCATTTTTGATAAAGCCAAACTCTTTGAGTGTCTCATCAAAATGAAAATTCCAAATTATATATGCTTCTTTCATCCATATTTTACCTTTGTAGACATCGATTTTATTGGCTTCATTTGGGGTGATAAGACCTTTAGGTTTTGTCACATACACATCTTCTAGAACATTCATTTTAAGGAATATGATTCTAATATCCATTAACCAAATTTCCTAGTCATGATAAGCTACAACAAAAAACATGATTCTGATGGGTTTAATCATGGAAATAGATGAAAAAACCCATTATATTCAACAACTTGAACATGTATAAAGCTTTCAACCACTTGTCCTTTATAGGTTAGTACATAACCCATCCATGTCAGTCTTTTTCTTGAATACCCATTTTCACCCTATGGGTTTTACCCCCAAAAAGTGCATTCACCAAAGTCCATAATTTGTTGGCGTATAATATATCCATCTCAGATCTCATGGCCTCAAGCCATTTCTTAGAATATGATCCCTCAATAGCTTCATCATAGGTTGTTGGCTCATTATGATTCATGACCAACAAATTGTCTAATTAAGTCATGAGAAATCCAAATTTCTCTAGTTCTAGGCATGTCCTACTAGACCTTTGAGTCTCTTGTGCTACATGAGGAATTTGAGATTTTGCAACCGCTTGTGATTCTCTTTGTTGCTCATATACTTCAATGGTTCATCATTATTATTTCTTGAGATTCTTTGATTTCTATATCCCCCTACTAGTTCCTTTAGAAATAAATTTGAATACAACAATTAAAGCAAACATTTTGTTGTCAAATACAATATCAAAGTAATATTTCTTCATTTTCTTAGGGTATCCAACAATCTGACATTATAAAATTTGGTTTCAAGATTTCATAAAATTATTTTCTAACATAAGATTCACATCCATAATATTAAAAAAAAACATACTGGAACGCTTCCCACTTCATATTTCACATGGTTTCTTTTGAATCAATGTAAGAGATGCCTAGTAAGTTTAAGCATTGTGTTTTCAAGAGAATTTCCCACAAAGAAGTTAGAAGATTAGGTAAACTCATCATTTATTGTACCATGTCTAACAAAATTTGATCCCTTCTTTCTGATAGACCATTATGTTGTCGTGTTCGAAGTGGAGTCAATTGTATTACAACACAACAATCTATTAGAAGGGTTGTCGACAAGGAGTGGCTCAAGTGGTCAAGCACGGTGTCCCCTAACAAAGGGATGCATGTTCGAATCCCAGATGCCACCTTATACCACCCTCCCCGACATTCGGCCTCTGCCACGGGTGTGGGAGAGGGGGAGAGAATGCCTCTCTTGATCCCATCTATTAGAAGGGTTTCAAGTTGTCATCTTGGATATTCTCCAACATGATCATATAGTAATGTCTTAATATTATTTCCAAGTTGGTTCTCTACTTCATTCATAAATTTCTTAAACTTCCCAATGAGTTCTAATCTATGTTTCATAAGATAAAAATGTCCATATCTATTGAAGTCATCATAAATGTGATGAAGTTTTGGTATCCAACTCCAAAACTTGTGCTGAAATGTACACACATATCATTGTGTATGAGTCCTAATAAGTCACTTGCTCTGTGACTATTACCAATAAAAGGTGATTTTTTCATATAGCCCAACAAAAATGATTCACATGTCTCTTTTGATTCAACATCAAATGAATATAGATAAGTGTCTTTATGGGATCTAGAAATGTGATTCTCAATTATGTGCCCTAGAAGAGAGTGTGAAATATAAGTTTTATTTGAGTCATCAAGCTCTAGCTTCTTAGTACTTTTGTTATATACACTTGTCTAAAGATCCAACAAATAATGACCATGATACACTAGGGCACTACCATAAAATATATCATCTCTTGAAATAAAATTTTGACCATTATTTATTATAAATCAAACCATTCTTGTCCAAATAAGATAAAAAAATAATATTTTTTTTTCTATGTTAGGTAATGATAGTAGTTCTCTTATTCTATTACAACCCCCCCTAGACAAAGCTAAAAAATAGATTCATATTATTTTGACAAAAACTCTTTCACCATTAGAAATTCATAGATCCAACTCTTCCTTTAGTTAGGATCTACTTATGTTAAGATGAATCACACTATAACAAATGTGAGATCTACATATGGTATCCAATACCCATTATCAAGAAGGGGACAAGAATATATTTGATTTACATATATACTTGAAATGGAGATCTCCATCCCCTGCTTCTTTTTAGTTCCTTTAAGTAGAGAGGGATATATCTTTTCTAATGTCCATCCTAGTGATAATGATGATGATTTCATACCTTTCCTTTAGCTTTAAGTGCATACAACTTAGTCTTTTGCCCAACTTTAGAACTTTTCTTATCTTTGACTTTGCCCTTGGGCTTGCCTCTTCCTTTTTTTACTATCAACATGGACTTTGACTTGTCTTTCTTTATTTGAGTCTTAGTTGTTCACAACATGCTAAGAAACTCTAACAATGGCTGAACAAAAATGTTTGTTTTGTAGTTCATGACAAGCTAGTTATATGATTTTGAAATATTGGCTCAAAGAAAATACCAATCTCTATAGCATTTCCATACCCCATAAATTTGAGTACATGGGGCCCAGATGGAAAAGCTTCACTCATGTTTCACACAAACAAGGCCTTCTAGACATCATACACCAAAAAAAAGTACCCATTGGTGGCACTTATTTTTAGTGTCTTTTGTAAAGAAATGCCACTATACAATCATTTTACAAGAATTTTTCATCTAAATTCCCCTAAACAACTATTATAAAGTTTATAACTAGAAGAAAAATTTAAATGCATTTATGGATGCTATTATTGGCAATCTAAAATTGACAATTTGATAATAAGGCCTTATATTAGAAATATATGAAAACCAAAATTCATGATTGATATTATTCCCCATGTGTGCTCCTCTTCCTCTACTTAATCCACCATCCATAAGGGCAATTAAATTCCTCTTTCCTGCTAGTCTCTCAAGTATATGATCAGTGATAGGCTATGGGAAGTGGTCTTTCTTGGTCTTTGCATTCATTTTTTGAAATCAATTATAACATCCCACTTTTTAAAACATATCAATTACTGAGCAAAAGCACAATTCTCAAGGGGGTTGAAACAAACATGATGATCATTGCATAAAATATAATTTTATTCAACCAACACAATATAACATAACAATTATCATGTCTTGTATTCCACAAATTATAACTCAAACTCTAAACTAAGCTAAACTAGTACATGATCCTCATACTTAATGAAAAATTGAACAAAATGCCATAGGATAGTTGGTACCCCACTAGGGTTTAAATCCTAGATTTTGTCCTCGAGATGTATGCTCCTTGTCTAAGCTCCCTTATATATGTCTCCTAAAGACATCACATCCCCAACCATGCAAAGAAAACCGAAATACATGTTAGAGTATGTGGCACTAAATAACATTATATGAACATGAAATAAACTATACTTTTGAATTAAAAATGGAATGTATTTCTTACCATTTATCTCTTTATGTTTGTCTCCGTCTTATTGACATTATTATCTTTGGTTTACTATGTTGTCCTTCATCCATATCATTTATCTTCTAGAACTTTATAACTAATACTTCTCTCAAGAGCATGAAAATATATGCACCCAAGTTTAATTGTCTCAAGAGTTGGATTAATAACATTGCTCTCAAGATCTTGATTATGAAATTTCTCTCAAAAGTTTGAATATGTTGCAAAAGGATAACAACTTGGAAAAAACAACACAAATCAAATATCTTTTACTTAACATTAAGCTTGAGCAGAATAATGTGGAACAATATATCTTACATAAGAAATGAGTTCATGTCATGATCATAATAATAGATGAGAAAGTACATGGAAAACCATAATCTGATTCATTATAAAAAAATTTGCAAGAATTCACGAGAATTATATATTTTCTATTATTATAACTAATTCCATAAATATAAGAAAATAAACCCCTATCCAATACTTGATACACAGTGTGCATGATCCACAACTGATGATAGAAGAAGTCCATTAAGTTCCCTTAAGGCTGGTGAAAATCATAAAACCCAAAATTTAATATGAAGTTGATTAATTTACATATTAATTGACAACTAAACCATAATATTGATCTCACATAAAAACATGGTTTGCGAGATAGATTGGGTTTGAAATCTATAAAATTTTTCTGCCTTATTGAAAAGCCTTTTCATTTTTTATGTATCAGACACTATACATATTTATGATGAATTCACAAAGTTTCGACCAATGATGAAACTTGAAAATGCCACATATATATTTCAATTCACTGAAGCTTGAAAGAACTCACTAAGTCATTTCACTAAGAGTTGAACATATGGCATACCCCTATCCAAAATGTGTGATTGATCAAAATAATAAAGAACATCAAAATGACATCGTTACCCAATTGACGTGTTATAAAATTGAATAAGCATGGGGGTAAGCTCATAAATTTGACATTGTGATTGTTACATCGAGATCATAGATCACAAGAGGAACTAGGTCAAGAATCCTTGATACCTAGATGTTTGAGACCAAACCCAAGTGAGGAAACAAGGTAAGAAGCAAGTTCTCTGCACTATTACAAAGAGAATGAGTCCTTACTCAGGCTGTTCTTAGATGATAAAGAATCTTCTCATGCCATGGCAAGG
Source organism: Alisma plantago-aquatica (assembly GCA_963693085.1). NCBI lineage: Eukaryota > Viridiplantae > Streptophyta > Magnoliopsida > Alismatales > Alismataceae > Alisma > Alisma plantago-aquatica. The sequence continues at coordinate 1,109,313,183 of OY856410.1, forward strand.
AGAATGAGGAAGGTGGAAACCCTTCTTATACTATATCACACCAAAATTAAAAGGCACATATCACTTTTTTAACAAAAACCAAAATTTCTAGCAATGAAATCAGGTAAAACAAAGATGACATGCTCATGAATCGATGATCAATACAATATTAGGCAAAAAGGGGATTTTGGAAACTACTAGTGCACATGATGAATTAATTTCCCAAGAGGCTTCTTGATGATACTCTAAAGGGTTCCCAACCACTAGAGATGACAATTGTGGTATGATACCAACAACAAGCTTCAACTAGTATGTTGACAACAATAGAGTGGGGACATAGGATATAAGTGAAAAGATGAGTAAAGGATATTGGGATTGGATTTTTCCAGATTGTAGGCTCATGATTGAGCCCTATTATATAGATCTAGGGGAATGAATTTTCTAGGAGGGTCTCTAGTTATGTGATCAAGAGAGCAAGTTCCTATGGGTTCTAAAGAACACCAAACCTAATGGGATTTCCGTTTGCTGAGACAACGAAACAACTTCAAACATGATGAGAATAAGGGTTTTCTTTGAAACTAGAAACCATTAGAGAGGGGGGCATCGAATACTTCAACACGACAGAGGAGTCCTTAAATCCCTGTACCAGAGTGAAGGCGGTGAGTATCAATCTTGAGGATGACTCCACATGTGGAGTTAGATAGAAACTTCTCTTTGCATAAACCAGCCGCATGACTTGCAACTAAAATCATAGTTGTATTGATATTGGAATAACATAATAATTGATTATTTAATGATTTAGGTATCCCTTTTATAAATCATATTGAGGCAATCGAGATTATCAAATTTTAATGAAATTTTATATTCTAGGTATTTTAGAGATGGAGGATCCAAATATGAGCTTATATTTCTACGATAAGAGTCACAATTATATAAACTGATAGTATTGGATAAGACCCATTTAATTATCTAAATTATCCAAAACGTATTGAAGTATCAAATTTAGAGTGGAGAAGACTATCACAGTAATTAACCTATTTAAGTTTTATTGAGCCTGATATATGTATATTAATTTGGTCAATTGCACTATTAACCTTAAAATGTCACTTATTTATCAATTAGCACTATGATACATGTAATCAAATTACAATGTGAGCAATATGTTCAAACTTTGATAAATTTCAGTGGAACTTAGGGTTATGCCTTGTTAGAACCAATTAGAGTCAAAATTTAATATATTAACATGTTTAAGAGTTAATAATGGGAAACTAGGGTTGTTACAATTCTACTAATCTTATAAAAATTGCATCCAAAATATTTCCATAGTACTACCCACCTTAGGGTTTTTCTTATTCCTAATTTGTAACACTAAACATGTATTTTTATTTAAGTAAAACTAGGGTTAGAAGTAGAACACTTGTTACCTTCTTATTCCTATTCATCAATCATTGAAAATATTTTTGCTTATCTATTTTGTGGTTGATCTGTATTAGGATTTTGTCTTGCATCCTTCTTTGATTTGAACTTGGGGCACTCAAACATCTTGTGACTTGGATCCCCACAATGGTAGCAAATTCTGATACCAAACCTACATAGTCCACCATGCATCCTATTGAAGGTAGGGGTATAAGTTCTAATCAAGTGGTTCTTCTATACCTTTCCTCTTCATTTCATCATGGTTGTTGTGTTGGTAGTTACCTCTTGAGGATCCTCTTTTATTCCAATCCCATCCTCAGTGGTGCTGCAACTCTAGGGTAGCTGTATCATACCAAATCTTGGACCCTACCTAGAAGTTTGACCTTTTGGGCTTAGCCAAACAAAGTTGAGGTTAGATCTAAAAGATGTTTGGTATAAACCTAATGAGTTAATGCATGTATGAATCACCCTAATGTAACCTAATGTTTACACATTAGATTTAGAACAATAATGGCACATAAAATGTGTCACATGGGGAATACATGATAATTCGTGCTTAATAATCACACATAAATCTTTAGGTGAAGTTTTGAACACAATTAGATGGATAAAAATAATAGTGATGATAAATGTGAGGATAATAGGCTCAAATATTAATTGTGACATAACCCATTAAAAGAAATCCCAAAAGTGGAATCTAAGTTAAGAATCGTGTACCTTGAGTCCCAATTGCCTTGGGAGTCAAGTTTCACATTATTCACATAATAATAATTAATTTAATTCAATTTGGAAAGAGAAGATCTGTATTTTCCCCAAAATATCAAATAAAATAAAAACTAACCCCAACAGAGGAAAATAATCTTTTCATTCATAATCTACATAATAAATATAGCCTTTGGATGAATTTTCATCCAATTTGGAAGATGTTTGATCAAAAGATAAAATTAGGACAGAGAAAGTGTGTAGAACCTTCAAAATATTAAATAAATGTACAAACAACTCCAACATGTGAAATTAAAACTGAATTCATATTCTACACATCAAAGATAACTTGTGGGTGAAGTTTCACCAAAATGGGATAACCCTAACATCATTAATGCTTGAGGATAGAGAAAATATGACTTACTTAATTAACACATGAAAAGTTTCCAAATATGAAATCTAATTACAAAATCAGAATATACATGCCTTAATTGGCCTCTGTGCAAAATTTCACTTAATTTGGATAACGTTTGGACCCTTATTTGAAGAGAAAGAAAAAGGAAATAATTCACTTTGTTTGGTTTTCGAATTTGAGATGATTTTTCTGATTCAATGTGTCACACGATTCAAATGTTGGATTTTTCCTAAGTTTTCCTATCACACACATAATCTTCACTTGCCTTACATGGATGCATGTTCTGACCGTTGATTTTCAATCCTATAGTTCCAACATCGTCTTCCTTCTCCGACTCCGTTCTTTCCTTATTGGTGCAGTAACACCGATTATCTGTCTCCCTGATCGTTCTCTCCTTTCCTTGATTTCCTTTTTCAATCATTCCTCTACAATCCTTACATGTTTCCGGATCAGATGAGCCTAACTTTTTAGGGGTTTGGATGCTTCTATATCTCAGTCAACAAAGTAGGATCTCAACTACCCCTATTTCTGACTCCACTGGCCTCCCTATTTGCTCGATGCTTCATTGCCTAGAAGTAGATCTCTGAAACCACCTCGTACTTGCCAAAATCATTAGCAACATCGTGCATATGCTTTCCTAGCCTTCTGTGTGGTTTCGCAACTTCAGCTGCTCAGGTTTAATTGGGGGATCTCGCCGGTACTGACCTGGAGTGAGTTTCCTTTTTGGGAAGGTGTCAAATGATTTCTTCAACCCTTGGGAAGCTTTGTGTAGCATCAATTTATCCAAAACATGTGTGTACAAGCTTTCCTCTTCTAGTCTTCTTCTTCACAGACTTTGAAATATTATGTGATTCCTTGTGTTTGGCTCCCGACTGTCTTTGTTCCCCCACCGTTGACTTGGTTGTGGTGTTTCTGGCCGATTGGTGTAGTTAGTTCTTGTCGTGGTCTTGACTTCCCCTTTTCCCCAATTTCTAGCCACTGCAGCTACTTCTCAGCCGCAGCCATGGCTTGGCCAAGCGAGGGAGGAGAATCTGTAGGCTAAATTCACATTTTCACCCCCACATGCGATCACTGATGAATTTATTTTCCTAGGGTATTTTGGTAAATTGACTATTTACTTTGGTTTTATTTTCAACTTGATGATTAGGTGCTTGATTGGCGAGGGTCCTGGCCACTTGGTCGATCATGAGTGGTCCAACTCAACAGAGTTGATCATCTTTGACTATGTTTATCCTTTCTCAAGGGTTTATTTGAATTTTTTGATTGGTCAACATTCTAAAATTCATAACTATTTATTTACTGGGCCAAAAATTACAAATAAATAGTCTTTGGATTCATAAAAATATTATATAACTAATGTTAATGGTTTAATCACCTAATTCTCAATTAACCGATGAATGGATATTAATGGATAAATATAATTGGTTATAATTTGTGAAATTCATAACTAATAGTCTATAAGTTAGAAAATATAATAAAATACGTTTTGAACTCAGAAAAAGATAACCTAAAATGTGGCATGGTTTTCATAACCTAATCCACACATTAAGAAAAGGGTGCTTTTTAGGGTTTATGAAATCAATGTATATTTAACCATAATTCCACATACATGATTAATAGGTGATTTGGAGACCTAGACTTGGATCTAGGACTGGCTTAGACTATTTTGACTCTAAAGAGAGGTATGATTGCATCCCACATTATTTCTATATTGAACAATTTCTCATTCATCTCTCTTATTGTATGATTGCATCCCACAATATTTCTATATTGAGCAATTTCTAGTTCTTCTCTCTAAATGTATGTTTGCATCTCCTATTCTTCTACATTGAGCAATGACCTATTTTCTTCTTTCTCTTGGTCCTATGGACATCAACCTACACCATATCTTGTTCTTTTGGAAATTATGCTTCATGTGAAATACATTATATTGTTACTGATCTTGTGATCATATTTGGACATTCTCTTGATCTCTTTCTTATGCTTTGTTTATGATGGAGCTCTATATGATGACAAGTGATGTGTTTTGCCCACTTATGAGGTGGATGTATATGTTGGTCACTTTTGTGGTGACTACTTTATATAACCTGACTATACTTTCTACTTGCCTCTACATTAAACATGCTATGTGATTCAGTAGCACTAGAGTAGTGTAATTGCATTGGTTTTTGGGCAGATGTGTATTTCCTACTCGGGGCAGTATGCTCCTGTTATTTTTGGAATGGAGGTGGCCCATACCTAAGTTTCAAATTTGTGAGGTTTGGCCCAATTTTATATATATTGGGAGTTTGGAGTACGTCATTCTTTATCAGGTTTCAAATTTGTGAGACTTGGCTGACTTTGTCTTTATATTGTTCTAGGACTATGTTTATCTCACATGCATGTTGAAGATGAAGATATGGGTTGTGTGCCCAAATTCTTTATATGTGCTAGTATGCAACAATTTTAATTATTTTAATGGCAAGTATTTCTTTTATTAAGATTCTTTTCTTTTATTCCCGATGGGGTAGTCCTTTACTTTTCTATGGGAAGCCTTTTATTATTGATATCCTTATTTCATATATTGCTTAATTTTATTTAGTATGCACATACTAGCCTTTGCTGATGTCTTCTATTTTTCTTCTCTTGCTGGGGTATGCTTCCAACCCTAGGTGAAGGACTTGGATGACATGGCTTGAAGACTTGGACTTAGCTTAAGGAGTTAAAGCTTGGAGACAATATTGATATGGTTTAGATTTCCCTCTACTTAGATCCTCATGTTCTACCTTTTAAGTAAACCCTTATAAGTGAGATGTTGATGTACATATGTAAGTTTTTGTGAAGAATTGAATATAGTCATTACTTTTATTCTTCTACTACACTTTGGTTGTTTTGAATACCGTAAATAAGATTTGAAAATTTTACACCCACTCCAGCATACCTTTTAGGTGTGTTTGGATTGGAGGTTCTATTCTTAAATTTTTTAGTAGAGAGGTGATTTCACTTCTTTACAGTAGCCTCAAGTGCGTCTTGCACTGTCTTGAGGTCGTACCCGGTCAAAGCATGGCCAAGATCAGGCTTCAGACCATGCATGTATTTCTTTGACAAACATGTCCAACTAAGCCATATCAATATTTCTACAACATACAAAACTTCACTACATACTAGTTGACTATGGTATCATTATACTACTTCAGATCTTGAATTCAACCTGCTTCTTCTTTATCATTGTCTCAGAGATGTAATGATTTTGGAAGGCAGTAGTGAACTCCTCCTAGGTCAACGACTCAACATTTGGTCCTTGAGCATTGGTAAAGTTCTCCCACCAGGTTTGGACCACACTCCTTAACATGTATGTCCCATAACAAACTTTAGAATGCTTAGGGCATCCCAAATCACAGAAATAATGCTCAACATTGAGCAACTACTCCTTAACATGACTAACTACATCCGTCTCAACTTCTATCGAGTAGGTCTCTAGATTGATACTCAGAAAATATACTAGGGTAAGTTCCTGGTTTCTTAGCTATTGGGTCCTCCCATTTTGACCGATCAAGTCATCAGTAAGAGCCTTGACAAGAATGTCCATGGGAGCTTTAGGGTTACCTTCAGTAGCCATTGTGCTCTCTCCCCACAATGTAGGAGCTTTCCTCTTTATCCATGTGCTCTTTTCCCTTATCAGACCTCTTCTTGGTAGCCATATACAAAAGGCGACATAAACTATATGAGATCTTGAAAAATGCCTGGCAACCAACTATATTTTTTGCATTGATACCATATTGTAACATCCTACTTTTTCAAACATATCAAATACTAAGAAAAAACATAACTCTCAAGGGGGATTCAAAACCATGATGATCATCGCATAAAATATAATTTCATTCAACCAACTCTGGATAACATAACAACTCTCATGTATCAACTTACAAAAATTAAAACTTGAACTTTAAACTAAGATAAACTAGTACATAATACTCATACTTAGTAAAAAAAATAACTAAATGCCCTAAGATAGTTGGCACTCCACTTGGGATAAACTCCTAGATTTTATCCTCAAGATGTATGCTCCTTGTCTAAGATCCTTTATCTTTCTCTCATGCGGACATCACGTCCCCAAACATGCAAATAAAAATGGAAAATATGTTAAAGTGGCTCTGAGTAACATTATATGAACATAAAATAAATTATACTTGTGAAAAACATGAATTAAACATCACATGCTTTTCTTATCATTTATCTTCATCTGTGTTTCACTGTATCATTGACATTATTATGTTAGGTTGACATTGTTGTCCTTCATCCATCTTATTTCTCTCCTAGAGCTTGATAACTAACATTGCTCTCAATATCTTCCAAATATATGCACCCAAGAGCTCATTTCTCTCAAGATCTTGATTAATAAAATTTCTCTCAAGTGCTTGAATATGACATTGCTCCCAAGATCTTGTTTATGTGCCAAAAGGAGAATCACTTAGAGGGAACAACATAAGTCAATTATTTTTTACTTGACATTAATCTAGAGCATAATAGATTGGAACATTGGATCTTACTTAAGAAAGAGTGCATGTCATGATCATAATAATAGATGAGAAAGTATATTGAAACCCATAATCTAATTCATAATCAAATTTCTTGCAAGCACTCATTAAAATTATATACTTGATATTACTATAACTAGTTCTCATAAATATAAGTGAATGAAAGCCCTTATACAATACTTTATACATAGTATGCATGATCCTTTTAAAAATGAAAGAATAAGTCCTATAAGTTCCTTTTAGGAAAGTGAAAATACTAAAGACCTAAAACTAATATAATTTTATTAATTTACATCTTAACTGAAAATTATACCCTAATCTAGATCTCATATGAGACATGGTTGGCTGCAAACAGATTAGGTTTTGAAAACAAAAAGATCATATTCCTTATGAAAAAACCTTTCCAAAACATTTTTTTTTGTATTTAGTAGACACTATATGTATCTATAGTAAATTTTGAGTTAGCCCACTTAGGTCTAGACACATGGCATGTTCCTTATCCAAATTGTGTGATTGATTAAATAATAAAACACATCAAAATGACCTCTTTACCCAAAAGGTGTGTTACGAGATCGAATAAGCTAAACTCATAAATTCGAGGTCATGATTTTTCCATCAAGATCATAGAGAGAAAGAGGAACTAAGACAGTAATCATCGATAACCAAATCCCTAAGATCAAACCAAGCAAGGAAACAAAGTCACAAGCAAGTTGTTTGCAATATTACAAAGACAACAAACCCTTCCTTGGGATGTTTGGTAGTCAGATGACTAAGAACCTGATTCTGCCATGGCATGGAGAGGGAGAAAGGTGTAAAAAACCTACCTTAGGATATATCACTCCAAAAAGCAAAGGCACAATCACTTTGTTATTGTAAACCAAATTTTCTTGCGATAAAATCAGGTAAAAGCAAGGTGATATACTGAAGAATTGATGACATATACAATAATAGACAAAAAGGGGATTTTAAAAGCTACTTATGCACATGCCAAATTGATTCCTTAGGAAGCTTCCTAGTGATACTCTAAAGGGTTCTTGATATCAAGAGACAATCATAAAGATATTACGACTGAAAATGAAGTTCAACTTGTTCCTGTATGACAATAGAGTGAGGAAGTAGGGTCTAGGTGAAAACACAAGTAAAAGACTTTGGGGTTGACTTTTGCTCAGTCCCACGATCATTATCAATGCCTCTTATATAGGTTTGGGGGCATAAATTTTATAGTAGAGATCTAGTTAAGTGAGCAAGAGACTGGTCCATCTAGATGTAGAGAACACCAAACCATATAGGATTTTTATTTATTGAGATCAAGAAATAATGCCAAACGTGATGGAGATAATTTTTTTATCTGAAACTAGAAACCATCACAGAGGGAGAGTAGTGAATACTTCAGCACTATAGAGGAGCCCTCAAAACCCTGGACTCAGGGAAGACATATGAGTCTCCAACTTGTGGATGACTCCACATATGGAGTCAGACTTATAGTTTGCTTTGCATAAACCAACTGTGTGACTTGCATTAGTCAATTAAATGTCTAATTATACTGATATTAAAATTGTATAATCACGATTTAATGATTTAGGTATTCCTTTTCTAAGATTTATGCATCAAGGATTATCAAAATTCAAGAAACTTTGTGTCCTAGGTAAATTGTGGATGGAGAATTCCAATATGAGTTTAGAATTCTATGTTAACTATCAAAATCATACGAATTGATAAGAATAGTTTAATTATCCAAAAGGAATGAAGTATCAAATTTAAAGGGGAGAAACTATCATCGTAATTAACTTTTTAATTTTTTTTGAGTCGGATTATGGATTTAATTAGGTCAATTGCACTATCAACCTTAAAATGTCACTCATTTATCAATTAGAACTGTGATATGTGTAATAAAATTAGAATATGATCAATCATGCTCAACTATGCTAATTTTAGTGGAATTTAAGGTTATTCTTGATTAGAACCAACTAGAGTAAAAAAAATTAGTTTATTAACATATTTAGAGTTGGTAGTGGGGACTTAGGGTTGTTACATCAACACACATCCTCCACTTTGGGTATTCTCTCACAGGCATCATCTCACCCTCTTCATTGGGTGCAATAGTGATCTCACCCATTTTGGGTACAACATCAATGAGACTCATCCATGAGCTATTAGAAATGGGATAGATGATGCCCACATTTTATGATCTCTTAGGTCACAACTAAGTTAGTTTGGATTTAATATCCTTTGCATTTTATGGTTTGGGGTGTTTATCCTCCAAGTAGATCATGTGTACATAGATGGAAGGATCAATTCCCCTATGATCAACAATAGACTATCCAATGGACTCAACATTCTTCTTTACCACATCACAAAGAGCATGTTCTTGGTCGTGGGACTGGATATAGGAAACAATCACTGAGAGGGTGTCATTCAAACCAAGAAAATCATATTTCAAGCCCTCAGGAAATATCTTTAATTCAAGGATGGGATTCCCTTCAATGGATGTCTTTAAGGGTCTAGCTGTGACATAATGTAGATCTTCACTAGTAGTTACTACCTCAACCTCTTTGACTTTTCTTCAGTTTATTTAATGATTGGTTCAATTCCTTTATCTTCAAAGATAGTCTGATTCCATGAGGGTAAGAACCATCCATCAACAATTTCATCAAGACAGTCAAGCAAGTAATAATCCTCATTAGTTGCACCAATAACTTCATCCCTAGAAGATGGTTTGAAGATTTTCAATCTAATCTTCATGTGCATGAATGTTACAAACATGGTACTAGTTCTTAAATGAATAACAACATTAGCAATGTCGAAGAACAATCTCCCCAATATTATAGGAATTTTCTAGCTATCTTTCTCCATGTCAAGGATGATAAAATTGGATGGAAAGATAGTAGATGTATCGTAAACAATTCTCAGTAGTATATCATCTTACCAGACCCTTGGAATCTTCATAGATCTATCAACCAATTGAAGGGTACAATCATACAATTCAAGCTAATCCAAGCCAAGTTCAATGTAGATGTCATATGCATAAAAAATACACTAGATCCCAAGTCTAAATGAGCTTTCTCAATATGCTGCTCCAATGTTGCAAGGAATAATAAGAGCTTTGACGTCCTTTCTCTTATTAGGGAGTGCATGTTGTAGAATCGAACTCACTTGTTCAATGAATTTCACTTTTTGAGACATCCTTCCTACATACATCCTGTTATATGTACACACGTCATTGAGGAATTTTGCGTATGGGTGTATTTGCTTTACTACATCCAAGAGGAGTATGCTGACATGCACTTGCTTGAATGTCTCAACTATGTCTTTATTCTGTGTTTGCTTTATTTTGGATGGAGAGGGTGGCTCATCTAATGCATCTGGAAATGGAGTCTCTTGCATAATTTTTGCTCATGCATAATATAATCATTTCCTTACATGAAAATAGAAATAACATGTGGCACTGTTTCATTCATTATCACATTATCACCGATCGACATCACAATATCATCAACATATGAAGTCATAATATCAACTCTATCACCAATCAGAGTATTACCATTGATAGTCTATCTTGGCCTTTTAGTTTTCTTGTCGCTTGTTAGCATGATAACAACCTTCACATGATCCTTGGGATGAATAAGGGGGAGGAGTAGCATAAAATTGTGGTTTTGGAAGAGGTGGTGATTGGATATGTGGGTAGACATATCCTTGCTGAGAATGTGATGGAACTAGTGGTAAAGGATTGACCTAACTTTGATGGTAGGGTTGTTGCACATAGTCTTGCCCATGTTGAGGTGGTGGAGGATGTTGGTAGTTGAATGATGTTTGTTGTGAAGGAATGGTGCATAAGGATGTAGTGGATCTTGGTATTTATGAAGGTAAAGTACTACACTTGTGGGAGAAAAAGGTTTTCCTAGGGATGTTTACCAAATCAAATAGTGTCATTTAGATTTCCCATGGCATTGGAGGAATCTTTCCTTACACATCAGAGAAAAGATTTGAGGACACATGCTCTATTATTTTCTTAGATATACTAATGGATGATCTTGGGTATACATCTTGTTCTTGATGTCATCAAACCCTTATAACTTATAAAGGACCTCATCCTCAAATCTTGATCTATTCCTTTGACTTTGTTGTTGTTTCGGTGGTGGACCTTGTCCTTGATGTTCCCAAAGATATAGGATTGAAGGACCTTAAAATCCTCTAACCTATCACCAACTTGCATAGAATGTATTGAGGAACTTCTTCCTTGATTCTTCATCAATTTCATCATTTCAACTAGCATCTTCATCAATTGAGGGTTCAAGTAATCAATAGGTGAAGGAGTTGCAAGAGGTGTCATGCCGATGTTGTTGTCATATTCATTCGTCACAATAGAATATCGGTACCTTGAATTTTCTACCAAATGTTCAAACAAAGGCCACGAATCTTCTAGCGGTTGGCCATAAAATCACCTCCACTAGATGAACCAACACTAATGTGTGTCACAATTGAGTTAATTCAGAGTAGAAGGACTACACAAGTTGCCAGAAATGGATTTAATAATAAGTATATTCTCTCAACATATTCTAGACCTTTCCTAAGTGTCATGGAACTTCTCATTATCCATTTGGTTGATATTTACAATAGCATGCCTCATTTGTGTCAAACTTGCAATGGAGTAGAATTTCTTAAAAAAGGAAATACCCATATCTTCCCAATTCATTACCTCCAATTTTGAGGAATGCCAATACTTGTCTTTATCCTTTATAGAGCAGGGAACATAGTCAAACGAATGGCATCATTAGTTGCAACATGAGTTTGGAAATTGGCTCATGTCTCTAGAAACACATCAACATGCTTGTAAGGATATTCATGATCCAACACATAGAAAACCAGAAGCATTTGCACAAGGGCTGGGGGATGGAGAAATCTTGATTGGGCATTGCTTCAATTCTTGTTGTAATAGGAGATATGTAAGTTATTGGAAGAAAGTAGTCATGAAATGGTCTAGGGTCTCTCCATTATGAAATGACATTCCTCCATTATAATTAGCCATCTTTTCTCTCATAAATGCTTACCATCACCGAGATGTTTCACAATCAAGAACAGTTCATAATCTCAAAGGCAAGAATGAAATGCTTAGAGTGTACGCATAAAAATGCAAGTTCATGTGTCACGTAGTATATACCTATTAGGCCCAAGTGTCAAACTCAAGGAGATGCTCCAAAGACAACTACTTATTGAGACCAAATCATCTATATAGCAAGGAGTTGGTTGATTGTTTTATTACCGAAGAGCAAGATTAAAAACCTAAATTATGTTTGTTGTTATCACAAATGGATGGATTCCTCATGACTAATGGTTTCATAATGACACACGCTGTACTAAAATTCTATTTGTTAATAATTATTTAACATTTAATATAGACTAAAGACCTCTTGGAAACATTATCTGCTCCAGCAACAAAATGCATTACCTAACTAAAGTAAAACCCACTCCCGTAGAAATCTAGGAATTAGCTAGGTGCATCATCAAAATCTCTAGGTTATTCTTTCATAGATTTAAGCCTTCTCCTGAAGCACAATATAGCCTATGTGGGTATATGATTTTTTTGACTCCCAATCCCTCTTCTGAATTAACTACTGGTCTATTACTTTGATTATGGTGATCATGCCTAAAAAAATCAATGAAAAGATCATAGATTTATGTATAAACTAAAGGAAATAAATTATCGATTCATAGCATTCAAATAAAATGCAATAACGAGCAACTCTCATGTCTTAAAGAATAAGGGGTTTAGCCCTACATGATTGTAATCATCCTAAAAAGAGAGAAAGATGAAGAAAGCAAGATAACCATTATAAAAACAAAATGAAAACCCATGGAGAAGTTGTTTCGAAAATCCCTCTGATAAATACCCTGATCTATAGCATTTCAGCTGCAAATTTGTCCTCCAGAAGTGCCTGGAGCATTAGATCTATGGATATATCCTTCGTGTCCTCCTTTATCGGCGCTGTGCTCTGTCAGAACATGATAATAATGGCCTCTTTTTTTCATCCACATTCCCTCAGGTCAGAAGAGAGGCTTTGGTTGTCATTAAGTCGGGGTTGTTGGATCTAACTTACTTTCAGATCTGAATCGATTGCACATCGATAGTACCACTGATGGGGTGTTGGTGGCACCGAGTAGGTAGCCAACTCGAATCTATCGAACCGTGTCAGTACTTACGTTATATGTCGATTACATCAAGTTGCTCCTCGAGTTTTAATGCTCCTTGGATGCTGAAGTCGATACCACAATCATGGGAGTAGTTGGGACCAAGACAAATATTCTCAAGTTCTGATGCTCCCTAGACCGTGAGTCAGTAGCACCATACTGACTTTGGTACTATAAATGCCTCTCTCAGTAGCACCCATTGCCTTCTCAATAGCATAGAGTTTTCTCTCTTTCCCTGCTATAGATTGGTGATTTGTCAGTACCACCGACGGATGGGTAGATGGCACCAAGTTCTCCACTCAGCAGCCAAATTGCTCAAAATATGGAAAAAATGACATAAGTCTGAATCATAGATAATAAATTAACATGATTCTTAGAAATACTAAATACTTAATTCAAAATTAATTCACAAGATAATGATAGAAAATACTACATAGAACTATCCAAAGTAAACATATATGCAATTAATGCCCAACAAATAGCATGTAATGAACTGAAACCTAGCCTCTTGACCCTAATCTTATGTATTGGAGGATATAGAGTTTGGTTCTTTGGTCTAGCCAAACAAGCATAAAGATAAACCTAATAGTAATTAATTGTAACCTTAATATGTTAATGCATGAATATTTCACCATAACACATATTTTCTAATGTTCTCACATTAGCCTTTAGACCAACAAAGGACACATAAATATGCCACATGAGATAAATGATGAATATATAGGATTTCATTCAAGATAATCTTACATAACCCTTTTTGTGGTAATATAAAGTTATAAAACACAATTATAGTAATAATGATAAAATGATATGATAACTAAAATAATAACATGCCACGATTTTTAATTATGTAAAATTCATAAAAGGAAGACTAATTGGATAAGAATAACTTGAAATTCGTTTTCTTTAGATATGTTTCTTCTTGGAGGCCAAGTTTCATAATTTTGGGATAATAGTAAGTATATCTATTTTATTTAGAAAAGAAAAGGTGATTTTCCTCCAAAATAGGAATAAAATAATTAATGACACCAAAAGAGAAAACTAATCTTGGATTCATAATCTCTACATTAAAAATAGTATTTGGAAAAATTTTCATCTAATTTGGGTAATATTTAATGTACATGTGTAGATTAGGAGAGAGAAAGTGTGTAAAAGCCCAAAATGTTAATAATATGATAAATAATTCCAATGGACAAAATTGATGTCTAATTCATGTTCAACATGTTTAAGTTTTCTTGAGCATGAAATTTCACATTAATTGGGTAGTTCTAGAAGTCTCTAATACATTAAGAAAGAGAAAATATGATTTACTTCAAAAGAATTAAATAAAATGCTTAGAATTTCCAAACAAGAAAACTAATGCCAAAATTAGAATATGCATACCTTAATTGGCATGTGTACAAAATTTTATGTTATTTGGATAATGTTTGGGCCTTAATTGAAGAAAGATAAAAAGGAAATAAAATACAAATTACACTTTATTTGAATTTCGATTAGAATAAGTTTCCCTTTATTTTATCTGTCACGTGGTCTCTTTTACTTTTCAAATGTGGGCCTTTTTTGGGCCATTGGACCTTAGATCTCACGGCTTCTGTCTTCTCTCCTACCTCCCAAATCATTTTGGAAACTAGGTGATCTATTGCTATTTCCTTCTCCAATTTTACCTCTCCATTCCACCTTTCTGTTCACTTTCTTCTCCTCCACCTTCCTTGTTTTCTCCCAAATTCGATGACCCTATAAAACCTAGGGCTTAGGACATTGTTTCTTGGCTCCACAAGCGTTTCTTGCTTCCCCTATCTTTCCTCTATTCCCCACCTTATGCTCTCTTCCTTACTTCTATAGGGGATCAGACCCCTAGGAAAACCCTCCCTCACGGCCTCTCGGTGACCTAACCTTGTTATCACCTCTGGATTGGCATCAAATGGTTCCAAGAGTGTTTCCCCAACTCCAGTCACCGATGGAGGGAAACAAGGTCCAAAATCAGGACTCTTGACCCTTTTGAAGTTTGGAGAGGGCTTGGACCAACACCTCTTCCACAGAAGAATCTTTTGTAGCATCAAATTCAACTCAGACAGTTTGTGCTTGTTTTCCCCCTTTTTGATTTCTTCTGTTGTTCTGAGGATCACAGTGAAACTAGTAGTACCCTAAATAATGTTTTTGCAAGTATTTTACTCCCCCGTTTCATTTTGGCCGTGTGTGTTGTTCTGAACCTTCATTTTTGTTTGTCCATGGCTTTCGATGGGTTCTCAGATTATCCTCTATAAATTCCATGGAGGAAGTATCTTTGAATGATTCTGGCCACCTCAGAACCCATCTAAAGGGTCTATGAGATTGGAAGACACTCAAGAACTTGTGTCTAAATTGGTTTGTGCAAGAACATACTGGTTTGGGATCTATGATCTTTGGTGACGAGTTCTACCTCATTAGTATATCACTATCATTGGAGGGTCAAGGCCTCCAACAGTGGTTCATTTTTGCCCATGGATTCCTTTATT
Organism: Alisma plantago-aquatica; assembly: GCA_963693085.1. Taxonomy (NCBI): domain Eukaryota; kingdom Viridiplantae; phylum Streptophyta; class Magnoliopsida; order Alismatales; family Alismataceae; genus Alisma; species Alisma plantago-aquatica. The sequence goes on from OY856410.1 coordinate 1,109,328,893, forward strand.
CTCTCAACTCAGGTCGAGGGGTATCTTCGTCTTTTATACATTGCAATCCTACCACATGCATCTGGTTCTAAGTGGGGCCTGAGCAGTTGGCCTTGGCTGATAGGGCCAGGTTAGATATACTTGTTAAGCGGATAAATGATTGATACATGGATTTTTTGAATTTTTTGATTAGTCCACTTTTTTGAAATTCATAGTAAATTTTTTATAGATCGGAAAAATAAAAAAATGTTTTGTAATTTAGAAGTAATTTTCTATCTAATGATATTGGTTTTATCACCTAAATCAAAACTAATAAATATGATATTTTTATGGAATATCTAATTGGTTAGTTTTTCTAAAATTTGTAACTAATAAATTATAAGTAAGAAAAATAAAGTAAAATATGTTATGAAATCATAAAAATATAACCTACAATATGGGATGGTTTTGATAACCTAATTCACATATGAATAAAAGCTATTTTTACGGTTTTGAGTAATTAATGTAACCCTAACCCTAATTACATATACATGATTAATAGGTGCTTTGGATACCTAGGCTTGTATCTAGGATTATCTTGGACTTGTTTACACTTTGAAGTGAGTCATGATTGCATCCCACATTATTTCTATATTGAGAAATTTCTAATTCTTCTCTCTTAATGTATGTTTGCATCTCCTATTCTTCTATATTGAGCAATTAACCTATTTTTTATCTTTCTCATGGTCCTATGGACACTAGCCTACACATTATCTATTTTTCTTTGAAAATGGTGTTTCATGTCAACTACCTTATTTTTTACTAATCTTGTGATCATGTTATCTGATTTGACATTCTGTTGGACTCTAACTTGTGCTTTGTTCATGTTGGAATACTATTTGATGATATGTGATATTCAGTGCCCACTTTGAGGTGGATGATTATATTTTCCATTTATGTGATGGAAATTTTGTGTATTTTGACTATACTTCTTACTTGCCTCTACATTATGCATGTTTGGTTTGGATAAATTGTATATGAGCACATTTGGTGGTGGTACCTATTGTGTGTTTTACCAACAATGGGTGCATATAGTGATTCATGTCCCTGGGTAATTGTGCTGTGATGCCATTACTCCCCCGGAGATTTTGGTGGTAATGCCATAATATGTTGTTATGGTGATGATGCCACATACATTAAATGTTAATGTGATCTCACATGCATGTAGGTTGATGTTATTATTGATGGGTTTTGTGCCCAGAGATTATGCGTGCTTTTGTGGCACACTTTTATTATTGTTTTATGGCAAATATCTCTTTTGTTATTGTAAATCATTTCTCTTGATACCCACTTGGGTAGTTATTTCCTCTTCTATGGGAAGCTTTCTTTACTTGATGTCCCTTTATTCCATATATTGCACAATTCTATTTTAGTATGCACATACCAACCTTTTGCTGATGTCTTTTACCCTTTCTCTTCTTCATGGGGTATACTTCCAACCCCATATTTAGGTGAAGGAGGACATGGATTTCAACATGGACTTAGCTCAAGGATTTGATGCTTGGAGACAAACTTGATATGGTTTAGATTTCCCTCTACTAGGTCCTTATGTTATATCATACATGTAAACCCTATGTGGGAGATTATGATGTACGTCTGTAATCTTGTGGTGAATTGAATATAGTCATTACTTTTATTCCGCTGCTACACTTTGGCTGTTTTGTATACCATTATATAAGATTTGAAAATTTTACAGTTGTTCTAACATATCTTTTGAATGTGTTTGTAATGGATGTTTTATTATTCAAAATTTAGTAGGGAGTGGATGCCCTATGGGTCCCACTCCTTACATAGCCTATAAAAAGCTATTGAAAACCAATGCATCAAAATCCCCTAAGCTTGAATGTTGCTTGTCCTTAAGCTATGCTATTTTTATATTTGTTTTAAAGAGTTAGAAATAGGAAAAATATTATGAATTATTTTTCTCAATTACCTCCACCAGACGGTCTCAAATCGAATGTTACCAACCATTGAACAAATAACTAATATGAAGTGATAAAAAAAGGTCATTAAAGACGTTAATAATAAGATCAATGAAACACTATTAATACAGAGTAATTAATATCATAGTCAATAAGGCATACACTTGATGCATCAAGTGATTTTCCTATATACTAGCTCGTATCTACCTACACAACTATGTTGGAAAAAGTTTCCCATGTAGATATCGATGAGGGGATTAATCAAATATGTGGCCTACCATGTAGAAAAATGGGTGGAAATGAAATAGGTGTAACAAGAATCACAAGTAAAATCCATTTTTTGCATGGATTAAATATGATGTGCCTGCATAATGGATGAAATGAAAATGCATGACTCCTAATTCCTATTATTAAGGTGGGATGATGAATGCACTAAATGTCTCATCCTAATGAGGAGTGTGGGTGGATGGATGCATACATGTAAGCTATTTTCACTTTCTCCTTGGAGAAATTTTAGCTTGAGTTCAAGGCATCCTTTTCTAGTTGGTGCACATAGTGTGATGCTTGGTCGTGATAGATGGAAGTCTAGCTACTGCAAAAATCGTGTGTTGGGGGGGAATCTTGGAGAATAGATGTCTTTTTAGGTTCAGTGCCTGCAAGTCCCAAAATTGGCTAGTTTGATCAACTTTATCTATGAAAAGATGTAAATTACTAAAATATAAGAAACATGCGATATTTTGGGCATATTAAGGCTATAGTGACACAAAACCAAAGATAAAATGCTTGGCACAAATGTGTAAATTTGGGTGTTATCATCAACCCAAACTATACGTCGAAATCATTACATGTAATCATTACCTCAATAGATATAAAAGCATAATAAGTTGAACTATCATTCATTAATAATTAAATTATGTACAAAGTAACCCATTATAATCATCACATGATTGTCTCTTAGAGCATTCAAATAACTATCTCCCATTTTTATTAGATCCAATCACCAATGAACTTAGTTCCAAGTGATCGTGCCTCTATTGTGAAAGTGTGTTTGTTAAGGGATCAAAAATATCACTTTCCTTGGTACTTTGCAAATCTTCACATTTCCTATCTTTACAATATCTCATACGAGATGAAAATGTCTTAGTATGTGCTTGGAACAATGATGCGAGTAGATCTCTATTGCATCTTTAATGGCAGTGTTAGGAACTTGACATGAGTTTTAGGGTAACCCTATTTGTTTTGGCTTGATAATGTTCTTAGAAACTTTCTTTAATCTTTTGAGATATGATTAGGGCTTGTGGAGAGGTTAAGTCTCCAGTTCGAGCTTGTTTGGTTGGTGTTTGTGCTTTCTGTGCTAGTTTTGGTGCAAATTGCAATTTACCCAATATAAGGGGTTGACGTGCATTCGCCACCTCTAGAGTGTTCCTTCTCTCTTGGATTCATTAGGGAGAGTGTGGTGCCTTGGGACACCTTGTTTGGATCTTGGTCGAGTAGTATCACCCTAAGTGGAGATTAGGGTTTTGCTAGGGTTTGTTTACCTTAGACTTGTGACCTTGTTGTTTTGCCTTGACCTAGGTCGCGATCCAAGGTCTGTTGTGGGGTGTCACAATCACTACACTTCCCCCTTGGTGTGGTGGTAATGACCAAAGTTGTCTTGGGTCAATGTGGAGGCTGGTGAAATGTGTTTCGACCTAGGCCTCATGGGGTGGTTTTGGTGTCGCGACCTTGTGATGATGTTGGGGTGTGTCACAACCTTAGAACCGTAGGTGTGTTGCGGTCATGATATAGGGTTGGTTGCTTTGATGGTTGAGATCCTTACTAGGGAGTATCACCATATCCTACATGTGGATCTTATGTGGTTGCATGCTGGTCCTTTTAGTGGACAAGTGCTTCTTTGGAGCTCTATCTTGTTGACACCTCATCCTTTATCTTACCTCCCTCCTCCTTTACTATATGAACTCTCTTCTCTCCATGCAAGTGGTTCTTTTCGGTCATCTTCTTCCTCCCTTGTCTTGTGCTCGTCCTTGGATCTTAGTGGAGCAAGAAGGTGTGTTCTTGGTGCCTTGGAGGTGGCTCATCCCTTGCATGTGGTGCTTGTGGTGATCCTTGGCCATCACTAGCTCTAGTGAGTGTTTTACCTTATTCCTTTGGTGTTCCTTCAGATCTTCTACCCTATTTTATTCTTTCTTCTCAGCCTTGGGCCATGTTTTGCCAAGGTGACACTCTAATGAGAGAGAGAGAGTTCCTTCTCTCTTTTATCCTTTCTTTCCTTAGTTTGGTTTTGGGGTTTTGCTCTCTCTTCTTAAGCTATCCTTTGATTGTAGTGTTTATTCATTATTGAGGTTCTCTTGTGGTTGAGATTGGATATTTTTGTTGAGCTTTTCCAACCCTTGGTACGTGTGCTTGGAGCTCTTGATCTTGGAGCTTGGAGCTTCGGTGGCGATCTTCTTAAGGCGGGTTATATAACACTAAACCTTCCCTATTATTGCACTTCTTCTTATGTTGTGTTGCTATTTCTTCTATTTTAGATGATTCTATATCATGCTAGCATATGAAGCTTAGCCCTATAATTCTTTTGAGAGAGTTATCATTCTTGGTTTGGAAGTAACCCGAAACGCTAGCCTTCTTGTATCCATTTTTGGTACAGGTGATGATATGGAGTTTCTTCCCCATGTTTGACCCTTGATCTTGTCGCCATGATTGGTTCTTATACACGTAGAAGTAAGTGAGAGGTTAGTTTCAGTTTTGGTCATCTTGGCTATGGTTTCTCTTCCTTTAGTCATGCTTTTCTTAGACCTTTGCCTTAGGGTTGTGGAGATCGGCTTACTTGAGTCTCCTTTCATGATGATCGCGGTTCTTGATTAATTTTGAGCCTATTTTGGTGACCTAGGTGTCGACCCTTGGTGTGGTTGTGACCTAGGAGGTTTGGTGGTCAAGATGCGGGTATGGACATCGCGGCCGTGACATAGCCCATTGGGATGGCTGCGACCTAGTTGGCTTTTCTTGAGGTGTTTTGTCTTGCGGTGGTGTTTGACCTAGTGGCATCGGGTTGAGACCCTTGGAGCATAGCAACCTTGAAACCCGTAGTTTCTTGCCTTAGATAGGTAGGGATAACTTGTGGTGGTCGTGACACGGTGGTGTGATATGTCACAGTCATGACTTAGAGGTGCTTAAGGAGTATGGCCGCGACACATGCTTGAAGGGTGAAGTGAAACCCTAACCCTAATGCCATGGGCATGACATGTAGAAGGTGGTCACAACATGATGAGGGAGTGAAGGTCAAGGTACCATGGTGTATGCCATGGCCATGACATACTATGGAGGGTGGTCGTGACCTATATGCCTAAGTGGTTAACTTGTGGTGATGATAGGTGATTATGAAACATATATGAACATGTAATGTTAATCATGTATAACATGTGTTATGCTATTTTTATGATCTCCAATCTTCTCTAATGATGATCCTTAATCCTGACATACTCCATGATGGTGGAGGGTGTTGGTTCTAGGGTGGTTGGTTGACCTAATCTTATGAACCCTAATCAGTAAAAGTGGAAACCCTAAACCCTAAAAGTGAACAAGTCTTGCTTATATCCTAACCATGGATGGTACTGATGTTATGCGATTATCTCTCTTGATTGTAATCTTATAACCATGTAGGTGTTTTGGAATTGATTGTCATAGCTAGTATGTGCGCTATGATGGCTATGATGTGAATGTTCCCTTGTGAGGCATGCTGATTATACACGTGACACATGAGTATGGTGGTTGGGCCTTATGACCTAACATTGGTTATTGTTTTGGCATGAAAGGATGTTTCCTACCGATAAAGTTAAGGGACTGATATCACATGTCATGTGGTTTTGTTGGTGATGCTATGAATGGAAACAATACAAACATCATGTGGTGATAGTGTGAAAAGTTCACACCCTATATATTTCATTTGTTGGAAGAGTGTTGTGCCCTTATTTTTGTTGAATTTGTTATGATTTTATACATTGGAACTTGATTGATGCTAAAAGAGACTTAAATGACCTAACTAATCAAGTGGAACCTACTCATGTAGCTTTTCCCTGTAACATAGATCCATTTAGTGTCAACACTTGCTGAATGGTGAAATGAGCTTAACTCAGAGCGCATATTTTTGAATATGCGGGGGTGAGGATGAATATCCCCTTACGTCTAGGAGATGTGATACATGATTGGATGTGGGCCATACCCTGGTAGGAGTGTGGCTTCGGGCCGTAGCTCAGTGATATGTGATACATGATTGGTTGCGGGCCATACCTTAGTAGGAGTGTGGCTACGGGTTGTAGCTTAGTTTCACTAGCGCCGTGACCTGTACCAAGACTGGCTAGGTTTGTACAACTGGACTATATGTCGTTGGTAATAGTTTGGCTAATAATGTCACTGTAGGTTCACTCGTATTGACCGAGGGGGTGAGGTCATGGATTCCATCTCTTCCACTAGACCTTGTATGGCACCGATATTGACTTAGCAGTGGTCAGTTGGATTTGGGTGGTACGAATCAAATCCTCGGGGCATAATAAAATACATAACTACCATACAGAATACTGGTAGAGGATCAAATATAGAAACATTGGATGAGGCCTTGCTTGTTTTTGTACAATATGGTTCATAATGAATTTACATGTTCTTCATATTCCATTTATGATGATAAGATGTTTCATAATTTAATTGCAGTTTCCTATCCTATTATAGTTGATTTCCTTCCTATCATGGTTATAGCTTTACTGATGTTCTTTGATCATTGTATCTGTGCTAATAATAGTGTGGCACTGAGATTTAGAATCTCACCATGTGGGTTCCCCACATCACTTTAGGTGGACGTACACGAGGAGGTAGAGATCATGCAGTAGAGTTTGAGCAACAACAAGAAGGATAGTAGATGACAAAGTTGGAAGTGCTGCTGGTGGTTATTTTGTTGTTAGAGTCCTAGAGTCGTCCCTGTAAACTCATGTCTTTGGGATGGTTGTTGGGTGTGTTTTGTAGATGTGTTTCGATACATGGTTTGGCTTGTATCAACTGTTCATGTATGGATATAGTGAATATGTATATATGCTTAGAATAGGTTTTCTTGTAACAGGATGATGGCATGCATGGTGAGTGTCCTGTGACATGAAGGGACTCATATGTAAAGGTTTTTCTATTTAGATCTGAATGAAAATGGGTTTTAACTTCTAGTGTTTTCTGATAATCTGTTTGTTTAAGCTTGTTTCTGCCGTTAGTATTGAGTTATCTCATGGCTTGTGGCACAGGGCGTGACAAGGGTTTGTGATATCTAGAACCATCCCAAGTTCACTAATGAAATTTTCAATCCATACTTTTCCTTTGTTGCAACATAAGAAACATATAATCGACATGTGTTACGAATAAACTATTATTTCTTATTGGAATGCTTCCAACTTACAATTTTTATGTTTAGGAAAACCACAAAACCTTATTATGATTGATAGTTGGCCTTGTCAATTTGGAAGCTTGCATCAGTGTAACCCTTTACAACTAACTCTTCCTCACCTTTGTGTATCAATAACTGGTCCTTAGTTCTTCTTTAGTACTTTAGAATATTCTTGATAACAATTCATTGACACTCAACAAGATGTGACTAATATGTTCTCGTCATGCTCAAACCATATGAGACATTGAGACAAGTATAACATCACATACCTTGGTTTCTATCTGGATATGTGTTGGACCGATCTATATACCAATAATCAAGATTTCAGTAAATTGGTGGAATACATTGCATCAACCTGGGAGCATTATCCAGTCCGATACATCAACACATCTTTTTTTTATCCATACATCAACACATATTTCTATGTTCATTCCAAAATGTTTAACTTTGCTAACTCCCTATTCTCCACCCCTTCCTCTTTGTTATGGGAACACATCTTCTTATTCTATCTTTTCTTGAATCCTTATGGACAAAGAAGGTTGGTGTGGACTTCGTCCCCTCCCTCCCATTATAGATCCAATTACATAAACAAATAGAATCTGACTCATGTGTTCCCACTCTTCCACAGATATGGACAATTGGGTTCTAGAGAGACTTATTCCATGTAGCATGGGTAAGTTTACTCTCTTAGAGTCATACATGCTAAACCTATTCAACACTTTGTATATGTGTTTACAAATGATCCCACTACATCAAGGCCCTTTTGACGTAGCACAAAAGACATTACTTTACATTCTCCTAGCACTAAAAAGGCCACTCTGAGGAGAAGTGCAAGAATCCTTCTATATCTAACTCTATATAGCTTTATAGAATTATTTCTATAATATAGGATGCTTCACCTAGGTCCTTCATGGAGAAGGTATTGCCAACCAAGTCTTAACCAATTGTTGAGTAAGTACGCAATTCCCTATCAATAGTATGCCTTCCACATAAAATATGAGTAATACAATTGTGCCCCCACTAGCATTCTTGTAAATACAAGGTTCATCTTCATTTTTGATAAAGCCAAACTCTTTGAGTGTCTCATCAAAATGAAAATTCCAAATTATATATGCTCCTTTCATCCATATTTTACCTTTGCAGATCATCAATTTTATTTGCTTCATTTGGGGTGATAATACCTTTAGGTTTTGTCACATATACATATTATAGAACATTCATTTTAAGGAATATGATTCTAATATCCATTTGCCAAATTTCCTAGTCATGATAAGATACAACGACAAACATGATTCTGATGGGTTTAATCATGTAAATAGATGAAAAAAACCCATTATAGTCAACAACTTGAACATGTCTAAAGATTTCAGCCACTTGTCCTTTATAGGTTAGTACATAACCCATCCATGTCAGTCTTTTTCTTGAAGATCCATTTTCGCCCTATGGGTTTTACCCCCAAAAAGTGCATTCAACAAAGTCCATACTTTGTTGGCATATAAGATATCCATCTCAAATCTCATGGTCTCAAGCTATTTCTTAGAATCTGATCTCTCAATAGCTTCATCGTAGGTTGTTGGCTCATTATGATTCATGACCAACAAATTGTCTAATTAAGTCATGAGAAATCCAAATTTCTCTAGTTCTAGGCATGTCCTACTAGAACTTTGAGTCTCTTGTGCTACATGAGGAGTTTGAGATTTTGCAACCGCTTGTGATTCTCTTTGTTGATCATATACTTCCATGGTTCATCATTATTATTTCTTGAGATTATTTGATTTCTATGTCCCCCTACTAGTTCCTTTAGAAATAAATTTGAATACAACAATTAAAGCAAACATTTTGTTGTCAAATACAATATCAAAGTAATATTTCTTCATTTTCTTAGGGTATCCAACAAACGGACAATATCAAATTTGGTTCCAAGATTTCATAAAATTATTTTCTAACATAAGATTCACATCCATAATATAAAACAAATACATACTGGGACGCTTCCTACTCCATATTTCACATGGTTTCTTTTGAATCAATGTAAAAGATGCCTAGTAAGTTTAAGCATTGTGTTTTCAAGAGAATTTCCCACAAAGAAGTTAGAATATTAGGTAAACTCATCATTTATTGTACCATGTCTAGCACAATTTGATCCCTTCTTTCTAATAGACCATTATGTTGTCGTGTTCGAAGTGGAGTCAATTGTATTACAACACAACAATCTATTAGAAGGGTTGCCGACAAGGAGTGGCTCAAGTGGTCAAGCACGGTGTCCCCTAACAAAGGGACCCGGGTTCGAATCCCAGCTACCTCCTTGATTTACCACCCTCTCGGGTGTCCGGCCTCTGCCACGAGCGTGGGAGAGGGGGAGAGAATGCCTCTCTTAATCCCATATATTAGAAGGGTTTCAAATTGTCATCTTGGATATTCTCCAACATGATCATATAGTAATTTCTTAATATTATTGCCAAGTTGGTTCTCTCATGTATTCATAAATTTCTTAAACTTTTTAACGAGTTCTAATCTATGTTTCAGAAGATAAAAATTTCCATATCTATTGAAGTCATCATAAATGTGATGAAGTTCTGGTACCCAACTCCAAAACTTCTGCTAAAATGTATAGACACATCATTGTGTATGAGTCCTAATAAGTCACTTTCTCTGTGACTATTACCAATAAAATGTGATTTTTTCATATAGCCCAACAAAAAAGATTCACATCTCTTTTTTGATTCAACATAAAATGAATCTAGATAAGTGTCTTTATGGGATCTAGAAATGTGATTCTCAATTATGTGTCCTAGAAGAAAGTGTGAAATATAAGTTTTATTTGAGTCATCAAGTTCTAGCTTCTTAGTACTTTTGTTATATACACTTGTCTAAAGATCCAACAAATAATGACCATGATACTCTAGTGCACTACCATAAAATATATCATATTTTGAAATAAAATTATGACCATTATTTATTATAAATCAAACCATTCTTGTCCAAATAAGATATAAAAATAATATTTTTTTTTCTATGTTAGGTAATAATAGTAGTTCTCTTACTCTATTACAACCCCATTAGACAAAGATAAAAAATAGATTCAAATTGTTTTGACAACAACTCTTTCACCATTATCAATTCATAGATCCAAATCTTCCTTTAGTAAGGATCTACTTATGTTAATATGAATCACACTATAACAAATGTGAGATCTACATACGATATCCAATACCCATTATCAAGAAGTGGACAAGAATTTATTTGATTTACATATATACTTGAAATGGAGATCACCATCCCCTGCATATTTTTAGTTTCTTTAGGTAGAGAGGGATATATCTTTTCTAATGTCCATCCTAGTGATAATGATGATGATTTCATACCTTTTCTTTAGCTTTAAGTGCATACAAATTAGAATTTTGCCCAACTTTAGAACTTTTCTTATCTTTGACCTTGCCCTTGGGCTTGCCTCTTCCTTTTTTGACTATCAACATGGACTTTGACTTGTCTTTCTTTATTTGAGTCTTAGTTGTTCACAACATGCTAAGAACTCTAACAATGACTGAATAAAAATGTGTGTTTTGTAGTTCATGACAAGCTAGTTGTATGATTTTGAAAATATTGGCTCAAAGAAAATCCCAATCTCTGTAGCATTTCCATACCCTATCAATTTGAGTACATAGGACCCATATGGAAAAACTTCACTCATGTTGCACAAATAAAAGGCCTTCTAGACATCATACACCAAAAAAAGAACCCATTGGTGGCATTTATTTTAGTGTCTTTTGTAATGAAAGGCCACTATACAATCATTTTATAAGAATTCTTCATCTAAATTCCCCTAAACACCTATTATAGAGTTTATAACTAAAATAAAAAATTAAATGCATGTATGGATGCTATTATTGGCAATCTAAAATTGACAATTTGAAAATAAGGCCTTATATTAGAAGTATATGAAAACCAAACTTCACGATTGACATTATTCCCCATGTGTGCTCCTCTTCCTCTGCTTAATCCACCATCCACAAGGGCAATTAAATTCCTCTTTCCTTCTAGTCTCTCAAGTATATGATCAGTGATAGGCTATAAGAAGTGGTCTTTGTGGGTCTTAGCATTCATTTTTTGTAATCAATTGTAACACCCCACTTTTTAAAACATATCAATTACTGAGAAAAATCACAATTCTCAAGGGGATTGAAACAAACATGATGATCATTGCATAAAATATAATTTTATTCAACCAACACAATATAACATAACAATTATCATGTATTGTATTCCACAACTTATAACTCAAACTCTAAACTAAGCTAAACTAGTACATGATCCTCATACTTAATGAAAAATTGAACAAAATGCCATAGGATAGTTGGTACCCCACTAGGGTTTAAATCCTAGATTTCGTCCTCAAGATGTATGCTCCTTGTCTAAGCTCCCTTATATATGTCTCCTAAAGACATCACATCCCCAACCATGCAAAGCAAACCAAAATACATGTTAGAGTATGTGACACTAAATAACATTATATGAACATGAAATAAACTATACTTTTGAATTAAAAATGGAATGTATATCTTACCATTTATCTCTTTATGTTTGTCTCCATGTTATTGACATTATTATCTTTGGTTGACTATGTTGTCCTTCATCCATATCATTTATCTCCTAGAACTTTATAACTAATACTGGTCTCAAGAGCATGAAAATATCTGCACCCAAGTTTAATGGTCTCAGAAGTTGGATTAATAACATTGCTCTCAAGATCTTGATTATGACATTTCTCTAAAAAGTTTGAATATGTGCCAAAAGGATAACAAATTGAAAAGAACAACACAAATCAATTATCTTTTACTTAACATTAAGCTAGATCATAATAATGTGGAACAATATATCTTACATAAGAAATGAGTTCATGTCATGATCATAATAATAGATGAGAAAGTACATGGAAAACCATAATTTGATTCATTATCAAAATTTTGAAAGAATTCATGAGAATTATATATTTTCTATTATTATAACTAATTCCATAAATATAAGAAAAAAAACCCTATCCAATACTTAATACTCAGTGTGCATGATCCACAACTGATGATAGAAGAAGTCCATTAAGTTCCCTTAGGGCTGGTGAAAATCATAAAACCCTGAATTTAATATGAAGTTGATTAATTTACATATTAATTGACAACTGAACCATAGTATTGATCTCACATGAAAACATTGTTTGCGAGACATATAGGTTTGAAATCTATAAAAATTTTCCTCCTTATTGAAAAACCTTTTCATTTTTTATGAATCAGACACTATATATATTTATGGTGAATTCATAAAGTTTCGACCCATGATGAAACTTGAAAATGCCACATATATATTTCAATTCACTAAAGATTGAAAGAACTCACTAAGTCATTTCACTCAGAGTTGAACATATGGCATGCCCTTATCCAAAATGTGTGATTGATCAAAATAATAAAAAACATCGAAATGACATCGTTAATCAATTGACATGTCATAAAATTGAATAAGCATGGGGGTAAGCTCATAAATTTGACATTGTGATTGTTACATCGAGATCATAGATCACAAGAGGAACCATGTCAATAATCCTTGATACCTAGATGTTTGAGACCAAACCCAAGTGAGGAAACAAGGTAAGAATCAAGTTCTCTACACTATTACAAAGACAATGAGCCCTGACTCAGGCTGTTCTTAAATGACAAAGAATCTTCTCATGCCATGGCAAGGAGAATGAGGAAGGTGGAAACCCTTCTTATACTATATCACACCAAAAGTAAAAGGCACATATCACTTTGTTAACAAAAACCAAAATTTCTAGCAATGAAATCAGGTAAAACAAAGATAACATGCTCATGAATCGATGATCAATACAATATTAGGCAAAAAGGGGATTTTGGAAACTACTAGTGCACATGATGAATTAATTTCCCAAGAGGCTTTTTGATGATACTCTAAAGGGTTCCCAACCACTAGATATGACAATGGAGATATGATACCAACAATAAGCTTCAACTAGTATGTTGACAACAATAGAGTGGGTAAATATGATATAAGTGAAAAGATGAGTAAAGGATATTAAGATTGACTTTTTCCAGATTGTAGGCTCATGATTGAGCCCTATTATATAGATCTGGGGGCATGAATGTGCTAGGAGAGTCTCTAGTTATGTCATCAAGAGAGCATGTTCCTGTGGGGTCTAAAGAACACCAAACCTAATGGGATTTTCGTTTGTTGAGATAAGGAAACAACTTCAAACATGATGGGGATAAGGGTTTTCTTTGAAATTAGAAACCATTAGAGGGGGCATCGAATACTTCAACACTACAGAGGAGTCCTTAAATCCCTATACCAGAGTGAAGGCGGTGAGTATCAATTTTGCAGATGACTCCACATGTGGAGTTAGACACAAACTTCCATTTGCATAAACCAGCCACATGACTTGCAACTAAAATCATAGTTGTAATGATATTGGAATAACATAATAATTGATTATTTAATGATTTTGGTATCCCTTTTATAAATTAGATTGAGGCAATCAGGATTATCAAATTTTAATGAAATTTTGTATTCTAGGTATTTTGGGGATGGAGGATCCAAATATGAGCTTATATTTCTATGATAAGAGTCACAATTATATGAACTAATAGTATTGTATAAGACCCATTTAATTATCTAAATTATCCAAAAAGTATCAAAGTATCAAATTTAGAGTGGAGAAAACTATCATAGTAATTAACCTATTTAAATTTTATATATTAATTAGGTCAATTACACTATTAACCTTAAAATGTCACTTATTTATCAATTAGGACTATGATACATGTAATCAAATTACAATGTAAGCAATATGTTCAAACATTGATAAATTTCAGTGGAACTTAGGGTTATGCCTTGTTAGAACCAATTAGAGTCAAAATTTAATATATTAACATGTTTAGAGTTAATAATGGGAAATTAGGGTTGTTACAATTCTACTGATTTATAAAAATTGCATCCAAAATATTTCCATAGTACTACCCACCTTAGGGTTTTTCTTATTCCTAATTTGTAACACTGAACATGTATTTTTATTTAAGTTAAACTAGGGTTAGAAGTAGAACACTTGTTACCTTCTTATTCCTAATCATCAATCATTGAAAAGATTTTTGCTTGTCTATTTTGTGGTTGATTTGTATTAGGATTTTGTCTTGCATCCTACTTTGATTTGAACTTGGGGCACTCAAACATCTTGTGACTTGGATCCCCACAATGGTAGCAAATTATGATGCCAAACCTACATAGTCCACCATGCATCCTATTGAAGGTAGGGGCATAAGTTCTTGTCAAGTGGTTCTTCTATACTTTTTGTCTTCATTTCATGATGGTTGTTGTGTTGGTAGTTACCTCTTGAGGATCCTATTTTATTCCAATCCCATCCTTAATGGTGCTGCACCTCTAGGGTAGCTATATCATACCAAATCTTGGACCCTACCTAGAAGTTTGACCTTTTGGGCTTAGCCAAACAAAGTTGAGGTTAGATCTAAAAGATGTTTGGTATAAATCTAATGCGTTAATGCATGTATGAATCACCCTAATGTAACCTAATGTTTACACATTAGATTTAGACCCATAATGGCACATAAAATGTGTCACATGGGGAATACATGATAATTCATGCTTAATAATCACACATAAATCTTTAGGTGAAGTTTTGAACACAATTAGATGGATAAAAATAATAGTGATGATAAATGTGAGGATAATAGGCTCAAATATTAATTGTGACATAATCCATTAAAAGAAATTCCAAAAGTAGAATCTAAGTTAAGAATCATGTACCTTGGGTTCCAATTGCCTTGGGAGTCAAGTTTCACAATGTTCACATAATAATAATAATAATTAATTTAATTCAATTTGGAAAGAGAAGATCTATCTTTTCCCCAAAATATCAAATAAAATAATAAATGACACCAAAATAGGAAAATAATCTTGGATTCATAATCTACATAATAAATATAGCCTTTGGATGAATTTTCATCCAATTTGGAAGATGTTTGACCAAAAGACAAAATTAGGAGAGAAAGTGTGTACAACCTTCAAAATATGAAATAAATGTGCAAACAACTCCAACATGTGAAATTGAAGCCAAATTCATATTCTACACATCAAAGATAACTTGTGGGTGAAGTTTTACCAAAATGGGATAATCCTAACATCATTAATGCTTGAGGAGAGAGAAAATATGACTTAATTAACACATCAAAAGTTTCCATATATGAAATCTAATTGCAAAATTAGAATATACATGTCTTAATTGGAAATAATTCACTTTGTTTGGTTTTTGAATTTGATATGATTTTTCTGATTCAATGTGTCACACGATTCAATTGTTGGATTTTGCCTAAGTTTACCTATCACACGTAGAATCTTCACTTGCCTTACACAGATGCATGTTCTGACTGTTGATTTTCAATCCTACAGTTCCAACATCATCTTCCTTCTCCGACTCCATTCTTTCCTTATTGGTACTGTAACACCGAGTATCTATCTCCCTGATCTTTCTCTCCTTTCCTTGATTTCCTTTTTCAATCTTTCCTCTACAATCCTTACATGTTTCCGGATCAGATGAGCCTAACTTTTTGGGGGTTTGGATGCTTCTATATATCAGTCGACGAGGAAGGATCTCAGCTTCCCCTATTTTTGACTCTACTAGCCTCCCTATTTTCTTGATGCTTCATTGCATATAAGTAGATCTCTGAAACCACCCTCATCCTTGCCAAAATCATTACCAACATCATGCATATGCTCGCCTAGCCTTCTATGCGGTTCCACAACTTCAGTGGCTCGAGTTTGATTGGGGGATCTCACCGGTACTGACCTAGAGTGAGTTTCCTTTTTGAGAAGGTGTCAAACAATTTCTTCAACCCTTGGGAAGCTTTGTGTAGTGTCAATTTATCCAAAACATGTGTGTATGAGCTTTCCTCTTCTAGTCTTCTTCTTCACAGACTTTGGAATATTGCGTGATTTCTTGTGTTTTGGCCCCCAGCTATCTTGGTTCCCCCGCTGTCGACTTGGTTGTGGTGTTTCCAGCCGATTGGTGTAGTTAGTTCTTGTCCTGGGCTCGACTTCCATTTTCCCCCAATTTCTAGCCACTATGGCTGCTTCTCAGTCGCAGCCATGGCTTGGCCAAGCGAGGGAGGAGAATCTATAGGCTAGTTTCTCGTTTTTGCCCCCACATGCGATCACTGGTGAATTTGTTTTCCTAGAGTATTTTGGTAAATTGACTATTTGCTTTGGTTTTATTTTCAACTTGATGATTAGGCACTTGATTGGTGAGGGTCCTAGCCACTCGGTCGATCATGAGTGGTCCAACTCAATGGAGTTGACCACCTTTGACTACGTTTATCCTTTCTCAAGGGTTTATTTCAATTTTTTGATTGGTCAACATTCTAAAATTCATAACTATTTATTTACTGGGCCAAAAATTACAAATAAATAGTCATTGGATTCATAAAAATATCATATAACTAATGTTAATGGTTTAATCACCTAATTCTCAACATGAATGAATATTAATGGATAAATCTAATTGGTTATAATTTGTGAAATTCAAAAATAATAATCTGTAAGTCAGAAAATATAATAAAATATGTTTTGAACTCAGAAAAAGATAACCTAAAATGTGGCATGGTTTTCATAACCTAATACACACATTAAGAAAAGGGTGCTTTTTAGGGTTTCTAAAATCTATGCATATTTAACCCTAATTCCACATATATGATTAATAGGTGATTTGGAGATCTAGACTTGGATCTAGGACTGGCTTAGACT
Source organism: Alisma plantago-aquatica (assembly GCA_963693085.1). Lineage (NCBI taxonomy): Eukaryota > Viridiplantae > Streptophyta > Magnoliopsida > Alismatales > Alismataceae > Alisma > Alisma plantago-aquatica. Next base: position 1,109,346,065 of record OY856410.1, read on the forward strand.
GTTTTGACTCTGAAGAGAGGTATGATTGCACCCATGTTATTTCTATATTGAGAAATTCTCATTCATCTCTCTTATTGTATGATTGCATCCCACATTATTTCTATATTGAGTAATTTCTAGTTCTCTCTAAATGTATGTTTGCATCTCCTATTCTTCTACATTGAGCAATGACCTATTTTCTTCTTTCTCTTGGTCCTATGGACATCAACCTACACCGTATCTTGTTATTTTGAAAATTATGCTTCATGTGAAATACATTATATTGTTACTAATCTTGTGATCATATTTGGACATTCTCTTGATCTCTTTCTTATGCTTTGTTTATGATGGAGCTCTATATGATGACAAGTGATGTCTTTTGCCCACTTATTAGGTGGATGTATATGTTGGTCACTTTTGTGGTGACTACTTTATATAACCTGACTATACTTTCTACTTGCCTCTACATTAAACATGCTATGTGATTCGGTAGCACTAGAGTAGTGTAATTGCTTTGGTTTTTGGGCAGATGTGTATTTCCTACTCGGGACAGTATGCTCCTGTTATTTTGGGAATGGAGGTGACCCATACCCGAGTTTCAAATTTGTGAGGTTTGGCCCACTTTTATATATATAGGGAGTTTGGAGTACGTCATTCTCTATCAGGTTTCAAGTTTGTGAGACTTGGCCGAATTTGTCTTTATATTGTTATAGGGCTATGTTTATCTCACATGCATGCATGCATGTTGAAGATGAAGATATGGGTTGTGTACCCAAATTCTTAATATGTGCTAGTATGCAACAATTTTAATTGTTTTAATGGCAAGTATTTCTTTTATTGAGATTCTTTTCTTTTATTCCTGATGGGGTAGTCCTTTACTTTTCTATGGGAAGCCTTTTATTATTGATGTCCTTATTTCATATATTGCTCAATTTTATTGATTATGCACATACCAGCCTTTGCTGATGTCTTCTATTTTTCTTCTCTTGCTGGGGTATGCTTCCAACCCTAGGTGAAGGACTTGGATGATATGGCTTGAAGACTTGGACTTAGCTTAAGGAGTTAAAGCTTGGAGACAATATTGATATGGTTTAGATTTCCCTCTACTTAGATCCTCATGTTCTACCTTTTAAGTAAACCCTTATAAGTGAGATGTTGATGTACATATGTAAGTTTTTGTGAAGAATTGAATATAGTCATTACTTTTATTCCCCAACTACACTTTGGTTGTTTTGAATATCATAAATAAGATTTGAAAATTTTACACCCACTCCAACATACCTTTTAGGTGTGTTTGGATTGGAGGTTCTATTCTTCAAATGTTTAGTAGAGAGGTGATTTCACTTCTTTACAGTAGCCTCAAGTGCGTCTTGCACTGTCTTGAGGTCATACCCAGTCAAAGCATAGCCTAGATACGGCTTTAGAACATGCATGTATTTCTTTGACAAACATGTCCAACTAAGCCATATCAATGTTTCTACAACATACAAAACTTCACTACATACTGGTTGACTATGGTATCATTATACTACTTCAAATCTTGAATTCAACATGCTTCTTCTTTATCATTGTCTCAGAGATGTAATGATTTTGGAAGGCAGTAGTCAACTCCTCCCAGGTCAATGACTCAACATTTGGTCCTTGAGCATTGGTGAAGTTCTCCCACCAGGTTTGGGCCGCACTCCTTAACATGTATGTCCCATAGTAAACTTTAGAATGCTTAGGGCATCCCAAATCACAGAATTAATGTTCAACATTGAGCAACTACTCCTTAACATGACTAACTACATCCATCTCAACTTCTATCGAGTAGGTCTCTAGATTGATATTCAGAAAATCTACTAGGGTAAGTTCTTGGTTTCTTAGCTATTGGGTCCTCCCATTTTGACCAATCAAGTCATCAGTAAGAGCCTTGACAAGAATGTCCATGGGAGCTTTAGGGTTACCTTCAGTAGCCATTGTGCTCTCTCCCCACAATGTAGGAGCTTTCCTCTTTATCCATGTGCTCTTTTCCCTTATCAGACTTCTTCTTGGGAGCCATGTACAAAAGGCAACATAAACTATATGACATTTTGAGAAATTCCTGGCAGCCAACTATATTTTTTGCATTGATACCATATTGTAACATCCTACTTTTTCAAACATATCAAATACTGAGCAAAAACATAACTCTCAAGGGAGATTCAAAACCATAATGATCATCGCATAAAATATAATTTCATTCAACCAACTCTAGATAAAATAACAACTCTCATGTATCAACTTCCAAAAATTAAAACTTGAACTTTAAACTAAGATAAACTAGTACATAATACTCATACTTAGTAAAAAAAAATAACTAAATGCCATAATATAGTTGGAACTCCACTTGGACTAAACTCCTAGATTTTTTCCTCGAGGTGTATGCTCCTTGTCTATGATCCTTTATCTCTCATGTGGACATCACGTCCCCAAACATGCAAATAAAAATGGAAAATATGTTAGAGTAAGTGGCACTGAGTAACATTATATGAACATGAAATAAATTATACTTGTGAAAAACATGAATTAAACATCACATGCTTTTCTTATCATTTATCTTCATTTGTGTTTCACGGTATCATTGACATTATTATGTTGGGTTGACATTTTTGTCTTTCATCCATCTTATTGCTCTCCTAGAGCTTGATAACTACCATTGCTCTCAAGAGCTTCCAAATATATGCACCCAAGAGCTCATTTCTCTCAAGAGCTTGATTAATAAAAAATTTCTCAAGTGCTTGAATATGACATTTCTCCCAAGATCTTGTATACTTGCCAAAAGGAGATTCACTTGGAGTGAACAACATAAATCAAGTATTTTTTACTTGACATTAATCTAGAGCATAATAGATTGGAACATTGGATCTTACTTAAGAAAGAGTGCATGTCATGATCATAAAAATAGATGAGAAAGTATATTGAAACCCATAATCTAATTCATAATCAAATTTCTTGCAAACACTCATTAAAATTATATACTTGATATTACTATAACTAGTTCTCATAAATATAAGTGAATAAAGCCCTTATCCAATACTGTATACATAGTATGCATGATCCTTTTACAAATGAAAGAATAAGTCCTATAAGTTCCTTTGAGGAAAGTTAAAATATTAAATACCTAAAACTAATATAATTTTATTTATTTACATCTTAATTGAAAACTATACCCTAATCTAGATCTCATATGATACATGGTTGCATGCAAATAGATTAGGTTTTGAAAACAAAAAGACCATCTTCCTTATGGAAAAACCTTTCCAAAACATTTTTTTTGTATTTATTAGACACTATATGTATCTATAGTGAATTTTGAGTTAGCCCACTTAGGTCTAGACACATGGCATGTTCCTTATCCAAATTGTGTGATTGATTAAATAATAAAACACATCAAAATGACCTCTTTACCCAAAAGGTGTGTTACGAGATCGAATAAGCTAAACTCATAAATCTGAGGTTATGATTTTTCCATCGAGATCATAGAGAGAAAGAGGAACTAAGATAGTAATCGTTGATATCCAAATCCCTAAGATCAAACTAAGCAAGGAAACAAAGTCACAAGCAAGTTGTTTGCAATATTACAAAGACAACAAACCCTTCCTTGGGATGTTTGGTAGTCAGATTACTAAGAACCTACTTCTGCCATGGCATGGAGAGGGAGGAAGGTGGAAAAAACCTACCTTAGGATATATCAATCCAAAAAGCAAAGGAACAATCACTTTGTTATTGTAAACCAAATTTTCTTGCGATAAAATTACGTAAAAGCAAGGTGATATGCTAAAGAATTGATGACATATACAATAATAGACAAAAAGGGGATTTTAAAAGCTACTTATGCACATGTCAAATTGATTCCTTAGGAAGCTTCCTAGTGATACTCTAAAGGGTTCTTGATATCAAGAGACAATCATAAAGGTATTATGACTGAAAATGAAGTTCAACTTGTTCCTTGACGACAATAGAGTGAGGAAGTAGGGTCTAGGTGAAAAAATAAGTAAAAGACTTTGGGGTTGACTTTTGCCCAGTCCCATGGTCGTTATCAATGCCTCTTATATAGGTTTGGGGTCATAAATTTTATAGGAGAGATCTAGTTATGTGAGCAAGAGACTGGTCCATCTAGATGTAGAGAACACCAAACCATATAGGATTTTTATTTACTAAGATCAAGAAACAGTGCCAAACGTGATGGAGATAAGATTTTTATCTAAAACTAGAAACCATCATAGAGGGAGAGTAGTGAATACTTCAGCACTATAGAGGACATCTCAAAACCCTAGAATCAAGGAAGACATATGAGTCACCAACTTGTGGATGAATCCACATATGGAGTCAGACTTACAGTTTGCTTTGCATAAACCAACCGTGTGACTTGCATTAGTCAATTAAATGTCTAATTATACTTATAGTAAAAATGCATAATCATGATTTAATGATTTAGGTATTCCTTTTCTAAAATTTAGGCATCAAGGATTATCAAAATTTAAGAAAGTTTGTATCCTAGGTAAATTGTGGATGGAGAATTCCAATATGAGTTTAGAATTCTATTTTAACTATCAAAATCATACGAATTGATAAGAATAGTTTAATTATCCAAAAGGAATGACATATCAAATTTAAAGGGGAGAAACTATCATCGTAATTAACTTATTAATTTTTTTGAGTCTGATTATGGATTTAATTAGGTCAATTGCACTATCAACCTTAAAATGTCACTTATTTATCAATTAGAACTGTGATATGTGTAATCAAATTAGAATATGATTAGTCATGCTCAACTATGTTAATTTTAGTGGATTTTAAGGCTATTCTCAATTAGAACCAACTAGAGTAAAAAATTAGTTTGTTAACATATTTAGAGTTGGAAGTGGGGACTTAGGATTGTTACATCAACACACATACTCCACTTTGGATATTCTCTCACAGACATCATCTCACCCTCTTCATTGGGTGCAATAGTGATCTCACCCATTTTGGGTACAACATCAATGTGACTCATCCATGAGCTATGAGAAATGGGATAGATAATGCCCACATTTTATGATCTCTTAGGTCACAACTAAGTTAGTTTGGATTTAATATCCTTTGCATTTTATGGTTTGGGGGGTTTATCCTCCAAGTAGATCACATGTACATAGATGGAAGGATCAATTCCACTATGATCAACAATAGACTATCCAATGGACTCAAAGGAATAAGTGTATCAAACCCTAATTGCATCGCACCATAATTCATTAGATTTATAAATCCATATTAGACATTAGTTGAAACCCTAATCAATTACATTATGAATCACTACATCAGATTTATGACTATTAATATCATAGCAAGATATGATCTTTAGTTCAAAACCTCAATTCATCATATATATGATTATTCACCTTAGAAACCCTAATTATTCATCATAAATACCATTGTCATCATGTATCTCATTATATTCAATTATAGCAGATTATGTCTCAAAATAAAGGGATTCAATATATTCAACAAGTAAATGATCAATTTTAGGGTTTGCATGTATAGACCATTAATTAATAATGTATCCCCTATACTTTTTATACTACAATGAGAATCATGCATTGAATCAATTTTATTCATATTCTTCTCATTGTCCTAATCAATTTTCATATATGGTTTGTATTATTCTGGCCATCCTATAAATTTTATGATTATTACTAAATAAATATTAATATGTCAATCACTTGTCACCACATGGCAATTATTTTCTCATCCATATGATATCTATGGGGTATGGGCCTGCCCACCAGCTTACACCATATCAGTCTAGGCTCCAGCATGGTCCAGCTCTGCTTGAATAGGGAGATGGCCCTTTTTCCCTTTACGTAGTGATTAAGGTCAAACACGCGAGTAGGGTCACATGGTAATTTCTCCCATGGGATTAATCATCTCTCTCACTAGCTCAGTTGTTGCTTCAGTCAGACATGGTGAGGTCAACTTAGTTGAATCTCATGTTGAAGGCATGGCGGCAACCTTTAAAGGCACATGCATAATCAGAAGGTCTTTGCAAACTCGGAGAGCCTCTGAGTTGTGTTGGGGAGTGACAGAGAGCTCAGTCTCTAGGTTGGGTTCTCACAATGATGAGAGGGATACTAAAGAGAAACAAGGATTATTTTTCACCCAACAGACTACCATCATGAATATTGGGATATGTCCTCCATGCCTCCATGAGTCCCTAGGTGCCTTTTATGTAGTCCGGGTTGGTCAGCATCTATAACTGCCATAACCCCACATGATCAGAACTTACTGGAGATAGAGAAGGAATAAGAGATAATCTTCTAGAATGGTGTGAATGTTGTAAAGAGATCCATGGACTCTCAAGGTCTCAAAGGGGCATGTTAGACCCCCTTTTATAGGTGTATGATGCCAAGATATCTATTGGTTCCAAACCTTAGAGAACTTATGATTTCCAATTTGGGCATTAATTTATTCTTCCATGATAATGCCATTTTTAGGGTTCGTTGGGTTCCTTTCTGTCTCTCAAAACTAAAGGGACAGTTAATAGGGAGTTTTGTGAAAAGGGGATAGAGAACAAGAAATCAGGGATTGGGTATGGACATTGTTTCTTTCCCAATCGGGCTTGAGGTAGTAGACAAAAGGAGTATCATTGATCATCGATCCCACATCATGCCCTACATGACACATCAAGGGAGTGTGGGCCATCTAGTGCCTTAGGATATTTAACTGGTTTATAAAATAGCAAAACATGTATGATTGCAATTAAGTCCCTCTTTGTTCTCGATTTCCTATAGGCCACTAGAAGCCTCCTTTTTCTATGAAATTTCAAGGAAAACTCATTAATACCTATCCCCATCTATATCTAATTTTTGGGATTTATTAGAATCTCATATATGAAACTTTCTCTTCAATGATTTCTTTAAAATAATTACCCATATCATGTGGAAAGTCCTTTTTATCTCAAATTCTAGAATTATCTAGTATTCTCATTATTTGTAAGTATTCTACAATTTATACCAATATATCCTTATTTGATGCTTCAAACCTTGTGTTGAAAGTCCTGGTTAGATAAGTACTCCATTAATTATCTAAATCACAACATATCTTAGGATAATTTGGAAACTTGCTCATTATTCCATATTCCAATTATATAACAACTCATAAAGTCATGATTATTTATTTATGCATGAAATATTTTTGTTTCTCAAACTTGTACCCAAGGACCTATTTGCAAAACAATTAGTCTCATGGGCCTCCCTTTTTCCATGGGTTGAGCCCATGCCACAAAGTGGGCAACTTTATTATTCTATCAATTATGGAATTCTAGAATACACTTATTACCTCAGGCCTCATGTTCATAGAATTAAAATTTACAAAATTCGAGGATCATATAGTCATCATGTATAGAGGTTTATAGGAGAGGGATGTATCTTAGTTAAGAAATGTGTCATCTTTTAGCCATGTGATTTGATCCACCCTCCATGATATTTCTTTCACCACTACAAGATGATTAAGTAATCTAAATTATTTCATCTTGAATTCATTGCATGGCATTGTAGGTAGCATGTTTGTTTGTTCCATTCTAGCTGCATTAGAAAAAAATTGCATGTTATCCTATTTTAGTTGAGAATTTCTAGTTCTATAAAAATCTTCATACAAGATGCATTTTTTTCATTTACATCATCTAGCATATTATGTAGCATTTATCTACTTAGCTTTATCCACAAATAAAGAGTGAAAGGATCCACATATGTATCCCTCCAAATGAAAAAAAAGATAGAAAGAAATATTTTATGCTAAATAAAGATCGAGCATTAATCATGAATTAGGCTAAAATAAGAGGACATAAAAGGAAAAAAATAAGAAGAAAAGAGAATGAAAAGAAATCAAGAGAGGGAAAAAGGATGCCTTGAACTCAAGCTAAAATGTCTCTAAGGAGAAAGTGAAAATAGCTTACATGTATGCATCCATCCACCCACACTCCTCATTAGGATGAGACATTTAGTGCATTCATCATCCCACCGTAATAATAGGGATTAGAAGTCATGCATTTTCATTTCGTCCATTATGTAGGCACATCATATTTAATCCATGTAAAAAAATGGATTTTACTTGTGATTCTTATTCCACCTATTTCATTTCCACCCATTTTTCTGCATGGTAGGTCACATATTTGATTAATCCCCTCATCGATATCTACATGGGGAACCGCTTCCAACACAGTTGTGTAGGTAGATAAGAGCAAGTATATAGGAAAATCACTTGATGCATCAAGTGTATGCCCTATTGACTATGATGTTAATTGCTTTGTATTAATAGTGTTTCATTGATCTTATTATTGACGTCTTTAATGACCTTTTTTATCGCTTCATATTAGTTATTTGTTCAATGGTTGGTAACGTTCGATTTGAGACCGTATGGTGGAGGTAATTGAGAAAAGTAATTCATAAGATTTTTCCTCTTTCTAACTCCTTAAAACAAATATAAAAATAGCATAGCTCAAGGACAAGCAACATTCAAGCTTAGGAGATTTTGATGCGTTGGTTTTCAATAGCTTTTCATAGGCTATGTAAGGAGTGGGACCCATAGGGCATCCACTCCCTACTAAAATTTGAATAATAAAACATCCATTACAAACACACTCAAAAGGTATGTTAGAACAGCTGTAAAATTTTCAAATCTTATATAATGGTATACAAAATAGCCAAAGTGTAGTTGTGGAATAAAAGTAACGACTATATTCAATTCACCACAAGATTACAGAAGTACATCATAATCTCCCACATAGGGTTTACATGTATGATACAACATAAGGACCTAGTAGAGGGAAATCTAAACCATATCAAGTTTGTCTCCAAGCATCAAATCCTTAAGCTAAGTCCATGTTGAAATCCACATCCTCCTTCACCTAAATTTGGGGTTGGAAGTATACCCCATCAAGAGGAGAAAGGGTAAAATACATTAGCAAAAGGATGGTATGTGAATACTAAAATAGAATTGAGTAATATATGGAATAAAGGGACATCAAGTAAAATAAGCTTCCCATAGAAGAGGAAAGAAATACCCAAGTGGATATCAAGAGAAATGATTTGCAATAACAAAAGAGATACTTGCCATAAAACAATAATAAAAGTGGTGCCACAAAAGCACACATAATCTCTGGGCACAAAACCCATCAATAATAACATCAACCTACATGCATGTGAGATAACATTAACATTTAATGTATGTGGCATCACCACCATAACAACATATTATGGCATCACCACCAAAATCTTCGGGGGAGTAATGGCATCACAACACAATTACCCAGGGACATGAATCACTATATGCACCCTCTGTTGGTAAAACACACAATAGGTACCACCACCAAATGTTCTCATATACAATTTATCCAAACCAAACATGCATAATGTAGAGACAAGTAAGAAGTATAGTCAGAATACACAAAATTGCCATCACATAAATGGATAATATAACCATCCATCTCAAAGTGGGCACCCGATATCACATATCATCAAATAGTATTCCAACATGAACAAAGCACAAGTTAGAGTCCAACAGAATGTCAAATCAGATAACATGATCACAAGATTAGTAACAAATAAGGTATTTGACATGAAACATGATTTTCAAAGAAAATGAGATTATGTGCAGGCTAGTGTCCATAGAACCATGAGAAAGATAAAAAAATAGGTTAATTGCTCAATATAGAAGAATAGGAGATGCAAACATACTTTAAGAGATAAGAATGAGAAATTTATCAATATAGAAATAATGTGGGATGCAATCATGACTCACTTCAAAGTGTAAACAAGTCTAAGATAGTCCTAGATACAAGCCTAGGTATCCAAAGCACCTATTAATTGTGTATATGTAATTAGGGTTAGGGTTACATTAATTACTCAAACCCCTAAAAAATAGCTTTTGTTCGTATGTGAATTAGGTTATCAAAACCATCCCATATTGTAGGTTATATTTTTATGATTTCATAACATATTTTACTTTATTTTTCTTACTTATAATTTATTAGTTACAAATTTTAGAAAAACTAATGAATTAGATATTCCATAAAAATATCATATTTATTAGTTTGGATTTAGGTGATAAAACCAATATCATTAGATATAAAATTACTTCACAATTCCAAAACATTTTTTTAATTTTTCTGATCTATAAAAAATTACTATGAATTTCAAAAAAGTGGACTAATCGGAAAATTCAAAAAAATCCACATACCAATCATTTATCCGCTTAACAAGTATATCTGACCTGGCCCTATCAGCCAAGGCCAACTGCTCAGGCCCCACTTAGAACCAGATGCATGTGGTAGGATTGTAAGATAGAAAAGACGAAGATACCCCTCGACCTGAGTTGAGAGAATAAAGGAATCAATGGGAAAAAACGAACCACTATTGGAGGCCTTGACCCTCCAATGATAGTGAGATACCAATGAGGTAGAACTCATCACCAAAGATCATAAATCCCAAACCAGTACGATTCTTGCACAAACCAATTCAGATATAAGTTCTTGAGTGTCTTCCGATATCATAGACCCTTTAGATGGGTTCTGAGGTGGCCAGAATCATCCAAAGATACTTCCTCCATGGAAGTTATAGAGGATAATCTGAGAACCCATCGAAAGCCATGGACAAACAAAAATGAAGGTTCAGAACCACACACACGGCCAAAATGAAACGGGGGAGAAAAATACTTGCAAAAATAGTATTTAGGGAACTACCAATTTCACTGTGATCCTTAGAATAACAGAAGAAATCAAAAAGGGGGGAAACAAGCACCGAAATCGCGCCTGTTTGCTGTGACGCGAAGGTATAGGCGTCGGTTATTAGATAAGAAACCAACACCATATACCTTTGCGCCACAGAAAGGGCGCCATCTTGGCCACTATCAGCGTCAGTTATTAGATAATAAACCGACGCCATATACCTTCGCGCTACAGGGAACATGCGTCGGCTATTTATATAAAACCGACACTATAACTTTGTGTGTCGGTGTTATACAAATAACCGACGCCTATTGTTTTTTTTTTCTATGAGTCTGCAGACCTGCTGTGGCTGGTCACAGGATGAGAAACCTACAGTTAACTGTAGGTTTTACGACATCCATTGATATCAGCCAACAACAGGACACAAACCTACAAATTTAACAACAAAAATATTCACACATGCATTTAGCAATACAACCTGCAGTTCCATTTTATTTTCACACATTTAGAAACATTCATGTAGCTAGCAATCTGTAGTTCCATTCATTCACATTCACACATGTAGAAACATTCATATAGCAACCAACACTTTCATTCATTTTCACTCAGACACATATAGAAACATCTAGACATGTAGAAACATTCACACATATATTATAATTTAGAAATTCATTTACAAAATATCATTCTTTAGTCATTATTCGCTGTCAACATCCCAATTATATTTTAAAACCCCCACTATTTGTATGGCTGTTGCCCATTCTTCTCTTAGTTCATTTAATTCTCCCATCATATAGGGAGCATGTACATCTGGTAAGTCCGTTCCTATAGTGGGGTCAGCTTTAAACACCTGTAAAGAGAATGATATATATATATATATATATATATATATAATTAATGAGCTATAAATAAGATTGATATATTTCATATTATCTAATGAGACTATATAATACCTGAGCAATATAATCGATGTCCATACAACATGACAGACTAACACATATATAGTACATAACAACAACAATGTCGAATTTACATACAACACTAGCTTAGTACATATATAGTGGGACTAAGGTGACGATCCCACCTGCTAAAATAGGTTACCGACAACTACATGTTACGACTGGGAGGTCGTGATTCAGCAACCGTATTCATTAGCAGGAGGACAAATAGATCCACTTGCTAATGCATACAGTTGCTGAATCACGACCTCCCAGTCGTAACATGTAGTTGTCGGTAACCTGTTTTAGCAGGTGGGATCGTCACCTTAGTCCCACTATATATGTACTAAGATAGTGTTGTATGTAAATTCCGAGCTACTGTTGTTATGCACTATATATGTGTTAGTCTGTCATGTTGTTATATGAATCTGAAGCACTTGTGTGTGCTGCACTTTATGTATTTTATCTATATCCTGCTTCTCTTCATTGGGGCTTCCTTTGATGTTTCATGGCTTGCTGCCTATATATCTATATAACCTTTGGCGAATGCCTGCATATCCTCTTGGACCCATTGTGTGGTCGTAACATGTAGTTGTTGTTGAGCATCGCTGATAGCCTAGTTAGTTAGCACATTGATTTGGTTAGTAACAATAAAGGTTAATCTTGAATAGGTGAATACATAAAAACGTATATTAATTAAATTGGGAGTGGCTCTTAATACCTTGAATTAATCTGTTTTTCTTTGGGTAACAAACTCCTCCCAGTCTTTGGGGTCCAAGTTGTTCCATTGCTGTGTGGATTCCTTCTTCCTATATTTATTTTTCAAAGAGAATACAAACAAAAATTATTAGTGTAGAGTTAGTGAAATACTGATCAATGTCTAGAATTGGAATCAATCAAGAACCTATTCTCAGCATCGCGTATGTAATCTCAGGTGAGATTGGTCCTATAGTTCTTTAGCACCCTCCCACAATGTTTAGCATTTGTATTAACTAGAAGATAATGAAACATCAAATCAGAAAATGATATTGATATTAAAAAAGTAAACATTTAGCTTCAATAAAAAAATATAAACATGCATGCCTCTAAAATTGTGATCTTTTATCAATTAACAATCCTTCATTGTGATCTCCGCGCACATATAAGTCATCATTAGCTTCAATATTTTGTGGAGTTGGCAACCCAACTGAGAATGGACTGGAGTCATCATATTTATCATAGTACTCTTCTTCATCTATAGGATCTTCAATGAACTGTCTTTTACCATGAAGAACAACCGGCCATTTATCATTTGCAGGATCATCGATATAAAATACTTGTTTCTCCTGTGATGCCAATATGAATGGTTCAGCCTTCTTGCCAATCTTTTCAAAGTTCACTAAAGTGAAACCCAATTCATACACTATAACTTCTTTGGTGTTATCAACCCAATTACATTTGAAGAGAAAAATTTTGAAATCTATGTAGTCAAATTCCCATATCTCTTCAATGACACCGTAATATGACATTTTAGCTTCACGTGGACTCTTATCCTTTGTACTTGCAAAAAACATAGTCGATGCTTGAAGGGTGACCCCACTATTTTGGACGACACTCTTATCATCTTGGCACTTTGTGTAATATGTGAATCCATTAATGTCATACCCTTCATAAGACATAACAGTCAACTTTGGTTTAAAGGCGAGGCATTTGATAGTTTCAGTAATATCATCTGGTGTTTGAGATAGTTGATGTAAGACTTTATCTTCAAACCACTTAATAAAAGTCTTGTTATGCTCTCTAGCAAGCCACATTGTATTGGCTCGAGGATATTGTCTTTTGATGAAATTGGTATGTTCCTCGATATAAACGTTCACTTCGTCCATGTTGTGTAAAATATACAAATGAACTTGTTCCAACTGCTCACGGATGATTACTTTCACTCGTGATCACAAAATTCCTTTGCCAAATAGCTCGTCAATATTCTTGTCATTATCAGGAGTGTCATTACCACTGAGAAAGTCATTGCAGAAATCCATAACCTCTCTCGCCACATAACCTTCAATAATACTCCCTTCAGGCCGATAACAGTTTCGAACATCACCTTTAAAAATGCTCATGTATCGTTCAAAGGGATACATCCAATGCAAGAAAACCGGTCCCAAGATTTTCACTTCCCTAGTCAAGTGGACAACAAGATGTACCATGATATCAAAGAACGAAGGAGGTAAATACATCTCAAGCTGACATAGGGTAACAACCACTTCTCTTTGCAAATTATTGAGAGTCTCAGGGTCAATAACTTTGCTGCAGAGACTGTTGAAAAAGAAACAAAGTCTGGTGATTGCAAACCTTACATGCTTCGACAATATAGATCGAATTGCCACAGGCAATATTTGTTGCATTAGAGTGTGACAATCATGAGATTTAAGACCTATCAACTTCAGATCTTTCATTGATACCAATCTACAGGTGTTGGATGAGTAACCATGTGGCACCTTAACATTTACCAAGCATTCACAAAAAGCTTTCTTCTCCTTTCTAGACAACGTGTAACAAGCGGGAGGTAAGTATGTTCTTTTATTACCCATTTCACGTAATTCTGTTAATTCTGACCTTATTCCCATTTCACGTAGGTCCAGTCTGGATTTTATCCCATCTTTAGTCTTACCTGGTATATTTAACAGAGTACCAATGATTCTATCACAGACATTTTTCTCAACGTGCATTACATCGATACAATGTATGACTGTTAAAGAACTCCAATAAGGAAGATCCCAAAATATTGACTTCTTCTTGAATGAAGAATTGTCACTCCGTGTAGTACATTGTGATCTCTTACCAAATTCATTGACAAAGTCTTTTACTCTTTCATAAACAACCTCCCCTGGTATAGGTTTAGGTGCACTGCGTTCCTCATTCAATCCATTGAATGCTTTGCGCTTCCTACGATACAGATGGAATTTTGGAAGAAACCTTCAATGACCGAGATATACATTCTTACCGCCATGTTTTAGTCTTGTTGAATCAGTGTTCTCTTCACATATAGGACACACTTTAGCTCCTTTGACACTATATCCAGACAAATTCCCATATGCTGGAAAGTCGTTAATAGTGCAAAACAACATAGCATGCAAACGAAATGTCTCTCTTCGTGAAGCATCATAGGTCATCACACCTTCACCCCAGAGTTTCTTTAAGTCATCAATCAGAGGTTCAAGATAAACATCGATGTCATTTCTAGGTTGTTTAGGGCCCGATATCAACAACGACAACAATACACACTTATTTTTCATACAAAGCCAGGGAGGAAGATTGTATATAACAAGCATGACTGGCCAAGTGCTATGTTGGCTGCTCAATGTCCCGTACGGATTCATCCCGTCTGTACAAAGCCCAAGTCTTAGATTCCTGACTTCTTCACCAAATTTAGGGTACAATACATCAATCTTCTTCCACTGTGGGGAATCAGATGCATGTCGTAGGATCCCATCATTATTTTTCTTAACATCTACATGCCACCTCAAATTCTTCACATCTATCGGATTGGCAAACAAGCGTTGAAACCCTGATATTATAGGTAGATACCACATCACCTTGGCAGGAGAACCAGTTTTGGACTCCCCCGAAGTCGTCAATTTATACCGTGACGCACCACATTTTGGACAATCTTTCAAATCCGCATAGTCCTTTTGAAATAATACACAATCATTAGGGCATGCGTGTATCTTCTTGGCATCCATTCCCATTGGGCACAACAATTTCTTTACCTGGTATGTTGAGATTGGCAGCTCGTTTCCTTCAGGAAGCATTTCTTTCAACAAAGACAGAAATGACGTGAAGCTTTTGTCGCTCCATTTATTGTTAGCTTTCAACTTATACAATCTCAACACAGCGTTAAGCTTCGTAAACTTAGTACAACCTGTGTATAACGGCATCTCAGCATCATGCACAATGTTTCTAAAAATGGGAGGTGGATCAGTGTGCTCTACCCCACAACTATCCAACATCGCATCAACGATGTCTACTGGAACTGGTTCATTCACATCTACGTCATCGTAGGCAATTTCTTCTTCCACACAAGCACTGCTATCGACATCCACTGGTTTCGGGTTTGAAATCTCTCCATGCCAGTGGCATTCTGTATAGCCTTGTATAATCCCGTTGCACATGACATGAGTTTTAATTTCGTCACCAGTGTTGACTTTCAAGTTGTTACCGCAATGCCTACATGGACAGTAGAACCTATCTCAAGGTTGTTTCCTATGTTCCTCGGCAAATCTAATGAACTGGTCAAGACCAGAAACAAACTCTGGGGTGCAGCGATTGCAAATGGACATCCATGATCTATCCATTCTATGATCAAAGAGAAAACAAGTATATATTAGGACAAGATTAGGGTCTAGGGTTAACAAATACATGTGATGTCATTATTATATATAATAAATGTGTACCACCTATCCATTCTTGAACACCTAATCTCACTAGTAAGTGTATAATGTGTATTGGGTTTCAAGAAAATTTCGGCAGCATTTCCCCGCTGTTCTCCAAGTACATATGTACTTAGAGAACAAACGGGGAAATGCTGCCGAAATTTTCTTGAAAACCCAATACACATTATACACTAACATCCTAAGCGAGATTAGGTGTTCAAAAACAGTCCCAAACCGGGGACTATCCAAGATTTACTCCTAATGAGTAAATCTTGGATGGGTTTCTAGGCCAACAAATAATGTGTTGGATGGGTTTCATGTAGCAACTTTCAGTTCCATTCATTAATCTCTTTTTACATCCACACACAGGGGTGTACCCCTAAACAGTAACTAAACAAAAGGGTTGGTGTACCCCTAAACATGCGCATAATTAAAAAAACTATTAATACAGACAAGTCTAGATAGATAGACAACTAAATACTACACCAACATGGTCCCACATCAGTAACTTCGAGGACTTATCATTGTGGCGATCTTCTCCTGAAGTTCAGAATAGAAAACAACTATGAGTATTGATTGCTTGACAATTATATTTGTTAATTGGACTTACCGTGGTCTTTTTGATGATGAAGCTGTGTCACGAAGCTCCTCACTGTATTTAGACGAATCTGAACTGACAGGGTCCTCAGATTCAGATTCATCTGAGATGATATGCGACGACGTGCGCTCATACCGCAGTAGATGATCGGGGGTCTCACAGTTGCTGTTGGTTATCCAAACTTTGATGGAATTATGGCAAACTGGACGGAGAAAAAGCCTATTGCAACGGACCACATGCATCTCTCCAATCCAATCACGCCAACCGGATTTTGATACAAGATTTCCCTCCAAATCATACTCAACCTCGATAACATGTGAATAATTGCCAAAAGTTAGGGTCACTTTACCAGGCATGTAGTGTCTTCCTTTTAGAAAATGCCAATGTTTGGGTATGACCAATTGGTTTAAGGAACGATCATCTAGGATGATGTCCAATTGTTCTTCAATAGGGAATGTTAACATTGACATAGAGGCCCAGTTCATAGTGACTGTTATGGGTGGACAGAGACTGCATAATATTAGTATTAACAAAGTGTAAGTACATATAATGATGTTATATATTTTTAGAAAAAGTTGTATAACATCAGTTAACCTTTTATTGCTTGTCATAACCAACTTTATTGTGGTAGACATGATAGCTTGAAAAGAAGTCTACATATGTACTTAGAGAACAAACGAGGAAATGCTACCGAAATTTTCTCGAAAACCCAATACACATTATACACTTACATCCTAAGTAAGATTAGGTGTTCAAGAACAGTCCCAAACCGGGGACTATCCAAGATTTACTCCTAATAAGTAAATCTTGGACAGGTATCTAGGTGCTTACTAAAATAGAACCATTATATGGAACTAATCCTACATTATACACATACTTTTCCTGAGTAAGATAATGTGCACTTCATGGAATTATTAAGATCTGAATATATATAAGTTGTTTCTACCTACTTTGATGGGATTTTATAACATTCGAGTCTTCCATTTAAGGCATTAGATGCATATATTGCAGTCCATTGTGTTGAGATAAGAATCCCATGTGATACACACGATTGAGAATCTTTCACGATACTAGGAAAATTACATGTATTGTATAGACAATAGAGGATTCAACTCAGTAGAAGCACAAAATCAGTACCTAAACCCTAAACACAAATAAGTAAATAACTTCAAAAAAAAAACGCCCAGCAGCTGCTTGGGCGTGCCTTGGCACCGCCCAAGCAGCCGCCGGAGCAGAGGAAGAAGGAAGAAGGCAGGGCAGGCGGGCATACCTTGAGGGCAGAGGAGAGCAGCGGCCGGAGCACAGCAGCCACCGGCGGAGGCGGAGGCAAAGAGAGGAGAAGCGCTGGCGAGGACACGGAGCAGCGACGGTGAGGGCACGGAGCAGCGGCGAGGGCGCGGAGCAGCGGCGTGGGCGCGGAGCAGCGGCGAGGGCACGGAGCAGGAGCACGGACGACCTCCGGTGAGCACAGACGGCAGGAGCAGGAGCAGGAGCACGGCCGCCGGTGAGCACGGAGCAGCAGTGAGGGCAGGAGCAGGAGCACGACAGCGGCGACGGAGGAGCAAAGACCAGAGGGGGCGAGCAAGAAATCACCGGACCTAACTGAAATCGAGAATGAAAAAGGGAAAGGGGAAGAGAAGCTCGCGTTGGTGAGCTATTAAGTTGACAATAAGCATCGGTTATTCTAAAAAACCGATAAATAAACCAACTGTGTCGGTTCTATACCAAAAACCGGTACCTATACTAGATTATAGTCGTCGGTTTTTAACTAAAGGACAACCGACAACTATTCCTGTCTCGCGAATACCCTTTAGCCGTCGGTTATTTATTTATGAACCGACGACATATGTCAAATTTTGGAGGTAATTTTTTCGCTGGAATTTTGGTTTTGGCGGTTGATTTTAGGTGTCAGTTTTTTATTAATTAAACGACACTTAATAAAAGCGGTACCCGTGTCTGGTCGACCTTCACAGATTGTATGTCGGTTTATGTTATAAACCGACACTGCAGAGTTTAGGTGTCCGTTTATGTATACAATCGACACCTTGAAAAGTGACTTTATAAGCCATTTCTGTAGTAGTGATTCTTATCCAATTAGTCTTCCTTTTATGAATTTTACATAATTAAAAATCATGGCTCGTTATTATTTTAGTTATCATATCATTTTATCATTATTACTATAATTGTGTTTTATAACTTTATATTACCACCAAAAGGGTTATGTAAGATTATCTTGAATGAAATCCGATATATTCATCATTTATCTCATGTGGCATATTTTATGTGTCCTTTGTTGGTCTAAAGGCTAATGTGAGAACAGTAGAAAATATGTGTTAGGGTGAAATATTCATGCATTAACATATTAAGGTTACAATTAATTACTATAAGGTTTATCTTTATCCTTGTTTGGCTAGACCAAAGAACCAAACTCTATATTCTCCAAGACATAAGATTAGGGTCAAGAGGATAGGTTTCGGTTCATTACATGCTATTTGTTGGGCATTAATTGCATATATGTTTACTATGGATAGTTCTATGTAGTATTTTCAATCATTATCCTATGAATTAATGTTAAATTAAGTATTTAGTATTTCTAAGAATCATGCTAATTTATTATCTATGATTCGGACTTATGTCATTTTTTCCATATTTTGAGCAATTTGGGTGCTGAGTGGAGAACTTGGTGCCATCTGCCCATCCGTCGGTGGTACTGACAAATCACAAATCTATAGCAGCGAAAGAGAGAAAACTCGATGCTATTGAGAAGGCAATTGGTGCTACTGAGAGAGGCATTTATGCTACCAAAGTCAGTATGGTGCTACTGACTCACGATCTAGGGAGCAACAGAACTTGAGAATAGCTATCTTGGTCCCAACTACTCCCATGATTGTGGTATCGACTTCAGCATCCAAGGAGCATTAGAACTCAAGGAGCAACTTGATGTAATTGACATATAACATAAGTACTGACACGGTTCAAAAGATTCAAGTTGGCTAACTACTCGGTGCCACCAACACCCCATCGGTGGTACTATTGACCTGCAATCAATTCAGATCTGAAAGCAAGTCAGATCCAACAACCCCGACTTAATGACATCCAAAGCCTCTCTTCTGACCGAAGGGAATGTGGATGAAAAAGAAAGAGGTCATTCTTATCATGTTCTCACAGAGCACAGAGCCAATAGAGGAGGATACGAAGGATATAGCCACAGATCAAATGCTCTAGGCACTTCTGGAGGACAAATTTGCAGTTGAAATGCTATAGATCAGGGTATTTATCAGAGGGATTTCTAAAACAACTTCTCTACGGGTTTTCATTTTGTTTTCTTAATGGTTATCTTGATTTCTTCCTCTTTCTCTCTTTGTAGGATGATTACAATCATGTGGGGCTAAACCCCTTATTCTTTAGGACCTGAGAGTTGCTCGGTATTGCATTTTATTTGAATGCTATGAATCGATAATTTATTTCCTTTAGTTTAGACATAAATCTATGATCTTTTCATCGATTTGTTTATGCATGATCACCATAATCAAAGTAATAAACCAGTAGTTAATTCAAAAGAGGGATTGGGAATCGAACAAATCATATACCCACATATCCTATATTGTGCTTTAGGAGAAAGCTTACATCTATGAAAGAATAACCTAGAGATTTTGATGATGCACCTAGCTAATTCCTAGATTGCTAGGGGAGTGGGGCTTACTTTAGTTAGGTAATGCATTTTGTTGCAGGAGTGGATAATGCTTCCAAGAGGTCTTTTGTCCAGATTAAATGTTAAATAATTATTAACAAAATGGAATTTTAGTACAATGTGTGTCATGATGAAACCATTAGTCGTGAGGAATCCATCCATTTGTGATAACAACCAACACAATTTAGGTTTTTAATCTTGCTCTTCGGTAATTAAACAATCAACCAACTTGTTGCTATATAGATGATTTGGTATCAGTAAGTAGTTGTCTTTGGAACATCTCCTTGAGTTTGACACTTGGGCCTAATAGGTATATACTATGTGACACATGAACTTGCATTTTTACACGTACTGTCTAAGCATGTCATTCTTGCCTTTGAGATTATGAATTGTTCTTGATTGTGAAACGTCTCGGTGATAGTAAACATTTATGAGAGAAAAGATGTCTAATTCCAATAGAGGAATGCCATTTCATAATGGAGAGACCCTAGACCTATTCATGACTACTTTCTTCCAATAACTTACATATCTCCTATTGCAACAAGAATTGAAGCAATGCCCAATCAAGATTTCTCCATCCCCCCAGCCCTTGTGAAAATGATTCAAGTTTTCTATGTGCTGGATCATGAATATCCTTACAATCATGCTGATGTGTTTCTAGAGACATGAGCCAAATTTCCAAACTCATGTTGCAACTAATGATGCCATTCATTTGACTATGTTCCCTACTCTATAAAGGACAAAGACAAGTATTGACATTCCTCAAAATTGGAGGTAATGAATTGGGAAGACATGGGTATTTCCTTTTTTAAGAAATTCTACTCCATTACAAGTTTGACACAAATGAGGCATGCTATTGTAAATATCAACTGAATGGATAATGAGAGGTTCCATGACACTTGGGAAGTCTATATGTTGAGAGAATATCCTTATTATTAAATCCATTTCTGGAAACTTGTGTAGTCCTTCTACTCTGAATTAACTCAATTGTGACACACATTAGTGTTGGTTCATCTAGTGGAGGTGATTTTATGGCCAACCTCTAGAAGAGTCATGGCCTTTGTTTGAACATTTGGTAGAAAATTCAAGGTATCTATATTCTATTGTGACGAATGAATATGACAACAACATCGACATGACACCTCTTACAACTCATTCACCTATTGATTACTTGAACCCTCAATTGATGAAGATGCTAGTTGAAATGATGAAATTGATGAAGAATCAAGGAAGAAGTTCCTCAATACATTCTATGCAAGTTGGTGATAGGTTAGAGGATTTTAAGGTCCTTCAATCCTATATCATTGGGAACATCAAGGACAAGGTCCACGACCAAAACAACAACAAAGTCAAAGGCATAGATCAAGATTTGAGGATGAAGTCCTTTCTAAGTTATAAGGGTTTGATGACATCAAGAACAAAATGTATACCCAATATCATCCATTAGTATATCTGAGAAAATAATAGAGCATGTGTCCTCAAATCTTTTCTCTCATGTGTAAGGAAAGATTCCTCCAATGCCATGGGAAATCTAAATGACACTATTTTATTTGGTAAACATCCCTAGGAAAACCTTTTTCTCCCACAAGTGTAGTACTTTACCTTCATAAATACCAAGATCCACTACATCCTTGTGCACCATTCCTTCATAAAAAACATCATTCAACTACCAACATCCTCCACCACCTCAACATGGGCAAGACTATGTGCAACAACCCTACCATCAAAGTTAGGTCAATCCTTTACCACTAGTTCCATCACATTCTCAGCAAGGATATGTCTACCCACATATCCAATCACCACCTCTTCCAAAACAACAATTTTATGCTACTCCTCCCCCTTATTCATCCCAAGGAGCATGTGAAGGTTGTTACCATGCTAAGAAGTGACAAGAAAAATGAAAGGCCAAGATATACTATACTCTGCTTGATGATAGAGTTTATATTATGACTTCATATGTTGATGATATTGTGACGTCGAGCAGTGATAATGTGATAATGAATGAAACATTGCCACATGTTATTGCTATTGTCATGCAAGGAAATGAGTGTATTATGCATGAGCAAAACATTATGCAAGAGACTTTATTTCCAGATGCATTAGATGAGTCGCCCTCTCCATCCAAAATAAATCAAAAACACAATAAAGACATACTTGAGACATTCAAGCAAGTGCATGTCAGCATACCCCTCTTAGATGTAGTAAAGCAAATACACCCATACACAAAATTCCTCAATGACGTGTGTACATATAACAAGATGTATGTAGGAAGGATGTCTCAAAAAGTGAAATTCACTTAACAAGCGAGTTCGATTCTACAACATGCACTCCCTAATAATAGAAAGGACGTCAAAGGTCTTATTATTCCTTGCAACATTGGAGCAACATATTGAGAAAGCTCATTTAGACTTGGGGTCTAGTGTATTTTTTATGCATATGACATCTACATTGAACTTGGCTTGGGTCAGCTTGAATTGGAGGATTGTACCCTTCAATGGGTTGATTGATCTATGAAGATTGCAAGGGTCTGGGAAGATGATATGATATTGAGAATTGTTGACGACACATATACTATCTTTCCATCCAATTTTATCATCCTTGACATGGATAAAGATAGCTAGAAAATTCCTATAATATTGGGGAGATTGTTCTTCGACATTGCTAATGTTGTTATTCATTTTAGAACTAGTACCATGTTTGTATTATTCATGAACATGAAGATTAGATTGAAAATCTTCAAACCATCTTCTAAGGATGAAGTTATTGGTGCAACTAATGAGGATTGTTACTTGCTTGACTGTCTTGATGAAATTGTTGATGGAGGACTCCAACATCCAATTATACTCAAGCCTTACGTAAATTAAGATTTTCATTCATATAAGTTGTTCTCAAGACGAGTCACCCAAACACTTCCTCAAGTTGATGTAGTATTAGATTTCACAAATAAGATTAAAAGATGGATCATTCAAACAACAATTTTTAATTTTAATGATTTTTTTTCTTTTTAGATTCATTGTAAGAGCATGAAGCACATTCCTTTTACTAATACGATTTAATTACGATAAATTAAGCTCTAGGACTACAATAGATAGATTGTGAATCCTGCTACTTGTAAAAAAAAACTAAATAAGATGGAAAATAATACAACAGAACTTTATTCCATCACTCCTAAGCTTGAAATTTACCATGTCTTCATAGTTAAAAATCAAATTAAGAGGTAGAATGGGGGTACCTGATACTCAGAGTGATGGTGGTGGGTGGAATGTTCTTGATGGAATTTGTGGATCAGTTGGGTAGAATGTGCTTGTGAATTATGGAGGGTTTGCTGGCATGTCTTATGGATGTGGGTAGCTATCAAAGTTTCTTAGATGCCCTTCATGGAGAATAAATATCCTAGAATTGACATGTGTGTTAAAACATCTTGGGTCCTTATTCTTTTTTTGGAAGTCTTCTCTAGATCTCACATTTTTAAAGTCCCCCAATGTGACATGCATTATCCTATTTGAGCTGGATGGGTTTGTACCACCAAGCAACCTCTCAGTGGTATCAATAATCTTTTCCTATAACTCTATTAAATATTTTTTCAATGATAGTTGGTCAATGTTTTTGACATAGTCGTCAGTGAAACCAATAGGGATGTCCCCACCTAGTGGCTAGCTGATAAGGATTCGGTGCCACCGATCCACCTATCAGTGGTAGATTTTTTTGTCAACATCCATGCTGATTTCTAGATTGTTTGTTAGTGCTGTCGATGGTGGAGTCATTGGTGCCAACAGATGGAATTTATACACACCACACAAAACACATCAAGGCATCTTTATTGCATTAAATACATGATAAAAAATTGTAACCAAATAGATGACCTAAACAAAAAGTAGATAACATAAATGAAAGTGGGTTGCCTCCCATAAGTGCCCTTGTTTAATATCATAGGCTCGACAAGATGCTTATCCTTGGCATCGATTTTTATACGATGGCGGTGAAGAATCATTTAGTGATATGAAATCCACACTATCATCATCTATTCCTAGTGTCAAGTATCCTCTACCCATGGAAATGATCACATAATTCGTATCCTTGAATGAACTTCCTAACAACATCTCATATCCTCACATATCTTACATATCCATGACCACAAAGTCATCAGAATGGATAAATTTGTTGATTTTAATTAAAACATTATGGTATATCCCATAGTGCCTCACAATTGACCCATCTTCCAACTAGATTGTCATAGAAGTCTTCGCTGGTTCTTCAATCCCACCTTCTAAAAGTTAGAGAGAGGCATAACATTTTTACACACCCCAAATTCATATAGTGCTTATTTGAAATGTTTGCTTTCAATGAAAAAAGGGATGTAAAAACATCTTGGGTCCTTCTTCTTTTTTGGAAGTCTTCTCTAGATCAAAGTGTTGACCACTTCATCAACACATCATGACATCTGTATCTTTATCAGTCTTTTCTAGTTGGTGATATCCTAAAAAATTATTCTATATGCAAGGATCTGTTCTATCATATCTACAAGCTAGATATTGATGTGGAGCTTTCGTAAGATGTCCAAAAATTTCTTTAATTGTGTGTCTTTCTTTCCCAACTTTACATTAAATGGGAATGACACATGTGGCTTCTTTACGTGCTTGTGTGGAGTAATGTATGACACATTAGGGATCCCTCCCTGAAGCTTGCATTAATGCCACCTCTTAGGACATATTCTGGCATGTCTCCTATGGATGGGGTGACTTGTGGCTGCTCCATCTCGATTGTGAGTGCCTTCTTGTTGAATATGAGTGCTCCACTATGGAGTAGAACCTTCACCCATTCTTGTTGCATGGGCACCTCCTATGGAACTAGGAGAGTGGACATGGCAATGGTGGAACCTTAAAGTTCCTTATCTTGCAAAGCTGACACACATGAAGTTTCCTTATCGCTCTTTGTAGACATTGTATCGATTGAGGTGCATGTGTGTGAATAATTTGCAGACGTTCTACACCCCAAGTCTTTCATATAGACTATTAGGTAATGAAATATGTGGCACATAAACACATTCTGACTTTGGGGTGTGTTGATTTGGTGACTCCCCAATAACATGCTCTATTTTCTTAGAAATAGAGACATATTTAATTGATTATGTTGATGAGCTATCTCTATGTTCCCAGGAAATCCATGCCGAGTGGGTTTCTTCATTGCTGCTACCTCTACTTCCAGTTGTAAAATTTGATTTTTAATGCCACAAATACGAGCCCCTTGATTTTGTTACTCCCTTTTTATTAGTCTAGGTAGGCCTCATTCTGACTCATGAGTTTTCCCAGCATGTCTTATATCCCGTCCATCTTACTAGGACCCCTATCATGTTGATATTATTGTGAGGTGTTGCCTCACTATTGTTGTGGATGTTGTGCTTGTGATTAATCCGATGAAAATTTTTGGGATCCTTCCAAGAAAACTTAGGATCCTAACACCATGAATATTCATAGTTGCCCCTATAATTTTACTGTCTCAAGTACATGCAATGCTCCTCTTCACCCCCGGTTGAGGTACTTGATTTTTGATGAAGCTTCCTTGTGAGTCTATCCATTTGAGCTTTTAATTCTATGATATCCCTTGATCCCATAGAACTTCTAAATTGTTGGTGCCTCTCTCACTTCCCCCCTAATTGGTTATCAACAATGTTCTTCAGGATCTCATGGCATCTTTTATCCTTATTATTGAGGAAGAATCCTACCCCTACATTGTCAAGAGTAGTCCTATCCCCTTTGTGTATGACATAATAAAATGTCTTCACTTTGCCAAATATATCAACCCCCTAATGAGAAACTTTCATGATCATGTTTTGAAATCTTTCCCATGCTTATGAACAAGACTCTTTAGCATGCTACTTGAAATTGTAAAATTTTCCCACCAATTCATTTGTCTTCATTGATGGGAATTATCTTTTGAAGAAAGTGAATTGTTTCATCCCAAGTCCCTAATGACTATGGTGGTAGGCTAAGGAACCAATCATTAGATTCATCTAATAGTGAGGATGAAAAAAGATTCAAATAAATAAGTGTGACTATAACTCTATCAAACTTCAACATGTCACAACTTTCCACAAAGCTATTTATATGCACCATTAGATCCTCCATGATGTTCCTATGAAAATATTGATACTTATTAATGCAATCATCACTGGGTTGATTTTATAGCTATCAATGTTCAATGCTTAGCATTTTATTAGTCCAAGGTGAGCTCTAACTGATGATGCCTTTATATTTTCTCATATTGTTTATTCCTTAGGCTCATCCTCCATGTGATCCTCACCCTTCAAACCCACAACTGCCATCTATTATTGCTCTTCCTGTGGTGGTGGAGTTTGAATGAGCTTTTGAGATGAAGCCCCAAACTCTCACACCTTGCACAAGATCTCTTCTCAATCTACACCCCATGGAGTGGACTCTTTATAGTCTTTGGTTCGGGTGTTAACCATGAACTAATACCTACAATTAAATTGGTAATGTGAGACATATAATAGTAGTCAAATGGGAAAAGAAAATTTTATCAATTATGCTCAGCTATAAATAAAATTTACAAATCAAACAAAAAATGGTCTACAATGGTCGGTCGCAAAACTCATAGTGCTACTATTGACGTTTCCCATATAATGACACTAAAAATTTGACACAATAAAATTGTGTGTGTAAAAATGAAAGTGCACGTGCCATGTAATATAGGTCTATGAGGTCTAGGTGTCAAACTCAGGGAAACGTTCACCAAGACTACTACTTAATGAGACCAAAGAACTTAGACCTAGCAAAGAGTTGGTTGGTTGTTTAATTAATAAGAGCAAGATCAAAAACCTAAATCATGGTGGTTTTTATAAAAATGGATGGATACCTCAGGAATAATGGTTTCACCACAACATATACTATATTCAAATTCCATTTATTAATAATTATTCACCCTTTACTCTGGAGTAAAGACCCATAGTAAGCATCACCCTCTCACATAGCATAATGCACTACCTAACTAAAGAAAACACCACTTATGTAGCAGTTTAGAAATTAGCTAGGTGCATTATCATAATCTCTAGGTTATTCTTTCCTAGTTGCAAGCCTTCTCCCTAAGCTTGATATAGGCTATATGAATCTACAGTTTATCCAAATCCTAATCCATATCCCTAAGAAATTAGTGGTTTATTACTTTGATTATGGTAATAGGACATAAACAAATAAATAAAGAGATCACAGATTCACATCCATAATGAAGGAAATAAATTATTAATTCATAAAAATCAAATAAAATGCAATACCAGGATACTCCTAGGTCCTAAGGAATAAGGGGTTTAGACTTGCACGATTGTTATCATCGTACAAAGTGAGGAAGAGAAAGAAAGCAGGCAAAATTAGAGACAATGTGAAAACCCCAGGAAAAGTCATATCGGCTAATCCCCTCTAATGAACACCCTGATTTGTAGCATTTCAACTATAGATCTGTCCTCCAGAAGTGCTTAGAGTATATAGCTCATGGCTATCTCCTTCGTCTCCTCCTCTCTTGGATACATGCTCTATAAGAATGTGATAATTGGGATTTCTCTCTCTCTCTCTCTCTTTTTCAGTCACACTCCCTTAGGTCATAAGAGAGGTTTTGGCCGTCATTAAGTTGCGGCCATTGGATCTAGCTTGAATTGAGATATGAAGTAATTATGCAATGTCAGTACCACTGATGGGGTGTCGGTGGCACTGAGTAGTCATCCAACTTGAATCTCTCAAACTGTTTTAGTACTACTGACGTTATATGTTGATAGCACTGCGTTGCTCCTTGAATTCTAATACTCCTTGGATGTTGAAGTCGGTACCACCAACATGTGAGTTGGTGGCATCTAAATAGTTGTTCTTGAGTTCTAATCATCCCTGGATCGTGAGTCAGTAGGACCGACTACTAACCTTCGTATCATCGACCCTCTCTCAGTAGAATTGAGTACCTTCTTGGTAGCACCAAGTTTTGTCTCTTTCCCTGTTGTAGATTCATGATTTTTTTAGCACCACTGATGAATGGGTCGGTGGCACTGAGCTATCCACTTAGTGCTCCAATTACCTAAAATAGGAAAAAAATGACATAAGTAAAAATTATAGAAAATAAATTAGCATGACTCAATAGGAATACTAAATACTTGATGCAGCATTGATTCACAGACTAACAATATAAAACAATGCATAAAACTATCTCAAAGTGATGATATTTATACCCATAAATAGCCTATAAAAAGTGACTAAAAACCATTACATCAAGGAGTAACAAAATAGTAAATCAATAGAGAGGGTAATAGGAAAAATCAAAGTAAAACAAACTATCTAGGTTAAGCATCATTCTCCCGGGAAATGATGCCAAAAATCTTGATGCACCTAGGACACAATGGGATAATAAATATTTATAATTTCGTAGTGTAAACACACTTGATAATAGATCTACAATATCACAAATTGGAATGTAGTATCTAGAATGTGGTAAGTCGGGGTCCATCCACAAGGAATGATGGGGGCACTTGGGCTAAGTTGTTTTTACTAGGTTTCTAATGCAGAGTGTAGGGTTTCAACGATTTGACTTTCAGTTTGAGTTGGACTAAGGTAAACAAGAAAGAAATAAAGAGGGGCTAGAATAAAACATAGGTTAACATTAGAAAACTAAGACTAAGTAACTAATTAAGTAAGAATGATAACCATGCTAAAGCAAACAACTAAAGGTAAGCAATTAACACTACACTAACAACATCAATCCTAATAAGCAACAAAGAGAAACAACTAACAGGCACACACGTGTGGTATTTAGATATTATAAGATTTCCCCTAACTTGGTTCACTCACAACACTAAAATATGCTCCCGTAAGAACACAGGGTCATGTTATAGTATAGGTGAGAGGCAAGTAAAGGGGGTCGAACCATAGGGATAGAGGGGGAACTAGAGCTTAGTTGGCATTGGCTACATTCCAAAAGCAGAGACTAGAATTGAAGGGTTTATAAGGGGTTTTGGTTTGATTACACTATGTGAGCAAGCAAGTAAAGGCAATATGAAAACTAAATTACCAAAGACTATATTATCCTAAGCAAGTTAAGTCTAAGAAACTAGAGTAAGCAAGAAACTAAACAAAAGCAAGATGATCTACACTACTCTAGCAAGGCAATGAGCTACTAAGAACTAAACTAAATACTAAAGCAAGCAAGAAACTAAGTTAAACCTAGCAAGCAAGACTAAGCAATTGACTAGAAGAAACAAAGAAAATTAAACTAAGCTAGCATTAACAAGCAAGAAGGCTAAGGTGGGTTTCAAGTAATGGATTAGGTAGGTGGGCCATTTGGGAATGTGATTTGATATTAGTTGGGGGGTGTCAACACGACATGTAAATATCACAATTCAATATAGATTACCAAACCAAACAACAAGGCAAGTGCTATTAGAATGTACCCTATACTACTAGTTGGAGAACTAGGGTTAGGTGTAATTCTAGTAGGACTTGTCAAGTCTAGGTTTCTAGGGTAAGTGGTATTAGGGAAATTGAGAACCAAGGGTAAGAATGGGAGTAGAGATGAGGGTTTTTCACCTCATGCTACTAGCCATCTATCCTTGAGAAAGTCCTAGGCAATTGCACTAATCACACTTACACTAGCTACTTAGATCTCACACTCACTTGTAGAAGGAGGGATGTGTATGTAGGAACAAAGGAGGCTAGATAGGGATGCACAAATTGGACCTAGGGGCCATTCTTAAGATTTCTACATACACTCCAATTCCTCCTAGAAGCTAAGTGTCATCAAACATCACAAAGTAAGCAATTTCTGTTTAAAAGCAAAAACCATATGCAAGATAATGGGAAATGAGATAGAAGCAAAGGCAATCATAATAGAATGAATTTATGTTCATTACAAATTATTCTCCCCCAACATGGTATCAAAGTCACATTTTTACTCCAAACAACCCACCACTAGGGGCTTAGCTAGACATAATCAAAGAAAAGGCAAAAGAAATGAGAAGAAGGGGATAGGACTCCATGGATCTCGAAGTAGATCTTCCTTATTCACCTCCTAGATTCTGTAGGGTGACCTCCTTCTTCCAAGGTGGATGATGGGCATGAAAATGGAGGGGGTTATGGTAGAAAACCTAGAAATCTAGGTTTCTATGGTGGAAATGAGGTGGAAATGGTGGGTGGAGAGCATAAATGCAAGGGAAGTGCAATGAATGCTCAAGAGTGGGTGGAGAAGAGTAATGGAAGCTAACCTAGTGAAAAGGCAATCATCATAGAATGAATTTATGTTCAAGGAGCTCTTTCCGAGTGGGTGGAGCTGTGTGTCCAACATCGACGCCACAGGGAAAGCCATGGTCTGTTGGGGATGGGATCCTCGAGTTTGGGCAGTACAGGTCATCACCTCGTCTGCACAAATGGTGACAGCCTGGTGCACCAACAGGGGAGGATTGCGGGTCCTTGTCTTGGCGGTGTATGCCCACAACCAACCTCAGCGTCAGCACTCCCTTTGGGGTGAGTTGGAGGTGACCAAGCCCGCGACGCTGGTCCCCTGGCTTGTGGCGGGGGACTTCAATGCTATCCGCAGCGATGATGAGAAGGTGGGAGGAGGTGAGGTGTCCAGGAAGGCGATGAGGGAGTTCAACCTTGCGGTGGAAAGTACAGGCCTGGTGGAGTTGAAGACTTATGGAGGCATCCTCACCTGGTCGAATAGAAGGGTGGCGGGTGAGCGGGTGTGTTTCCGATTGGATCGGGTGCTGGTCAATGACAGGTGGGTGGGCCTCTTCCCAGCGGCCCATGTCTGTCTATCCTTTTCCCACCTCAGTGACCACGACATTTTGGTCACATCCCCGTTCGCCAAATCGGAGAAGCGTCGAGTGAGGCCCTTTCAGAGTCTCAATGCCTGGGCCAGCTGGGATGGCTTCTTGGAGGAGGTTAGGAGCGCCTGGGGTCCCTATGTGCATGGGAACCCCCTCTACATCGCCATCATGAAGCTCAGAGCCATCAAGTGCAGACTTAAAACTTGGGTGGCAAGGAGGGGCGATGTCAGCACGATGAGGAAGGCGGTGAAGAAGGAGTATTCTGCCATCCATGATGATTTGCAGGAGTCACCTTGCTGCCCTGACTTGGTACGGAGGGAGAAGGAGGCCAGGGAGCGGCAGGATCATCTCGACGCTGCGGAGGAGTTATTCTTCTATCAACGTAGCCGTGTCTGATGGATCCAGGATGGCGAGCGCAACACATCGTTCTACCATGCAGCAATGAAGAGGAAGGAGATGAGGGACACGATCCACTACCTCATCAATGAAGACGGAGCACAAGTCAGTAACCAAGAGGAGCTCGAGAGGGAGGTGATGGCCTTCTACATAAACCTCTACAACTCCAGCGACGACCACACACAACAGATGCAACTCCAACCTACTAACTTGCTAACGGTGGCCCAGGGTCGGCAGCTTTGCAGGACTTGCACGCGCGAGGAAGTGAGGGACGCGGTGTGGGCCATCGGGCTGGACAAAGCTCCGGGCCCTGATGGGTTTAACGCCAACTTCTTTAGAAGTTGTTGGAGTGTCATTGGTGAGGACGTGACAAACGCCATCTTATGGCTCATGCGGGGGGGGGGACATGGTGCGGGAAGTGAATCACTCCTTCTTGGCGCTGATCCTGAAGAAGGATGGCGCCACTTCTCTCTGCGACTTGAGGCCCATTGCCTGCAGTAGCGTGCTCTACAAGATCTTCGCCAAAGTGTTGGCAGAGAGGTTAAAGGGGGTCATAGGGGGGTTGGTTTCACACAACCAAGGGGTGTTCATCCCAAACAGAAGCATCTCAGATTGCTCCCTCCTTGCAGCGGAGTTTCTGTATGGCTTTGACATCAAGCGCTCAAGCCCAAAGGCCTGCTTAAAGATGAATCTTTCAAAAGCTTATGACCATGTCAATTGGGAAGCCCTGTGGACAATTATGGGTAGAATGGGCTCCCCCCACCCGCCTGGATGGGCTGGATCAGATAGTGTGTGACCACATGTTCGTTTTCGGTCCTTGTCAATGGGCTTCCTGCAGGGTTATTCAATAGCTCGCGTGGGCTGAGACAAGGGTGCCCTTTGTCACCCCTCCTCTTCACAATCATTATGGAGTACCTTACCATGCTCATGTATGAGGGTGAGCGTCAAGGGTGCTTCTGCACCTACAAAGTCAAGCGCACGACCGTCTACATCACTTTTGCGGATGACGTGCTCATCTTCGTGGAAGCCACTAGAAAGAGCCTTCGAGGTATAAAGAAGATCTTGGACAAGTTTAGTGCCACAGTGGGGGTTCATGTCAACCCGACCAAGTCCAAGTTGTTATTTTCCAAAGCTGCTGCGAACAACGCCACCCTTCTGAGCGGGGTCCTGGGCTGCCAGTTGGATACCCTCCCTACGCAATACCTGGGTTTCCCGTTGGCTGCTAGGAACCACAAGGCGGATTTCTTTAACCCTTGCCTTGACCAAATGAAGAAGAGGATATCCAAATGGCCCTCGGACAAAATAACCATGGAAGACCAGTGTCTGCTGACCAAAGCAAACCTGCAGGGCTTGGTCACGTACTGGGCCTTACAAGGCCACATCCCGGACAGTACGTGTGATCGCATTGAGATGCTTATGGAAGACTTTGTGTGGGGTTCAAACTACCATCGCATGCGATATGAGCGCCTGGATAGGCCTGCTAAAGAGGGAGGATTGGGGCTCAAGGGGGTCAGGGACATCAACCGGTGGGCATTGCTTCGAAGACTTGTCCGATTCCATACCTGCCCACATTCACCATGGACCCAGTGGCTGCGCAGACGCTATGGGTTCGCCCTCCCTGACCCGATGCTGCTGCGGCACGACGCGTCAAACTCATGGAAAAATATGGCCCGGGCCTGGGTACAACATAGACACATCTTCGACCAAACCAATAATGGCCTAGTGAAGCTCAACAACCCAAACACCAACATGTGGTAGGCCATCCAGCCGTAGCAAGCCCCTTGCGTCGTTGGTAAAACCATTTGGGCGGGGACTCTCATCCATAGGTGGAGCTTCACAATTTTTAGAGCCTTTCATGGGGCTCTTGCCACTGCAGATAAAATCCACGAGTGGAATATCGAGGCCAGCGATAGATGTACCTTTTGTAGACAGAGGGAGGATGTTCAACATGTCTTCTTCCGCTGCCGATTCTCCAAACACGTCCTCTCACATGTCATGGACCTTTGTGGGCTGAGGGTCCCGGTGAATGCTACCATCACTGAAACTGCCAACCTTATAAAAGATAAAACAAGGGGCTGGAAGGGATGGAAGTGGTTGGCCATCGCAGCCTGGACGTGCTCAGCTTACTTCATCTGGAAGCAGTGCAACGAGCGGCGGCACAACCAGCAATCCCTTAGTTCTACGGAGTGCTGGGACCTGGTGGTCAAAGCCACTAGACGACTTGCGGAGGTACGAGGATGGAGTTCCACTACCCCGAATCACATCAGCAGGATGTGGGAGATCCCTTTTACTGCTTAGCTTCTGCTATTTTCTTGTACAAAGCCCATGGGCATAGACGGGGTTTTTGTAGAGTTACCCCCGTATACACATCCCTTTTTGTAATTACACAGGGAGGGCAGGACGCACCCCACACCGTTCTTATCGGGTGTGCGGCGTGTCCTGTCAGCATGGGTTTCCTAGATGAGGCTCCTCCTGAGCCTGTTTGACCCGGTGCTTCTCACACCTTGGGGTCCCTTGTACGGGTGGTTCACTCTGAACCTCCCTCATCGTTTTTATTACCCGTATATAAATATAGACCATTCCGATAGGTGGTGGTGGAAGCACTAGGGTAAGTAGGGGCATTGTTGGAAAAACAATGTAGAAAATGGTAGGGTTTAGGTGGTAGCACGGCCGTGCTGGGAAACATGGCCATGGTGGGTAGAGGTGGGAATGACCATGGTGGGGGGGGAACGATCATTCCAAGAAAGTGGAAAAATTACATGTTGAAGTGGTGAAATGGATGTTGGTAGCATGGGCGTGCTGGGCAGCACGATCATGGTGGAGGCTAGGTAGAATGACCGTCCTGGGTAGCACGGTCATGGTGGTGGAGTTGGAGAGGAGGTAGTTCCCTCTAGCATGCCCGTTCTATCTTCAACTAGCACAGTCGTGCTGGGTAGCATGACCATTTTGGGGTCTTCATGGCATGACCATGCTGGGTAGCACGACCGTGGTGGCTAAGTTGCTGTAGCTTGCATATCTTGGGAATTTTCCTATAACTTGTGCATTAGCCAACCGTGCTGGGGTCTTCAGTGGAAAAATTAACTTCAATCTTCATCATCAATGGACTTCTTTACTTGATTTCGAATCTTGGCCATTAGGGGTAGGTTGAGGGAGCTTTGGGGCCTTCTTTGGACCCCTCAATGAGTGGAGAAATCCTAAAATCCCTTCCTTCTCTCTCATCCATCCAAAGCGTGGTCCAAACACATGAAAATAATGCAAAGAACATCCATAAGTGCATTTGATAATAATACTCACATTGGGGAATTTAACTTGCATTCTACTATATTTAGATGTAAATAAAGTAAAATATGGCACAATATGGAGCCCTAAAATAGGGTTGCATCACCACCCCAAAATTAAAACGTACGTGTCCTCAAGTATGCTCAAACTTAATCTTTCTTTTTAGTTTTCTTTCAATAAACAATAATGACAAATGCATAGCAACAAATGATTATTGACTAAGTGGTCTTAGAAGTGACTAAGTGCATGTATTCCACCTCTCTCCTCTCCTCTTTCACATACCAATCATGAAATGATCACTGAGCATACGAACTTCAAATATAAAGCTTATAATACACAAGCTTTCCATATGTCCTTCATATCATTTTGGGTAAACCGTTTCATACTGGCGTTAATCAAAGATGACTAGGGGTGTTGTTTCACTTTCATGCATTCAATCTTATGCCTCAAATTACACCAAATGACCCACATGGCTGTAGAAAAGGGTAAAGTGAGCTAGATTTGATGTTTTCTAGCTCAATGGTTATGAATATGGAAGAAAGGGTTGCGGAAAGATTTTTGAAGTGCTATTACATAGAGCACTCATCTTTTCTTTATTTATATGCTCTTAAACAAGAGCATGTTTTTATTTTATTTTTGCTTTGTATTTTCTTCTATTATTTTCTTTTTCCCTTGGTGTAGATAGGGCATATGGTGGATAGAGTGAAGCAGGGAGATATAGATATGGCCACCCCAAAATTTTGGAGGTGGCCAAGGCTAAATATGTTCTCTAAGGCATCCTTTCATGAGGCAGAGGGATATGAAGATGGTGAGAGAAGAGTCGGGTCCAAGGGGGGTCATTAGTGTAGTCCTCAACATATGATTTCCTGCATAAAAATTAATCCAACACTCATAAAATGATATCACACCACATGATTGAAAAACATGAGATTCACATTTATATCAAGTGATTCCATATGCTCTAAGCATTTGTAGCTTGCTCAATTCACAATTCAACTGAAACATTCACAAACTTGAGAGAAGTGGTGCACATGTAAAAAGTCAACAATCAAGACCATATAGCAATAAAACCGAAGAAAATGACATGCATTTGTCAAAAGACTAAAATTTTCATTTCAGACAGTGGAGATTAAGTCAAAACATGCTTTTAGGCAAGAACATTCAAGTTTGGGAAAAATTGGCCAAAATGGTGCGAATTTGCATTCAATCACATCTAAACCTAACTTTAGGGAAATTAAAACATAAAGTAGCAAATCATACTTAAAAACAAAAAAAAATTACCAAAATCTTCATGATAATGCAATGCATGACATGAAAAGTAGAAATTTTGAAAAATTATGCAAAAATGAATGAAATTGAACTACATGTATGCATGGATGCAAGCAAAATGAAATCTATACTAAAAAGGAAAATCAACAACTAAATAGGGATCATGTGAGACAAACATCAACAAAATAAAGCTAAGAAAGAGGGCATACCGCCCTACCACCCCAAGCTTTTGAATCATGTTGTCCTCAGCATGAAACTAAAGATTAGGAATGATAGGGTAGAAGTCACTACTCTGGCGGTGTGGGGTCTTGTGGTGGGCCTGAATGAAGAGGTGGATGTTGGTAATAGTGGCCCTAGTAGTCCTCCTATAGAGGCGGATATGTCTCCTGGTCGACAGAAAATCCTCCCCCATTGGGGATTCCTCTACACCTATGCATGATGGTAGTGGTACATGTGGTTGATCTGATGATGCATCTACTACTGATCTAACCACATGGACTGCTGTGTCTGTTGAACTGCCTCCAACTGTGCATGAATGATTGACATGTTGTATGGATTGGGTTTTAGGTGAGGGAGAAGGTAGTGTAAAATTTTTTTTTCTCTCACCACAAAACCATAACCACATATTGCATCAACGACTATGAAATAGGAACGATGGTTTTAGCGAGTCATACCTACCTCGCAACAAGTGTGGTCTTCACCCACCTATCTTTGACAATGTTTGTGCAACTCCTGGTCTTAATCCTGACTGCGGTTGACAGTCGTTCTCCTGAGCGGAAGAAACATTCGGTCTCTATAGATAGTCCACACGAACCACTGAGAACTCTAGTCGTCCTATCCTATAAGACACTAGAAGAAGTCATCCCCTTCTGTCAGTGTACTAGTCACTGACAAACTCTCCCACAATCAGTTGCTTTTCTACAGTTGTCTTTTCCTTGTTGTTCCTCCCTGGATGGGTAGAACTTGCTTGGGCTCTCTCAGTTACCGCAACCAGAGAGGACAACAACTTTGTAGAGCAACTGATGTTCTGAGTTATGCTATCTGAGAAGCCCCCAATACCCCTCTATATATAGGAGGGGTCAGGGTTAGGGTTCTCAGCCCCGGGCAATGCAGGACTAAAGTGGGAGTAGAAGGGTCCAAAATTTCCATGAACTGATTGTACTGCGAGAGCCGAACCGGTCATTTCACAAATGAACCAGTCAGTTGGGAGTGTGAGTCGATCGGTTCAACAGTTGAACTGGTCATTTCACGTTCTTGACCCACCTCTAATTGACTTTCCTCTTTCGTTTCCAATTAATACAATAATCAATTCCTATCCCATTCGAATTGGACAAGTGAAATGAAAACTTTTCTCACAAATCAGGACAACCCAACCTTTATCGTTTGGTCCAATCGAACTGATTGGTTCACCAAGTGAACAAGTCATCTCACTGACCTTGAGCCGATTGGTTCACCCAGTGAACCAGTCAGTTGGTGGTCTAGATTGTGAGCCTCCTCAAATTACACCATAACACAGTGTATGCAAGTTGCACACGTCAAGGACGGTTCCGCGAGCGTAGCCTCCCTGACCCCATCTTCAACCTACGAGGAGTAGCACATTTTTAGTGGCCGCTGGATGAGGGAGAGGAAGAGGACACACCCATGATAGTAGCTCATGATGACAACGAGCAACAAGGTGATGATGGCAACTCTGACGACGATGTTGAAGAGGTGGAAGCCACCATCCCCATTACCCAGAGTGTAGTCCCACAAAAAAGGACCTGCACCTACGCTGCCTCGACTTCATCTACCCCACCCCCTTCTTAGGAGGAGCACAATCCTTACAAAATGGCATGCATGTATGGGATGCTGCAGGAGATCCAAACAAGACAACAACAACATTAGGCGATGCTGGCTGGTGTGTAGGAGATACAAGGATGGCTGTACCAAAATTAGTAGACAATATATGAGAATGAACGCCTTCTCTCGGACAACCAAGAAAATATCCACATGCACCTACAGTAGATAGAGCAACATCAATAACCATTCTTCAACCATTATTGGAATTAGGGCTACTTTGGGGGGTACCCACAACCACCAAAAATGCCACCGTTGGATCTATCGTTTCAGGAGATGTTTCCTCCCCATGACCCCAACATGCCACATCCACCACCTCCTCCATTTTGAGAAATGGTACCATTGTTCCACCTCTTAAGTGCGAGTATTGGGGTGAATAGAGCTTCACAATTCTCACAAAAAGGATTAGACCACCAAATTATATTAAGTACAGAAACATAAAC
The DNA here is from genome assembly GCA_963693085.1 of Alisma plantago-aquatica. Taxonomy (NCBI): domain Eukaryota; kingdom Viridiplantae; phylum Streptophyta; class Magnoliopsida; order Alismatales; family Alismataceae; genus Alisma; species Alisma plantago-aquatica. Next base: position 1,109,384,439 of record OY856410.1, read on the forward strand.
AAACAACAAATTTGATGTCTTAGATAGCAAGCACAACAAGGATGAGAGACAAGGAAGAGCAAGCACTTGGACATGTGGTTTAGAGTGGTTCCATGTCCTAACTAGGAGCAATGTTAGTCTACTACCTAGAGGTGGTTAATATCTAGGATTTGCAATCTTGGTACTCTTATATTCTATCATAAGATTACAAGACACAACAACAACACATCCAAGGGCTTAGTACCTCAAGCAAAGATCTTCAACCTATAGAAGGAGCTTACCCACTTGAACCATGGAGTCTTCAGCCATCAACATGGACTTACCCACTCCTTCTTCAGCCTTCAAGGGGTTACCTATCTTTCTTGAGTGCTTGCCTTGACTATCTCCTTCACTCGAAGATCTGGAACACCTTGCCTTCTTCAACCTTGAAGAACAAAAACCTCTTCTCCTTCACTCAGAGAAGATCTTAAACCTTTTCTTTGATAGGAAAGTGGGTAGGAAGATGGTGGAGGAGAGCTTTACATCAATACACGGAGCATCTCTCTTATAAAGGAACCTATCTCACTCATAATCACAAATTTGACTTGAAGGTAGAGAGAGAAAGGGGCTCAAAGGCTTAGAACACTCTCAACTAGGCTAGGACCAAGCATGTAGTGAATGAGCAACCTTGGAATGAACATCAAGAGGTCCTATTTATAGTTGAGGGTGCCCCTTTAAGTTGTGGGACACTTAGATACGAAAATAGCCCTTTTTTCTCAAATGTATGACTCTATTTTTGCTCAAAACACACACCAACGGTCACAATCACTTTTTCTACAAATTCCGTACAGTACAATCGGTCGAGTATCAATAAAGGTAGCTCAACCGATAGAGTAAAAGACAAAGCCGATATTCAAATCATTAGTTGAGTTTGTCCTGGCAAAACTCGATCGACCAATGAAGATCAATTTGGTCAGGTACTCGATCGGTTGAGTTCTCTGAAACCACAACTCAACTGATGCTATCTTCAGAAACTTGATCCAGGTTGATCGGTCGAGTTTGCAACTCGACCGATTGACTGCCTGTGGTCAATTTTCTAAAGTGCATCTAAAGTGATTAAAACTTGGTGTTTAGTGTCCCAATAAATTTTCTCAACTAAGTTACAAGTCAATTCATCATTACAAGTGATTAAAAAAATGTTCTAAGGTCGTTTACATAGATTTCCAAAATAGCACACTTGTAGCTCTTTTGACTTGAACTTGACTCAATCTAGGGCTTTGGATTTTTGATCCTTTTCTTGTACCTAACATCTAAAATCAATCTTTAATACACATATTAGATACATATGAATGGAATGGTTAAGTCATTATCAAAATATGGACAATGTTTAACCTCTAGGTCAACATTCTCCCCTTTTTTGACAATGACAAACCATTCCTCAAAAATATTGAAAAGGATATAGAAGTTATATCTTTGCCTTGTGAATTAAGGGGATTCAAGATGTGAACAATGTGAATTGCTCCCCATAAATCTATGCTTCCTCTAACCTGCATGGTTAGTCTATCTACACATAGTAATCATAGCATATATGCACTATGTGATCCTTTGCAAGTCACATGATAAAACCGTAAATGAACAAGAAAAGGATCTCATAAGAAAATAAGAAATAGTATAACCACAAATAACAATATGATTGAGTTTCAAACCATTGAAATATCTCTCCCCCTTTTGACATTATCAAAAATTAGGGGGGGTAGAAGAGTAAAAAAAATCTAGGTCTTCTCCAAAACACAATCAACCAGATATACATGCAAGCAATCATATGACACACAAAGATGAAAGCAACATACAATCTCATTCATAATCAAAATATGGTAGAAGATGGCACCAACACATAAGATATATCAGAGTAAATAGCAAGAGTGCACATTACATATATTACAACTTAGATGCATGCTCTCAAGAAAACAACTACAACCAAGAAGTGATGAAAATAGAGGATAAAATAGTACAACTCAGATAAATGTGCCTAGATGTTTGTTATACAAAATAGCCTAGAAAGAAGTAGATGATCAACATGCTAGACTAAAAACTAAGAAATAAGCTAAACATCTAAACTATCTATATCAACAACATCATCATCATTGACTCCTGGCTCATAGTCCTCATCTCCATCAGAGGGTGCAGTAACAATGCCTTCATCACCAGATCCACCACCATCACCATCGTCAGAAGCATCCTCACCATCACCGTCATCATCATCATCAACCTCAGCATCATCAGCCTGGTCAGGCATCTCCTCATCAACAGGAGGTCTGAAAGAATGACTGGGCCAACAAGCATTCTGCTCAGCCCAAGACATACCAAGAGTGTGAAGCTGATTAGCCTGTGGAAAGGACGAAGCAAAGTCTCCAAGGCTGGCAAGCAAGGTGGACAGGGGGCCAACAGGAAACAGGAGGTAGGTGGGAGCAAAACTACTAGTAGCAAAAGGTGGAGGTGGAGGAGTAGTAGTGGAAGGCTCAAGAGCATGGTAGTAATGATTGTATGCATATGAAGCATAATCACTACCTGGGTATGGATGGTAGGTGGGGTAGGGTGAAGCACATGATAGGTTCATGGTCGACATGATAGAACATAAATATTGATGTAGGTGGTCCTGAACCTATTGGTTGTATGCTTGTTGGTGCATCATGTAGCCCATAAGGGTTTCATTTGATACACGGAATGAAGCACAACTAGGTCCAGAAGGAGGCTGAGGAGGTGGAGCTCTGGGTGAGGAGGTAGGGGCTGTAGAGGTTGAGGAAGAGGGAGAAACACCAGGGGTAGAGGAGGCAAATAGAGGCACATACTTTTGAATTGTGGTCTCACTAATACAAACACCCTTTCTGGCAACTTTGTAATGAAAGTCAGAAAAGAGGGATTTCTCAGTGGCAAATTGGAATAAACCACAAATTAAAGCTAGGTCGGGAGGGTGGGTGCCTTTGGTGTTCTTACTAGTGTCAAAGTAGGTCATGTGGTGTAGAATGTTTCTGGCCCACTTGACACCGATGTTCTCTAAAAGGCAATACATAATGACGGTAGTGTTCTCTGCAATATCCATTTGATTTCTCTTTGGATGAATATTGCAGTTGATCACTAACACCAGAATGTGCTTCCTAAGGTCAAGGGAGGAAGAAGGAAGGGTGCTCTTCTTCTTGTAGGGAACGTCAGGTTTCTTCAAGTAATGATGAATATCAAGGAGAGTCAATTCATTTTGTTTGTAGAAACCTTACGGGTCCAAAAGGTTGAAATACTTGCCATAATCCTTATGCCAGGTGTCATTTTCCTCATCTCCGAAAAAGAAGACATTTAATATATCCTCGGAGATTTGGAAATGCTTTCTCGCGATCATCGACATGAGGATTACTTGAGTATTAGGCGGGGGAACTAGGGAGTTATAGTTCCAATGCAAATTAGCATAGAACTCATGAACTGCTTTAGTGCTAGACATGGAATTATTAAAGCAATCACATTCGACGGCCAAGGCGGAGAGGTGATGAACAACAAGCAACCTAGAAACTTGATCTATAACCGCTTGGTGCCTAGGAGATGGATCAATCAAGGCACGAAAAGGAAAATGACTCCTAGGAAGAAGTTCCTTGTACCGATTAACAACCTCAATCGAGATAAACGAGGCATCGTCAAAAGGAATTAAGAAATTAGAAGATGAAGACAAAGGTGCATTTCTTGGAGTAGGTCGTTTTCTCCTTTGGGATGCCATGGAGGCAAAATAGAGGAAGAAAATGAGCAAACAAGCAAAACAAACCTCAAATGCCATTCAACAACCACTAAGGAGCACCCATGGAGGTCTAGGTTGATCAATCTAGGTCAAACTAAGGATAGGAGAGGGAGGTTTAGGGATGGGGGTGAGAGCTTATGGCTAGAAGAAGAGGAATCGATCGTCTATTCTCTAGTTGAGAGGGAGAATAGTCAGCCGAACCTAAATTTTAAGTGACTTCATCCCACGCATCGGTCGATTTCTGAGAGTCGGAAACTCGACCGATTAGTTCTTTGAAGAACAACTTTCGGCTCCTGATCGGTCGAGTTTGTCCTAGGGGAAACTCGACGGATGGTCAACCTAAACTAAAACCATCAATCTTAATTTCTAGCCATGTACATGCTGATTAAATTCATTTTTCAAGTCTATTTTTTCCATTGAACATACTTAGGCACATATCACTCATCATTGGGTACTATTTTGTGATAAAACCAAGAAATAGAGAAAAACCCAAAACAAGTAAAAACTAAGCATGTCAACAAGCAAGTTAAGCACATTTTAAGCATATATAGGCAAGAAAGATGAGGAAAAACATGAGCAAAACATATAGGATGGAAACAACTAGCTAGATCACATATCAATATCATCCAAAGCAACAATGAGCAGTTTAGACTGAATAAAGTTGAATTGCTCTCTAGCTAGAGGTTTAGTGAAAATGCCCGCCAACTAATTTTCCATATCCACATGTGTGATATAAATATCCTTCTTGGCAATGTGATCACAAAGAAAGTGACGGTGAACCTCTGTATTTTTAGCTCCACTATGCAATATAGGATTATAAGAGAGATTCATTGTACTAGTATTATCACAATAGATAGGAGAAGCATCAAAATGTATGTTAAAGTCTTGGAGCATTTGCTTCATCCATAGGACCTGGTCACAACAACTCCCGACTGCAATGTATTTAGCCTCAGTACACTACTACATTTTTGGCAGTAACATCGCTGCCCATAGCGTCATTTTTACTAGAATAATTGACCTAATAGACTACTGCATCAGTTTTATCATAAAAACCGACCTTATAGGTTTCCTGCGGCGAAAATTCATGCGATTTTGGCTTCGCACCTCGATCTATAGGGTCGGTTTTTTAAAATAACCGATGCTATAGGGTCAAAAAAAATGCGGGCACCACTTTGGAACTCTAGTGTCGGCTTTTATATATAACTGACCTTACAGATGTTGGTCTATAGCGTCAGTTATCTTAAAAAACTGATGCTATAGGTTAAGTCTGGGCACCATTTTTTTAATATACTTTTAGGGTCGGTTTTTTACCCAAAACCGACGCTATAGGTCTTCTACATTGCACATAGCAGCCCGATTGTAAGGCTTAGGTTTCCATTTGCTACTGCTGCTACTCCCGGTTCCCGCTCCCGCACCCAAAGAATGGCAGTGCCGCCTCTACAAAGGTGACCTACCCCAACCATCTCCTCATTCGAAAAGAGGCAAACTAGCGCCACTTTCCTTGGACGACGACGCCCAAGCTTCTTACCACCATCTCCGACGATGACGATGCTCCTTACCACCCTCTCCGGTGCCATTTTCCTTGGACGACGCCGCCACCTTAGGCGTTGCATCTCTCTCTGATGCTTTCTTCCTTGAAAGGTGACGACGCCTTAGGCGTTGCAAGGTCTGTGCACATCTCTCTCCAGTTCTTTTACCGCACAAGCTCCCTCACCGACCGGTTCTTCTCAAGGTATTGTCTCTACCGCCTCACTCCTCCATTTACATCTTACTTTCAAGCAACTGACCAGGTAGAACGGCTGTGCTGGGTAGCACGTCCGTGTCGACTGAGTTGTAGAATCATCAAAATTTGTCAACTTTGAATTTGTTACTGCTCCTATAAAATTGATATATACTGACCCCTAATTAATACATTATAACAGAATTGAATCGTGCATTTGTGTTGTTGCAGGTGCTATTGAATTGTTGTTGACTTGCATATATTTCTTCTTCAGCTTACAAGTGAGGTATAATATTCTCACTCTCCCAATGTGCCATTTTATTTGACTAGTAAATCAACCAATAATAAAAATATGTATTCATTCATATCAACATTTTATTATCAGTCACATATGTAATCATTATATATACATTCCAGAAATATGAGGGTAGACATTGTGTAGTCTCATATTGACACTTTAGGGTTTATATATGAGATCATCGATGCATGATGTTTAACTTAATATATAAATATGACAATAATACATTTATGCATGTATCAACTTAGAAACCCATTCAAAATTTACTCATAGGAGTAAATTTTGGATAGTCCCCAGTTTGGGACTATTTTTGGATATTTAATCTCACTTAGGATGTAACTGTATAATGTATGTTTAGTTTTGAAGAAAATTTTAGTAGTATTTCCTCATTTTTTCTCTGGGTACATATGTGAGTGGTTATTTACCATTTACATCGGTGTACTTGGAGAACTTAGGGGAAATGCTGCTGAAATTTTCTTCAAAACTAAACATACATTATTCAGTTACTAGTGAGATTAAATATTCAAAAATGGGATAGGTTGTACACTTTAGTATAAAAGTAATTAACTTCCTATCAATTAAAACTTACAACTTATAGTATCAATATTAAATGCTTAGTTTTATAATTAATTTTTAATGTGATATAGAAAATGGATCGAAGTTGGATGTCTATCAAGAACTGTTGTAGTCCAGAGTTTGCCAAAGGTCTTGATGAATTTATCAAATTTGCTGAGGAACATAGGAAACTACCTACAAATAGGTTCTATTGTCCATGTAGAAATTGTGGTAACAATTTGAAAGTTGATACTACTGCGGAAATTAAGAATCATGTCATATGCAATGGGATCATACAAGGATATCATGAATGGTATTGGCATGGAGAGAAAATTAATAATGGATAAGAAAATGTCGATACTAATAGTTGTGGCATAGAAGATATAGATAATGATGATAATTTCAATGATGAACTGATTCAAGATGACCTGATTCAGGATGATATGGTTGATGAGATGCTACGTAGTTGTCAGGACAATGTCATTGACCCACCTTCTTTATTTGCAAACATTGTCCATGATGCTGAAAAACCTTTATATAAGGGTTGTACTAAGTTCACGAGGTTGAGTGCTGTGATGTGATTATATACTCTTAAAGCTCAAAACCAGTGGAGCGATAAGAGTTTCACTTCACTGTTGTCTTTGTTAAAGGAAATTCTTCCTGAAGGCAACGAGCTTCCAATTTCAACATATCAAGCAAAGAAAATAATGTGCCCAATGGGAATGAAGGCTAAGAAAATTCATGCATGTCCAAATGATTGTGTGTTATTTCAGAAGGACTATAGTAATTTAATAAATTGTCCAAAATGTGGTGCATCAAGGTATAAGACCACAAATTCAGCTAAGGCTAAAAATGGATTTCCTGTCAAGGTGATGTGGTATCTACCGATAATACCACAATTTCAATGCTTATTTGCTAATACAGAAGATGCGCAAAATTTGTCTTGGCATGGGGAGTTAAAGGCCAATGATGATGGCATCCTACAACATGCATCTGATTCACCACAATGGAAGAAAATTAATTTATTATACCCTCAATTTGGCAAAGAAAGAAGAAACTTAAAACTTAGACTCTGTACAGATGGAATGAATCCCTATGGTACATTAAGCATCCAACATAGCACATGGCATGTTATGATTGTTATATACAATCTTCCTCCTTGTTGTGTATGAAAAATAAGTATGTCATGTTGTTAATATTGATATCAGGGCCCAAGCAACCTAGAAATGATATTGATGTTTACCTTTAACCTCTAATAGATGACCTAATGAAACTATGGGAAGAAGGTATTATGACATATGATGCTTCACGTAAAGAGATCTTCAGTTTGCGTGCTATGTTGTTTTGCACGATTAATGACTTTCCAGCTTATGGAAATTTGTCTGGATATAGCATAAAAGGATACAAAGCATGTACTGTTTGTGAGGAAAATACTAATTCAATCAGACTGAAACATGGTGGTAAAATCGTATATCTTGGTCATAGGAGATTTCTTCCACCAGTGCATCCTTATCGAAGGCAACACAAAACCTTTAATGGGTCAACTGAGGAATGAAGTGCTCCAAAACCTATACTAGTAAATGTTGTATATGATAGGGTGAAACATATTGTTAATGAATTTGGAAAGAGTTCAAGTAGTCATACACTCGCATGTGACAAATCTCTATACAAGAAGAGGTCAATATTCTGGGATCTTCCTTATTGGAGATCTTTGGAAATTAGACACTGCATTGACGTCATGCATGTTGAAAAAAATATTTGTGATAACATCATTGGTACACTAGTAAACATACCAAGAAAGACTAAAGATGGCATCAAATCTATAAAGGATTTAGAAATAATGGGTATAAAAAAAGAATTATCAGTGGAGATCAGGGGCCGCCGCACATATTTACCACCAACTTGTTACACTTTGTCAAAGAAGGAGAAAAAGAATTTTTGTGAGTGCTTATATAATATTAAGGTTCCACAAAGATACTCTTCTAATATTTGTAGATTGGTATCAATGAAGGATCTGAAGTTGATAGGTCTCAAATCTCACGATTGTCACACCTTAATGCAACAAATTTTACCTGTGGCTATTCGATCTATATTGCCGAAGCATGTAAGGTTTGCAATCACAAGACTCTGTTTCTTCTTCAATGGAATATGCAACAAAGTGATACATCCTGATACTCTTGATAAATTACAGAAAGATGTAATTGTTACCATGTGTCAGCTTGAAATGTACTTTCCTCCTTCATTTTTTTGATATCATGGTTCATCTTGTATTACATATTACAAGGGAGGTGAAGATGTTGGGTCCAATTTTCTTACACTAGATGTATCCATTTGAACGCTACATGAGTGTTTTTAAAGGTGATGTTCGGAATCGTTATCGTCCTGAAGGGAGTATTGTTGAGGGTTACGTGGTTAGGGAGGTGATGGACTTTTGCAATGATTTTTTGAATTGCAATGAAACTTCTAGCGATCTAAAAAATTCCCATCACACTGAATCTTATTGTGGCAAAGGAACTCTGGGAGGACAAGTGAAAGGAATCAGTCATGAGTTGTGGGAATAAGCACATTTGTATATTTTACACAACATCGATGAAGTTAGTAGCTATATCACAGAACACAATGATCTTATCAAGAGAAATCATCCGCGATCCAGTTCAATGTGGCTTACAAGAGAGCATAATCGAACATTTATTAGGTGGTTTGAAGAGAAAGTATTTAATCAACTATCTAAATCCCCAAATAATGTTGCTGAGAACATAAAATGGCTCACCTTTAAGCCAAAAATGGATGTCATGTCATATGAAGGTTATGACATAAATGGATTTTCATACTACACAAAGCGTCAAGATGAAAGTAGTGTGGTCCAAAATAGTGGGGTCACTATTCAAGCTTGTTCATTGTATTTTGCCAGTGCCAAAGATAAAAGACCACGTAAATATGAGATGTCATATTATGGCGTCATTGAGGACATATGGGAATTGAACTATACAAATTTCAAAGTTCCTATCTTTAGGTGTAATTGGGTTGAAAACAACAAAGGAGTTTTAGCGGATGAGTTGGGTTTCAAATTGGTGAATTTGGAAAAGATTGGTGAGAAAGATGAGCCATTCATCATGGAAGACCAAGCAAAACAAGTATTCTATATTGATGACCCGACAAATAAAAATTGATCTGTCGTTCTTCATGGAAAAAGACAATTTACTGTAGATCCTATAAATGAAGAAGAATACTATGAAAAGTATGATGATTCCAGTTCATTCACAGTTGGTTTGCCAAGTTTAAATGTTGAAGATAACACCGATGAATATTATAAATGTCAAGACCATGTTGAAGGAATTTTACTTGACTAACAACTCAACTAATACTAGAGACATGTATTCTTTGAATTATTTATTTTATTATCATTCAAGCAAGCAATCTTTTAAATATACATCATATATCATGTATACCTTATCACTTGTGCTTTTATTATCACTTATTTTTTTATCATGTATACTTACAGGTTCTAAAATGGCGAGTGAAGATGAACATTCTGAGCATGAGCATGAGCATCATGAGGATGGTAGTGGTGATGCTAAGAAAACTAGAGGTTCCACACTAATGCATAGGCTGTAGGAGCTCAGGGCTAAAGGGGACAAATTGCCAGTCTAGTTTGATATCACAGGAACACCTGTTGGGGAACATGCTAGTGCTTTCAAGCATTATGTAGGGGTGACCACGCATAGTAAGGTGGCAATAGATATAGAAAATTGTCATGATGTTCCTAATGCCAAAAAAGACCTCATATGGAAAGATATATCTGTGAGTGGAAGTGATATTATTTTAATATGTTTTTTTATCTATTGATTCTAATTTAGTTTGCTTGGAATTAATTCCTTTTTAAAACAACATTATTAATTGCTTCTTTTGTATGTATAGGGTGTTTTTCATCTAAATGAAAACAATCACAAGAAAAGAGTGCTACAACGTTGTGGTGTACGATGGAGGGGTTTTAAAACATATCTCGCAAGGGAATTTATAGATAATACTAAACAAAAGAAGAAAGCAACAAATGTATATATTTTTATAGATCCTGAGGTGTGGGAAAGATTTGTTGCAGCTAGGAGATCGGAAGAGTTTCAGGTAATAAAGATTGTGATGTATTGTATGAATCTTTAATTTTATACAATTAAGGAGGTGAATCTTTTTATACATGTTTTCCAAGTCTAAATTGCAATACCTCATTTTAAATGATCAGGCTATCCACCAGGCTCAAAAGGAAAGATGGGACAAAAATGTGCATGACCATTGCTTGGGGCCCGGTGGTTATGCCTTCCGCCGCCAACTATAAGAGAAGCAATCCTCTTCTGGAGAAGAATCTAGTACAACTCAAGTTGAGCGTCCACCCCGACACTTGACATGGATTGATGCTAGAAAGAATCGAGCAGGTGAAATTGTCAACCCTGCAACTAAGGAGGTGGCACAAAAGATGGTAGGTTTATCCCAACTAAGTAAAGAGTAACTCCCACAAACTTAGATTTATTTAAATCTAATTGATATTGTGATTTAATATTTTTATTAACTATGAATAGATTGATCTCCATGAGCAAAGGAAGGAAGGAAACTTCATCCCAACTGGCCACATGGATGAACTATCAGTTGCTCTTGGTACGAAGGAGCATCCTGGCCGTGTTAGGGGATTAGGAGCTGGCATAGGATTCAAGTCTTATTTTGGCCCTTCACACTCTAAAAGAGGTCGTGCAGGAGGTCTTACACAAGAGAAGGTTGAAGCATTAGTAGCGCAGAAAGTAAAAGAAATTATGTCTTCATTTCAGCCTACTCAACCTTCTCAACCTATTCATACGGTTCGTCTCTCAAGTGATGAGGTACAAGCCCATGCTACAGTTGTAGAAGGTCATGGGAGCACTCCCAATGACCCACCACAACAATCTGTAGTAAGTTTTTGTTCTATATGTTGTGTTATTAGTATGATATATATATGATAATATATATAGTTGTAACAAGTATCTATTCTACTACTTCTTATATAACTTATATTATTTCAATCTAGGTTGGTATGAACTGTAAACTTGTAGTGGAGGTTCCAGAATATAATGTTGTGGCAGCGGGTAAGGTGTACAACCTTGGTGGTACATTGCATTGCCAACAAATTACTGATGACATTTGCCGTGTGTCCATCCATCTTGTATATGACGGAATGGGGGACAAACTACTACCCATACCTAATCCTAAATATAGTACATTTGATGAAGCAGAGGGTGCTATGGTGGGTTGGCCTAGACACTTGGTTATCAATGACAAGGTATACTTGAATTCTACGATGTTTTTCATATTTGACTGCATATATGAACTTGTGTAATAGAAGTATGTAATTTAATTAACAAGTTTGCAAACCAAAAAGTAAAAATTCTACTAGTCGTCCTCCTATGCCCAAGCCATCTATTATTCTAGAGTCCACATTCGAGGAGTTGGGAAGTAAATGTAAATGTTTGTGTCGATACTTAGCCAACCAAAGCTCTGGACTACAAATGTTGATCAATTTAATAGAAGATGCAACTAGGAGGGACTTTGACAATTATATTTTTCTTGATGATATTATAGAGTTGTTTCGGTATGATTGACTGAATACTTTGATATTAGAAGTATGGATAAGGTAAGGATCTATCAATATAGAAAATTTCAATACACATTTTTAGCTTATTTCTACATATGAAAATAATTACAAATGTTTAACAACCATTTATATACCGAGGCTACAAACTTTGATATAAATAATGTTGGATTCTTAGTTCCTTCGGTCACTAGTCAGGTGGAGACACATATTGAGGAAGTGAGTGAGTACTTCTCCGATGCATTCAAATATTTTGCTAGTATGGGAAAGGAAAATATCATAATTCCTTTTAACGTCCAGTAAGTATTATTATTCAATATAATTTTAATAATGAACAAATGTATTTATTTTAATGTTTGTTTTATTCTTACTCAGATCTAGACATTGGGAATTAGTGGTGATTGTCCCAAAATTGATGACTCTTTATTATCTTGACCCAATGGGAAAAATAACAAGGGGTCACAAACTGAAATTACCAGCTATGGCATAAGCATAAATATAGTCAATGCTTCAACATGATATTTCTGTTTAGAATTTCTATTTTACCAACTATCGTTTAATTGATAGGGGTATAAAAGCTTTTCGTGAAGACGGAGGACAAATACCCACAAAATGAAAGACATTGACTTTGAAAAATGTCAAGGTAGCTACTTTGATAACTGCTTAGTCTTATATGTATTAATTTTCAACTCTTTTATGTCAACTCTTATAGTCTTCTATTTATAGTAGTTTACTAACATTAAGTATAATTCGTTATTTGTAGTGTCCTATACAAAATAATGGCTGGGCTTGTGGCTACTATGTAATGAAATATATGCAAACTATTGTAAAACAAGCATCAAATGACATTCAGACTATAGATCAGGTAATAAAGAATAACATCATAAATTTACAAGTGAGTTGTAGTCATTTTATAAAATATTAGCATGTGCATTTTCTGTTACAGATCTTTACAACTCAGCCTTACACACGTGAGGACTTAAATGAATTCTGAGAAGTGTGGTTAGATGCTTTTCTAAATGAAGTCAATATAGCATTGGAATAAATATGTCAGTTACGTTCTATTTATGTATGTGGTTTCAGTACTCTTTCATATTTACTTTTGTATCTGACATTTAATATCATCTCAGACTTGCAATCTATCATTTTGTAAATTATGATGTGACTATGTATACTCAACTCAATATATGAATCATTTTTGTTATGAATGTGTGGTTTGGAATGGTGATGGTTGAGTATCAATGCTCCCCTCTCCCATATCTTATTCTTGTTCTTCTGTTTTGTTCTGTTCAGTTTCTGTAGAAATTAAAAAAATTGTACCCTATAGCGTCGGTTTTATTAAAAAACCGACCTTATAGGCATCTTGACCGTGCCGCGTAGAACGGCCGTGTTGCATCGTAGAACGGTTGTGCTGTATAGAACAGCCATGTTGGGATGAGGTAGAATGGCCGTGCCACGTAGAACAGTCGTGTTGAGATATGGTAGAAAGGCCGTGCTGTGTAGCATGACCGTGCTAATATAGACCAACATGGCCGTGCTAGGCAGCACAACCGTTCTATCATATTCTAAGACTCTATTGAGTCAGTTTTCCTCATATTGCCATCCTTAGAAAGAATCTCTTGAGTCAATTATTTAGTAAAAAACTGACGTTATAGGGTTTAGGTACAGTTTCATTTCTCATTTGGGTTTAGTTTTTGACGACCACTTATGCATCAGCTGAAAAGTGACGCCATAGGCTTAAAAAAACCGACGCTATAGACCTTTTTTGTACTAGTGGTAGTTGATAATACCACAGTACTCTATTTCTTAGAAAACCAAGACACCAAGCATGGTCCTAGAAGGAAGCAAGTGCCACTTGTGCACTTTCTATCAACCAAACAACCCGCGTAATCCGCATCACTATATGCCACAAGAGTAAAGTCCCTTGACTTAGGATACCATAGTCCAAAATTTTGAGTTTTGTCTAAGTACCTCAAAATCCTCTTAACGACAATAAGATGTGATTTCCTAGGGCTAGATTGAAAGAGAGCACACAAGCACTACTACAGAAATAACTTGTAACATCATATTTAGAGATGTCGGTTATTACCGAAAACTGACACCTAAACCCTACAACGTCGGCTAATTACAGAGACCGAAAACTATATTTGAAGACCAGCCAGACACGGGTATCACTTTTTATTAAGCATCGACTCCCTAAGAAGAACTGACGCCTAAAATAGCCCACCAAATCCAATTTTTCGAGCGAAAAAAATTATCCCCAAAGTTTCACATACGACGTCGGTTTTGTACCTAATAAACGACGCCTAACCATGAAAAAAATTACCTCCTAAGGTCTTCAGTTTTTGTGGAAAAAACAACACTAAAAAGGTTTCACGCGCCGTCCCTGCAAAATTTTTTAGGGTTAAGATTGTCCAATGGACATCAATTTTGACTGGCAACTGACGCCTATTGTTATAATTCGAGAACATTTATTTTTTGTCAGCATATATAGATAGATGTCAGTTTTTCTATTTGAAACTGATGACTATCAAAGAACATAAGTGTCAGTGTGTTGGTGGTAACTGATGCTTAAACTTTGAAGTGTCGGTTTATGGTAATAACCGATGCCTATTGTTAAATTAACAACACCCACGTGAGCCAGGCTCTTTCACTTTATCTGTTTCATCGATTTCACTAGGGTCTGACGATTAGCGATTCTGTCGCCGTCTGCTACTCTTCTGCCTTCCCCGCCACCGGTCTACCTTCCCCGTTGTTGCCACTGCTGTCGCCGCTCCTGCCTGCCATTCCTTCCCACTGCTGCTGCTGCTGCCGCCTTCTCCTCTGCTTCCTCTTGCTATTGCTGCCGCCTGCTCCTATGCTCCTCCGCCTCTTCTTCCTCTTCTCCTGCTCCTGCTATGGCCATCACCCGCTCGCCACCGTCACCCGCTCACCATCGCTGCCCGCTCGCCGCCGCCACCCGCTTTCCTGCTAGCTGCTCCTGGTACCCTTCTTCCTCCTCTTCTTGCTCCTTGCTCCTACTCCTGGCCCCTACCCTCAGGGTGCGGGCAATGGGTGGGATCTTATACATGTTTGAGTACATTAGGGTTCTAATCTACCCTTTTGTTATCAACTGAGCTGTACTTTTTTATCTATTACTTTGTATTTGTTTATCTACTGATTATATTTATTTATCTAATGCTTTGAGTTTACTTATTTAGATGTTGCTATTGTAAATCAACCTAGGATATGAACAAATCATGTGCTTGCATATATTTGTGCTTCTAATCCTCATGCTTGACCTAATTTAGTAAATTTTGATGCATGTTGAAATAAGATTCAAACTTGTCCATTCTAGCATCCTAATTTGATTTGATTATGTGCTTTGAACCTTGAAACATGCGTATTAAAGATACATTGATGCCTCAAACTTAACTCACATGTGGGTCTTCTATTTCTAAAATGATTATATCTTCAATCTGCTTTTTTTCCCACCTTTATACTATATGTATTGCCTCTAAAATAGAAGATCTATTTGGTAGAACTGTCGACCTTTGTCCAGACCCTAAAGTGGACTCCATGAACACAGTCAATTAAAGTATCATATTAATATATAATAGTTTATTTAAGGAAGTTACATAGAGACATGCAATTTTTAGTAACAAAATGATCAAAATAACCCCTATTATATTTTTCTACTGTAAAAAAGTAAACCCTAGGAATTGATAGTATAAATGCATCTAAACATTCATAAGCTATTAATGCGTCACTTGGAGAGAAATGGACATATTCCTATTTAAGTAAAAATTACATAGGACATAATATGAAGTAATGATTAGTAACATAATGCAGTGGTTATCTATATGAAATTGATTATATATGCAATTCAAGTATAAATACTAGAAAGAAAGATAATGAAACAAGCATGAAATTGCAAATAACCTTAGATGGGAAAGAAAACTTCAAATCAATGCACGGTGTTTCATGGTCTCTCTTCCTAATGAGTTATGTTACAAATATCTGTATATTAGGTTAAGGACATGTTTATGTTGTGACATGTTGAGTTTTTTGCTATGTTATACCCACCATGGTAAGTAGGGGTAGGATAGGAAAATTAGTGTAAAAGTATGGTAGGGTAGGTTGGTCACCATGGTCGTGTTGGTTTGCCACGACCGTGGTGAGGGTAGTATAGGACGGTCGTGGGGTAAGAATATGGTCATGGTATGGGGCTGTGATATGCTATTTTGGTGGCCATGTCCGTGGCAGAGTGCCACAGTCATGGTGGGTGAGTGGCACCACACCCGTGTTGGGTCACACGACCATTTTGGAGGAGGGGGATGTGGTCATGGAGCAGCATCACGGTCATTTTGTTCTTCATTGGCCACAGTCGTGGTGACTTGGGGAAAAACCCTATTGAAATGCTGGTTCTTGGTCATAAATTCACACGACTGTGGGAAGTGCCCACGGCCGTGGTGAGGCTTGCACCACTTTATTATCCTTTAAACTTCATCATTCTTGGATGTATTTGTTTGGTGACGACTCTTGTCCATTGGAGGTAGGTTGAGGGAGATTTTGGGGCCTCCTTTGGACCTCCCCATGAGTGGAGGAGCCCTAGAACTCCTTCTTTCTCTCTGTTCCATCTAAGGCATGGTCCAAGTACCTGGAAGTAGTGCAAAGAACATCATAAGTGCATTTGGCAATGATAAACACATTAGGGGCAAAAGATTGTAATCTAACATGTTTAGATGTGATTTAAGTACAAAATGGCACAAGATGGAGCCCTAAAATAGGGCTACATCACCCCCTGATTCAAATCTTTGATATTTGGAATCATGGTTTATTTACTGTTTAGTATTTACTGACAAGCATGATTAAATGATGTTACACAAAACTTAGGATATGAATGATGAAACTAGGATTGTAGGTATAAGAATGACAACATACATGTATTTGTTGGCCTAGAAACCCGTCCAAGATTTACTCATTAGGAGTAAATATTGGATAGTCCCCAATTTGGGACTATTCTTGAACACCTAATCTTACTTAGGATGTAAGTGTATAATGTGTATTGGGTTTTCAAGAAAATTTCGAAAGCATTTCCCCGTTGTTCTCCAAGTACATTCTTAAAAACCCAATACACATTATACACTTACTAGTGAGATTAGGAGTTCAAGAATGGGATAGGTGGTACACATTTATTATATATAAGAATGACAAAACATTTATTTGTTGGCCTAGAAACCCATCCAAGATTTAATCAATAGGAGTAAATCTTGGATAGTCCCCGGTTTGGGACTATTCTTGAACACCTAATCTCACTTAGGATGTAAGTGTATAATGTGTATTGGGTTTTCAAGAAAATTTCAGTAACATTTCCCCGTTTGTTCTCTAAGTACATATGTACTTGGAGAACAGTGGGGAAATGCTGTCGAAATTTTCTTGAAAACCCAATATACATTATACACTTACTAGTGAGATTAGGTGTTCAAGAATGGGATAAGTGGTACACATTTATTATATATAAGAATGACAACACATGTATTTGTTGGCCTAGAAACCCATCAAAGATTTACTCAAAGTCCCCAGTTTGGGACTGTTCTTGAACACCTAATATCACTTAGGATGTAAGTGTATAATGTGTATTGGGTTTTCAAGAAAATTCGATAGCATTTCACCGTTTGTTCTCTAAGTACATATGTACTTGGAGAACAGTGGGGAAATGCTGCCGAAATTTTCTTGAAAACCCAATACACATTATACACTTACTAGTGAGATTAGGTATTCAAGAATGGGATAGGTGGTACACATTTATTATATATAAGAATGACAACACATGTATTTGTTGGCCTAGAAACCCATCCAAGATTTACTCAATAGGATTAAATCTTGGATAGTCCCTAGTTTGGGACGGTTCTTGAACACCTAATATCACTTAAGATGTTTTAACCATTAATTATATATAAGACCTTAAACCCTAAAGTTTTAACCATACTTAAACTCGAACCTGTTAACCCTAGACCCTAATCTTGTTGTAATATATACTTGTTTTCTCTTTGATCATAGAATGGATAGATCATGGATGTCCATTCGCAATCGCTACACCCCAGAGTTTATTTATAGTCTTGATCAGTTTATTAGATTTGCCGAGGACATAGGAAACAAACTAGAGATAAGTTCTACTATCCATGTAGGCATTGCGGTAACAACTTGAAAGTTAACACTGGTGACAAAATCATTAGTCATGTCATGTGCAATGGGATTGTACAAGGCTATACAGAATGGAACTGGCATGGAGAGATTTCAAACCCGAAACCAGTGGATAACGATCACAGTGCTTGTATGGAAGAAGTTATTGCCTCCGATGACGTAGATGTGAATGAACCAGTTCTAGTAGACATCATTGATGCGATGCTGGATAGTTGTGGGGTAGAGCACACCGAAACCGATCCACCTCCCATGTTTATAAACATTGTGCATGATGTTGAGATACCATTATACACAGGTTGTACTAAGTTTACAAAGCTTAGCGTTGTATTGAGATTGTATAAGCTGAAAGCTAACAATAGATGGAGCGACAAAAACTTCACCTCATTGTTGTCTTTGTTGAAAGAAATGCTTCCTGAAGGAAACGAGATGCCAATCTCAACATACCAGGTAAATAAATTGTTGTGCCCAATGGGAATGGAGGCCAAGAAGATACATGCATGCCCGAATGATTGTGTATTATTTTAAAAGGACTATGTGGATTTGAAAGATTATCCAAAATGTGGTGCGTCACAGTATAAATTGACGACTTTGGGGGAGTCCAAAACCGGTTCGCCTGCCAAGGTGATGTGGTATATACCTATAATATCACAGTTTCAATGCTTGTTTTCCAATCCGATAAATGTGAAGAATTTGAGGTGGCATGCAGATGTTAAGAAAAATAATGATGGGATCCTACGACATGCGTCTGATTCCCCACGGTGGAAGAAGATTGATCTATTGTACCCTAAATTTGGTAAAGAAGTCAGGAATCTAAGACTTGGGATTTGTATAGATGGGATGAATCTATACGTGACATTGAGAAGCCAACATAGCACTTGGCTAGTCATGCTTATTATATACAATCTTCCTCCCTGGCTGTGTATGAAAAATAAGTACATTATGCTGTCATTGTTGATATCAGGCCCTAAGCAACCTAGAAATGATATTAATGTTTATCTTGAACCTCTGATTGATGACTTAAAGAAACTTTGGGGTGAACATGTGATGACCAATGATGCTTCACGAAGAGAGACATTTCATTTGTACGCTATGTTGCTTTGCACTATTAATGACTTTCCAGCATATGGGAATTTGTCTGGATATAGTGTCAAAGGAGCTAAAGCATGTCCTATATGTGAAGAGAACACTGATTCAACAAGAATAAAACATGGCGGCAAGACTGTATATCTTGGTCATCGAAGGTTTCTTCCAAAATTCCATCTGTATCGTAGGAAGCACAAAGCATTCAATGGATGGAATGAGGAACATAGTGCACCTAAACCTATACCAGGGGAGGTTGTTTATGAAAGAGTAAAAGACTTTGTCAATGAATTTGGTAAGAGATCATAATGTACTATAGACACACGGAGTGACAAATCTTTATTCAAGAAGAAGTCAATATTTTGGGATCTTCCTTATTGGAGTTCTTTGACAGTCATGCATTGTATCAATGTCATGCACGTTGAGAAAAATGTCTGTGATAGCGTCATTGGTACTTTGTTAAATATACTAGGTAAGACTAAAGATGGGATAAAATCCATACTAGACCTACATGAAATGGGAATAAGGTCAGAATTAACAAAATTATGTGAAATGGGAAATCGGAGAACATACTTACCTCCCGCTTGTTACACGTTCTCTAGAAAGGAGAAGAAAGCTTTTGGTGAATGCTTGGTAAATGTTAAGGTGCCACAGGATTACTCATCCAACATCTGTAGATTGGTATCAATGAAAGATCTACAGTTGATAGGTCTTAAATATCATGATTGTCACACTCTAATGCAACAAATATTGCCTGTGGCAATTCGATCTATATTGTTGAAGCATGTAAGGTTTGCAATCACCAGACTTTGTTTCTTTTTCAACAGTCTGTGCAGCAAAGTTATTGACCCTGATACTCTCGATACTTTGCAAAGAGAAGTGGTTGTTACCCTATGTCAGATTGAGATGTATTTCCCTCCTTCGTTCTTTGATATCATGGTACATCTTGTTGTCCACTTGACTAAGGAAGTGAAAATGTTGGGACCAATTTTCTTGCATTGGATGTATCCCTTTGAACGATACATGAGCATTTTTAAAAGTGACATTTGAAACCGTTATCGGCCTGAAGGGAGTATTATTGAGGGTTATGTGGCGAGAGAGGTTATGGATTTTTGTAATGACTTTCTGAGAGGTAATGACACTCCTGGTAATGACAAGAATATTGAGGAGCAATTTGGCAAAGGAATTTTGGGATCACGGGTGAAAGTAATCAGCCATGAATAGTTGGAACAAGGTCACTTGTATATTTTACACAACATGGATGAAGTGAGCGTTTATATCGAGGAACATACCAATTTCATCAAGAGATAATATCCTCGAGCCAATTTATTGTGGCTTGCTATATTGCATTACAAGACATTTATTAAGTGGTTTGAAGATAAAGTCTTACATCAACTATCTCAAACACCAGATGATATTACTGAAACTATTAAATGCCTAACATTTAAACCAAAATTGAATGTTATGTCTTATTAAGGGTATGAAATTAATGGATTCACATATTACACAAAGCGCCAAGATGATAAGAGTGTTGTCCAAAATAGTGGGGTCACTAGTAAAAATTGGGCCATTATTCACGAGTGAGTCCTGTCATAAACCCCTCTCTACAGACCCTCACAAATAGGGACGATTGTGAGTCTGGCCCTCACAAATGGTCCGTGAAGAGAACTCACGTGACAAATACCAGTGGCCCTCACGAATACAATTGTCACGGACCAACTGACCCTCAAGAATGTTATATTGAGGGACTATTTAGCCTTCATAAATATATTTTTGAGGGACTATTTAGCCTTCATAAATACATTTTTGAGGGCATGTTTAGTTCTCATAAATACATTTTTGAGGGACTTGATGGTCCTGGAGAATATATTTTTGAAGGGCTAATGCCTTCATTAATATTATTTTTGAGGGGCTATGTGGTCGTCATCAATACAATTGTGATGGTCAATCTGGATCTCATTTTTGAGGGACTAAAGACCTTCATTAATATATTTTTGAGGGATTACTGTAAATGATTTGGTTATTGATTTATTGAATGATTTATTAAATGTTAATTAATTTTAAATGAAAACTTTGTATATATAACCTCAAGCAATATTTTTATAAGAGTCACATGACATCATAAGAATTTTCAATACCAAAATGACACATAAAAATGTTAAATCACCTCAAACCAATTTCTATTAATGAAGCAAAATATTATCCGTACATTGTGTGCTCAACGTTGATATAAATAACGAATACATATGATTCTAAAATTTGAGATTGATGACAATCAACATATCATGCTAGAAATTCTTAAGATCTATAATGTATCTATATTCCTTCAAATGGTGTGGTGCTCTTCATCAATGACATGCCTCATACGGTTGGGTACTTGAGTATTCTTCTCCTAAAAATGACAAATCATTATATTAATAGAATTTAAAGTTTATACATAAATCATAGTACAACAAACAACTTACCCTTATACTTCAGTTCTGTTCTACTCCAAAGTGTTTTGTCGGTCGAAATCCATCATTAAAAGCAATTCTACCCTATCAATATAAATACAAAAAGGAATCAGAGTGAGTGTGAAGTAGAATATGCCATATTGTTGACTCAATGCCCAAATGACGTAGAACAATTTTTGTAATCACTTGTAATGAATGTATGGTCCTTGAAGAGTTGGGTTTTTAGAGATCTGCTAGGGATCACTCACTATTCTCTTCTCAATCTTCAAAATAACATATTCTCTTTGTTGTATATGTGGATGATATCATATTGATCACTAGAGACAACACAAGCTGTACCTCCAGCCTGACGCAATTTATACAAGCTCACTTTGATGCGAAAGATCTGGGAAATCTGCGGGATGTTCTCAGCATAGAGGTCCTTCACTCCACCACAAGGATCAACTTGTCCCAACGACGTTATGTCTTGGACTTCAAGAGACTGGATGACAAATGTCAAATCGGTCTCCACTTCGATGGACTATCACACATATATAACATACATATATATATGTATACATACATACATTATATATATATATATATATATATATATATATATATATATATATATATATATATATATATATATATATATATATATATATATATATATATATATATATATATATATATATAGTTGAGCTACAATACACTCGAGTGTATGAGAGCTTCTATACACCTCAGTTTGTATCCATTAGATCAAGATCCGGATGAAAGGAAAAGAAACCCAAAAAGTACAACGTCACCCCACTTTAACGGTCGTCATCTCTCATCTCTCCCGCGGCTTCCCAACCCCCATGACTACACAACCTCTCTCTCTCCCATTTCACAATTCCACTCCTCTCTCCTCTCTCAGTCTTCACTCAGCCGCAGCCTCCTTCCCTTCTCAAAAGCCCGGCCAGCAACCGGAATAGTTCCGTCACACGAGCAGCCTGTGTCTGTTGTTCTCTGGTCCACCCTGCCTTCTCTGGCGTACGAGAAACCTGTTGTTCTATGGCCCACACTCCCTTCTCTAACACACAAGAACCCTGCCTTCTCCAGACCACCCCGTCTCTTCCGTTCCTCCACGACAATGACGACGTCTTGTTCCTCCACGGCAATGACGGTGGGCTGTGTTCTTTTTGTGTATCCAAGTTCATGGAAGCTTGAGCAGTGATTTTATGGTTAATGCAAGATCTTTAACATTTCGGTCTGTAACATTTGTAATGTCAAGCCACACATCAGTCATTGACCAGGTCGGCATGCACTAACTAGAACAGCCAGCCACTCAACAAACCACATGACCAAGCTGCTGGCACGAACACCTGATTCAGTTCGGGTTCCGCTACTGCTGAAGCACCATCCGTTCCAGTTCTTAGTTTTGTGGATCTGCTCCACGCCTGTAATAACTATATAACTGTAATCGAGTGATGTACATTGCATCAAGGAAATACAAAAACACTGCTTGCATTTTCATATATCTAACATGTAACAGTGTTTTTTGTTCTTTGTCATTGTGTGTACAATACAATTGCTTACTGTGTGTTTGTTTCTGTTTAATGTGTTGTATTCTTCATTTAATTGATTCAGTGGGTACAATTGGTTATTTTCAAAATATTGTTCTAGTTCACTGGTTGTACAACTGTATGTACAATACAATTGATTCAGCAGGAACATCTGTTGGTTTAGTGCTTTGACAGCTCGTCCAACATCTAAAATAGAAACAAGTGCTTTATTATAGACCAGCCATTAGAATTGTTGTGTCAGATCATGCTATACTGATGTTTCAGCTATGGTTTTCTATTTGTAAAACTGAAATAGCTGTGTTAAAATTGTTGACATTCAGTTGGCTTGGCTCATTTTATTGTGAGGGGTGCGGGGGTGTGTTTGTTCCATTCAGTTGTACTGACATTTAGTCCAAATAAGGTGCTTATTCTTTGCACAACAGGCAAGTGGAGTTCACTTCAAGGCATGACCGTCATCACTTCTTTAATGCATTATTAAATTTTCTGCCCATGACATTTCGTCGATGAATCTAAAACTTAGGCATTATTGAAATTTGCTTAACGTTCATCCACCTGTAGAGGAAATGATGGTACTTGTTTAGTTCATTCAGTTCGGGTTCTTGACATCAAGAAAAAAGTATAAGAACTATCCCATGAATCTGATTAGGGAGAATGTGATGTGGGAAATCTGGTTCACGTTTTGTAGTCTCTTCGACATGTACTGACAGCGCGTCCAATGTGTGATTAATTGAAGAGCTCAATTTAATGTTTTTCTTATATTTTGGTTGAAAATAGGAACTAATACTTTCAGCTATGATTAATTTAAGGGGTCAATTGCTGTTGTGTCGGAGCATGCATCTCATGTTTAAATGGAAAACATAGTTTCAGCTATGGTTATTTAGATGCAAACCTGAAACACGGAACGAAACCAACAAAACTGAAGCAGGTGAAACAACTAGTGTTTAAGATAGGTTATTTAAATTGCTGCACTGAATGACACCATCAAAACATACTAATAGATGTATTTACTTCCAAAAAGTTTATTGTTTTTTGTACTCTATATTCTAAACTGTTCATAATATGCCTTCATTATAAATGTGTGCAATATCTCATGGATATGACTAGCTCTGTTGTTATAGCATTATGGGTTAGAATAGATGGCCTACATCCTTAAAACCCTAACCAGAATGAGAATTGCCGCCTTCTAAACCTTTCTAGCCATCAAAGAGGCCATGTTTTTTATTAGCACAACACAACAAGTAACAAAGCCATAATCAAAATTCAGGGAGATTCGGTGAGTAGATTCTAACACATTGTATGTCCCTACACTACATATACAGTAGGAAAGACAAAAATAAATAAAAATAAAAGCAAGACTGTTCTAAGGTCTAACATTTTTCCTCAAACCAAAAGCATATATATTTGGTATGCCCAACTTGAGTAATATGCAGACTGATTTCTTGGCAAGAGGGCTTGGTGAAGATATCATCATATTTGATGTTGACTTACAGACTTCAAGTAGGGAGTATATATAGAAAGATCACATTGACAATCACTTAATAGAATGGGTTGTTTAGATTCCTCCTGGGGCATATTACTAATAAATTTACTAAGTGTTCTAATAAATTCATATGTATCTCTGTCCATTCACATGATTTTTCATATGCAAAAAATTGATGATAATGTCTTTACTTACAAGGCCTAAGGCATTTTGAATTTTGACTGCAAGTGCTCGTCGCAACTTGTGACAATAAGGCAGCTGCAGGGCAGTAATGGCCAAAAATGATTCACAACCATAAAAAGAAATGATGTTAGGATTCAAATGTTCAATAAAGGTAAGATCAAGACTTAATACCCACCCTCTGTAGAAGGCAATGGATTTGACCAAGTAAGAATAGATATTATATGTCCTAATAACATGGTCATTTTACTAGCTTCTCATTTTCATTTTTGGTCTGGAAGTACGTAGCTACTGCTATTCTTGATCAAGCTGTTCATATTTTCTAAATTCTTAGCATGTGTTTAAAATGAGCAAGAAGAATATAGCAGAGAAGAGAATTGGATGGAGTCACATGGAATTAGATCCAAAATTCCTAAGATGTACCAAGTATAAAGCCAATATACAAGAATATTAGCTAAACATCCAAATGAGCTATTAGTAAAATTGAACAAGGACGAACATGCTCATTCCAGAAAATGAAGACCACTTTTTCTATTTTGTCATGATACATATACCTTTTTTGTAATAACTATCATTCTGAATTGACTCAGGTATTTATCTTATGATCTAAAGTTTTAGCATGCAGAATCTTTGTTAATGTTTATAAGTAGCTTGAAGCATATTCTTCTTGATTTCTGGTCATATAATATTTGTTGTTTATTTTTTAGGATGCAGGGAATGTGAAGAATATCTTCTGTACTCACACCCCTTTACAATGACATATAAAACACACACTCACACACACACACACATATATATATATATATATCTAACCCAACTGTCCCATTAACAATATGACCAATACTAAGTTTGAAGACCAACCCATCTGCGAGGCCTACACCAATCTATAGTACATCCACACACAGTTCCCCTACTAGCAATTGGTGGAGCAGGAAATGGTTACTGGTCAACATGGACCATAGTCATGCCAAACTACTGCACAAGGATGCATATTTTCTACTATTCACTAGGATTGCAGACCACCTAACACATATGACAGCTCCATAAATATAACTCATGTAACAAAACAATATGAACACATCAGCATACATGATGGAGAAGGCATTCTTTTGCTTGACCTAACCCAAAACACCACCACAAAAATAGAGCTACCTGAAAATTTTCATCCACATAAATGATCAGTCACTCCCTTTAGGTACGAATAACACAAACATATTTAAAATAATGTCTCTTGGTTAGCATAGCTCTGTTCCAGTCCAACCACAACTGCATAGTCTCAATGTTCTTTGAAGAAGATATGTTTAGTATCTCAAGCATTTTCTAAGGTGTTCATACATCAACTCTAAGAATTCACTATACAATTCATAAAACCACATGCACAGACAAAGAACACTAAAGAAGAGCTACATCCAAAAAGTCAACAAGCTAAACATCAACATCACAAATCTAACACTATTTAACTTCTTAATCAACTTTGTAACAAACTGATAGCGAGATTCATTAGAACTTTTATCAATGCAAGGGAAGACAAGTTCTGCCAAAGCTTTGTCTGTTGTGTATTGTTAGCTAGCATTAAACCCCTCCCCATCAAACATTTAAAAAGGAGATTTTCCGGATTGAGTTATAGCTAGTTGCTATAGCTAGGGATCACGATGACAATTGACTTATTGCTAGAAGTTGTGCTAAAGTGTCTCTTGGCATTATTTAGGCAGAGTTATGGGGGATTCTAGAAATCAAAATCACCAGTTTTGCCCCATCCTCTAAGAAATATAGTTTCTACTAAAAGAAAATAAAATGGACAGATAGAAGTAGATTCTAAGAGGTAAGCACGATATGATAGTTAAGTGTAGGTCTAAGATGGTTTGTAGTAGCACATAGGCACTAAAGTGAAAATTTACTTAGAGACTTGCACCTAACAAAGTGAGGAACAAAACAAGACGACAAAAATACAAAACAATAAAAAAGTAATTTTACAATTGTAAGCAGCACAATTTACAGAGTTGGATCAAAGACATGCATGAGGAAGAGTTTATTGTGATCTAAATCAAAATATGTATGCTATTTTAGGTGGTATAGAAAGTAAAGAAGCTTATTGAGCTAGGTGGTGGAAAAGCATGTTTCTTATGTACACAAATGGGTAGTGTCAAATTCTAGCGTTCAATTTCAAGATTTATAATATCATTTACCAGCAGATCCATGCAATCTTTACCTCTATCTGAGTTGGTGATAGCTATCACAAGAGAGAAGGAATCACTTTCTAGAATGATCCTTTGTATTAGAGAAGTCAATTGGGCGGGTATGAGCCATACCAAGTCAGTCATATAAGGTTGTGGAAATAGCCTAATCGCTAATGATTACCTTCCATACTAAAATAGGGGAAAATGAGATTGACAACATGATAGATTGATGCCACAATTAAGTTTATTGGAAGATGTATAATAAAACTTAATGTCATTGCTTAGAAACCTAATAAGCACCATACTTAGGTATATGCCATAATTAACTTTTTGAAGAAATAGGGTGTATTTCTCATCCAACTAAGCCCATTTTCCTCATGATGCTACGTAAAAAAGAAAACCATATTCTAACAACTCTTGTCTGTACTAGACAACCTTCAAAATTCAATGAAATGAAAACTCCATACGCAAGGAAAGACACATAGAGAAATGAGTTGGCTGAAAATTTAGTGATACAAATTATATTAGAAATGTAAAGTTCATAAGTTTTAGCCACAACCAGTAGTCTCACCTGAAGTGGTGGTGGCTGCTTATCATAAGAACAAATAGGAAGTCAGTTGCAATTTCTCTTAATAATCTCACTTTACCATGGCAAGCCAATTTTTTTTTACATAGTATCTTGAGCATTGAGATTCAAGAGAATATCGATGATCATATGGATTTTGCATATCCAAGAGAATAAATAACACAATATCTACAATGAGACACTGATACTTGACAACTTGATCATTCATATGTAGACAAACTTTGAAATTCAGCAGAACGGATGATTGAGAGCATGGTTACATTATTGCATCTAACCTGAATGAGTGGAGCACATAGTGCCGCAGATGATGTATGCAATGCAAAGTATCAATAAAACAATGCCTCATTACTCTGAGACTGAAAGGATGCTCTAGTTATGTTGTGGAATGCTAATGCTCAATTCATATGCTTAGCTCCCTTTAGTGATTGGACCTTCACTAGGATCGATATGTATGCTCTATTGTGGATTGTTAATGATGATTTCCTACATGACAACAGAAGATCATCATCTTGAAACACAAATGTACTAAATGATTGTAGTATACTATTCAAAGTTAAAACAAGTACAAACATAATCAGCATATAGTACTACACAAATCAAACCTTCATTTTCATGCATCGTCAACAATGTGGAATGAATGTGGCATGAAAAATGTTACAGTGTCTGTTGTACACACTCGTAGTATCACAGTGCTAGCCTCGTGAATGGTAGAGACCTTCTTCTCTAGGTACTTTATCTCGAACTACAGTATCAGTAGCATGTGTCATCTTGCCTTTCCACCCTAAGCAGGTCTTATCATCATTATGTAGAACCAATTCCACAACAGCTTGGTTCAAGTGAGGATTCATGGAAACATCAGCTTTGAACTTATTCCAATTGGTTGGTGACTACTGCTAACTGATTGTACTACTGCAGGTCCAGAGGCATTAGGATCCCTGTAAATAGAATTACTAAAAGGAGGTATGTGTTAATGTGAAGAGGGGGAGCAGAAGGAGGAAAAGGATTGGGAGGGGGACTAACCTCCAGTTCTACAAATTGCATAGATCTTGACTACTGCAAGAAAATAGACCCCAAAATTAATGATTACAGTGCTTAACTCTAAAGAGGAGGCGATCTTGTGAACTAAAGAAAAGAAATCATAGTGGGCAACCGAAGTCGAGGAACTCCTGAAAGCTTGCACCTTTGCTCGTGGGCGAGTTTGTGCTTGCGGTGGCTATGGCGTGAAATAGAGAAAGGGGGCCGCTTTTCCCCTTCATCTTCACCACGGTGGTAGAAGCCATCAATGTGGTCGGGAGGCACAACCCCAACACAGCATCAATCACCGCCGAGATGGAGCTCAGTGCTTCGACAAACCTTTATCCTAGACCATGGAAGCTTGGAACTCGGTAGAGACCTCATCGGGGTCAGACCTAGCGGAGGCGCCTGGAGGCGGACGGTGAACGCAAGGCTTAGAGGGAGGTTCGACTCATCCGGCGGACCAGACCCTGTGGAAGATTAGAAGAACTGATCCATCGGCTAGCCTCTCCACCGCGACCCTCTCCAAAAATGAGCCAAGACACACACAACACGGGAGGGAGCACGGCGTGAGAGGGGAGGGTTTATTTTTTATATTTTTGATTTGCAAATGTTGTGTTTTAGAATGGAGGGAAGGGTTATGAGATGGAGGGAAATATTTGGCATGGAATTTTTCACGGGGTGATTAGTGAGTAATGTATTTGTGAGGGATTAGTGTTCACATAAAAGGTCTAAGGATGTAAAAAACACGGTTGAGGGATATGGTCCCATGTTTGAAGGATGATCCCTCACAAATAGACATCATTATTCACGATTTTCGGTTCCTCACAAATGTTCTTCAATAAAGGCCATTTTTTTTGTAGTGGGTCACCCTTCAAGCGTCGACTATGTTTTTTGCAAGTGCAAAGGATAAGAGTGCACATGAAGCTAAAATGTCATATTACAGTGTCATTGAAGACATATGGGAGTTTGACTACATAGATTTCAGAATTCTACTCTTCAAATGTAATTGGGTTGATAACACCAAAGGAGTTATAGTGGATGAATTGGGTTTCACTTTAGTGAACTTTGAAAAGATTGGCGAGAAGGGTGAACCATTCATATTGGCATCACAGGCGAAACAAGTATTTTATATCGATGATCCTGCAAATGATAAATGGTCAGTTGTTCTTCATGGTAAAAGACAGTTCATTGAAGATCCTATAGATGAAGAAGAGTACTATGATAAGTATGATGACTCCAGTCCATTCTCAGTTGGGTTGCCAACACCACAAAATATTGAAGCTAATGATGACTTGTATGTGCGCGGAGATCACAATGAAGGATTGTTAATTGCTAAACGATCACAAAATTAGAGGCATGCATGTTTATATTTTTTATATGTTTCATTTTTCAATGTTTCATTTGTATATGTGAACTATACAATGTTTCATTTTTCAATGTTTCATTATCTTCTAGTTATGTCAAATGCTAAATGTTTGTTTTTTTAATGAAATTTTCAGATGGCTGAGCATGGGAATGATGACCATGATGTCCATGATGAGCATGGTGAGTATACCAATGCACCGCCTCACAATGTAAGTTTTAAAAATATATCATATATTTCTATCTATATGTCCATTTATAGTTATATCATGTAAGTGTGTTGATTTTGTCAAATTTTAGGTTGATGATGCACATGTACCCTCTGAAGCACTTGAGGCACTTGATGAGCAGTACCAAAAAGTTGACAAGAGAAGGGGCATCACTATGATGAAGAAGTTAACAACGCTAAGGGGCAATGGACCCAAACTGGTTATGGATTTTGATAATGCAGGAAATGCAATTGGAGTGAACTGCAATTCATTTGTTTCATATCTTGGGTATGTTACTCGTAGCCATTGTGGTTGTAAGATAGATTCTTGGCATAAAGTTCCTAAGGGGAAGAAAGACTTAATTTGGAAGGATTTATGCATGAGTTATTATTATTTGCAATTCTATTTTTTAGATTACTAATTTTTTGGATACTAGTTAATAGAAATTCTATTCTGCAGAGTATATTTGCATTGGATGAAAAGCTGCATCATAAATGTGTGATGCAACACTGTGGGAGGGTCCTAAGGAGCTATAGGACAAATCTCACCCGAGAATACATAAAATATGGTGAGAAGAGGAAGAAGTCAGCCACTGAACAGTGGAACTTCCTGGACCCAGAAGAATGGAATGTGTTTGTTGCTTCAAGAAACACTGATGAATTCAAGGTATTAGGTGTTACTCCCTATTTAATTAATATATGTTGTATTCACCTATTCAAGATTAACCTTTAGTGCTACTAACCAAATCAATGTGCATACTAACTAGTCTATTAGTGAGGCGTAAAGAGCAAGGCGTGCACTAAATGTGCATGACCACGCAATGGGTCCAAAGGGCTATGTAGGCGTTCGCCAAAGACTATAGGCTGAGTGTACTGCTCAGTCTACTACTACTTAGGAGTCCTCTACTATAGGTACCACACCTCTGCCTCACCATGATGTCTGGATAGCTGGGAGGCAAAACAAGAAGGGAGAAATAAAGAATCCCGCAACTGCTGAGGTGACTGCAAAAATGGTAAAATACAACTCTTAGAGCAATCCTTCGAATAATGATTATTTGTTGTGTTTACTTACTTACCAATTTCTGTTGATGGCGATTAGCAGGAGCTGCATGAGCTGAGGAGACAAGGCAAGTTCATCCCTGAGGGCACAAGGGATGAATTGACAGTTTCTTTGGGTAACCCAGAGCTTCCTGGATGTGTTAGGGGTGCAGGCGTTGGTGTGGGCATCAAAGCGTTCTTTGGGCCATCCCAGCGCAAACATGTCCCAAAAGTGGGAATTTCATAAGAAGAGGTAACCTATTATTTTTTTAGAATGCTACTGTAAAAGGGAATTCAATAATCAGAAGCTCACATTTCTTTTATCCATGTATAGGTAGATAAGATAGTTGAAAGGAGAGTCAATGAAGTAGTTGATAACAGAGTCAAGGAAGTAGTTGATAAGACACTCTATGAAGCAATGAGCAAGTGGCAGACATCTGTGACTGCCACTCAAACACTACCTATGGTGTCCCGCTCTACTCCTACTACAGAGGTTGGGAGTAATCCTGTAGACCCACCATCTAGCACATCCGTTGTAAGTATTTTTATGACATAGTAGCTAGTCTTTTCAAGATGATATGTTTTCAATATGATATATATATATATATATATATATATATATATATATATAACATTCTTTACATAAATTTGAAGGGGTTGAAGCCATGCCGTCTAAAAAGTAACGAATACGTCATTGCAGAGGTGTCGGCTTACCCATCCCTTCCAAGGGAAATGTTTCATGGGTCTCCATTACCAAATGGTTGGGTTCGTGTGAGCCCGCTACATATATTCCCCAATTGGATAGATCTTCTATTGTCATATGCCCACCCAGATTGTGAAACACTTGGTGAGGCAGAAGGCAGAGTGATATTGTGACCCAAAGCGGATGTCGTCTACATGAAATTATATGGTAAATTTACATTATGTTAAATTGTTAGTGTATATATGAGGTCAATTGATCTAAAATTATATATACAGGTTAAAACAAAGACACCCAGAGCATCTAGGCCTCCACCTCCACCTCCTACATTACCAAGTTGGGTTCCATAGGACCTACCTACCCCGTTAGGTCCTAATTGTAGAGTTATGGCAGTATGGTTAAGTGAACATGATATAAATTGTCCTATAAATGTTTCTATAGATGCGGATGCTGCAAGTCAATCATACAAAAATAAACTATTTATACAAGATATTTTGGAGTTATTTCGCTATGATTGGCTGAATACATCTGTGATAGAGCTATGGATAAGGTGAGATATTGTTTATACATCCATATACCTTGTGTAGGATCTGGTGATCTAGTTTGTTATATATTAATGCATACGTAATACATGTTTTGTAGCTACTTTGACAAGATATGTGCAGATTTTTCATTTGAACATGTAGGATTTTTGATTCCATCTTTGATTAGTCTAGCAGCTAAAGACCCTTCGTTAGTTCAAAAATACTGTTGTGATGCTTTTACAAATTTTGGTCAAAATAAGAAGATGGTGATAATAGCTCCATTCAATGTGGAGTAAGTTTACTTTGCTTATAATATGGACTTAAGAAAATTACATTTTTATTGTGGATTTCGAGTTATTAATTTTTAACTTTTTTACCTCTAGGGGTATGCATTGGGAGTTATTAGTTATTGTCCCCGGGACATTCACTGTCTATTATCTAGATCCTAAGGGGACTAAATTGTATCCAAAATATGGACATGCAATGAAAATGGTATTATTCTGGTGAGAAATATTTCATTTTTATATCTGTTAACATATGTTATTACATTACTATTTAATTATGCAATTTACTATGTTACATTAACATGTAGGGGTTTACATGAGTTCAAAAAGGCTCCCTAGGAAAAAGAACCAGCCAATAATTTGGGAGAACATTGAAGTAAGTTCCCAACTCCAATGTATATATTATTTATGTGAACTGTGCTTAGTTGTATTTTTTAATATTTTGTATGTTTCAATTTATAGTGTGCTACACAAGACAATGACCAGGCATGTGCATACTATGTGATGTGATTTATGCACATGATTATCAAATATGCCACATTGGACATTGATACGATACATGAGGTATTATATATAGTCTCATTAGATAATATGAAATATATCAATCTTATTTATATATTATTAATTATATATATATACATCATTCTCTTATACATCAGTCTCTTTGCATGTGTTTAAAATTGACCCCACTACAGGTAAGGCCTTATCAGATGTACATGATTCCTATACAATGAAAGAATTAAATGATGTAAGAGAAGAATAGGTAAAAGCCATACAAGTAGTGGGGGTTTTAAAATATAATTGGGATGTTGATAGAGATAATGACTAAAGAATGATATTTTGTAAATGAATTTTTTTGAATTGTCATATGTGTGAATGTTTCTATATGTCTGACTGTTTCTACATGTGTCTGAATGTTTATACATGTGTGAATGTGAAAATGAATGGAATTGCAGGTTGCTACATGAATGTTTCTACATGTGTCCAAATGTTTCTACATGTGTGAATGTGAAAATGAAATGAACTGTAGGTTGCTACATGAATTTTCTACATGTGTCTGAATGTTTCTACATGTGTGAATGTGAAAATGAAAGGAACTGCAGGTTGCTACATGAATGTTTCTACATGTGTGAAAATTGATAGGAACTGTAGGTTGCTAAATGTGTAAAAATAAATATTGTTAAATTTTCAGGTTTGTGGGATGTTGTTGGCTGATATCAATGGATGTCATAAACTTATAGTTCAGTTCCACTAAACTGTAGGTTTCTACATCCTACGACCAACCACAATAGGCCTGCAAACTGATAAGAAAAAAATCAAAACATAGGCGTCAGTTATTGGTCGAAAACTAACAACAAAGGCTTACAACGTTGGTTAATAGCAAAAAACCATCATCTAATATGTCCAGACAACACGGCCGTACTGGCCAACATGGTCGTGGCGGCAGGTGATATGGCGTCAATTATTACTAAGAAACTGACGCCGATGGTGTCCTAGATGGAGCCATTTTGTGGCACGAAAGGTTTGGGCGTCTGTTTCCCTACTAATAACTGACGCCTATAGTGCCCCTGCAGGTGCCCTTTTTGTGGAACGAAGGGTTTGGGCGTCAGTTTCCCCACTGATAACTGACGTCTATAGTGCCCCTACTGGCACGTTTTGGGTGGCACGAAGGGTTTTGGAGTCGGTTTTCAAACCAACGCCTATGGGTTCATCTTTTAGTGTCACCCACATATGTGTCGCTTTTTAACCGCCACCAAAGGCCTTAAATAACCGACACCAAAGGCCGGTTCTGTAGTAGTGAAGCCAACACTAAACATAATATTGGGTCTAGAGGCAGTTAAATAAAGTAAACTTCCAATTATACCTCTATATAGCTTCTCATCTACCTTCTCACCTTCTTCATCTCTATCAAGTTTGGAGGTATTGGACATGGGTGTATCCATCGGCTTCATGTTCTCCATCCCAAAGCATTTGAGTAGTTCATGTGTGTACTTGCCTTGGTTGATGAAGTTTCCTTCTTTTGTTTGCTTGATTTGAAAGTCGAGGAAGAAAGTCAACTCACCCATCATGCTCATCTCAAACTCACTCTGCATAAGAGAACTAAACTCCTTGCAAAGATCAAGACCAGTCCTGTCAAAAATGATATCATCAACATAAATTTGAATGATAAGAAAGTTTCTAGAAGTGTGTTTTAGAAATAAAGTAGAATCGAATTTTCCCATGACATAGCCATTGTCTAACAAAAAGTTCTTTAATTTCTCATACCAAGCTCGAGGTGCTTGTTTGAGTCCATAGAGAGATTTTTGCAACAAATAAACATGATTAGGTAGCTTGTCATTTTCAAAGCCCGGAGGTTGAGCAACAAATACTTCCTCCTCGATTGTACCATTCAAAAACACACTTTTAACATCCATTTGACATAACAAGAAATTTTTGTAAGTAGCAAAAGCAAGTAGCATTCTAATAGATTCTAATCTAGAAACAAAGCATAAGTTTCATCAAAGTCAATACCTTCCTGTTGATTGTAACCTTGTGCTACTAATCTTGCCTTGTTCCTTACCACTTTGCCTTGCTCATCTAGCTTGTTGCGGTAGACCGACTTGGTGACAATGATTTTTCTATCACTTGGTCTTGGCACTAGAGTCCACACGCGATTCTTCTTGAATTGCTCCAATTCCTCTTGCATGGCTAGGATCCACTCGTCATCACCAAGAGCTTCTTTGATGTTCTTTGGCTCTAGCTATGAGATGAAGGCGCAGTCTTCTTATTCTTTGTTGTAGGCAGATCGTGTCTTCACTCTCTCAAATGGGTTGCCAATGATTAGCTCTTTGGGATGATTCTCTACAAAGAGAGGAGTGGGATCCTTCTTTTCTTCATCTTTAGCTTCTATCACCTGCTTACCTTTGTTGTCGATGTTGAGGTCTTTCAAGATAGGAATCAAGTCATCTACAACATCATTATCAACAACATCCTTGCCAACAACAAGGTTAGTTTCAATAAACTTAACATTAATAGATTCTTCAATTTTAGACAATTCAATGTTGAAGACTCTATAAGCCCTACTTGTAGTTCTATAGCCTAGGAAGAAAGCCTTATAAGATTTTGGATCAAACTTGTAAAGAGCATCCTTTGTGTTTAAAACAAAACAAGGACATCTGAAGACATGAAAGAAATCAATGGATGGCTTTCTGCCACGCCATAGCTCATAGGGGGTTTTCTTCAAAGAAGGATATGTGAACACTTGATTATGCACAAAATAGGCGGCACTAACAACTTCGGCCCAAAACTTCTTAGGAATGTCATATTAAAGAATCATTGTCCTCACCATCTCTTGAAGAAACCCATTATTCCTCTCTACTATCCCATTTTGTTGAGGCATGCGAGGAGAAGAGAAATTGTGTGAGTAACCAGATTTTTCACAAAAATGTTCAAAAAGATCATTTTCAAATTCTCCCCCATGGTCACTGCGGATAGAAACAATCTGGAAAAAAGCTTCATTTTCAACCCATTTGCAAAAGCTCGAGAAAACATCAAGAGTATCACTCTTCAAGACTAGGAAGAAGGTCCAAGTATATCGAGAGAAATCATCGACAATAACAAGACAATACTTGGAACCGCAAAGTGTTTGCATTCTCATTGGTCCGAATAGATGAATATGAAGAAGCTCAAGAGCTCTTT
This sequence comes from Alisma plantago-aquatica, assembly GCA_963693085.1. NCBI lineage: Eukaryota > Viridiplantae > Streptophyta > Magnoliopsida > Alismatales > Alismataceae > Alisma > Alisma plantago-aquatica. Next base: position 1,109,420,859 of record OY856410.1, read on the forward strand.
TGGTACTCATGACTCCTTTGGATTTGAAGGAGGATTTAGTTTGTTTGCCTTGTGTACAAGGTTGACATTCCTTATCCTTTTCAAAATCCAATTTGGGAAGTCCTCGAACTAAATCCTTTTTTCTCAACTTCTTCATTTGATGCATATTCACATGACCCAAATGACGATGCCAAAGAGAAATATCATTTTTATCCACTACCAAACATCTATCAAGTATGGGCTTAAGATCATCAAGAACAATAACATAAAGATTACCATTTCTAGTTCCCTTATATATGACATTGTAAGTGAGGGAATCTAGAAGCAAACATTCTAAAGATGTAAACAACACAAGATATCCATTATCACATAGTTGACTTACACTAATCAAGTTGTGATGCAGGCCATCAACAAGAAAAACATTCTTGATACATAACTTATTGCCTACATAACCCTCACCTATGACCTTACCCTTTTTGTTGTCCTTGAAGGTCACCGATCCTCCTTTCTTCTTCATGAATTTGTTGAAATGGCTGAATTCACCTATCATGTGTTTTGAGCAACCACTATCAACAATCCATCTCTTTTTAACCTGCAAGAAAGAAGGATGTCAATACCCAACTCAAACTTTGGGATCCGAGGTTAGCTTGGGGACCCATTTCATCTTTGGTTTGGTCCCCTTGGGCTTGTAAGGACAATAAGTAGAGTAATGATCATCACATTTACAATGAACACATACCATAGGGTTTTTAGAGTCAGAAGTCTCTCCATGGAAGATAGAAGGTTCCACACTCTTCTTCTTACCCTTGTTCTTGCTCTTTCTCTTACCTTTGGAAGAAATCCCATCATATCCCAAACCACTAGTACCAATTTGTTTGGTAGAGTGTTCTAGGACATCATTGAGGGATTCTTTCCCGTAAGAAACTTTTGCAAAGAAGATCTTAACTTGGCATTATCATCACTAAGGTTAATGATAGTAGTAGAAAGACTAACAAGATCATCTCTAGCATGCAATAGGTCGACCTCTAAACAGAGGGCTTTAGTATGAAAGGAATCTCATTCTAAAGCTATGCTAGCAACTTCATTACTTTGCAAAATAGGTCTAGAAGATAAATCATTAACTTAAGCAAGTAACTTGGCATTTTCAGATTTAAGAAACAAAATTTCCTTTTGATAAAGATGAATCTCTTGCTTCTTAGAATCATCAATGAGAGTTAGTTCTACATTTTTAGTTTTAAGAACATCTAACTCATCTTGACACTTTTGGTTGTCTTCCTTAAGATCTACAATAGTCTTAAGATAGACCCCATTCTCAACCTCTACTCCATTATGTTGAAGCTCAAGGTCAAGAAATTTCCCTTGCAAAGAATCTATGCTATCAAGGAGAAGTTTTTCATTATTATCAAGAATCTGAATTTTAGCATAAATATCATCTACTATCTTGCCTAATCTTTTCCTTTTAGATTTGCATTTAGTAAAAGATGACTGACAATCATTAAGCATATCAATAAGAGTTTCCTTAGATAACTCATGCAAATTTACTTCACTTACCTCACTTACCTCACTTACCTCACCTACATCTTCACTTGTAGAGGCCATGAGAGCAAGGTGGCATTCTCCATCTTCAGAGCTTGAAGATATTGAGGAGGAATCCTCCCAAGATGCATTAGTTGCATCTTTGGATCTTCTTTCTTTCTTTTATTTCCTCTAGTACTTGCCTTCTCTCTTGTACTCCTTGTCATTCTTATGGCTGCTCTTGTGATGGCTCTTCTTAGCCTTTGGGCAGTCACTCTTGAAATGGCCTTTTTGGCCACACTCATAGCCTATCGAAGTTGATGAAGAAGGCTTCCCATTGTAGTGCTTACCCTTGAAGTAGTTTTCTTCTTGTTCATTTGGGCCTTCATCTTCACTTGAGGAAGGAGTAGGGGACTTGAGAGCAAGTTGTTACTGCCGAACCATCTCTTCAATTTGAGCTTTGAAGGATATGTCCTTGATCTTCTTGGACTCCTTCTCTTCTCTCTTTTCTTCTTCTTCTTTCTTATCAAGCCTAGGTTCATGGGCTTGAAGGTTACCAACCAACTCCTCGGTTGACAACTCACTTAGCTTGTACACCTCTTCAATGGATGTAACCTTGGGCTCCCATCTCTTAGGAAGAGATCTCAAGATCTTGGAGTTAATAGTGACTTTGTCCATCAAACTCCCATGGGATGCTAATCCATTGACGATCACATTGAGCCTAGTGTATATATCAGCCACTCTCTCATTCTTACCCATCTTGAAGTTCTCAAGTAGCCCAGCAAGCATGTATATCTTGGCTTCCTTTACTTGCTCCGTACCTTCATAGGTGACACATAGCTTGTTCCAAATTTCATTTGTGGTGTCCCAAGAAGATATCCAGTTGAAATCAGATGGAGTGAGGGCTGCATAGATGATGCTCACTACTTTTGCATTGAGTTGGGTTTGATTCATTTATGCTTCATTCCAAGTGGAGATTTTCCCCTTTGGGTCTTCATACTTGAGGTGGACCACCTTCCACATCTCATAGCTCACACCTTGAAGGTAGAACTGCATTCTTCTCTTTTAATATAGGAAGTTGGTGACATCAAAGACTGGAGGTCTCATGGAGAAGCTCCCTTCTAGGTTGAGGGATCCAAGAGACAAATCGCTCATCTTCTCCTACTTGTTGAAGTAGCTTGGAGAAGACCTAATCTGATACCACTTGTTGGATCAAGGGCTCTAGAGGGGGGGCTGAATAGAGCTTCACAATTCTCACAAAAAGGATTAGACCACCAAATTATATTAAGTACAAAAACTTAAATAAATGGCAAATTTGATGTCTTAGCTAGCAAGCACAACAAGGATGAGAGACAAGGAAGAACAAGCACTTGGATAGGTGGTTTAGAGTGGTTCCACGTCCTAACTAGGAGCAATGTCAGTCCACTACCTAGAGGTGGTTAATCTCTAGGATTTGCAATCTTGGTACTCTTATATTCCATCTTAAGATTACAAGACACAACAACCACACATCCAAGGGCTTAGTACCTCAAGCAAAGATCTTCAACCTATAGAAGGAGCTTACCCACTTGAACCATGGAGTCTTCAGCCATCAACATGGACTTACCCACTCCTTCAAGTCTTCAACCTTCAAGGGATTACCTATCTTTCTTGAGCGCTTGCCTTGACTATCTCCTTCACTCGGAGATCTGGAACACCTTGCCTTCTTCAACCTTGAAGAATAACAACCTCTTATCCATTACTCGGAGAAGATCTTCAACCTTTTCTTTGATAAGAAAGTGGGTTGGAAGATGGTGGAGGAGAGATTTACATTAGTACATGGAGAAACACTCTTACAAAGGAACCTATCTCACTCATACTCACAAATTTGACTTGAAGTTAGAGAGAGAAAGGGGCTCAAAGGGTTAGAACACTCTCAACTAGGCTAGGACCAAGCATGTAGTGAATGATCAACCTTGGAATGAACTCCAAGAGGTCCTATTTATAGTTGAGAGTGCCCCTTTAAGTTGTGGGACACTTAGATACGAAAATAGCCTTTTTTCTCAAATAAATGACTCTATTTTCTCTCAAAACACACACCAACAGTCACAATCACTTTTTCTACAAATTCCATACAGTGCAATCGGCCGAGTTTCAATAAAGGTAACTCAACCGATAGAGTAAAAGATAAAGCCGATATTCAAATCATTGGTCGAGTTTGTCCTGGAAAAACTCGACCGACCAATGAAGATTGATTTGGTCAGGTAATCGATCGGTCGAGTTCTTAGAAATCACAACTCGACCGATGCTATCTTCAGAAACTTGATCCAGGAGGATTGGCCGAGTTTGCAACACGACCGATTGACTGCCTCTGGTCAATTTTTTAAAGTGCATCTAAAGTGATTAAAACTTGGTGTTTAGTGTCCCAATCAATTTTCTCAACTAAGTTACAAGTCAATTCATCATTACAAGTGATTACAAAAATGTTCTAAGATTGTTTACATAGATTTCCAAAATAGCACACTTGTAGCTCTTTTGACTTGAACTTGACCCAATCTAGGGCTTTGGATTTTTGATCCTTTTCTTGTACCTAACATATGAAATAAATCTTTAGTACACATATTAGATACATATGAATGGAATGGTTAAGTCATTATCAAAATATGGACAATGTATAACCTCTAGGTCAACACAAACATCATTCATGGATAAACTCCTCTTCCAGATAAATCCTTTGTGTGTGACCCTATAGGTCCCATTTCACGTTGGCAATGAATGCCCATAACTAGCTTATGACATTACAAGCAAAGAGCGGTGCCTAGTCACACATCAGTGCTACCCAAGTGAAAAAGGAAAGTTGGAGAATAACTTTCAATCCTACAACCTGTGATTGGGGTTTCAGTGAATGTATAATTCCTTTGTATCTGATATCCTAAATGAACTCAAGGCATGGATCTGTCATCCTTTTAATGTGCATTCATGTTCCTTGATCCAAATCAGACTATCTGAGATATGTGTGCCATCAATATCACATATTGACTCACACGTGCATGCACATGCCTTTCTCAGTCTCACTTATCAAGTGGCCATGGACATCATACTCCCCCAGGAGGGACAAATCCCATATCTATCACTCACAGTCAAAACCCCATGTATCAAATTCACCTAATCATCACCTTTATAACAATCCATATTTCAAGACCGCGTTTGATGATGTCAGAGTGTATCCAATGACATGTGATAAGTGCAGTGATTTTAGGTCTAAGAATCACAATCACCACCATCACTGTGAGAGCTGACTGTGACTACCATGTCATGGTTCCATGTGTCACTCTCATGGTGGGTCTATCCAATACACTGCTCTATAACATGTATATATGTTCTTAGTTTGATATCACATATCATGACTAATGAGACTCTATCATCAACCAACACACACTCTAGTCTTGTTGTGTCATTGTTGTCTATCAACCTTCCACAATAACATCCGACTAGGGACATAACAAGAATATACAAACTCTTAGCATCCATATGATGTCATTATGTAGGTCCTCAACCTGAAGACATACATCATTGAGTACAGTCATTCTCTGGACGTTCATTTTTCTCTATCATTATCTCATAGCTGATTGAAACAAAATAAATTGGAAGCTTGCCTTTGATATTTATCAAATCAATCTTAATGTATCCCAATCCATTCATCCTATGATTAGCTCACAGGGCATACATACCAACATACTCCCACTTGCACTGTGAGCCAATCACCTTTGAATCATATTCATAGTGATCTCTAAACATGTCCCACATGTTTCTGCTGCTCCAATGCTAACACAGTGAGTTAGCAACACTTTTCTTTAGTCAGTATATTGCATGTTTCACATCTCTTCGCTGTACGACATATGGTATGAGATTGATTTGCTGTAATATGCGATCTGATATTCCTTTCCTAACACTTAGCTCCATTGTTTCACTTAGTATTACTATTTGTCATCAATGGTTGGAATATCTATAAGTTCATGACCGACTTAAATCGCACATCCTAAAGTTGGAGGTGGATTTGAGGTAGTCGAGCTTTTACATTTATAACCCGAATCCTTCTAGGCCCCCACAACTTTGTTTACGGGGTCGAAGTAGATATACGGGGTCGAACACAGGGACAAGGGTGGTAGTGTTGAGAACTTTGAATCGACACACTACACTCTGGCAGGTACAAAGAGATAGTAAATTCCCCAAGGGGAAACAACAAGATGTCACAAACAAAACAAAGAAAACTATCTCCAACTGGAGTTACAAGAAAGATTAAGGTTTTAGTCATTTAGCAGTTTTTAGGGGTTTTCATTCACAGAAACAGAAAGATAAAACTAGAGCTTAAAGCACGGTGCGAACCAAAAAGTTGACCGGCCTAAATTGCGCATCCTAAAGTTGGAGGCGGATTTGAGGTAGTCAAGTTTTTACATTTATAACCCGAATCCTTCTAGGCCCCCGCAACTTTGTTTACGAGGTCGAAGTAGATATACGGGGTCGAACACAGGGACAAGGGTGGTAGTGTTGAGAACTCTGAATCGACATGCTACACTCCGACAGGTACAAAGAGATAGTTAATTCCCTAAGGGGAAACAACAAGATGTCACAAACAAAACCAAGAAAACTATCTCCAACTGGAGTTACAAGAAAGATTAAGGTTTTAGTCATTTAGTAGTTTTTAGGGGTTTTCATGCACAAAATTAGAAAGATAAAACTAGAGCTTAAAGCACGGTGCGAAGGATAAACCTTGGTAAAACAAGCAGCAGCATGAACATCATGTACCCCTCCTCTCAGAGCGGATACCTCTAACCAAACATCAACACCCCTCTTGAGGTTGCTGGACTTTAAGTTACAGTGAAATGTTACTGAAGCAACACTGATTCCGGGCACTCTCGTACTCCAGAATCAACCGAAACACTAGAGCCACAACACTTCTCTCGAAGTTGTTGTGATGGGAAAACACAATTCAGTAGCTAATCAAAACGCGATCCAAACATGCAAGCTAGAGTTCAGATATTAAACATAGCAGTCATCCAACAATTGCACCAAACATAAAGCATCAAGTAATTACACTTTTCCATTTCCATAAACATTAAGGGTCTTAATTACATTGCATAAGTAAAGAATTAAATAATAGAAATAAAGATAGAGGTCGCCTTCTTGATGTAGAAGGACGACAGACTACAACGGCTCTCCAGCCCGATACCGGTTAGGAGCCTAGCCCGATACAACAGTGTCGGGCGGTACACCCTCTCGGGTGGCACACCGTGACGGCCGATTGTATCGTTCAAGGACCCTGGATGATACACTCAAGTCGGGTGGCACCCTCTCGGGTGGCACTCCATGACGGGCGAAGCGTATCAGGTTCGATATCGTGTCGGGCTAGTAGTGACGCATCTATGTCGGGAACTTGTGTCGCTCATCCACGTGGGCCGATATCGGCCTGCAGTGTCGCCCGGGACGGTCCTAAGTGAACCATCTCCTCCCTCTCGGGATGGGGAAAAGCTCACCTTGAGTTGCCCGACACGAGCACTCAGGCGCGATACTTCTGCTCTCACAGCTTCCTCCGAAGATTTTCTTAGGGTTCCGACCTATCTTTTCGGCTTCCTGTAACTGCTATTTATAGGAAGCAGTTGGGGGAAGTTATGGTGCTCGAAGCGCCACGTGTCCTCCTTATTCGCGTGGACAGTGGACGACTGATACACATATCGCCTGACACATGGATGTCGGCCGTCGGTCACGTGACGGGCGGCGTCTGCCAGTGGGTGGCCTGTGTCGCGCGACAAGCTTGGGTTGTTGTGGCGAGCTCGGCTCCCTGTCGGGTAAAAGAGGTGTCGTCCGTCAGTTTCTTCTTGCTTGGCATCCCCGTGTCGCACGTCATTGTGTTGCGCTACCCTGTCAGGCAGTGATCGTATCGGTCGTTAGGAAGGTCGATGCAGGCTGAACTTATTTATGGGCCGGGACGGCCTTATTGATGATAAATGGGTCAAAATAGGAGGAAAATACTGCAAAAGATGGAAATATTGAATTAAGAGCGTTGTTTGGCCAATTATTGTGAAAGTACATATAAAAGAGAGGAAAATAGTTTAAAAGGGCAGTTTTGATAACAGAAAAACAGTCTAAAATATCACAAAATTTGGTGTTATCAGTTCATCTCTATCAACTTCTAGATCCATATAGTATCCTTTGTTGTTCATAACACAAGGATACTCAACATTCCCTTTTAGAATTAATCGACTTTTAAATCAGAACATTTCCATTTATCAACTCATATTCACTTTTATATTTTATATTTTGTGATCATTTTCTATCATTTCTGAATCTTGCATTAGTGTAACTCTTTACACCCAAGTCTTCCTTATATTACCATAGAACTAGTACTTCATAAGTACCAAACAAGTTCTTCATGGTATTCCAGTGACCCTCACTGGAAGTAGACAGACATCCACTCGTCACACGAGTTAACAGGATGAGCATATCATATTGTCATGTCCAATACATACAAGATAACAAATGCATATTTTCTTGTCATGTGTAATGCATACAAGATAATGGGATGATTACATACATGATAGATCCATATCTATCTATGTGTTCCTATTCTTCATAAGAATTTGGGACACTTGGCATCTGAGATACTAACTCCATGTAACATGGACAAGTTTTCTCCCACTGAATCTGTGCATACTGAACCCTTCAATATAGATTGCCAATGTATGCTCTCTCTTTACCAGGTCAAGATGTTTTCAAGAATTATCTCTATAGATCTCTATTCCTATCACATAGGACATTTTTCTATCTTCCCTTAAAGAAGGTATTTCCACACCAGTTTCCATTTTAGAACATTTCATTCCTCATCATCATGTGGAATGTGAATATGCTCCCACTAAATCTTTATAATCACATATCCCTTCTTTATTTTGATATATCAGTCAAACCTTTTGACTATATAATCAAAGTAAAGACTTCAGCTTTGAGTTGCTTGCACTTAATCAATCACATTGATCAATCTCTTGTAACTTATAGACTGCATTTGGATTAATGGAATTATAAAACCCTTCAGGTTGTGTTACTCTAACATACAAGATCTATAACCCTACCCTAGAACTTTGACCTTTTGGGCTTGACCAAACAAGGTTGAGGTTAGGGTGATCCTAATAATATAATGCATCAATAATGAGAAATAATATGTCATATAATTCATTTGGTGATAATAAAATGATAAATAACTTAATTTCATGCATAATACGATCTAATGGGCCTCTAATGGGCTAGATGACAAAACCCATGTAAGAAAGTCTCAAAATAAAGAATAGACTTCAAATTCGTAATATACACCTTAAAATAAGCCTACATGTCAATTTTCATCTAATTTGGACTACCTTGAAATAATATGGTAAGTTAGGAGAGAGAAATTGCCTAAAAAGGTGTAATTAATAAATAAATAAATTTCATGACACTAAAAGTTGGAAATAATTCTAAATTCGTATTCAACACCCTTAAGATAACTTATGGATGAAGTTTCACCTAATTTGTATAATCTATGTCTCATTAAATGCATCAAGATAGAGAAACAAAGAATATATAAAATAATGCTTCTAAAGTTGCCAAAAGTGAAATCTAATTGGAGAATCAGAATCTACATGTTTAACTTAACTTGTGTGCAAAGTTTGGTTTAATTTGGATAAGAATAGGACCCTTAAAAGAGGAAAGAGAAAATATGCCCATTAAATATGTTCCACTTTGGTTTAATCTGATTTATTTCCATGTCATGCTTGTATTCCTAAACTTATTGGATTTTGGTTTGATTCATCGCCGATGGATCTTGATTGTGCAGCTCTGGAGTTATCTCCTACCCCGAGCCAAAATAGGAAACAACCTATTTATAAAATCTTCTGTAAATCCTGGTTTTCTCGCTCTCCTCCCCACTATTTTCCCTGTTTCTTTCTGATTTGGCATCCTTGCTCTATTCCATAGGTTTTGATCCCAAGTTTTGTGGGGTTTAAATACCCCTATCTCTCTAACCTTGGGGCACCGCTGCGATGATCTATTCACACCCCTGTTTCCCATTTCGAGCCTTCTCCTTCCTGTTCTGGCGATCGGACTGCAAGGGAATTGTTCCCTCACCTTCGTCATGCTCCCCTGCTTTTGTTGGTTGGGTTGGTTCTGGCTCTATCGGCTCCAAGCTCATTCTCCCTCCTCCCCTTGCACTGCTTGAAGTTTTGGAGGTGGCGGCGGGTCACCAGGGTTCCGTTGGTGGCTGCGAGACCAAGGGACCACCTCGCAGCTTTCTTCGAGGTCTCAGGTTGCCCTCGACACTGCCAATTCCCCCTGCAAGGGTACACCTCATTTTCCCCTCTTTTTGCCTTCTTTCTGACGGTTTGGTACTCTAAGGTGATTCTCATGCTTCAACCTCGTTCTGACCTGGGTTGCCTACCATCGGCTTCGGCAGAGAGTTCCCAGTTGAAAGAGTTTGTTTTATTCCATTTCGGCCTTCAATTTTTTGCTTTTGGGTGTCGCAACAGCTGCTCTCCGCTGGCCAGCCATGGTGTGCTTGGCCTTGGGGAAGATAACCCATGTCGATTTGACGCTTTATCCCTCATGATTCTCTTTGCTATTTGTTTTATCTATCGGGGGTGTTATGGTCTTTTCACGAGTGGTTTCTCTGGCTCGGTTGTTAGGCAACTTGCCTGGGTGGCTGTGGGGTCGGCTGAGTTGGCCACCTGTGATTGGGCCAACTCAGTGCGACCGCCCCTCTCCCTCTCTCTCTCACAACTTCTTGCCTATGTGGCTTTATCGAATTTTCTGATTGGTTGGATTTGGAAAATTAATAACTAAAAATCTACTGGTCAGAAAGATATAAATAAATACTCATTGAATTCAGAAAAATGTAAGCTTTCTTTTGGTATTGGTTTTGTCGCCTGAATCTAAAGTTTTAAACATGTGTTTTCAATGGATCTAATTAATAATGAATTAACTTGTAAAAATCATAACTAATTATCTATAAGTTATATAAATACAATAAAATATGTTTTGGACTCCTAATGACATATACTAAAATTAGGGATAGTTTTTATAACCTAATTCACATGTTAATAAAAAGGTGGTTTTTAGGGTTTTAAATAATTAATGGAAACCTAACCCTAATTCCACATATATGTTTAATAGGTCCTTTGAAGGCCTAGGCTTGGACCTAGACTGGTCTTTGGATCGTTTGAATCTGGAGTTGAGGTATGTTTGCATCCCCGATTATTCTTCTTGAGCAATTATCCTATTTTTGTCTTACTTTTGGTCCTATGGACATTAGCCTACACATTGTCTTGTTCTTTTGAAATCATGCTTCATGTGGAGTGTCTTTTTTTATTATTGATCTTGTGATCATAAATATTCTCTTGGAATCTTATCTTGTTGCCTTGGTGCAAGTTGGACTTTTGATATTATATGCCCATTGTGATGTGGAAGTTTACTTGGTGATATATGCCCACTTTGAAGTGGATTTGTTTATATGTTTGAGTTGTCCATTGTGTGATGGAAACCTTGATAATTATGACTATACTTTCTACTTGCCTCTATATTAAACATGCTATGTGATTCAGTAGCACTAGAGTAGTGTAAATTGCATTGGTTTTGTTTATAACATATGTGATATTTCCTACTCTTTTTGGGACGACAAGGAACCTCGTACCCATGGAAAGATGTGTGTCTTGACCCATTTTATATATATTTAGGAGTTTGGCAGTGAGTCATTCTCTATCAGGTTTGCAAGGATGTGAAGCCTTCACTACTACAGAATTGGCTTATAAAGTTACTTTTCAAGGTGTTAGTTGTATACATAAACGGACACCTAAACCCTACAGTGTCGGTTTATAACATAAACTAACATACAATCTGTGAAGGTCGACCAGACACGGGTACCACTTTTATTAAGTGTCGGTTAATTAATAAAAAACCGACACCTAAAATAAACCGCCAAAACCAAAATTCCAGCGAAAAAATTACCTCCAAAATTTGACATATGTCGTCGGTTCATAAATAAATAACCGACGACTAAAGGGTATTCGCGAGATAAGAATAGTTGTCGGTTGTCCTTTAGTTAAAAACCAATGACTATAATCTAGTATAGGTGCCGGTTTTTGGTATAGAACCGACACAGTTGGTTTATTTGTCAATTTTTTAGAATAACCGACGCTTATTGTCAACTTAATAGCTCACCAGTGCGATCTTCTCTTCTCTCCTTTCCCTTTTACATTCTCGATTTCAGTTAGGTCCGGCGATTTCTTGCTCGCCCCCGCCGGTCGTTGCTCCTCCGCCGCTGCTGCCGTGCTCCTGCTCTTGCCCTCGCCGCTGCTCCGTGCTCACCGGCGGCCGTGCTCCTGCTCCTGCTCCTGCCGTCTGTGCTCACTGGCGGCCGTCCGTGCTCCTGCTCTGTGCCCTCGCTGCTGGTCCGCGCCCTCGCCGCTGCTCTGTTCCCTCGCCGCTGCTCCGTGCCCTCGCCGCCGCTGCTCTGTGTCCTCACCGGCGCTTCTCCTCTCTTTGCCGCCGCCTCCGCCGGTGGCTGCTGTGCTCCGGCCGCTGTTCTCCTCTGCCCTCAAGGTATGCCCGCCTGCCCTACCTTCTTCCTTCTTCCTCTGCTCCGGCGGCTGCTTGGGCGGTGCCAAGGCACGCCCAAGCAGCTGCTGGGCATTTTTTTTAAAAAAGTTATTTACTTATTTGTGTTTAGGGTTTAGGTACTGATTTTGTGCTTCTACTGAGTTGAATCCTCTATTGTCTATACAATACATGTAATTTTCCTAGTATCGTGAAAGATTCTCAATCGTGTGTATCACATGGGATTCTTATCTCAACACAATGAACTACAATATATGCATCTAATGTCTTAAATGGAAGACTCAAATGTTATAAAATCCCATCAAAGTAGGTAGAAACAACTTATATATATTCAGATCTTAATAATTCCATGAAGTGCACATTATCTTACTCAGGAAAAGTATGTGTATAATGTAGGATTAGTTCCATATAATGGTTCTATTTTAGTAAGCACCTAGAAACCCATCCAAGATTTACTCATTAGGAGTAAATCTTGGATAGTCCCCGGTTTGGGACTGTTCTTGAACACCTAATCTCACTTAGGATGTAAGTGTATAATGTGTATTGGGTTTTCGAGAAAATTTCAGTAGCATTTCCTCATTTGTTCTCTAAGTACATATGTAGACTTCTTTTCAAGCTATCATGTCTACCACAATAAAGTTGGTTATGACAAGCAATAAAAGGTTAACTGATGTTATACAACTTTTTCTGAAAATATATAAAATCGTTATATGTACTTACACTTTGTTAATACTAATATTATGCAGTCTCTGTCCACCCATAACAGTCACTATGAACTGGGTCTCTATGTCAATGTTAACGTTCCCTATTGAAGAACTATTGGACATCATCCTAGATGATCGTTCCTTAAACCAATTGGTCATACCCAAACATTGGCGTTTTCTAAAAGGAAGACACTACATGCCTGGTAAAGTGACCCTAACTTTTGGCAATTATTCACATGTTATCGAGGTTGAGTATGATTTGGAGGGAAATCTTGTATCAAAATCCGGTTGGCGTGATTGGATTGGAGAGATGCATGTGGTCCGTTGCAACAGGCTTTTTCTCCGTCTAGTTGGCCATAATTCCATCAAAGTTTGGATAACCAACAACAACTGCGAGACCCCCGATCATCTACTGTGGTATGAGCGCACGTCGTCGCATATCAGCTCGGACGAATCTGAATCTGAGGCCCCTGTCAGTTCAGATTCATCTAAATACAGTGAGGAGCTTCGTGACACAGCTTCATCATCAAAAAGACCACGGTAAGTCCAATTAACAAATATAATTATCAAGCAATCAATACTCATAGCTGCTTTCTATTCTGAACTTCAGGAGAAGATTGCCACAATGATAAGTCCTCGAAGTTACTGATGCGGGACCATGTTGGTGTAGTATTTAGTTGTCTATCTATCTAGACTTGTCTGTATTAATAGTTTTTTTAATTATGCACATGTTTAGGGGTACACCAACCCCTTTGTTTAGTTACTGTTTAGGGGTACACCCCTGTGTGTGGATGTAAAAAGAGATTAATGAATGGAACTGAAAGTTGCTACATGAAACCCGTCCAACACATTATTTGTTGGCCTAGAAACTCGTCCAAGATTTACTCATTAGGAGTAAATCTTGGATAGTCCCCGGTTTGGGACTGTTTTTGAACACCTAATCTTGCTTAGGATGTTAGTGTATAATGTGTATTGGGTTTTCAAGAAAATTTCGGCAGCATTTCCCCGTTTGTTCTCTAAGTACATATGTACTTGGAGAACAGCGGGGAAATGCTGCCAAAATTTTCTTGAAAACCCAATACACATTATACACTTACTAGTGAGATTAGGTGTTCAAGAATGGATAGGTGGTACACATTTGTTATATATAATAATGACATCACATGTATTTGTTAACCCTAGACCCTAATCTTGTCCTAATATATACTTGTTTTCTCTTTGATCATAGAATGGATAGATCATGGCTGTCCATTCGCAATCGCTGCACCCCAGAGTTTATTTCTGGTCTTGACCAGTTCATTAGATTTGCCGAGGAACATAGGAAACAACCTGGAGATAGGTTCTACTGTCCATGTAAGCATTGTGGTAACAATGTGAAAGTCAACACTGGTGACGAAATTAAAACTCATGTCATGTACAACGGGATTATATAAGGCTATACAGAATGGCACTGGCATGGAGAGATTTCAAACCCGAAACCAGTGGATGTCGATAGCAGTGCTTGTGTGGAAGAAGAAATTGCCTACGATGACGTAGATGTGAATGAACCAGTTCCAGTAGACATCATTGATGCGATGTTGGATAGTTGTGGGGTAGAGCACACCGATCCACCTCCCATTTTTAGAAACATTGTGCATGATGCTGAGATGCCGTTATACACAGGTTGTACTAAGTTTACGAAGCTTAACGCTGTGTTGAGATTGTATAAGTTGAAAGCTAACAATAGATGGAGCGACAAAAGCTTCACGTCATTGCTGTCTTTGTTGAAAGAAATGCTTCCTGAAGGAAACGAGCTGCCAATCTCAACATACCAGGTAAAGAAATTGTTGTGCCCAATGGGAATGGATGCCAAGAAGATACACACATGCCCTAATGATTGTGTATTATTTCAAAAGGACTATGCGGATTTGAAAGATTGTCCAAAATGTGGTGCGTCACGGTATAAATTGATGACTTCGGGGGAGTCCAAAACTGGTTCTCCTGCCAAGGTGATGTGGTATCTACCTATAATATCACGGTTTCAATGCTTGTTTTCCAATCCGATATATGCGAAGAATTTGAGGTGGCATGCAGATGTTAAGAAAAATAATGATGGGATCCTACGACATGCGTCTGATTCCCCACAGTGGAAGAAGATTGATGTATTGTACCCTAAATTTGGTGAAGAAGTTAGGAATCTAAGACTTGGGCTTTGTACAGATGGGATGAATCCGTACGGGACATTGAGCAGCCAACATAGCACTTGGCCAGTCATGCTTGTTATATACAATCTTCCTCCCTGGCTGTGTATGAAAAATAAGTACGTAATGCTGTCGTTGTTGATATCGGGCCCTAAACAACCTGGAAATGACATCGATGTTTATCTTGAACCTCTGATTGATGACTTAAAGAAACTTTGGGGTGAAGGTGTGATGACCTATGATGCTTCACAAAGAGAGACATTTCGTTTGCGTGCTATGTTGTTTTGCACTATTAATGACTTTCCAGCATATGGGAATTTGTCTGGATATAGTGTCAAAGGAGCTAAAGCGTGTCATATATGTGAAGAGAACACCGATTCAACAAGACTAAAACATGGCGGTAAGAATGTATATCTCTGTCATCGAAGGTTTCTTCCAAAATTCCATCCGTATCGTAGGAAGCGCAAAGCATTCAATGGATTGAATGAGGAATGCAGTGCACCTAAACCTATACCAGGGGAGGTTGTTTATGAAAGAGTAAAAGACTTTGTCAATGAATTTGGTAAGAGATCACAATGTACTACACGGAGTGACAATTCTTCATTCAAGAAGAAGTCAATATTTTGGGATCTTCCTTATTGGAGTTCTTTGACAGTCAGACATTGTATCGATGTAATGCACGTTGAGAAAAATGTCTGTGATAGCATCATTGGTACTCTGTTAAGTATACTAGGTAAGACTAAAGATGGGATAAAATCCAGACTGGACCTACGTGAAATGGGAATAAGGTCAAAATTAACAGAATTACATGAAATGGGTAATAAAAGAACATACTTACCTCCCGCTTGTTACACGTTGTCTAGAAAGGAGAAGAAAGCTTTTTGTGAATGCTTGGTAAATGTTAAGGTGCCACATGGTTACTCATCCAACATCCGTAGATTGGTATCAATGAAAGATCTGAAGTTGATAGGTCTTAAATCTCATGATTGTCACACTCTAATGCAACAAATATTGCCCGTGGCAATTCGATCTATATTGCCGAAGCATGTAAGGTTTGCAATCACCAGACTTTGTTTCTTTTTCAACAGTCTCTGCAGCAAAGTTATTGATCCTGAGACTCTCAATAATTTGCAAAGAGAAGTGGTTGTTACCCTATGTCAGCTTGAGATGTATTTCCCTCCTTCGTTCTTTGATATCATGGTACATCTTGTTGTCCACTTGACTAGGGAAGTGAAAATCTTGGGACCGGTTTTCTTGCATTGGATGTATCCCTTTGAACGATACATGAGCGTTTTTAAAGGTGATGTTCGAAACCGTTATCGGCCTGAAGGGAGTATTATTGAAGGTTATGTGGCGAGAGAGGTTATGGATTTCTGCAATGACTTTCTCAGTGGTAATGACACTCCTGATAATGACAAGAATATTGACGAGCTATTTGGCAAAGGAATTTTGGGATCATGTGTGAAAGTAATCAGCCGTGAGCAGTTGGAACAAGGTCATTTGTATATTTTACACAACATGGACGAAGTGAACGTTTATATCGAGGAACATACCAATTTCATCAAAAGACAATATCCTCGAGCCAATACAATGTGGCTTGCTAGAGAGCATAACAAGACTTTTATTAAGTGGTTTGAAGATAAAGTCTTACATCAACTATCTCAAACACCAGATGATATTACTGAAACTATCAAATGCCTCGCCTTTAAACCAAAGTTGACTGTTATGTCTTATGAAGGGTATGACATTAATGGATTCACATATTACATAAAGCGCCAAGATGATAAGAGTGTCGTCCAAAACAGTGGGGTCACCCTTCAAGCACCGACTATGTTTTTTGCAAGTGCAAAGGATAAGAGTCCACGTGAAGCTAAAATGTCATATTACGGTGTCATTGAAGAGATATGGGAATTTGACTACATAGATTTCAAAATTCCACTCTTCAAATGTAATTGGGTTGATAACACCAAAGGAGTTATAGTGGATGAATTGGGTTTCACTTTAGTGAACTTTGAAAAGATTGGCGAGAAGGCTGAACCATTCATATTGGCATCACAGGCGAAACAAGTATTTTATATCGATGATCCTGCAAATGATAAATGGTCGGTTGTTCTTCATGATAAAGACAGTTCATTGAAGATCCTATAGATGAAGAAGAGTACTATGATAAATATGATGACTCCAGTCCATTCTCAGTTGGGTTGCCAACTCCACAAAATATTGAAGCTAATGATGACTTATATGTGCGTGGAGATCACAATGAAGGATTGTTAATTGATAAAAGATCACAATTTTAGAGGCATGCATGTTTATATTTTTTTATTGAAGCTAAATGTTTACTTTTTTAATATCAATATCATTTTATGATTTGATGTTTCATTATCTTCTAGTTAATACAAATGCTAAACATTGTGGGAGGGTGCTAAAGAACTATAGGACCAATCTCACCCGAGATTACATACGCGATGCTGAGAATATGTTCTTGATTGATTCCAATTCTAGACATTGATCAGTATTTCACTAACTCTACACTAATAATTTTTGTTTGTATTCTCTTTGAAAAATAAATATAGGAAGAGCCACACATCAATGGAACTACTTGGACCCCAAAGACTGGGAGGAGTTTGTTACCCAAAGAAAAATAGATTAATTCAAGGTATTAAGCACCACTCCCAATTTAATTAATATACGTTTTTATGTATTCACCTATTCAAGATTAACCTTTATTTTTACTAACCAAATCAATGTGCTAACTAACTAGGCTATCAGCGATGCTCAACGACAACTACATGTTATGACCACACAATGGGTCCAAGAGGATATGCAGGCGTTCGCCAAAGGTTATATAGATATATAGGCAGCAAGCCATGAAATAGCAAAAGAAGCCCCAATGAAGAGAAGCAGGATATAGATACAATACATAAAGTGCAGCACACACAAGTGCTTCAGATTCATATAACAACATGACAAACTAACACATATATAGTGCATAACAACAGTACCTCAGAATTTACATACAACACTAGCTTAGTACATATATAGTGGGACTAAGGTGACGATCCCACCTGCTAAAATAGGTTACCGAAAACTACATGTTACGACTGGGAGGTCATGATTCAGCAACCGTATGCATTAGCAGGTGGATCTGTTTGTCCTCCTGCTAATGAATACGGTTGCTGAATCACGACCTCCCAGTCATAACATGTAGTTGTCGGTAACTTGTTTTAGCAGGTGGGATCGTCACCTTAGTCCCACTATATATGTACTAAGCTAGTGTTGTATGTAAATTTGAGGCTGCTGTTGTTATGTACTATATATGTGTTAGTCTATTATGTTGTATGGACATCGATTGTATTGCTCAGGTACTATATAGTCTCATTAGATAATATGAAATATATCAATCTTATTTATAGCTCATTAATTATATATATACATCATTCTCTTTACAGGTGTTTAAAGCTGACCCCACTACAGGAACAGACTTACCAGATGTACATGCTCCCTATACGATGGGAGAATTAAATGAAGTAAGAGAAGAATGGGCAACAACCATACAGATAGTGGGGGTTTTAAAATATAATTGGGATGTTGATAGCGAATAGTGACTAAAGAATGATATTTTGTAAATGAATTTCTGAATTATAATATATGTGTGAATGTTTCTACATGTCTAGATGTTTCTACATGTGTCTGAGTGAAAATGAATGAAAGTGTTGGTTTCTATATGAATGTTTCTACATGTGTGAATGTGAATGAATGGAACTACAAATTGATAGCTACATGAATGTTTCTAAATGTGTGAAAATAAAATGGAACTGCAGGTTGTATTGCTAAATGCATGTGTGAATATTTTTGTTGTTAAATTTGCAGGTTTGTGGCCTATTATTGGCTGATATCAATGGATGTCGTAAAACCTGCAGTAAACTGCATGTTTCTCATCCTGCGACCAGCCACAGCAGGTCTGCAGACTGACAGAAAAAAAAACAATAGGCGTCAGTTATTTGTATAACACCGACACACAAAGTTATAGTGTCAGTTTTATATAAATAACCGATGCCTGTTCCCTGTGGTGCGAAGGTATATGGCGTCGGTTTATTATCTAATAACCGACGCTGATAGTGGCCAAGATGGCGCCCTTTCTGTGGCGTGAAGGTATATGGTGTCGGTTTCTTATCTAATAACCGACACCTATACCTTCGCGCCACAACAAACATGCGTGATTTCGGTGGCGCGGTAAGAGTTTGGGCATCGGTTTTGGAACCGACGCGTAATGGGTGAGCTTTTAGTGTCGCCCACATAGGTGTCGCTTAGAAACCGACACTAAAGGCCTTAAATAACTGACACTAAAGGTAGGTTCTGTAGTAGTGCTTGGCCGCCAATTGTGTTTATATTGTTCTAGGGCTATGTTTATCTCACATGCATGCAGGATATTGATTGTGGGGTGTGTGCCCTACTGGTGCTTGTTTCCCACCTTGGTAGTGGATGTCTATATGGCACAATCCTTTTTATGTTGTTTTTATGGAAAGTATCCCTTTTGTTGTGATATTCTCTCTTGATACCCGTTTGGGTGGTACTTATGTTTTCTATGGGAAGCCTTTCACATTTGATATCCTTATTTACTCTAATTGCTCAATGTTTTCTTTAAGTATGCACATACCAACCTTTGCTGATGTATCCTATTGTTTCTCTTTTGCTGGGGTATGCTTCCAACCCTAGGAGGAAGGACATGGATGGCTTGACTTGTGGACCCAGACTTAGATTGAGAAGTTAAAGCTTGGATACAATCTTGAGATGGTTTAGATTTCCTCTACATGGATCCTTGTGATGTAAGTCTGTAACCCTTTGTTTTATAATTGAATATAGTCATGTTTTTATTCTGCTTCTATACTTTGGTCTTTTGTTACCATTATATAAAGATTTGAAAATTTTACACCCACTCCAACATACCTTTTGAGTGTGTTTGGACTGGAGGTTTTATTGTTCAAATTTTTAGTAAGGAAGTGGTTTCACTTCTTTATAGCATGGTATCAGAGCCCATGGTAGTTGGAATCTAACTATTTCAATTTTGTCTCCCCCATAGAACCCTTGACTTAGTTAGTTACCTTTAAGTGAGAGGTTGACCCTAGATTTGATCAATGATGATCTTCTTATGCAATAAGGCTCAGTTTGAGGATGAGATTAAGAAGTCTTAATATGGAAAAGTTGTGACTTGGTTTTCACATTGAGTTTTGGCCAACTATTTGTTTTCACCTTGCAATGATTCTTATCTGCAATAATTATTTTCATTATACTACTATACGTACAAAAGTATTCTCAAGTTTGTCGATGTTTTCTCAAAATAAATCACAACGAAGATGAAACTCTAGTTGAGTATAATCTAACCCTAGTTTTGTGACTAGGATTGAAATAAAGGTGTAGTTGACCTACCCTATGAATTTTTGGATGTTCATGTAGGGTTGATAGGTTAGAGACACGAGGACCTAAAAACTCAACTCTAAGTTGGTTCTGACTCTTAGAGGGATACATGTATAACATAAATCTCTAAAAATTCCAAAACTAAGATATGTGGGTAGCTCTAAAAAGTTGTTTAGTATGACTTGTTAGGTGCAACCTTTTAAGGGGTGGATAATAGTTGGTTGTTGATGTTTGGATCAATAGATTTCATGGACGAAATCCTTTTTAAGAGTTGGATTGTTGTAACATACCAGATCTAGAACCCTACCCTAGAACTTTGACCTTTTGGGTTTGACCTAACAAGGTTGAGGTTAGGATGATCCTAATAATATAATGCATGAATAATGTGATATAATATTTCATATAATTCATTTGGTGATAATAAAATGATAAATAACTTAATTTCATGCATAATATGATCTAATGGGCCTCTAATGGTCCATATGACAAAACCCATGTAAGAAAGCCTCAAAATAAAGAATATACTTCAAATTCGTAATATACACCTTAAAATAAGCCTACATGTCAATTTTCATCTAATTTGGACTACCTTGAAATAATATGGTAAGTTAGGAGAGAGAAATTGCCTAAAAAGGTGTACTTAATAAATAAATATAATTCATGACACTAAAAGTTGGAAATAATTATAAATTCGTATTCAACACACTTAAGATAACTTATGGATGAAGTTTCACCTAATTTGGATAATCTATGTGTCATTAAATGCATCAAGATAGAGAAACAAAGAATATAAAAAATAATGCATCTAAAGTTGCCAAAAGTGAAATCTAATTGGAGAATCGGAATCTACATGTTTAACTTAACTTGTGTGCAAAGTTTGGTTTAATTTGGATAAGAATAGGACCCTTAAAAGAGGAAAGAGAAAATATGTGCATTAAATATATTCCACTTTGGTTTAATCTGATTTATTTCCATGTTACGCTTGTATTCCTAAACTTATTCGATTTCAGTTTGATTCATCACCGATGGATCTTGATCGTGCGGCTCTAGAGTTATCTCCTACCCCGAGCCAAAATAGGAAACAACATGTTTATAAAAGCTTCTGTAAATCCTGATTTTCTCGCTCTCCTCCCCACTATTTTCCCTGATTCTTTCTGATTTGGCATCCTTGCTCTATTCCGCAGCTTCTGATCCCAAGTTTTGTGGGGTTTAAATACCCCTATCTCTCTAACCTTGGGGCACCGCTGCGGTGCTCTGTTCACACCCTTGTTTCCCATTTCGAGCCTTCTCCTTCCTGTTCTGGCGATCGGACTGCAAGGGAATTGTTCCCCCACCTTCTTCGTGCTCCCCTGCTTCTGTTGGTTGGGTTGGTTCTGGCTCTATCAGCTCTGAGCTCATTCTCCCTCCTCACCTTGCACTGCCTGAAGTTTTGGAGGTGGCGGCGGGTCTCCAGGGTTCCGTTTGTGGCTGCGAGACCAAGGGACCACCTCGTAGCTTTCTTCGAGGTCTCAGGTTGCCCTCGACACCGCCAATTCCCCCCTGCAAAGGTACACCTCATTTTCCCCTCTTTTTGCCTTCTTTCTGAAAGTTTGGTCCTCTGAGGTGATTCTCATGCTTCAACCTCATTCTGACCCGGGTTGCCTACCATCGGCTTCGACAAAGAGTTCCCGGTGGAACGAGTTTGTTTTCTTCCGTTTTGGCCTTTGATTTCTCACTTTTGGGTGTCGCAGCAACTGCTCTTCGCTGGCCAACCATGGCGTGCTTGGCCTTGGGGAAGATAACCCCTGTCGATTTGACGCTTTAGCCCTCTCGATTCTCTTTGCTATTCATTTTATCTATCGGGGGTGTTATGGTCTTTTCACGAGTGGTTTCTCTGGCTTGGTTGTTAGGAAACTTGCCTGGGTGGCTGTGGGGTCGGATGAGTTGGCCTCCTGTGATTGGGCCAACTCAGTGCAAGCGCCCCTCTCCCTCTCTCTCTCATAACTTCTTGCCTATGTGGCTTTATTGGATTTTCTGATTGGTTGGATTTGGAAAATTAATAACTAAAAATCTACTGGTCAGAAAGATATAAATAAATACTCATTGAATTCAGAAAAATGTAAGCTTTCTTTTGGTATTGGTTTTGTCGCCTGAATCTAAAGTTTTAAACAGGTGTTTTCAATGGATCTAATTAATAATGAATTAACTTGTAAAAATCATAACTAATTATCTATAAGTTAGAAAAATACAATAAAATATGTTTTGTACTCCTAATGACATATACTAAAATTAGGCATAGTTTTTATAACCTAATTCACATGTTGATAAAAAGGTGGTTTTTAGGGTTTTAAATAATTAATGGAAACCTAACCCTAATTCCACATATATGTTTAATAGGTCCTTTGAAGGCCTAGGCTTAGACCTAGACTGGTCTTTGGATCGTTTGAATCTAAAGTTGAGGTATGTTTGCATCCTTGATTATTCTTCTTGAGCAATTATCCTATTTTTGTCTTACTTTTGGTCCTATGGACATTAGCCTACAGATTGTCTTGTTCTTTTGAAATCATGCTTCATGTGAAGTATCTATTTTTATTATTGATCTTGTGATCATAAATATTCTCTTGGAATCTTATCTTGTTGCCTTGGTGCAAGTTGGACTTTTGATATTATATGCCCACTGTGATGTGGAAGTTTACTTGGTGATATATGCCCACTTTGAAGTGGATTTGTTTATATGTTTGAGTTGTCCATTGTGTGATGGAAACCTTGATAATTATGACTATACTTTCTACTTGCCTCTATATTAAACATGCTATGTGATTCAGTAGCACTAGAGTAGTGTAAACTGCATTGGTTTTGTTTATAGCAGATGTGATATTTCTTGCTCTTTTTGGGACGGCAAGGAACCTCGTACCCAGGGCAAGATGTGTGTCCTGACCCATTTTATATATATTTGGGAGTTTGGTGGTGAGTCATTCTCTATCAGGTTTGCAAGGATGTGAAGCCTTGTCCGCAAATTGTGTTTATATTGTTCTAGGGCTATGTTTATCTCACATGCATGCAGGATATTGATTGTGGGGTGTGTGCCCTACTGGTGCTTGTTTCCCACCTTGGTAGTGGATGTCTATATGGCACAATCCTTTTTATATTGTTTTTATGGAAAGTATCCCTTTTGTTGTGATATTCTCTCTTGATACCCGTTTGGGTGGTACTTATCTTTTCTATGGGAAGCCTTTCACATTTGATATCCTTATTTTCTCTAATTGCTCAATGTTTTCTTTACGTATGCACATGCCAGCCTTTGCTGATGTATCCTATTATTTCTCTTTTGCTGGGGTATGCTTCCAACCCTAGGAGGAAGGACATGGATGGCTTGACTTGTGGACCCAGACTTAGATTGAGAAGTTAAAGCTTGGAGACAATCTTGAGGTGGTTTATATGTCCTCTACATGGATCCTTGTGATGTAAGTTTGTAACCCTTTGTTTCATAATTGAATATAGTTATGTTTTTATTCTGCTGCTATACTTTGGTCTTTTGTTACCATTATATAAAGATTTGAAAATTTTACACCCACTCCAACATACCTTTTGAGTGTGTTTAGACTGGAGGTTTTATTGTTCAAATTTTTAGTAAGGAAGTGGTTTCACTTCTTTACAGTTACGTACACAACCTCATGTTATCTAGTTTTAATATCCATATGCCAAATCTCACAGTCTTCAAGTTCCAATAGAAAGCATGATCCTTTCTCTAAATGTCATCCATGTCAGTCTTAACTCTTAAGACCCAATTGCACTTATGGGTTTTATCCCAATCAAGTGCTACCATAAGGTCATACCTAAATTGGTTCACATGGAAGTCATTTTGGATCTTATGGCCTCAAGCCATGACTCAAAATCTAGTCCCTCAACATCATCTAGATCATTGTCTCATCATATGATCAATTCATCACCTATATATATGAGGTGTATCTATTACATAAGGAACTTTGAGAATCCACGACACGTGTGATTCTTAATCTTTTTATTTAGTGTAAGCATGTTCTTTTAGAAGAATTCTAGAAGATTAGTTATTTGATGATCATGCTCTAACTCTTTAGAGTATGATTCCTTCTTAGATTTAGACATCACTATGCCTTAATCATGAGTTCTCTATGATACACTATCATAATTACTCACAAGGTCCTCAAACATTTCATTTAAGTATCCCATTAATTGATCTCATCAAAGAATTAATGCTTTTACCAAGTTTGTACTTCATTTATGATATTCTTGAACACTTCAAGATATTCATATTGGTATTTCACTAAACACCATCTAAAGCATTAGCATTTATTCCAATAGGCATGCATATACATAAGTATGTATTATACCTCATAGAATAGTCAACACCACACCTTTTTCTTTATCTATCATCACCAAGACATCATCCACTCTACCCCTAGGCACTTTTATGGATCTATCTGCCAACTAGAGAGTGCAATGTGCCGGCTTCAACTTGCCTAAGCCCAGCTCAACATAGACATTATATGGCATCAAATTCACACTAGATCCCAAATCAAGTAGGGACCTATCTATGCGATGTCCCCCTATGTAGCTAGGTATGAGTGGGGCTCCTGGGTCCTTTCTCTTTACGAGAAGTGAGTGTTGTATGATGGAGCTCACTTGTTCAGTCAATCTCACCTTCTTTGGAATCCTCCCCATTGACCTTATTTTCACAGTGCATAGGTTCTTGAGGAACTTGGCATATGATGGGATTTTCTTGATAGCATCCAACAGTGGAATGTTCACCTTCACTTGGCGAAACAACTCAAGAATATCAACATTGTGCTTTTGCCTCCTTCTCAATTCCGGTGGCTCATCTAGTTCTTCAATGAATGGAGGACCACTAGTTTTTTTCGTACTTGCATGAACTCGAGGCGGAACACTAGGGATGGTATGACCTACAAATGGGATATGTGGTGGATCATATGGATTCCCAAACTCAACATGCAGTATCACAACATTGTCTTCAGTAATATCACCACTTGGCTACCTTTTCTTTGCTTTATCAACCTTTCTTTGACTTGAGGGTTGCTCAAGAGTTTTCCCACTCCTTACAACTGTCACATCACTTCCTTGTTCATGGTGGATAGGGGGAGCGTGTTGTGGCTGTGGAGGAGTTGGAGGTGATACTTGGGGTTGAAATTGAGGTGGAGAAAAGAATTGAGGGGGAGGAGAGAATTGGGGTTGGAAAGTGAAGTTTTGGGAAATTTGAGGTGAGGGAGGTGGTGGAGGAGTGTAAGGCTTGGAATAACCTTGGAAGGAGTGAATGGGATGTACATATCATATACATTCTATATCCCACAACAAAAAACATGCAATAACAATAAAGTGATGATTATGGCCATCCTATTGTAATTCCTTGAGCCACAAGGAATTACAGTCATCTAGGTCTACATCACATGCAACCTTTTGTTGATGAAGATCTTGTGCTTAGGCCATTCCAGGTTTGATTAGCTCGTCACACGACTGATCGGATCACCTTCTGCCCGGTAGGTTGGTTGTCTCCAACTGATCATATGGATCTTCTAGAAGATCGGTTCATTAGGTCATCTCACTCCTCATTAGGCCACTAGATGCACCATCATTTGGTCATCTCGGTCAACTGGCTGATTGGTTGGCTCCTCTAGCCAATTGTCTCATACATCCATCAACTCATATGGGTGCCCTCCAATCTTTGACGTAATAGGAAATAAACTATCCTACTTTTACATATCTCATTGGGAAACCCCGAGTTACATTCAGGGGGAGCAAAGGTAGAAGAGAATCTCGAGTTATCTCGAGTTACATCAGGAAAAGAAGAAGAGGGCCCGGTGCGCAGATCAAAGTAAAACAACCACAACCAACCAAGCACACACATAGGGATTTATAGGCCATAACCATGCTACACATTCGCCATCAAAACCATTTTGAGCGATGTGTATTGATTGCATATATATACCATATCATATATGTATATATTTAGTTTGGGATCATGTGGTATTAATCGGATATTCACATTTAGCCAATTAAATATTCACATTGTATGCAATAAAAAAAGGTGGTAAAACCAAAAACCAATCATATCGATTATCCTAAAACACAGTACGTTGATGTGGCTCTAATACCACTATTGGGTTTTAGGTGAGGGAGATGGCATCGGAAGCAAACATTTTCTCTCACCACAAAACCATAACCATAGATTGCATCAATGACTATGAAATAGGAAGGATAGTTTTAGCAATTCATACCTAGTCTAGAGGCTTGCTCAGTCACAATGCCATGCAACAAGTGTGGTCTTCACCCACCTATCTTC
This sequence comes from Alisma plantago-aquatica, assembly GCA_963693085.1. Classification (NCBI taxonomy): domain Eukaryota; kingdom Viridiplantae; phylum Streptophyta; class Magnoliopsida; order Alismatales; family Alismataceae; genus Alisma; species Alisma plantago-aquatica. The sequence goes on from OY856410.1 coordinate 1,109,447,576, forward strand.
GATGACGTCTGTGCAACTCCTAGTCTTGACCCAGACTGTGGTTGACAGTCGTCCTCCTGAGCGGAAGAAACCTCCCGCATCTATAGATAGTCCACACAGACCACCGAGAACTCTAGTCAATTGGAGGTGAGTCAGGAATGTGAAACGACTGGTTCAACTAGTTAAATGACTAGCTTATGAACTGGTCAGTTGGTGGTCCAGATTGTGCAGAACACAATCAATGCAGTTCTCAATCAATTTGACACTCAAATCAGTTGGTTCAACATTTGAACTTGATGATTCTAAGTCAAGTCAATTGATTGAGTACCTCAACACCTTTAGTAATCAATACAAACATCATTCATGGATAAACTCCTCTTCCAAATAAATCCTTTGTGTGTGACCCTATAGGTCCCATTTCACGTTGGAAGTGAATGCCCATAACTAGCTTATGACATCCCAAGAAAAGAGCGGTGCCTAGTTGCACATCAGTTCTACCCAAGTGAAAAGGAAAGTTGGAGAACAACTTTCAATCCTATAGCCTATGATTGGTGTTTTAGTGAATGTATAATTCCTTTATCTCTAATATCTTGAATGATCTCAAGGCATGGAGCTGTCATCCTTTCAACATTCATTCATGTTCCTTGATCCAAAGTAGACTCTCTGAGATATGTGTGCCACAAATATCACATATTGACTCACATGTGCATGCACATGCCTTTCTCAGTCTCTCTTATGAAGTGGCCATGGACATCATACTCCATCAGGAGGGACAAATCCCATATCTATCACTCATAGTCAAAACTCCATGCGTCAAAGTCACACAATCATCACCTTTATAACAATCCATATTTCAGGACTGTGTTTGATGATGTCAGAGTGTACCCAATGACATGTGATGAGTGTAGTGATTTTTGATCTAAGAATCAAAATCACCACCATCACTGTGAGAGCTGACTGTGACTACCATGTCATGGTTTCATATGTCAGTCTCACAGTGGGTCTGTCTGATACACTATTCTCTAACATGTATCTATGTGCTTGGTTTGATATCACATATCATGACGAATGAGACTCTGTAATCAACCAACACACACTATAGTCTTGCTGTGTCATTGTTGTCTATCAACCTTCCACAATGACATCTGATTAGGGACATAACAAGAATATACAAACTCTTAGCATATGTATGATCTCATTCTGCATGTCCTCAACCCGAAGACATACATCATTGAGTACTGTCATTCTCTAGACATTCATTCTACTCTATCATTATCTCATAACTGATTGAACCAGGATAAATTGGAAGCTTGCCTTTGATATTTATCAAATCAATCTTAATGTATCCCAATCCAATCATCCTATGATTGTCTCTCAGGGCATACATACCAACAATATGCATTTGTTTGAGGTGGTTGCACTTCAAAATCCTCAAACCTCGGTCGTGTGCGGTGTGGCTGCTCAAGTATGCACTGATGCTCAGGTATATTGGTCTCTCCTCTTTATTCAGGTAAGTCCACATTTGGTGTTATGAACCCCTCTCTTAGATTCTCCTTCACATACTTGTCTATCACCTTAGAAAAGTTCTTCAGTGGTGCCAAATCCATGATCAGGGGGTGGGTGTGGTATGGTATCTCCAAGGTGATTCTAGGGTACCCAGGGTTTAGAACATAAAATATTTTGCCATCTGTGAGGGAGATCATTTGGGAGCTAGCAAGGTAATTTAGATCAACATATTTGGTTCCTTTTACCTTGGTAAACCCTTCTAGATTGTAGCCCACTACCTTTGCCATTGTGGTGATAATCCCCCCCAAGATGAATGGATTTTTACTCTTAGTGGGGATTGTCTTCAAGTGGTCAATCACCATGGCTCCAATATTTACAAATCCCTTACTTGCCACTGTGGCCATAACATACAAATCTTTTTGTGAACAACAACCTTGATTTTCATAACGGCCAAAAAAGCTATTTTCTAGGACCTTCTGAAGGTATCCCATGAAGGGATTGTAGATCTTGTTGGTCTTGGATTTTCCTGTAGAAATAGTTGATTTCCCAATAAAAGCCTTCCACATCTTGGAGTAATCTGCCTTCCCATTCTTTTCAAGCCTTACCTCATGAAACCTCTTCACCATTTCTAGATTGAGGAAAACGATAACATTGATTTGTGAAGCCTTGAGCACATGTGTGGAGCTGTTCAGCTTGAAACCATACATGCATATCTAATAGGCATCACCCTCCTTGTCAAGCACTCAGGGTGAAGTGGTCTTGAGATCACTTTCCTAGTTGTGCCTCTCCTATAAGCACTCCCCTCGGGTTTCTTCCCAACCCACTTCATGCTATCCTCCTCCAGTTTGGACAAGAAGTCCACTGGCTCATCTTCCATATCCTTGTTCTCTATGTCATCTACCTCCTCCTCCTGGTATGTGTTTGACATGAACTTGTGTCCAAGTTCAAGGGCACCATCTGGACCGGTGCATCTTCGGCCTCTTCCTCAATCACCAATCAATGCCTGATGGGCTATTGTGTGGTGTGGGTTGTGCTGATGATGTGGAGGTCATGCGGATGACACATCAGTCACCTTCTTGGCCCTCTTCTCACAGGCCGATGCATCGACATCCACCAAATCAACAATATTCTCCAACTCTTCTTCTTCCTCCTCCTCTTCATTGTTCGAGTTGCTGTAGTTAGGATCTGATGTGTGGCCACTGGAAGAGGAGCGGTGTTGTGACACACTCGTCGATGTTGATCATTAGAGTGATCGAGAAATCAAATTTGACGACGATGACCCACTATGGGACTGTTGTGACAAGTTGGAGGCTCACTTGGAGTGGCTTTTAACTCCGGTGAGGAGATCCATTGTCTTCTCCACCCCTTCCCGATTGGCTTGCCCATGCTTTTCATTTTTGTAAGGATCTTAGGTGAAAATGAGCAAGAACAACACCAAACATGCTTCCAGGTTGTAGGGGCAGATTCTCCTTGTAAATGTAGAAAATGATGGTGATGGGTGGTGGAAAATGAAGCTTGAGGTTAAGGAATATGATTGGGGACCAAGGGGAACTCAAATGCGGAGTTTGGAAGCAAAAGGAGGTGATTTGGGGGTTGCCCTAGTTGCCACTCACGCAGAACCACCATGCTCTATTTGCAAATTTGAGTCTCAGGTCATGCTGGGTTGGGAGAAATCAAGCACTTTAAGCACTGGGCCTGGGTCTGGGCCAGCATGACCATTCTAGCCAACACGACCGTGGTGGCGAGGTGCCAGTACGGCCATGGTAGCCAGCACGGTCGTGCTGCCCATGCCCAAAAATCACATATTTCCCTATTGAATGCACAAAGTCAACACGGCCATTCCATGGTAGCACAACTGTGCTGGGTCCTCCAAGTTCAAAAATCTTCAAAATTTATCAAATCATTCTATCATTCATTCTCCAACCATTTTAATTGACCATCTTAATGTTAAATCAAACATTTTGCCCTGAAATTTGCCTCCTCTCTCAACTTTCACTTGTCTCACCTAAAAAATCATCAAAACAAAAACAAAAACTATCAAGCACAAGTGTGTGTGTGTATTCTTGGAATTGTGTGAAAACAAAGTAAAAGTATCAAAAAGTGAAGGTTGGGTGAAAAAGTTCCCAAACCTAGGTGGGTTGCCTCCCACTAGCGCTAAATTTTATGCCTTCAGCCATGCTTATTGATTCTAGACTTCATTCATCTCCGTGGGATTCCCAAAGCATCTTTATAGTAAATGTCTCTTTCGTTTGCATTCAAGCACATATCCTCATCAACCTGATGTTCTTCCACTAGCATCACAATATCAAAACTTTGGTTTGCTTTGTCCAGACCTACTTCCACAACCGATTTCATCCTTTAACCATTCACGGTGAATTCTTTATCTCCTTCTTTCTCACAAATCAACACAGCTCTGGATAAATACACCTTTTATGAGATAAGGCCCTTCCCATCTAGACTGGAGTTTTCTGGGAAATAATTTTATCCTTGAGTTATACAACCATACCCATTTTTCGGGCTCAAAGTCTTTCTTCTTGATCATCTTATCATGTAGAAACTTTGTTCTCTTTTTGTAGCACTTGGACATTTCATAAGCTTCATGGTGCATATCCTCTAATTCATTCAGCTAAAACTTTCTCTTCATTCTGGCATTCTCTCCATCAAAGTCCATGGCCTTCAAATCCCATAATGCTTTGTGTTGCATCTCAACCGGAAAATGGTAGCTTTTGCCATACACAAGCTTGAACGGTGTGGTGCCAATCGGGGCTTTGTATGTAGTCCTATAAGCCCATAAAGCCTCATTGAGACGTAATGACAAATCCTTGTGGTTTGCTCTCACTGTCTTCTCTAGAATGAGCTTTATCTCCCAATTTGGCAACTCAACTTGACCACTTGTTTGGAGGTGGTAAGGAGTAGCTACACAATGATTCACTCTGTGTTTCTCAAGCAAGTCTTCAAAAGTGTTATGGACGAAGTGACTTCATCCATCACTAATTATTGCTCTTGGAATACCAAACCGGCTAAAGATATTCGATTTCACAAAGTGACTTGGGCTACTGGCTAGCATCAGAACTCTTCTTTGCTTTGCCCTTGCCCTTGCATTTAGACTTACCCTTTTTTCTACTGATCAACATCACATATTTAGGTTTGTCTTTCTTCATCTGTGCTTCAGCTGTCCTCAACATGCCCAACAACTCTGCCAATGGCTTGTCAAAGTTGTTCATGTTGTAGTTCATCACAAACGGACTATAAGATTCTGGCAACGATTGCAGTATCACATTAGTAGCCAACTCTTAGCTCAGAGGGAATCCTAGTCTTGTCAGGTTCTCCACATACCCAATCATCTTGAGTGTGTGAGGACCAACTGGGTCTCCTTCTGTCATGACACACTTGAACAACGCCTTGGATACATCATATATCTCTTTTTGTGCTTGGTCTTGATAAATGTTCTTGAGATGTTGAACCATCTCAATGACGTCCATGCTCTCATGATGTCTCTGCAACTCATAGTTCATTGAGCACAACATCAAGCACTTCACATCAATGAAATCTTTAATATGCTTCTTGTAAGCGTCATTTTCTACCTTTGGTGCGATGGGAGTGGGTTCCTCTGACACTAGTATATCTAGGACATAGAGCTTTCGCTCTTGAGTGAGAACAACTCTCAATGTCCTAAACCAGTTGCGGAAATTAGTCCCAGTTTGTCCTTCTCAAGGGTTGATCGCAATGAAAAGTGATTATTGTTGATACCCATTTTTTATACAAAAAAGAAATATGCAATTTTAGTTCAAAACTCTTTTTGACTTAATTTGATTGATTTGAAAAATTGATGATATAATTAGGCCTTTAATTAATTATCGCTCCCACTATTTTGTTCAAATTGATAGCCCTCACCATCAATTCGAAAGATTGTAGTGTACAACCTTCTAGTGAGCCAAGATCCATATTTCATCTAATCATGAGTCAACTTTGGCTGGTCGCCCATAACCAAACTATTTAGGTAGGCCATCATGCCAATTGCATCGTATGCAATTCTTGGATAGATGACATGTGCAACTCTTTGCCATGATCATCTCCATGCCTCTGGAGCTTAGACTCTTTAAGAATCACCAGTTAAGTCTAACCCAAAAGCCAACATGATAAACATGCACCCTGCTTTGGCAGAACCTACATTTCTACCATCACACTTCCACAAGATAGACCACACACCAAACTTTGGCTTAAACTATGCTTGTTCGATCAAGCTTTTCATTTGTACTGCTAATGGAAGGCATCTAAGACTTAATATTTATGTTTAAGGGGTTTTAATATGCTTATATATGCATATAAATATCCAATCACCACATATATAGTACATATCATATACATTCTATATCCCACAGCAAAAAACATGCAATAACAATAAAGTGATGATTATGGCCATCCTATTGTAATTCCTTGAGCCACAAGGAATTACAGTCATCTAGGTCTACATCACATGCAACCTTTTGTTGATGAAGATCTTGTTCTTAGGCCATTCCAGGTTTGATTAGCTCGTCACACGACTGATCGAATCGCCTTCTGGCCGGTAGGTTGGTTGTCTCCAATTGATCGTCTGGATCTTCTAGAAGATCGGTTCATTAGGTCATCTCACTCCTCGTTAGGCCACTAGTTGCACCATCATTTGGTCATCTCGGTCAACTGGCTGATTGGTTGGCTCCTCTAGCCAATTGTCTCATACATCCAGCAACTCATATGGGTGCCCTCCAATCTTTGACGTAATAGGAAATAAACTATCCTACTTTTACATATCTCATTGGGAAACCCCGAGTTACATTCAGGGGGAGCAAAGGTAGAAGAGAATCTCGAGTTATCTCGAGTTACATCAGGAAAAGAAGAAGAGGGCCCGATGCACAGATCAAAATAAAACAACCAGAACCAACCAAGCACACACATAGGGATTTATAGGCCATAACCACGCTACACATTCGCCATCAAAACCATTTTGAGCGATGCGTATTGATTGCATATATATACCATATCATATATGTATATATTTAGTTTGGGATCATGTGGTATTAATCAGATATTCACATTTAGCCAATTAAATATTCACACCGTATGCAATAAAAAAAGGTGGTAAAACCAAAAACCGATCATATCGATTATCCTAAAACACAGTACGTTGATGTGGCTCTAATACCACTATTGGGTTTTAGGTGAGGGAGATGACATCGGAAGCAAAAATTTTCTCTCACCACAAAACCATAACCATAGATTGCATCAATGACTATGAAATAGGAAGGATAGTTTTAGCAATTCATACCTAGTCCTGAGGCTTGCTCAGTGACAATGCCTTGCAACAAGTGTGGTCTTCACCCACCTATCTTCGATGACGTCTGTGCAACTCCTAGTCTTGACCCAGACTGTGGTTGACAGTCGTCCTCCTGAGCGGAAGAAACCTCCCGCATCTATAGATAGTCCACACAGACCACCGAGAACTCTAGTCATCCTGTCCTACATGACACTAGAAGGATTCGACCCCTTGTGTCAGTGTACTAGTCACCAACACACTCTCCAACAATCAATTACTTTTCTGTAGTTGTCTTTCCCTTGTTGTTCCTCCCTGGACGGGTAGAACTTGCTTGGGATCTCTCGATTACCACAACCAGAGAGGACAACAACTTTGCAGAGCAACTGATGTTATGAGTTGTGCTATCTGAGAAGCCCCCAATACCCCTCTATATATAGGAGGGGTCAGGGTTAGTGTTCTCAGCCCCGGGCAATGCAGGACCAAAGTGGGAGTAGAAGAGTCTGGAATTTCCATGAACTGATTGCACTGTGGCTGCCGAACCAGTTATTTCACAAATGAACCGGTCGGTTGGGAGTGTGAGCTAGTCATTTAACTAGTTGAACCAGTCGTTTCACATTCCTGATTCACCTCCAATTGACTTTCCTCTCTCATGGTCAGTTGGTGGTCCAGATTGTGCAGAACACAATCAATGCAGTTCTCAATCAATTTGACACTCAAATCAGTTGGTTCAACATTTGAACTTGATGATTCTAAGTCAAGTCAATTGATTGAGTACCTCAACACCTTTAGTAATCAATACAAACATCATTCATGGATAAACTCCTGTTCCAAATAAATCCTTTGTGTGTGACCCTATAGGTCCCATTTCACGTTGGCAGTGAATGTCCATAACTAGCTTATGACATCCCAAGAAAAGAGTGGTGCCTAGTTGCACATCAGTTCTACCCAAGTGAAAAGGAAAATTGGAGAACAACTTTCAATCCTATAGCCTATGATTGGTGTTTTAGTGAATGTATAATTCCTTTATCTCTAATATCTTGAATGATCTCAAGGCATGGAGTTGTCATCCTTTCAACATTCATTCATGTTCCTTGATCCAAAGTAGACTCTCTGAGATATGTGTGCCACAAATATCACATATTGACTCACATGTGCATGCACATGCCTTTCTCAGTCTCTCTTATGAAGTGGCCATGGACATCATACTCCCTCAGGAGGGACAAATCCCATATCTGTCACTCATAGTCAAAACTCCATGCGTCAAAGTCACACAATCATCACCTTTATAACAATCCATATTTCAGGACTGCGTTTGATGATGTCAGAGTGTACCCAATGACATGTGATGAGTGTAGTGATTTTTGATCTAAGAATCAAAATCACCACCATCACTGTGAGAGCTGACTATGACTACCATGTCATGGTTTCATATGTCACTCTCACAGTGGGTCTGTCTGATACACTATTCTCTAACATGTATCTATGTGCTTGGTTTGATATCACATATCATGACGAATGAGACTCTATAATCAACCAACACACACTATAGTCTTGCTGTTTCATTGTTGTCTATCAACCTTCCACAATGACATCTGATTAGGGACATAACAAGAATATACAAACTCTTAGCATCTGTATGATCTCATTCTGCATGTCCTCAACCCGAAGACAAACATCATTGAGTACTGTCATTCTCTAGACATTCATTCTACTCTATCATTATCTCATAACTGATTGAACCAGGATAAATTGGAAGCTTGCCTTTGATATTTATCAAATCAATCTTAATGTATCCCAATCCAATCATCCTATGATTGTCTTTCAGGGCATACGTACCAACAATATGCATTTGTTTGAGGTGGTTGCACTTCAAAATCCTCAAATCTCGGTCGTGTGCAGTGTGGCTGCTCAAGTATGCACTGATGCTCAGGTATATTGGTCTCTCCTCTTTATTCAGGTAAGTCCACATTTGGTGTTATGAACCCCTCTCTTAGATTCTCCTTCACATACTTGGCTATCACCTCAGAAAAGTTCTTCAGTGGTGCCAAATCCATGATCAGGGGGTGGGTGTGGTATGGTATCTCCAAGGTGATTCTAGGGTACCCAGGGTTTAGAACATAAAATATTTTGCCATCTTTGAGGGAGATCATTTGGGAGCTAGCAAGGTAATTTAGATCAACATATTTGGTTCCTTTTACCTTGGTAAACCCTTCTAGATTTTAGCCCACTACCTTTGCCATTGTGGTGATAATCCCCCCCAAGATGAATGGATTTTTACTCTTAGTGGGGATTGTCTTCAAGTGGTCAATCACCATGGCTCCAATATTTACAAATCCCTTACTTGCCACTGTGGCCATAACATACAAATATTTTTGTGAACAACAACCTTGATTTTCATAACGGCCAAAAAAGCTATTTTCTAGGACCTTCTGTAGGTATCCCATGAAGGGATTGTAGATCTTTTTGGTCTTGGATTTTCCTGTAGAAAGAGTTGATTTCCCAATAAAAGCCTTCCACATCTTGGAGTAATCTGCCTTCCCATTCTTGTCAATCCTTCCCTCATCAAACCTCTTCACCATTTCTAGATTGAGGAAAAAGATAACATTGATTTGTGAAGCCTTGAGCACATGTGTGGAGCTGTTCAGCTTGAAACCATACATGCATATCTAATAGGCATCACACTCCTTGTCAAGCACTCAGGGTGAAGTGGTCTTGAGATCACTTTCCTAGTTGTGCCTCTCCTATAAGCACTCCCCTCGGGTTGCTTCCCAACCCACTTCATCCTATCCTCCTCCAGTTTGGACAAGAAGTCCACTGGCTCATCTTCCATATCCTTGCTCTCTATGTCATCTACCTCCTCCTCCTGGTATGTGTTTGACCGGAACTTGTGTCCAAGTTCAAGGGCACCATCTGGACCGGTGCATCTTCGACCTCTTCCTCAATCACCAATCAATGCCTGATGGGCTGTTGTGTGGTGTGGGTTGTGCTGATGATGTGGAGGTCATGCGGATGACACATCAGTCACCTTCTTGGCCCTCTTCTCACAGGCCGATGCATCGACATCCACCAAATCAACAATATTCTCCAACTCTTCTTCTTCCTCCTCCTCTTCATTGTTCGGGTTGCTGTAGTTAGGATCTGATGTGTGGCCACTGGAGGAGGAGCGGTGTTGTGACACACTCGTTGATGCTGATCATTAGAGTGATCGAGAAATCAAATTTGACGACGATGACCCACTATGGGACTGTTGTGACAAGTTGGAGGCTCACTTGGAGTGGCTTTTAACTCCGGTGAGGAGATCCATTGTCTTCTCCACCCCCTTCCCGATTGGCTTGCCCATGCTTTTCATTTTTGTAAGGATCTTAGGTGAAAATGAGCAAGAACAACACCAAACATGCTTCTAGGTTGCAGGGGCAGATTCTCCTTGTAAATGTAGAAAATGATGGTGATGGGTGGTGGAAAACGAAGCTTGAGGTTAAGGAATATGATTGGGGACCAAGGGGAACTCAAATGCAGAGTTTGAAAGCAAAAGAAGGTGATTTGGAGGTTTCCCTAGTTGCCACTCACGCAGAACCACCATGCTCTATTTGCAAATTTGAGTCTCAGGTCATGCTGGGTTGGGAGAAATCAAGCACTTTAAGCACTATGCCTGGGTCTGGGCCCACATGACCCTTCTAGCCAACACGACCGTGGTGGCGAGGTGCCAGTACGGCCACGGTAGCCAGCACGGTCGTGCTGCCCGTGCCCAAAAATCACAAATTTCCCTATTGAATGCACAAAGCGAACACGGCCATTCCATGGTAGCACAACCGTGCTGGGTCCTCCAAGTTCAAAAATCTTCAAAATTTATCAAATCATTCTATCATTCATTCTCCAACCATTTTAATTGACCATCTTAATGTTAAATCAAACATTTTGCCCTGAAATTTTCCTCCTCTCTCAACTTTCACTTGTCTCACCTAAAAAAATCATCAAAACAAAAACAAAAACTATCAAGCACAAGTGTGTGTGTGTATTCTTGGAATTGTGTGAAAACAAAGTAAAAGTATCAAAAAGTGAAGGTTGGGTGAAAAACTTCCCAAACCTAGGTGGGTTGCCTCCCACTAGTGCTAAATTTTATGCCTTCAGCCATGCGTATTGATTCTAGACTTCATTCATCTATGTGGGATTCCCAAAGCATCTTTATAGTAAATGTCTCTTTCGTTTGCATTCAAGCACATATCCTCATCAACCTGATGTTCTTCCACTAGCATCACAATATCAAAACTTTGGTTTGCTTTGTCCAGACCTACTTCCACAACCGATTTCAACCTTTAACCATTCACGGTGAATTCTTTATCTCCTTCTTTCTCACAAATCAACACAGCTCTGGATAAATACACCTTTTATGAGATAAGGCCCTTCCCATCTAGACTGGAGTTTTCTGGGAAATAATTTTATCCTTGAGTTATACAACCATACCCATTTTTTGGGCTCAAAGTCTTTCTTCTTGATCATCTTATCATGTAGAAACTTTGTTCTCTTTTTGTAGCACTTGGACATTTCATAAGCTTCATGGTGCATATCCTCTAATTCATTCAGCTAAAACTTTCTCTTCATTCTGGCACTCTCTCCATCAAAGTCCATGGCCTTCAAATCCCATAATGTTTTGTGTTGCATCTCAACCAGAAAATGGTAGCTTTTGCCATACACAAGCTTTAACGGTGTGGTGCCAATCGGGGCTTTGTATGCAGTCCTATAAGCCCATAAAGCCTCATTGAGACGTAATGACAAATCCTTGTGGTTTGCTCTCACTGTATTCTCTAGAATGAGCTTTATCTCCCACTTTGGCAACTCAACTTGACCACTTGTTTGGAGGTGGTAAGGAGTAGCTACACAATGATTCACTCTGTGTTTCTCAAGCAAGTCTTCAAAAGTGTTATGGACGAAGTGACTTCATCCATCACTAATTATTGCTCTTGGAATACCAAACCAGCTAAAGATATTGGATTTCACAAAGTCACACACCACTTTGTGATCATTTTTCCTTGTTGCAACAACCTCAATCCAATTTGATACGTAATCAACGACAACTAAAATATAGACATATCCAAAAGAAGGGGGGGAGGACCCATAAAGTCAATCCCCTAAATATCAGATACCTCCACCACCATAATGGGTGATAAAGGCATCATGTACCTCTTAGAGATAGTGCCCACCTTTTGGCACTTCAAACAACACTTGAAAAATTCATGAGAGTCTTTAAACAAGGAGGGCCAATAGAATCTGTTTTGGAGAACCTTGGCAGCGGTGTGTTTTCCACCAAAATGATCCCCACAAACTCCATAATGGCACATAGATAGAATTTCTTGCATCTCCATATCTAGAACACATCACCTAATAAGTTAGTCGGGGCAACATTTGAATAGGCGAGGATCATCCCAAACATAATTTTTGGCCATAGCAAACAACCTTTTGCTTTCCTCCCTTATCCAAGTGTTTGGTATCCTTCCACTAGCTAATAAGTTAGCTATGTGTTTATACCATGGACTTTGAGTGGATGAGAGTAGGAATATCTATTCATGCAGCATTGTCTCTTTGATTCTACTTGTGTCATAAAAAGGTGCTTCACTTCGGGAGAGATGGTGGGTGGTAGAATTTTCTACTCCCTTCTTATCTACAATCTCAACATCAAACTCTTAATGCAATAGTATCCAACGGATCAAACTCGACTTTGAGTTTTTCTTTGCCATTAGATACTTTAATGCAGGATGGTTCTTGTATATAACCACCTTGTTTTACAAAAGATATGATCTAAACTTGTCAAGAGAAAAGATAACTATAAGCAACTCTTTCTCAGTAGTTGTGTAGTTTCTTTGGGCTTCATCTAGAATCTTGTCGGCATAGTAGATGGCATGCAGAATCCGACCAACTCTTTGGCCCAGCACAACCCCCACTGCCATGTTAGATGCATTAATCATGATCTCAAATTGCGAAAAGAAGTATGGGGCTGCATTAGTGGAGCAGAAACAAGCTTTTCCTTCAAGTGGTTGAAGGCTTCAACACACTTGTCATCAAAATAAAACTCAACATATTTCTCTAGCAAGTGATAGAGAGGTCTCATGATCTTACTAAAATCTTTGATGAAGCGGCGATAGAAACCTAAATGTCCCAAGAAAGACCAGACATGTCTTATGGTGGAAGGAATGGTGAGAGTAGAAATGAGGCCCACCTTGGCCCTATCAACCTCAATCCCATCTTTTGAAACCCAGTGGCCCAGAACAATGCCTTTAGGTACCATGAAATGGCTCTTCTCCCAAGATAGCATGAGACAAACTTGATGCATCTCTCAAGAATGGCAGCCAAATGGAGCAAACACTCATAAAAGGTATTACCAAAAACTGAGAAATCATCCATGAACCCTTCAAGCGATGAATCAAGCATATCGGTGAAGATTGAGGTCACACATCTTAGAAAAGTGGAAGGGACATTACATAGCTCAAATGGCATTCTTTGATAAGCAAAAGTACAACTTGGGCAAGTGAATGTCATCTTTTCTTGGTCTACAGGATGCACAACAATTTGGAAGTACCCAGAGTATCCATCAAGAAAACAATAGAAACTTTGCCCCGCTAACCTCTCTAGAATTTGATTAAGAAACATAAGAGGATAGTGGTCCTTCTTTGTCTCTCATTGAGCTTCCTATAGTCAACAAACATTCTCCATTTTGATTGTTCTCTAACAGGCATCAACTCACCATCTGCATTCTCTGCCCCTGTGATCCCACCCTAATTTGGTACAACCTGGATGGGACTCACCCATGTGCTATCAGAAATTGGATAAATAATCCCAACATATAGCAACTTTACAACCTCTTAAGTTACAACTTCCTTCAATTTTGGGTTCAATCGCCTTTGCATTTGGCGGGTCGGCCTTGCATCATCCTCCAAATAGATCATGTGCACACAAATAGAGGGGTCAATACCCCTTAAATCAGCAATGGACCAACCATTGGCCTGAATGTTCTTCTTTAGGACTTTCATCAATGTCTCTTCTTGTTCCAGAGAGAGAATGGAAGAAATGATCACTGGGAGGGTGTCATTGGAGCCTAGAAAAGTGTATATAAATCCTTCAGGGAGTGACTTGAGCACAAGAGTTGGAGGTTCTTCAAGAGAGTTCTTTAATGGTTTAGAAATTAATGGGAGGTCCTCGCTTGCAGCCACCAAGGACAGCTCATTCACTTCATCCTATTCATCATGGATCATCGAGGAACTCAACTATTGGCTCTAAACCTCTACCTTGAGTGGCAGTCTGAATCAACGCAGGTAGGAACTCCTCTACAATCTCTTCAAGGCATTCAACAAGATAGCAATCTTCTTCTGTGGCTCCTATCACCTCAGTTGTAGCTGAAGATTTGAACATGTTCAACTGGATCTTCATGTGCATGAATGTCACATACATGGTCCCAATTCTCACGTGAATCACTCCATCAGCTGTAGCTAAGAATGGCCTTCCCAAGATGATAAGTACTCTTCTTGTATCCTTTTCTATATCCAAAACAATGAAGTCAACGGGAAAGAAAGAAAACGTCTCACCATCAAGTCTAACTAGCACGTCATCAACACACCCTCTAGGTGTCTTCACTGATCAGTCGGCCAACTGCAATGTACAATGAGCCAGACCTAATTGTCCCATTTGGAGCTTGGCAAACACATCATACGACATCAAGTTAATGCTAGAACCCAAGTCTAGAAGGGCTTGGTCTATGCGATGTGCCCCAATGTAGCATGAAATGATGGGAGCACCGAGGTCTTTCCTCTTTCTTAGCATGGTGTGTTGTAGAATTGAGCTCTCTTTCTCAGTGAGCTTGAATTTCTTGGGTGTTCTACGCATTGTCTTTCATTTAAAAGTGCACAAATCTTTTAGAAACTTAGCATAGGAAGGAATTTGCTTGACTGCATCAAGCAAAGGAATGTTTATCTTCACTTGTTTGAAGGTTTCCATGATATCTTTAGTATGTTTGTTCTTTTTTCTCTCAACAAAAGGCTCCTTAAGAGCATCAGAAAATGGGGGAAGTTTGGCTCCCAAATGGCTTGGACCAACAAAATCATCAATTGGAATCATGATATCACTACTCAATATCCCAGTATCACTGCTTGGTGCCACGATATCAACTCTAGTTTCCATCACAATGTCATCAAGCTAGATCTCTATATCAACCTATCTAATCATAGTATCACCTCTATCCTCACTGGTTGCTTTATCAACAATAGTATCACGGGGCTACTCCAAAGTGCAACCACTCCTCAAAACTGTCACTGCCTTCACATGCTCATGGGTATAGGAAGAGGAAGCTTGTAGATTTGGTTTAGGCTATTGAGGTGGTGGTGGTCTTTGTTGGGGTGAGTTGGGATTTTGAATGATGAATTGCGGTTGTGGTTGATGTTGTGGTTGTGGTTGTTGTGAACGAGGGTGATATTATAGAGGTGGTTGTTGATATGAGTGAGGTTGGGGTGGAGCATATTGATAGTTGAGAGGGACTTGAGGAGGTGGTGGAGCATAGGGATTTGGTGGTGCTTGATATGAAGGTGGAGCATATGAACTTTGAGCATTTCCTAGGAAAGTGCCATCATTGTTTGGATTTGGCATTAGTTGGGATGGGAGTCTCCCTTCCTCCCTCCTAGCAAGTGAAAGAGATATTTGGTCCAATCTTTTCTCAAGATGGCTTATGGACTTCCCATGAGAGGATACATCTTTCTTTACCTCATCCAAACTTCTCAAACTCCCAAGCACTTCATCTTCAAATGTTGAGCTATACCTTGTCCTTGGCTGCCCTTGTCCTTGACGATCTTCATTTGGTTGTTTCCATGAAAAATTAGGATGGTTTCTCCACTCAAGAGTGTAATTGTTAGACATAGGACCTTGATTGTTCTGGTTGCCATAAGAGTGCAAAGGATGAACTTCCTCTTCTTTGGCTTCAACCGCCATGGTGGATTGACTAGAAGAACCACCATCTTGGTTCTTCATCATATTCATCATGTCTACCATCATCTTCATCATGTTGGGGTTAGAAGCAGTGTGGGCTGGAGCTATAGGAGGAGGTGGAGGGGTAGTTCTGACTGCATTGTGCCCCTTTAGTAGAAACTCGATGGCGCAAATTTTCAACAAGGTGTTCAAATAATGGCCACAACTCCTTAGGTGGATTCGCCATGAATGTGCCTCCACATGATGAGTCAACATTGTTCTAGCTTAACTCTTCAATCCTGGTGTAGAAGGCTTGGACTAGCTGCCACAATGGTACCTCATGATGGGGGTAGTCATGAAGGAGCTTTTGGAATCTTTCCCACACCTCGTAGAAAGGTTCATTTTCCTTTTGGGTGAAGGTGGTGATACATCTTCTCATGTGAGTCAGCTTGACAATTGGAAAGAACTTCTTGAGAAACTCATTTTTGACCGCATTCCAAGTCATCAACTCTGACTTTGAAATGTACCATTCTTTGTCCTTTTCCTTTAGCGATAAAGGGAAGAGAGTCCTCTGGATGGAGTCATCGATGGCAGCGGTGGTGCGGAAGGTGGAACAAGTCTCAAGGAAGGCATCAATATGATGGTAGGGATTTTCATTCTCCATTCCATAGTAGGTAGGGAGGAGTCCAAGGAGTGCAGGTGAAATGGATAACTGTTGAACCGACATTTGGTCAATAAGGGTGGCAATGGGGGAATTGTAGTTCCCCGAGGTGAAATACTCATGGAGGGGGTGATTGGGCTATGGTGGTGGTTGAGCATTTCCATGGGGTTCATTTTCTACCATGTCGACTGCTTGGTGCTGCTTGCAGTGGCTTTGGCATCTCCTCCTACCTATCTTGGGGTCATATAACACCAAGCAGTACAAGTATAATGTGAATGGTGCATGCAAAACTATCACATGCACGCATAATACACAAACAAGCAACAAGAAACCAAGTTAAAATGGCAGTATGCAAAAGTGAACAAAGAATAATGAATGTCAATGATGAGGGAAATAGGGAAGGCTAAGCTACACTAACTAGCTAGGCTGAGTGCCTCTATCCCCGGTGATGGCACCAAAACTCTTGTTGCAATTTTGCACGCACATGTGGTCTTTTTATATTTATAAGATTTCCCCTAACTAGGTTCACTCACAATACTAAAATATGCTCCCGTAAGAGAACGAGGTCATGTTATAGTATAGGTGAGAGGAAAGTAAAGGGGGTCAAACCATAGGGATAGAGGGGGAACTAGAGCTTAGTTGGTGTTGGCTATGTTCCTAAAGTGGAGACTAGGGTTGAAGGGTTTAAAAGGGGTTCTGGTTTGATTACACTACGTGAGAAAGCAAGTAAAGGCAATATGAAAACTAAATTATGAAAGACTATATTATCCTAAGTAAGTTAAGTCTAAGAAACTAGAGTAAGCAAGAAAATAAACAAAAACAAGATGATCTACACTACTCTAGCAAGGCAATGAGCAACTAAGAACTAAACTAAACACTAAAGCAAGGAAGAAACTAAGTTAACCCTAGCTAATAAGACTAAGCAATTGACTAGAAGAAACAAAGACAATTAAGCTAATCTAGCATTAACAAGCAAGAAGTCTACAATGGGTTTCAAGCAATGGACTAGGTAGGTGGGTCATTTGGGAATGTGATTTGATATTAGTTGGGGGTGTCAACATGACATGCAATTATCACAATTCAATCTAGATTACCAAACCAAAAAACAAGGCAAGTTCTATTAGAATGTACCCTATACTACTAGTTGGAGAATTAGGGTTAGGTGTAATTCTAGTAGGACTTGTCAAGTCTAGGTTTCTAGGGTATGTGGTATTAGGGCAATTGGGAACCAAGGGTAGGAATGGGATTAGAGATGAGGGCTTTTCACCTCATGCTACTAGCCATTTAGCTTTTAGAAAGTCCTAGGCAATTGCACTAATCACACTTACACTAGCTACTTAGATCTCACACTCACTTGTAGAAGGAGGGATGTGTATGTAGGAACAAAGGGGGCTAGATAGGGATCCACTAATTGGACCTATGGGCCATTCCTAATATTGCTACATACACTCCAATTCCTATGAGAATCTAAGTGTCATCAAACATCACAAAGCAAGCAATTTATGTTTAAAAGCAAAAACCACATGCAAGATAATGGGAAATGAGATAAAAGTAAAGGAAATCATCATAGAATGAAATTATGTTCATTATAAATTATTCTCCCCCAAAATGGTATTGAAGTCACATTTTTACCCCAAACAACCACCACTAGGAGCTTAGCTAGACATAATCAAAGAAAAGGCAAAAGAATTGAGAAGAAGGGGATAGGGCTCCATGGAGCTCGATGTAGATCTTCCTTTTTCACCTCCTAGCTACTGTAGGGAGACCCCTTCCTCCAAGGTGGATGATGGGCATGAAAATGGAGGGGGTTATGGTAGAAAACCTAGAAATCTAGGTTTCAATGGTGGAAATGAGGAGGAAATGGTGGGTGGAGAGCATAAATGCAAGGGAAGTGCAATGAATGCTCAAGAGTGGGTGGAGAGGAGTAATGGTAGCTTACCTAGTACTATGGCCACCACCCATGCATATATAGGTGGTGGTGGAAGCACTAGGGTAATTAGGGGCATTATTGGAAAAATAGTGTAGAAAATGGTAGGGTTTAGGTGGTAGCACGACCGTGCTGGGTAGAGGTGGGAATGGCCATGGTTGTGGGGAATGGTCATTCCAAGAAAGTGGAAAAATCACAGGTTGAAGTGGTGTAATGGAGGCTGGTAGCACGGCCGTGCTTGGCAACAAGAACGTGGTGGAGGCTAGGTAGAATAGCCGTGCTGGGTAGCACGTGCCATGTTGGGTAGCATGGGTCGTGGTGGAGGCTAGGTAGAACAGCCATACTGGGTAGCACTACCGTGGTGGTGGAGTTCGAGAGGAGGTCGTTCCCTCTAGCATGCCCGTTCTGCCTTTAGTTAGCACGGTCGTGCTGGGTAGCACGGCTGTGGTGGCTAAGTTGCTATAGCTTGCAAATCTTGGGAATTTCCCTGTAACTTGTGCATTAGCTAGCACGTCCGTTCCTTGGCACCACGGCCATGCTGGGGTCTCCAGTGGAAAATTAACTTCAATCTTCATCATCAATGGACTTCTTTGCTTGATGCCAAATCTTGGCCATTAGGGGTAGGTTGAGGGAGCTTTGGGGCCTTCTTTGGACCCATCCATGAGTGGAGGAATCCTATAACTCCTTCCTTTTCTCTCATCCATCCAAAGCATGGTCCAAGCACTTGAAAATAATGCAAAGAATGTCCATATGTGCATTTGATAATAATACTCACATTGGGGAATTTAACTTGCATTCTACTACATTTAGATGTGAACAAAGTACAAAATGGCATAAGATGGAGCCCTAAAATAGGGATGCATCACTAACTAAACAAGGCAAGAGAGAAAAAAACTAAGTATTGACTAGAAAAACCTAGCACAAATATCTATGATAAATAACTAATTACTCTATCACAGGTTAACTAATGTGAACAAAATAATTAACTAACTAAGCAATTAGTGTTTTAAGCAACTAATTAACAAAGTGGGATATTTGTGGGTACATGTTATTATCAACCTAGTTAGGGTTATATATTTCAATTTATTCAACCAAATCACATTATCAAGCCAAAAAATAAAGTGGGATGAGGAAGAATTATCCATTACTTCAAGTTGACCATGGTGGCATAATATTAAACATAGGGGAACTAGTCCCTATCACCCCATAAACAACCTTATGAGGTTTAATAAACTAGGGTATGTGTATAATTCAATGAAGACCACACTATACTAGGTCCTTCATGCTCTTTGCTAAGTTTATAAAGTGAGACACTACTAGCCACTTGGATTTCGCACCTTTAGATATATTAATAGAGAAATTTCTAGAAAGAGCGCTAGATATATAAGAAGCCACTAGTTAGACTTAGGTGTGTTTCCCCAGATAGCCACATACACATCATTCTCCTTATATTTAGGTGATTCAGTGCATCAATCACCATATCAAGAGACGGGAAAAGAGAAATTAAAAATAAGATAATATTTTCAAACAAATTTATAGGGTTTATAGTATATTTAGCCAACATATTTTCAAAGTCACATATTATTCCCCCAAATAGTCCTTATATAGGGCTTAGATACTCTTGATAAAAATACAAAAATGGAGAAGAAAGAGATAAATAAAGACATGGAGCTCGAAGTGGTGGTTGATTCTTTGTTCTCAAACAACAACAATGATGTGGTCCTCCCTCCTCTAAGGTGGAATGGCATGGAAATGGGAAGTATAATGGTCAAACCCCTAAAATTAGGGTTTTGGGTGGAAGATGGAAGAAAAGTGTAAGAAATGAGATAAAAGGAATGAGTGGCAGCATTTTGCTCATGGGAGCCAACCCCTTACTCCCATCCACCACTAGTATTTATATATCGATATAGGAAGCATAGGTTTTAGTGGGGGTAAAGTTGCAAAATGATAGCGGTGCAATATTAGGTTTAGGTAGGTAGCACGATCTTAGTGGGTAGGTGTCGGAATGGTCACGGTATGTGAAAATGGACATGTTGTGGAGATAACCAAATTAGATGAATTGCAGTTTTGTAATTGAGGTGATATGCCCAGGGTGGTCACCGCAATGGTGGTAGGCCAAAGGTAGCATAGGTAGTGGCAAGTGCGTCGACCTTGGTCTTTGAGGTAAGGAGGGGTCATGCTCTAGAGATCAATCATCTTGGATGCCTCCTGTCACATCTGTGTTGGGCAACATTGCCATGTTGGGATCTAAGCACCATGACCATTTTCCTAAGCACAACCATGGGTGACTAGGTACCATGTCCATTTAGGGAGTTTTTAGTATCATTTTGATCTTCAAATTCTTCATCCATGGTGATCTTTGCTTGTCTTTGACTCTTGGACACTTAGGATAGGTCGGAGTTGATTTTGAGGGTTACTTGGACTCTTTAATGCATGTTGGAATCCTTGGAATTATTTATCTCTCCTACTTCCATAAATTAGTCTCCAAGGTACTTGAAAATCATGCAAATAACATCCATTAGTGCATCTCATATATAGTACCAATTATTGGAAAATACTTGCATTATGAGACGTCTAGATGTGAATGATAAGCAATATGAAACAAGATG
Source organism: Alisma plantago-aquatica (assembly GCA_963693085.1). Classification (NCBI taxonomy): domain Eukaryota; kingdom Viridiplantae; phylum Streptophyta; class Magnoliopsida; order Alismatales; family Alismataceae; genus Alisma; species Alisma plantago-aquatica. The sequence continues at coordinate 1,109,468,494 of OY856410.1, forward strand.
AATGTAAGGACCCTGACATGAGTTTTGGAGTTACCTTGTTTGATTTGGCTTAATATTGCGCTTAAAACCTTGACATAATCTTTTGAAATGTAATTAGGGCATGTGAAGACCTTAAGTTTTAAGTTTGAGCTTGTTTGGATGATGTTTGTGCTTTCTGTGCTAGTTTTTGTGCGAAATTGCAATTTACCCAGTGTAGGGGGTTGATGTGGAATTTTACACATCTAGAGTGTTACCTCTCTTTCTTGAAATCATCTAGAGGAAAGATAACAAGGAGGGTTCCTTGTTTGAGCCTTGGTTGAGGAGTATCACCCTAGGTCGTGATTAGGGTTGATGTGAGTGTTGAGTGCCTTGACCATGTGTGTGGTTGAGTTGTCTTGATCTTGGGTCACGAACAAGGGTGTTTTGGAGGGTGTCATAGTCGAGACACCTCATCCAGGTGTTTGGGTCATGACTAGGTAGTCTATGGTGGTCTTGGGTCGAGATGGTTGACCTAGCCTGGGTTGTCTCGACCTAGGGTTTGTGGAGGTGCTTTGTCTCGACCAAGAGGAGATGGTGGTAGATGGTGTAACCTAGGAGGGTCGCAACCATGACCATGTGGGATTCCATGGTGGTCGAGACACTACCTAGAGTGTATCACCATGTCTTGCATGTCATGCTTAAGTGGTTTCATGTGGTTGCATGTTGGCCTTTTGAGTGGACAAGTGTCCCTTGGGTCCCTTAGTATGTTGACACCTCACCCCTTGCCTTCCTCTCATCTTTCATCTATATAACCCCTCAACTTCCCCTGTTTTCAACCCTTTTTAGTCATCTATCTTCTTACTCCTTCTTTTCTAGTTCTTGGAGCTTGGTGGAGCAAGGAGGTTTGTCCTTGGGGCTTTGGTGATCAATCTCCTCTTACATATGGTGGTGGTGATCCGAGCTCATCTTCCATCCTGGGTAAGTGTTTGCCTTCTAGGTTGATCTCCTACCTTCATCTTACTCTCTTTTCTCAGACCTAGACCATGGTTCTTCAATGGTGGTCACTTTGGGAGAGAAACACCTCATCACAAGGGTCATAAACCATGTCTTGATAAGGTAGACCCAAGTGTGAAGAGAATTTCTCCTCCCTTTCTTCCCTTCTTCTTTGGTTCGGCCAATCGCTTATTTGCTTCCTTCCTTGGACTGTATTTGATCTTGGTGTCTTCTCCTTCTTGAGGTACTCTTGTGACTGAATGTGGAGCTTTTGGTGAAGCTTCTTCAACCATTGGATCGTGTGCTTGGAGCTCTTGATCTTGGAGTTTGAATCTCTTGGTGGTGATCATCTTAAGGCGGGTTATATAACACTGAACCTACTCTATTATTACACTTCTTTATATGTTTTGTTGAGACTTATCTCTCTTAAATGCTTCTTCTTCATGCTAGTACATAATGATAAACCCTAGAGTTTTTTTGGTATATTTATCTTGCTTGGTTTGAAAGAAATCCAAAACCCTAATCTCTTTGTACCCGATTTATTAGATAATGTGTTATGAAGGTTTTTCTCTATGTCTTGCTCTTTATCTTGCTCTCATGCATGGTGTTTGTGCACCTAGAGGTTGAAGGGATGTTAGGTTCGATTTTTTTTTATCTTGATCATGGTTTTCTCTTCCTTTAATAAGGTTCTTCCTTGGTAGTTTCTTGACCTATGACTTAGGGTCTTGGTGACCATTTGCATGTGGCATTTTCTTCATGATAACTATAGTTTCACCCTTGGTTTTAGCTCTATTTTGGTGACGTAGATGACAACTCTGGGTGTGGTCATGACACTTTCCTCTTGATGGTCGCGACCTAGATAGCCCTTGGTCGAGATACCCCTTTGTGGTTGAGTTTGACCTAGTGATGACGGGTTGAGACACTTGGTGTGTGGTGGCTTAAGTTACCCTTGGTGTTGGAGATTTGTTCTTGCCTTGCTTGGGTTGAGACACCGTCTAGTGTGTTGGGTCATGACCATGAGGGTCTTAGGACATGACATAGCATTGGTAGTCAAGACAATTTGTTCGAGATGGAACCCTAACCGTAGTATCGCGGGTGCAACATGATCTAAGGGGTTGGTCGCAACATGTTGTGGTTGAGACACTTGAGTTTCACAGTCATTATAGGGACCATGGTGGGAGGTCACAACCTATGCGGTTAAGTAGTCAATGTAGGGCAATGGTAGGTGGTTTTGAAGAACATATGAACACCTAATGATATTCATGTATGAACAATAGATAATTATGTATAATTCTATTTGGAATGTTATCTAATCTACTCTAATGATGTCTCCTAATATTTATATACTCCAAGATGATGGAGAGTGATAATTCTAGGATGGTTGGTGGACCTTAATCTTGTAAACCCTAAATTGGCTAAGATGATACCTTAACCCAAATAATGAACAATGATCTTACTTGTTTCTCTATCATGAAAGGATTATTATGTTATGTGGTTATCTCTCTCTTACCTATCAACTTCTAACCATGCATGTGTTATGAGTTTGATAATCATAGCTAGTGTACGCTATGGTGATGAGACATGATATAGGTTGATGAGACTTCAAGAGGCACGTTGAAACACTTGTGATACATGTAATGATGAACTGAGGGATTGATATCCTCTAGCATGTGAATTTGGTATAGATGATGTGGTGAATGACAATAATACATGCATCATATGGTGATAGTATGACCAGTTCACACCCTATATGTTTATATATTTTGGAAGTGTGCTATGCCCTTATCTTTGTGGAGTTTGTTATGACTTTATACGTTGTGACTTGATTGATGTAAAAATTAATTGGCATGATAAAGAGATGGCCATGCATGAGCTGATCTCATTGTGATATATGTAACGACCATGTGTGAGCCATTTTCCTTATTAGATATGGATGGCCATGCGTGATCCACTCCTTCTTTTTGGGATGGCCATGCATGAGACGATTCCCTTATGATGTATGAATGACCATGCCTAAGCCAATTCATCCGTTGACTATATGTCATTTGTACAAGTTGACTAATATGTCACTATAATGTCACTCTCATGCTAACCGAGAGGTGTCATAAAAGTCATGGAATTCGGCTCTTCCATTGACCATAAGGTCTTAGTAGTTGTACATTCACATTGGATGAAGCTTTTCTTGATTTTGCATAGTTCGGTTGGTAGAGAATATACATTTTCTTCGTATTCCTTCTTAGATTATTGTTTGTTCTACTATTTAGTAATAAGTGCCCAATAGTGCTTAATTTGCTTTACTCAATGGATACACATCATTAATTGAATATATTCATCCAGATTAGTCTTGTATTTATCTATTGTAGTTATTTGTGTTAATAATAGTGTTGGTGGAGAGTTATATCTCTCGCGGAGATTTGGAATCTCACCCCGTGGGTTTCCACTTCCTTTTAGGTGGTTGTGCACAAGGAGGTAGAGATTATGCAGTTGAGGGAGAGCAGTAGCAAGTTAACAACTAAGGTTGGGAATGCTGCTTGTGGCTTTTGTGGTTAGAGTCCTAGAGTCATCCCTGTAAACTCAGGTCTTGGGGAGGAGTTATGTATATTCCTCAACTGTTTTATCGATATGAGTTTTTGGTTTATGCACCCTTGTTGTATAATGTTGGCTGTTGTACATGTCTATGTAAATGAACATATATTACATGTGACAAGTAGTCTTGTATGGACATGTTGTAAATAACAATGCTTTATAATATATAATTCAGATGGCAAGTTTTTGGACCACGATGTAATAAGTTTCTTGATGTTGGTTCTTGTTATAACTGGCTTAAACTTTTAGTGTTTTTTGATAACCCACTTCAATGTTCTATTTTAATTTCATGGGTTGTGTTTGTGGACAAAGGTTGTCACAATTGGTTGGTATCAAAGATTTAGGTTTGCTGAGTCTATAGGGACCTAGGACTAGGGTTTGTGTCTATTCTTGTGTCCTCCAGTTTGTCTTATAGTGACTTCTTCTTATGCAAAAGAAGAAGAAAAGCTTAAAGATGTCTGGAGAACATGAAGAACTGATGTGATCTTCTCAAGGCCACACACTAACCAACTAAAGGTGACTAGATGCAACCCTAAGGGAATACACACTGATCTCTCAAATTTTTATATGGACCTAGTTCAACACACAAGCTCAACTAATCACACATACCCGCAAGTGCACTGGGTTGTGCAATAGTATAGGCTAGTGGTAGGATTTGGGTTGATCCTCAGGGATAGAGGGGCACTAGAGCTAGGCTAATGTTAGCTATGTTCCTAAAGTGGAGTCTAGGGCTTGAAGGTTTAAAGTTGGGTTTGGTTGATTATGCTATGATTTCAAGAAAGAACAAGCAAGAAAGAAACTAGATTAACAAGAGTCATAGATTATCCTAAGCAAGTTAAGACTAAGAAACTAGGCAAGACAAACAACTAAACTAGAGCAAGGAGTTACACTACACTAGCAAGTCAAGTTATCAACTAAGATGTAAGCTAAGTAATTAGACAAGCATGAGTCTAAGTTATCACTAGTTAGCTAAATTAACACAAGGAAGCTCAAAGGAGCCCTAACTACTTGATCAAGAACTAACTATCTAGGACTAGGCAATTAACTAAGAATTAATAAAGGTAATAGACTACACTAGCATTAACAAGCTAAGAAGGCAAGGGTGAATTTTAAGAAATATGATGGATAGGTGGGCTTTTGGGGGATGCAACTTGATATTAGTTGGGGGAAGGTTAACATAGCACGAAAATCTCATATTGAAACCTAGATTACCAAACCAAACAACAAGGCAAGTGCTATTAGAATATACCCTATACTACTAGTTGGAGAACTAGGGCTAAGTGTAATTATAAAAGGACTTGAGAAGTCGAGGTTTATATGGTAACTGGTATTAGGACAATTGAGAGCCAAGGGTAGGAATGAAAGTAGAGATGAGGGTGTTTCACCTCATTTTACTTTCCATCTAGCCTTTAGGAAACACTAGGCAATTGCACTAATCACACTTACACTAGCTACTTAGATCTCACACCTACTTGTAGAAGAAGGGAGATGTATGTAGGAACAAAGGGGGCTATCTAGGTATCCACTAATTGGACCTAGGAGACATTACTAAGATTGCCACATACATTCCATTTCCCCTAGAAGCTAAGTGTCATGAAGCATCACAAAACAAGCAATTTATGTGTAAAAACACAAACCACATGCAAGATAATGGGAAATGAGATAGAAGCAAGAGGCAATCATCATAGAATGAAATTATGTTCAATACAAGTAATTTTATCCCAACATGGTATCAAAGTCACATTTTAATCCCAAATAGCCCACCACTAGGGGCTTAGCTAGACATGCTCAAAGAAAAGATAAAAGAAATGAGAAGACATATATAGGAGTCCATGGAGCTCGAAGTAGCTTCTTCTTCTTCACCTCCTATCTACTATAGAACGACCTCCCTCCTCCAAGGTGACTGAAGGGCATGGAAATGAAGGGGGTTGTGGTAGAAAACCAAGAAAACCAGGTTTCTATGGTGAAAATGAGGTGAAAATGATGGGTGGATGGCTTGAATGCAAGGAAGGAGGCAATGAATGCTCTAGAGTAGGTAGGGGAGAGTAATGGAAGATAACCTAGTGTTGTGGCCACCACCCATGTATATATATGTTGTTGTGGAAGCACTAGGTTAAGTAGGGGTATAGTTGGAAAAATATTGTAGAAAATGCTAGGGTTTATGTGGTAGCACGACCATGTTGGGAAGCACAACCGTTGTGGGTGAGGGTAGGAATAGTCGTGGTGGTTGGGAATGTATGTTCTAGGAAATGGAAAATGTCATAGGAATTTCGGTGAAATGAAGGATGGTAGCACAGCCATGTTGGGCAACACAACTGTGGTGAGGGCTAGGTAGAGCATCTGTGCTGGCTAGCACAACCATGGTGGGGGAGTGAAATGGAGGTCGTTCTGGCTAGCATGCCCATTCTCATCTTTGGAAACAATCACTCATAGGGGTCAGGGGGGTTAAGGGGAGGGAGTCGACTGAACATCTCACCCATTGGCGGGAATTTTGCCCGCATCCAATCCCCAATTCTTATTCACCCCGGATGACGGTCGTGTTGGTTGGGACAAACGTTTTGGGGTCTTCACAACACAACCATTCTGGGTAGAATGGGCATTTTGGTCAAGTTGTTGTAGTTTGCAATTTTGATGTTGTCTCTGTGACTTTGGCATTGCCCAACATGACCATTCCTTGGTACCACGGTCGTTCTGGGGTCTTCAATGGCAAATTTACTTTGAAACTTCATGATCAATGGACTTCTTTGCTTGATGTTGACCCTTGGCCATTAGGGGTAGGTTGAGGGAGATTTGGGTTCTTCTTTGGATACCTCCATGGGTGGAGTAACCCTAGAATTCCTTCCTTCTCTCTCATCCATCTGAAACATGATCCAAGTACCTGAAAAGTATGCAAAGAACGTCCATAAGTGCATTGGACAATAATATGCATATTGGGAGATTTAACTTGCATTCTACTATGTTTAGATGTGATTGAGATACACGAAGATGCAATATGAAGCCATAAAATAGGGTTGCATCACCACCCTAAACTTATAACATACTTGTCCTCAAGTATCCTCCAACTCAATCTATCTCTTCAGTTTTCTTTCATAAACAAGTGATAAATGCATTGCAAATATGATTATTGACTAAATGGTCTTAGAAGTGACTAAGTGCATGTGTTCCACCTCCCTCCTCTCCACTTTCACAAACCAATCATGAAAAGAGCACTGAGCATACAAACTTCAAATATAGAGAATAGAATGCACAAGCTTTCCATATGTCCTTCATGTAATTCTGGATAAATTGTTTCATGCTGGTGTTAATAAATGATGAGTAGGAGTGTTGTTTCACTTTCATGCATTCAATATTATGCCTCAAACCACACCAAATGACCCACATGTATGTAGAAAGGGTAAAGTTAGCTAGGTTTGATGTTTTCTAGATCAATGGGTATGAAAAGGGAATAAATGATTGCGGTAAGAGACTAGAGTGCTTTTACACACCCATCTTTTCTTTATTTAGATGCTCTTAAACATGAGCATATTTTATTTTCTTTTTGCATTTTCTTTTCTTATTTTCTTATCTTTTTCCCTTGGTGTAGGTAGGACATATGGTGTATAGATTAAAGTGGGGAGATGTAGATATGTCCACCCTAAGCTTTTAGGGGTGGCCAAGGCTAAATGTGTGCTCTAAGGCATTCTTTCATGAGGCGGAGAGGTATGAAGAAGGTGAAAGAAGAGTCAGGTCAAAGAGGGGTCATTAGTGTAGTCCTCAACAAAAAATCTCCTGCATGAAAACTAATCCAACACTTCATCAAATGATATCACACCACATGAGTGAACAACATGAGATTCACTTTTATATCATGTGATTCCATAGGCTCTAAGTGTTCATAGCTTGCTCAATCCACAATTCAACCAAAACATTCACAAACTTGAGAGAGGTGATGCACATGTAAAACGTCAACAATTAAGACCATATAGATATAAACTCTAAGAAAGTGGCATGCATTTGTCAAAAACCAACATTTTCATTTCAAACAATGGAGATTAAGTTAAAACATGCTTTTAGGCAAGAACATTCAAATTTGTGCAAACTTGGACAAAATGGTATCAATTTGCATTCAATCACATCTAAACCTACATTTAGGGAAATTAAAGCATAAAGCAGCAAATCCTAATTAAAACACACAAAAATTACCAAAATCTACATGGAAGTGCAATGCATGACATGGAAGAGAAAAAAGAGCAAATTTTTTGGAAAATTATGTAAAAATGCATGAAATTGAACTACATGGATGCATGGATGCAAACAAAAAGAGTTCTACACTAAAAAGAGAAATATCAAACAAACAAAAGTTAGGTGAGATAGACATAAACAAAATAAGCTAAGAAAGGGGGCATACTACCCTACCACCCCAAACTTTTGAATCATGTTGTCCTCAGCATGAAACTAAAGCTTAGGAGTGATTCGGTAGACATCACTACTCTAGTGGTGTGGGATCCTGCGATGGGCTAGAATGTGGAGGTGGATGATGGTAATAGTGGGCCAAGTAGTCCTCCTATGGAGGCGGGTATGTCTTCTGGTATCCTGATAGGGCTCCCTAGAATTCCTCCCCCCCATTGGGGGTTTCTCTACACCTGCAAATGCTGATACCGGTACATGTGGTTGATCTAATGATGCATCTGTTGCTGATCTAACCACATGGTCTACTATGTCTGCTAAATTGTCTCCAACTGTGCATAGATGACTAACATATCATATGCATTTGTTGGAAGTGGTTGCGCATCAAAATCATCATGTCTTTGTTTAGTGCGACGTGGCTGCTCAAGGATGTGTTGCTTCTCTGACACATTTGTCTCTCCTACACCCTCTAGTAAGTCCACTAGCATGGCTCTGTTGTCTTCTCTAGGGAACTAATTTTCCCACTTGGAGATCTATTCGAGCATATTTTTTTGGTCAATATGATATCATACATAAGAATAAAAGTATGGGAATCATCTTGTCTCGTATGGGAATCATCTTGTCTCTTATGGAAATCATAAGTCCACTAGCATGGCTCTGATGCCAGGGTACCTGGGGTTCATGTTGTAAATGATCTTCTTGTCTCTTATGGAAATCATCTAAGACCTTGCAAGATAGTTCAAATAAATCAACTTGGCTCCTTCTACCTTTGTGAGGTTCTGGAAATCACAATCAACCACTTTTGTCAAGCATGCCCCCATCAAACTTTTGAGCCATCTCTGGTGTTGGTGAGAAAAACTTGTTGAGGTTGGAGGCCTTTAGTACATGAGTGGAGTCATTGAGCCTAAAGCAGATTGCACCCTCCCCTTGATATTTCACCTTCTCTAGAGACCTGAAGAATTCATGATTTGTCTTTAAGTATGTTTCTTATATAGTGGTCAACATTTGATACAACGCACATGATTCTAAGAAACTCTTAGCGTCAGCATATATCCCTAGGGATTGCATGGTGTTGGGGCAAGCATATCTTGTGGGAATCACCCTCGTAGTAGTGCACTCAAGGTGAAGGATCCTTGTGAACACTCGCCTTGATGTGCCTCTCCCATTTGCAACTTCCTCGGGCTACTTCCCAACCCACTTCATCCCATCCTCCTCTAGCTTGGACAAGAAGTCCACTGGCTCATCTTCCATCTCCTCACTCTCAGTGTCATCTACCTCCTCCTTCTCATATGTGTGTGACGCCAAACTTGTATCCAAGTTCAAGGGCACCATCTGAATGGGTGCATCTTTAGCTTCTTCCTCAATCACCAATAGCTGCCTAGTAGGTTGTTGAGCGGCAGTTGTGCTGATGAAGTGGAGTGTCTCATGGAGTCGGGCATGGAGGTAGTCGTGAAGATGACGCATCAATAGCCTTCTTGGCCCTCCTCTCTCATATTGGTTCATCAATATCCACTAAGTTGATGATGTTCTCCATCTCTTCCTCTTCCTATTACTCCTCCTCATCAGGATTGTTGTAGCTTGGATCCGACATGTGGCCACTTGAGGAGGATCAGTGTCGAGAGGCACTCATCGATGTTGACCATCGGAGCGATTGCAAAATGGAGTTAGATAGTGATGAAGCACTGTGGGATGGTGGTGTGACATTGGAGTCCCACTTGATCTAGCTTTTGCCTCTGGTGAGGATGTTCATGGTCTTCTATACCTCTTTCTTCATTGCTTTATCCGTGCTCTTCATCTTTGCAAGGATTTTTGGTGGAAAATGAGCAAGAACAGCAAGAATTGCACTTTTGGGATGTAAGGGCAAAATCTTCTTGGAGATGGAGAAATATATGGTAATGGAGGATGGAAATTGGAGCTTGAGGTAGAGTGATTGGGGGCCAAAGGGAACTCAAATCTAGAGTTTTGGAGCAAGAGGAGGTGATTTGGGGTCATCCTAGTCACCTCCTTGCGTGGAACGGTCGTTCTGGGTTGAAGAAATGATGTTTGGGTTGTGCTAGCTTGAGCAAAATCGAGCAACTTAAGTGATGGGCCCGGGCCAACATGACAGTTCTGGCCAACAAAACCATTCTAGCGGGATGCCAACATGACCGTGTTGGCCAGCATGGTCGTGCTACGCGTGCTTAAATCTCAAAAATTTCCTATTGAAACAGACTTGCATGCTTGACCGTTACATGCCAGAATAGATATTCTGGGTCCTCCAAGTTCAAAAATCTTCCAAAATCATCAAAGCATTCCATCACTCATAATCCAATCAATTTAATCGAACCACTTGATGTTGTATCAATCATTTTTCACTGAAATGTGCCTCATTTTTCAACTTTCACCCGTCTCACCCGTCATATCATCAAAACTAAAACAAAACTATCAAGAACAAGTGTGTGTGTGTGTTCTTGGAATCATGTAAAAACAAAATAAAAGTATCAAAAAGTGAAGGTTGGGTGAAAAAGTTCCCAAACCTAGGTGGGTTGCCTCCCACTAGTGCTAAATTTTATGCCTTCAGTCGGGCTTATTGATTCTTGAACTCGATCACTCTCACAGAATTTTCAAAGCATCTTTGTAGTAAATATCCCTCTCATGTGCATTCAAGTACATCTCTTCATCAAGTTGGTGTTCTTAAACTAACATCACAATATCAAAACTTTGGTTGGCTCTATCAGTACCTACTTCAACAATTGCCTTCAATCTTTGTCCATTCATGGTAAACTCTTTGACTCCATCCTTCTCACATATCATAATAGCTCCGGATGGGTACACATTCTTGATTAGATAAGGTCCCTCTCATCTAGATCAAAGTTTCCTAGAGTTGTACAACCATACCCATTGTCCGGGCTCAAAGTTCTTCTTCTTGATCAACTTATCATGAAGAAACTTTGTCCTTTCCTTGTAGCTCTTGGATAACTCATTGGCGTCATGCCTCATCTCTTCAAGCTCATGCAGTTGTAACTTTCTTTTTAACCCGACTATGTCTCCATCCATATCCATGACTTTCAAAGCCCACAAAGCCTTGTGCTGCATTTCCACCAGTAGATGGAAGCTTTTTCCATAAACAAGCTTAAAAGGCGTGGTGCCAATCGGGGTTTCGTATGAAGTCCTATATGCCAACAAAGACTCATTGAGATGTAAAGACCAATCCTTGCATTCCAACCTCACCATCTTCTCAGGAACGATATTTATCTCCCGATTAGCCAACTCAACTTGACCACTTGTTTGAGGGTGATAAGGAGTATCCACATGATGATTCACTCCATGTCTTTTTGGAAAACCATCAAAAGTGTGATGGATGAAGTTACTTCTACCATCACTAATCATGGCTCTTGGCACACCAAACTGGCTGAAAATAGTTGATTTCACAAAATCACACATCACTTTATGATCATTGGTTCTAGTAGCAATAGCTTCAATCCATTTTGATACATAATTGACAGACACCAAGATGTACACATATCCAAATGAAGGAGGAAACAAACCCATGAAATCAATACCCCAAACATCAAACACCTCAACCACAAGAATGGGTGGTAGAGGCATTGTAACGACCTCATTTTTCAGAAACCCTTAATTAAGGAAGGCCAAAAAGATGAGAGACATTACCTACAAATTTTCCCAAGGATCCAGATTTAGCAAATAATAAATAAAAGAAAACAATTTCATTAATTCACAAATATTGTTTACTATATGCTAACATGAAATTCCATCACCAGAACTATACATAGAGAAGAAGTGCCTATTTAAATCCTCCTTACTTATATTAATGTCTTCACATGGTTTCATCTTCATCTTCATGTCCCTTATCATGTATATCATCATATAACTAAAACACCGTGAAACAAAACTTGGTCAGTATGACAAGTCATACTGGTATGTGGGGGAAACAAAAGTTCACAAGTAATGATAACAACATAATTCAACAATTAATGTTTAAGAAACCAAATTTAACATTTTCACCATGACTACCTAACCTAGGTTTCTCCACCCTCTGTCATAACCCCTTGGGGCCTCATACTATTGTATTCACTGTCTTCCCCTATCTAGGCGGATGGCTTCATCATGTATCCCCCTATCCAGGCGGGTGACTTCATCATGTACCCCCTATTCAGGTCGGTACCAAAATATGCCTTCCCCTATTCAGGTGGATGGCCTTTCCATAGATCCAAAGGAGGCCCAGAAATTGGCTAGTCATGTCCATATATAATGTGATAATCATAGTCACTTTAAAGTTTGCATGGAATGAAATAAACAAGCAAGCATATATCTTCAAATCATGCGAAGAAGTCTCCGAGAAACCACGTGAAACTACAACAAATATTGTTAGGCGTGGCCAAATACCTTTTCCATGTAGATTATTCAATTATAATGCAAGCATATTTTCCAACAAGCAAGCAAATCAAGCAATCATCATATAATCTGCTTATGTAAATTCTAAAGTGTCACCAATCACATTAAATACATTAAACCATATTCGATCCGTAACTAGAGTATAGGTTTCCTTGTTATCGAGTTATCAATAGGGTTATGTTTTGAAACCCTAATTCCATTGATTATCATTTTAATGACCTAATTCATAAGTGTAATCAAAATTTCCATATACCTTCAATATGAACACTTAGACAAAATTAACTTCATTAATCAACATAACAAGATATGACCTTGGTTTCATAACCCTATTTATTCACATGTATGGTTATGTACTTTGCTAACATTAATTATCATCTATATTATCATGGGCATCATGGGAAATATATTATTGAATAAAATCAAATAATAGCATAAAAGAAGGGATTTTAACATATTCGACATGTTAATACACATGATCTGGAGTTTTCATGCACTAATAACCACTTTAACCCATCTTTACTTTATTTTGGAATTGGAATCCTGATTAGACATTGAGACTATTTTATTTGAATACCTCTCGTTCTCTTGATCAATTTTCATAAATTATATGTCCTCATCAGAATTACCAATTTTATTCTATATTTTTTACAAATAAACCATTATTGGACCAATCATTAAGTTCCACATAGGCAACTAACTCCTATTTCTTTATATTCACAAACTCGACTTATTTTATATTGAAAATAAATTTTTGTCCATCCCATGATGGCTCAGGTTGCTACGTGTCCAGGGGTATAACTGTCCAATGGCATTAAGCCATCTTTTACCTCACGACACGCCTGGGCTCCCACCTTAAAATGCTAGGCGCAGGGGTATACCCCCTCATGTCGGCCATCGATCGACCAAGCGATGATCTGGCTAGGCCTGTGCGACCTTACTAGAGTTGGGAGGACACTACTCACAGACAAAGAAGATCGGGCACAAGAGGAAAGATGCCCTATCAGGTAGAAGTTACAATAGGCCATAGATCAAATAAAGGTGGTCAGAAAACTTACCTAGGCAACGTGTGCATTTCCCTGGGGGCTGAGAAACCTCATTAAGTTCTCTCATCTTCATTGAACTCTCTAGAATTCACCAAAGAAATCTAAAACTTTCTCCCTCACCGTGATGGTGGATGGACCGAGGCTCGAATTTCCTTGTCATCGACACCGTATGGGACTCATCCGGCAGCCGGCGTCAGACGCGACCGTTGTTGTGGGTAGAAAGGAAGGAAACTCAATGTTTCTTAGGGAATCACTTGTCATCTACTGCCTATTGTCCCATCATGCTAGCACATGTTTGAATATGCGATGGTTGAGAACCATCCGTAGGTCCCCTTGCAGTCTATAGTGGAAAAATACAAGGGCTCATGAAGTTCCGATATATAAAAACCCTATGAGGAATCCTTGTGATTCTAAGGAAGAGAGGAGGGTAAGGAAAGGAGAGGGTGGCCCCTGTACAAAAAAGTCTAGCTTTCCTTCTCCCTATAACCATGAGAGAGACATTTGTATACCAATTTCCAATGGAAAGGAAGCCAATTAAACATATTCACCGTTGGATCAACATGCCTTATTCTCACCATACACATCCACAAAACATTACCTATTCCCTTCTAATTTGGAATTGACTAAACCCCTTATGTAATAAAATAATGGGCTATAAATCCAAAATTTAGGACAGTGTATAATTATTTGGCACATATTGGATGCTTACTTATCGTCCCTTTTGGAGATTCTAGATTATCCCTTATCTCTCACCTTGATGAAATCCTTAAATCCACTATCCTCATTCTATGAAACTCATTAATATTCCCCCACACATATTTAGTATTATTGGAATGTCTTTTGTACACAAATATTGTTCCTTTTAAACATTATTTAAAACAGTACCATTATCTCATGGAATCTCATAAATTTCTAGAGTTCTCTTTCTTTCCCTTATTATTTTCAAGCATATAAAGGATAAACTGAAACACCCTTGTTTGATGCATCAAACATGGGTTTTTCAATCTTAGCTAGATAATTATTCCTTAATTATCTAAAATACTATGTATTTTATTTTTATCTGGGAACACAACATTTTTTTTTTCATTTATCATATCCAACAAACATAATTATTTGCTCATGTATGGATTCTTTTTATTTAACTTGTACACATTCACCCATGGCACAAAGGTTATCCACATTGTTATTCCACCAATGAGGAAATTATTTATCAAAACATGTTTTACATTTATATTATTCAAATTTACCAAAATTGAGGATATTACATTCACCCATCCTTAAAAGGAATTTTCACCCCAAAATTCACACCTAGTAAGCATTAAGGTGAAAAACAACTTCTTATAGATTCAAAACTTAGGGTTAGCACCCTTCCTTGAGCATCTTTTATTGATATGAAAATTCCTCAAATTTCTGACTAAGTTTGATATCTAAATTCAAATCAAGATGTTTCCATGTTCCCAATCATTTTGCAACATTATCACTTAGCCATTTCTTTCTCACTTGAGCTATCATTTCCATTTGGTGATTATCTTCTCACCTATCTTTCCAACATATTAATCAATTATCATCTTATAAGGGTGAGGTAACACCACAAACCTTGGGTCATGTCATGAAGTTCAACTTAAGGTATCCATTCTCATATGTCATTTTAAGCACAACATGTGTCTACTCAATCTCTCTCACTCATAATGATATGAAATAAGTGTTTGGCTATAGTCCAAAACAAAGTTCATCCCATTCCAAGAGTAGAGATGATGCACATACACGTTATCCTAAAATTTCACATTTTTAAGTCAAACCATTCTCAACATGACTCCAAACCATGCTTACTTTTAATTCCACCAAATTTTCTTATATTTCATGAAGTCAAATGCCTCTTTCACTCTTGAGTTTGTACACAAATCCTCTTGTGATTTCATTATTACATGACTTCTTTGTATCTTTTACATTTACACTCCAGGTACCATGACCTTAGCCACTTCCTTGAGGTCTCTAGGGGTATAGGTACTTTTGAGGTGATTTCATTCTTATGCATATGGGGATTGCCCCTCACATTCACCCATTGTCCACATGAACATCATAGAGGTGGCCAATCTCCTGAGACATAGGCCTCGACCAAACGTAGACGTTATCTCCTGACCATATAGTCATATGCATTCAAGGAACAATCAACTCCTAATCCCATCAATCCTATTTACCTTTAATACACCCTACTTGACCTTACAATTGAATTATGACTCTACCCTTCCTAAGGGTTCATTTATAGCACATTACTTTTGTATGAAATTCTTTAAATCGAATTCCTCCATTCCTTATAATGCTCATTATTCACTTTATGTCCCCTCATTGGACTCATGGAAAGATTTTATGGTGACATTACTTTTCCAAACTTGGTCTCATATAGTTAGTCACTTATATAGTGACTTTTTCTCATGATCCTTAGAGATGGCATACTTGGTTTCAAGAATCATACTCAATATATGTGCTTTCATCTTTTATATTAGGTGACATTCATAGTTACCTCAATCTTTGAATTGATTTAGTCAACTTACCTTTCTAGGGAAGGTCCTAACTTAGGGTGAGTTCATGGCTCATAGGAGGAAGTTAGGCTTATTTAGCCACAACCTGACCCCAAGGTCTAAGGTTCTACCTCCCCCATAGGTCATCTTCCCACTCTTGGGCTGACCCACCCCGGGTTGGCACACCGGCCCTAAAGGCTTCATATTTTCATTTTCATGCATTGTTTTTATTATTATAACTTCTCAACCCTTATTTTCTCAATCTTTGGGATACCCTCTCATGGGGTTTATCCTGTAGTGGACTTGGGCCACCTTCCCCTCTAAGGGCTTGGTGTCTACATCATCCTTCCCCTCCAGGCGCTTGGTGTCTACATCGGCCTTCCCCTCCAGGGGCTTGACCTTTCATGACCTTACCCTCCAGGGGCTTGATCTTTCCATAACCAAGCTTCTAGAGATAGCATGAGGGGTTTGAGAAAGTTATATTTGGATTTTTCCATTTTTATGTATGACTATTGGTTACTCATGTATATACTCATGCATTTTTTTTCTAACTTATCAACTTAATCTCTATGGGACTCTCCCTCTCTGGAGCATTCATGTGGGTAACCCTCTCTCTAGGGTAAGTCCCTACAGTGCACATCATACATAAGCCTTGGCCAATCACCTATCACTATAGTGGCAATCATACATAGGTCTTTGCCCGTGGTGATTATCCTTTCTGGGCCAGATCACTGACCACTATAGTGACCATACATAGGCCCTCTTGACCCGAGGTGATTAGATAGACCCGATCATACATCACACATGTATTGCATACATCCATTAGAGTTAGTTGAGCAAGTTATATCATATCAAATGTTCTTTGAAAGTTTCTTAAAACTTTTCTTATTAATGTCTTGTTCCAGATGCATCAGTGCATATGAGACTGAGTCATTTATATTCATATTCTGTCACATGCATCCTTCATGCATGGGTTACCAAAAACATTTATATTCTCTATTTCCTCTTACCCTAATAGGGTTCATATGGGTAGGGTACTATATCACCACCGTATTCATATTTCTCATGGTTAGCGTTTTAGAGTTAGGGTTAGGGACTATACCCCACCTCTTAGGGTTTCCATGTCCCTTGACCCACTAGGGTTCTTCTAGACCAACCCTAGATCCATCTAGAGTTTATACTTAAAACTCGTAAAACCACTTTTCTTTATTTTTATCATTATTTCCATGTTAAGTGTACCTTACCATTTCCACATTACATTTACATTATTTGGCGGAGGATAACTTTCTCTTACTTCTTCTTAAAAACCCAAACCCTAACTTGAGATGAGGAGGGAAATTCCTTTTAGAGTTTATTAAGCAGAGAGGATGAGAAAAGGATGAAAGAGATGAGATGACACCTAAAGATATTTTACTTCAGGAAAAGACTTCTGACTTTGGCTTGGAAGGATGCACGGGTCAGGGAGTCCTCATAAGCCGACTAGCAGTGCGGAGGAAAATATTTCCAGCCTCCAGTCATTGTCCCTTCTAGACACCATCATATTTAGAAAATGCCCTAATAATTCCCTCATGTTTCTATAGATTACTTGAAATTATAAACTATTAAATATTATTTGAAAATTTGGAGCTCTGATACCAAATGTAACGACCTCATTTTTCTACAACCCCCAATTAAGGAAGGCCAAAAAGATGAGAGCCATTACCTACAAAATTTCCTAAGGATTCAGATTTAGCAAATAATAAATAACAGAAAATAATTTCATTAATTCACAAATATTGTTTACGAGAAATTCCATTACCATAACTATACATAGAGAAGAAGTGTCTATCTAAATCCTCCTTACTTAGATTAATGTCTTCACATGATTTCATCTTCATCTTCATGTCCCTTATCATGTATATCATCATATACCTAAAATGACATGAAACAAAACACGGTCACTATGACAAGTCATACCAGTATGTGGGGGAAACAAAAGTTCACAAGTAATGATAACAACATAATTCAACAATTAATGTTTAACAAACCAAATTTAACATTTTCACCATGACCACCCAATATAGGTTTCTCCACCCTCTATCATAACCCCTCAGGGCCTCATACTATCATTTTGACTGTCTTCCCCTATCCAGGAAGATGATTTCATCATGTATCCCCCTATCCAGGAGGGTGACTTCATCATGTCTCCCCCTATCCAGGTGCGTGACTTCATCATGTACCTCCTATTCAGGCCAATATCAAAATATGCCTTCCCTATTCAGGAGGATGGCCTTTCCATAGATCCAGAGGTGGCCCAGAAATGGGCTAGTCATGTCCATATAAAATGCGATAATCATAGTCACTTTAAAGTTTTCTTGGAATGAATTAAACAAGCAAGCATATATCTTCGAACCATGCAAAGAAGTCTCTGGGAAACCACATGAAACTACAAAGAATATTCTTAGGAATAGACACATACCTTTGCCATGTATATTATTCAATTATACTCAAGAATATTGTCCAACAAGCAAACAAATCAAGCAATCATCATATAATCTGCATTACATAAATTCTAAAGTGTCGCAATCACATCAAATACATTAAACCCTACTCGATCCTAAACTAGGGTTTAGGTTTCCTTGTTATCAAGTTATCGGTAGGGTTATGTTTTGAAACCCTAATTCCCATTATTATCATTTTAATGTCCTAATTCATATTAAGTGTAATCATGATTACCATATACCTTCATTATGAACACTTAGACAAGATTAACTTCATTAATCAACATAACAAGATATGACCTCAGTTTCATAACTCTGTTTATTTACATGTATGGTTATCTACTTTGTTAACACTAATTATCATCTATGGGAAACATATTATTTGATGAAATTATATAATAGCATAAAAGAAGGGATTTTAACATATTTGACACGTTAATACACATGATCAAGAGTTTTAATGCACGGATCACCACTTTAACCCATCTTTACATTAATTTTGGAATTGGAAGCCCAATTAGACTCCGATACTATTTTATTTGAATTCCTCTCATTATCTTGATCAATTTTCATATATTATATGTCCCCATCAGAGTTACCAATTTTATTATAATAAATCATTATTGGACCAATCATTAAGTGTCACGTAGGCAACTAACTCCTATTTCTTTATATTCACAAACTCATCTTGTATTATAACAAAAAAAAATTTTCCCATCTCGTGATGGCTCAGGTTACTACGTTCCTAGGGGTATAAATTTCTAATGGCTTTAAGCCATCTCCTACCTCACAAAACACCTGGGCTCCCACCGTAAATGCGCTAGGTGCAGGGGTATATCCCCTCCCATCAGCCTCTGATTGGCCAGGCAACAATCCAACTTGGCCCACGGGACTTTACTAGAGTTGGGAGGACACTACTCGCGGCCAATGGAGATCATACACAAGAGGAAAGAGGCCCTGTACAATGGAAGTTATATTAGGTTATAGATTAGATATAGGTGGTCAGAAAACTTACCTAGGAAATGTGTGCGTAACCCCGGGGGTTGAGAAACCTTGTCAGACTCTCTCATCTTCATTCGACTCATTGGAATTCACCAAATAAATCTATAAGTTTCTCCCTCACTTTTATGGAAGATGGACCGAGGCTCGAACTTCCTGGTCATCAACACCGTATGAGACTCATTTGGTAGTCGATGTCAGACGTGACTGTTGCTGTGGGTAGAAAGGAAAGAAACTCAATGTTGCTCAGGGAATCACTTATCATCTACTTCCTATTAGTCCATCATGCTGGCATAGGGTTGGATATGCGATGGTTGAGAACCATCTGTAGGTCCCCTTGCGGTCTGTAGAGGCAGGAGATGAGGGCTCATGAAGGTCGTATATGTACAGACCCTATGAGGAACCCTAGGGGTTCTAAGGAAGAGAGGGTGGTAAGGAAAGGATAGGGCTCCCCTTGTATGAAAAAGTCTAGATTTCCTTCCCTCTATACTCATGAGAGAGAGACACTCGTATACTAGTTTCCAAAGGAAATGAAGCCGATTAAACATATTCACCACTAGATCAACATGCCTTATTCTCACCATACACATCCATGAAACATTACCTATTCCCTTCAAATTTGGAATTGACTAAACCCCCTCTAAAATTAAGGAAGGTGCACAATTATTTGGCACATATTGAAATATTACTTATTGTCCCTTTTGGAGATTCTAGATTATTCCTTATCTCTCTCCTTGATGAAATCCTTAAATCCACTATCCTCATTCTATGGAAACTCATTAATATTTTTTCCCACACATATTTAGTATTATTGGAACATCTTTTGTACATAAATCTTGTTCCTTTTAAACATTATTTAAAATAGTACCATTATCTCAGGGAATCTCATAAATTTCTAGGGTCCTCTTTCTTTCCCTTATTATTTTCAAGCATATAAAGGATAATCTGAAACACCCTTGTTTGATGCCTCAAACATGGGTTTGCCAATCTTAGCTAGATAATTATTCCTTAGTTATCTAAAACACAGTGTACTTTTTTCTTTGGGAACACAACAATTGTTTCATTTATCATATCCAACAAGCATTATTATTTGCTCGTATATGGATTCTTTTTATTTAACTTGTATACAAGCACCCATGCCACAATGGTGATCCACATCGTTATTCCACCAATGAGGAAATTATTTACCAAAACATACTTTACATTTATATTATTCAAATTTACCAAAATTGAGGATATTACATTCACCCCTCCTTAAAAGGAATTTTGACCCCAAAATTCACTCCTAGTAAGATTCAAGGTGAAAGACAACTTCTTATATTAAAAACTTAGGGTTAGCACTCTTCCTAGATCATCTTTTATTGATATGAAAATTCCTCAAATTATGACTAAGTTTGATATCCAAATTCAATTTAGGATGTTTACATGTTCCTAATCATTTTACAACATTATCACATAGCCAATTCTTTCTCGCTTGAGTTATCATTTCTGTTTGGTGATTATCTTCTCACCTAGGTTTCCAACGTATTAGTCAATTATCATCCTATAAGTGTGAGATAACACCTCAAACCTTGGGTCATGTCATGAAGTTCAACTTAAGGTATCTATTATCATATGTCATTCTAAGCACAACATGTGTCTACTCAATCTCTTTCACTCATAATGAGATGAAATAAGTGTTTGGCTGTAGTCCAAAACAAAGTTCATCCCATCCAAAGAGCAGAGATGATGCACATACATGTTATCCTAGAATTTCACATTTTTAAGTCAAACCATTCTCAACATGACTCTAAACCATTCTTACTTTTAATTCCACAAGTTTTTCTTATATTTCATGAAGTCAAATGCCTCTTTCACTCTTGATTTTGTACACAACTCCTCTTGTGATTTCATTATTACATGACTTCTTTGTATTTTTTACATTTACACCCCATGTACCATGAACCTTAGCTACTTCCTCGAGGTCTCTAGGGGTATAGGTACTTTTGGAGTGATTTCATCCTTATGCATCTAGGGAGTGCTCCTCACATTCACCAATTGGTCACATGAACATCATGGAGGTGGCCAATCACCTGAGACATGGGCCTCGGGCAAACATAGTTGTTACCTCCTGACCAAATAGTCTTATGCATTCAAGGAATAATCAACTCCTAATCCCATCAGTCCTATGTACCTTTAATACACCCTACTTGACCTTCGAATTGACTTATGACTCTACCCTTCCTAAGAGTTCATTTATAGAACATTATTTTCCTATAACACAAGAGGAAAGATGCCCTATACGGCGGAAGTTACAGTAGGCTATAGATCAGATAAAGGTGGTCAAAAAACTTACCTAGGAAACATGTGCGTAACCCTGGGGGCTAAAAAACCTCATCGGAGTCTCTCATCTTCATTCAACTCTCTAGAATTCACTGACAAAATCTACAAGTTTCTCCCTCACTGTGATGGCGGATGGACCGAGGGTCGAAGTTCCTGGTCATTGGCACCGTATGGGACTCATCTGGAAGTCGGCGTCAGACGCAACCGTTGCTATGGGTAGAAAGGAAGGAAACTCAATGTTGCTCATGGAATCACTTGTCATCTACTACCTATTGGCCCATCATGTTGGCGTAGGGTTGAATATGCGATGGTTGAGAACCATTCATAGGCCCCCTTGTTGTTTGTAGAGGCAGGAGCGATGGCTCATGAAGGTCTGATATATACAGACCCTATGAGGAACGCTATTGGTTCTAAGGAAGAGAGGAGGGTAAGGAAAGGAGAGGGTGGCCCATGTATGAAAAAGTCTAGCTTTCCTTCTCCCTATACCCACGAGAGATAGACACTCGTTACCAGTTTCCATAGGAAAGGAAGCCGATTAAACATATTCACCACTGGATCAACATGTCTTATTCTAACCATACACATCCATGAAACATAACCTATTCCCTTCTAATTTGAAATTGACGAAACCCCTTCTATAATAAAAGAATGGGTTATAAATCCAAAATTAAGGAAGGTGTATAATTATTTGGAACATATTGGATCATTTCTTATTGTCCCTTTTGGAGATTCTATATTATCCCTTATCTATCTCCTTGATGAAATCCTTAAATCCATAATCCTCATTCTATGGAAATTCATCAATATTCCCCCCCACACATATTTAGTTTTATTGGAAAGTCTTTTGTACATAAAACTTGTTCCTTTTAAACATTATTTAAAAAAGTACCATTATCTCATGGAATCTCATAAATTTCTAGAGTTCTCTTTCTTTCCCTTATTATTTTCAAGCATATAGAGGATAAACTGAAACACCCTTGTTTGATGCCTCAAACATGGGTGTGCCAATCTTAGCTAGATAATTATTCCTTAATTATCTAAAACATTGTGTATTTTATTTTTCTTTGGGAACACGAAAATTGTTTCATTAATCATATCCAACAAACATTATTATTTGTTCATGTATGAAATCTTTTTATTGAACTTGTACACAAGCACCCATGCCACAAATTTGATCCACATAGTTATTCCACCAATGAGGAAATTATTTATCAAAACATGCTATACATTTATATTATTCAAATTTACCAAAATCGAGGATATTACAGGCATCATGTCCCTTTTGGAGACAGTGCCCACCTTTTGTCACTTCAAACAACATTTGCAAAACTCATGAGCATCTTTGAACAACATGGGCCAATAAAATCCACTTTGAAGATTCTTGGTGGCTGTGCGTTTCCCACCGAAATGTCCTCCACATGCACTGGAGTGGCACATGGCTAGGATATCTTGCTGCTCACTTTCTAGAACACATCTTCAATGAGTTGGTCGGGACAATATTTGAAAAGATGCAGACCATCCCAAGCATAGTTCTTTACCATAACAAAAAGTCTCTTGCTCTCCTCCGTTGTCCAAGTACTCGATATCCTTCCACTAGCTAAGAAATTAGCTATGTGCTTATACCACATTCTTTGGGTGGATGAAAGCAAGAAGAGCTTCTCATGCGACATTGTTTCTTTGATGTGATTCATATCATCATACGATGCTTCAATGTGGGAGAGATGATCGGCTACAGCATTTTCTACTCCCTTTTGTCAACAATCTCTAGATCAAACTCTTGGAGAAATGGAATCCATTGGATCAACCTTGGCTTAGAATCTTTATTTGTCATAAGGTACTTCAAGGCTAGATGATCTATATAAACCACCACCTTAGTTTGCAAGAGATAAGAGCAAAACTTTTCAAGAGAAAAAATCATGACCAACAACTCTTTTTCTGTGGTAGTGTAGTTCCTTTGAGATTCATCAAGAGTCTTGCTCGCATAATAAATGGAATGTGGAATTTGGCCAATCTTTTGGCCCATCACAGCCCCCACAGCCATATCTAATGCATCAGTCATGATCTCAAATGGCAAGGAGAAGTCTGGGGAATGCATGATAGGAGCAGGGACAAGCTTGTGCTTCAAGTGGTCGAAGGCTTCAACACACTTGTCGTCAAAATGGAATTCCACATCCTTTTCTAGTAAATGGAAAAGTGGCCTCACAATCTTATTGAAGTCTTTAATGAATCGAAGGTAGAAACCTACATGACCCAAGAAGGATCGGACATGTCTTACGGTGGAAGGAATGGTGAGAGTGGAGATCAGGCCTACTTTGGCCTTATCAACTTCAATTCCAGCTGTAGAGACTCGGTGACCCAACACAATGCCTTCGGGCACCATGAAGTGGCTTTTCTCCCAAGATAGTACCAAATGGACTGTGACACACCTCTAAAGAACAACTACTAGGTGAAGCAAGCATTCATCAAATGTCTTACCAAACATAGAAAAGTCATATGTGAAGACTTCAAGCGACGAATCAAGCATATTGGCAAAGATGGATGTCACACATCTTTAAAATGTCGAAGGAGCATTACACAACCCAAATCACATTCTTCTCTAAGCAAAAGTACTATTTGGTCAAGTGAATGTCGTCTTCTCTTGATCGGCAGGATGAACAACTATTTGGAAGTAATCGAAGTACCCATCAAGAAAACAATAGAAACTCTATCCTGCTAATCTCTCCGATATCTGATCAAGAAATGGAAGAGGGTAATGATCTTTCTTGGTCTTTTCATTCAATTTTCTATAATCCACACAGTGCTATCAATAGAAGTACCATGTGGATGCTCCAAGGTCCTACCACTCCTCAAAACTATCACTACCTTCACATGCTCATGGGTAGTGGAAAAGGAAGCTTATGGATTTGGATGTGGCTGTTGAGGTGGTGGTGGCCTTGAGTGTGGTGGATTCAGGTTTTGGAGGATAAATTGTGGCTAGGGTTGTGGTTTTTGTGGTGGATGGGGGTGATATTATGGAGGGGGCTATTGGTATGAGTGAGGTGGATGATATTGATAGTTGTAAGGGGGGTGTTGAGGTGGAGTAGCATATGGATGTGGTGGTCCTTTGTACTAGTGAAGTGGAGGTGCTTGGCCTTGTGGTGGGACATAAGCACCTTGATTAGTCCTCACATAACCACCATAATTGTTTGGGTTGACCATGGGTTGAGATGGGAGCCTCCCCTCTTCATGATGGGCAAGTGAAAGAGAGATTTGATCAAGCCTTCATTCAAGGTGACTAATGTTTTGTTCTTGAGATGACACCTCTTTATTCACTTCATCAAGGTTCCTTAGCCATCCTAGGACTTCTATCTCAAACTTGGATCTATACTTGGGCCCTTGGTATTCCTTGGCTGCCCTTCCCCCTCTTCATTTTGTTGTTTCTATGAGAAGTTTGGATGATTCCTCCACTCAGGAGTATAGGAGTTGGACATAGGGCCTGGGTTGTTTCGATTGCCAAAGGGATGCAAAGCATACACTTCTTCTTCCTCAGCATCAACTGCCATATTGGGTTGGCTTGAAGAACCACTAGCTTGGTTCTTCATCATATTCATCATATCCACCATCATTTTCATCATGTCAGGATTGGCTACAGTCCGGGATGAAACTACAAGAGGAGGTGGAGGGATGTAGTTTTGGTCACAATGTTCCCCTTTCGTAGAAGCCTGATGAAGATAATTCTCAACAAGGGCTCAAACAAGGGCCATGACTCCTCAGGTGGCTTTGTCATGAATGTGCCTCTACATGATGAATCAACATTGTTCTGGCTCAACTTCACTACCCCAGTGTAGAATTCTTGAACCAGCTTCCATAAGACTACCTCATGATGGGGGCAGTCACACTGAAGCTTTTGGAACCTTTCCCATGCCTCATGGAAGGGTTCATTTTCTTTTTGTGAGAAGGCAATGATGCATCTTCACATCTGGTTCATCTTGGCAATCAGGAAGAACTTCTTGAGAAACTCATTCTTTACTACATTCCATGTCACCAACTTAGGCTTTGAGATGTACCATTCCTTGGATTTTCCTTTTAGTGAGAAAGGGAAAAGGGTTCTGCGGATTGAATCATCATTGGCACCGAGTATGCGGAAATTGGAGCAAGTTTCAAAGAAGGCTTAGATATCGTGGTAGGGGTTCTCATTCTCCATCCCATAGTAAGTAGGAAGGAGTCCAAGAGGTATGTGTGGCATGAAGAATTGTTGACCTGACATTTGGTCAACTAGGGTGGCAATTGGGGAGTTGTAGTTCCCCAAGGTGAAGTATTCATGGAGAGGGAAGTTGGGTTGTGGTTGAGCATCTCCATGAGGTATTTCAAGTTCACAGTCACCCATCTCAGATTCTCGATGTTGTTTGCAGTAGCTTTGTCATCTCCTTCTACGTATCTCGGGGTCGTATAATACCAAGTCGGTAAAAGTCAAACACATACTATGCATGCACAACTCTCACCTACACAATACACAAACAAGCAACAAAAGCCAAGTTAGAACGATAGTATGAAAAACTAAACAAAGAATAAAGAATAGCAATGGTGAGGACAGTAGGAAAGGCTAAGCTACACTAACTAGCTAGACTGAGAGCCTCTATCCCTGACAATGACGCCAGAAAGATTGGTGCGATCTTCTTAAGGCCACACACTAGCCAACTAAAGGTGATTAGATGCGACCCTAAGGGAAAACACATAGATCTCTCAAAATTTGTATATGGACCTAGTCCAACACACAGGCTTAACTAATCACACATACCCGCAAGCGCATGGGGCCGTACTGTAGTATAGGCTAGTGGTAGGATTGGGGTCAATCCTCAGGGATAGAGGGGGAACTAGAACTAGGTTAATGTTAGCTATGTTCCTAAAGAGGAGTCTAGGGTTTTATGTTTTAAAGTTGGGTTTGGTTGATTATACTATGATTTCAATCAAGAATAATTGAGAAAGAAACTAGATTAAATAGAGCCCTAGATTATCCTAAGCAAGTTAAGACTAAGAAACTAGGCAAGACAAACAACTAAACTAGAGCAAGGAGTTACACTACACTAGAAAGCCAAGTTATC
The DNA here is from genome assembly GCA_963693085.1 of Alisma plantago-aquatica. Classification (NCBI taxonomy): domain Eukaryota; kingdom Viridiplantae; phylum Streptophyta; class Magnoliopsida; order Alismatales; family Alismataceae; genus Alisma; species Alisma plantago-aquatica. The sequence goes on from OY856410.1 coordinate 1,109,495,256, forward strand.
AACTAAGATGCAAGCTAAACACTAGACAAGCAGGAGTCTAAGTTATCACTAATTAGCCAAATTAACACAAGCAAGCTCAAAGGAACCCTAACTACTTGAGCAAAGACTAACTATCTAGGACTAGGCAATTATCTAAGAATTAACAAAGGTAATAGACTACACTAGCATTAACAAGCTAAGAAGGCAAGGGTGGATTTTAAGCAATATGATGGATAGGTGGTTTGTTTGGGAATGTAACTTGATATTAGTTGGGGGAAGGTTAACATAGCATGCAAATCTCATATTTCAATCTATATTTCCAAACCAAACAACAAGGCAAGTGCTATTAGAATATACCCTATACTACTAGTTGGAGAACTAGGGCTAGGTGTAATTCTAAAAGGAGTTGACAAGTCTAGGTTTCTAGAGTAAGTGGTATTATAATAATTGAGAGGCAATGGTGGGAGTGGGAGTGGGAGTAGAGATGAGGGTGTTTCACCTCATGTTACTTTCCATCTAGCCTTTAGGAAACTCTAGGCAATTTCACTAATCACACTTACACTATCTACTTATATCTCACACCTTCTTGTAGAAGAAGGGAGATGTATGTAGGAACAAATAGGGCTAGCTAGGGATCCACTAATTGTACTTGGGAGCCATTCCTAAGATCGGCACATACATTCCATTTACCCTAGAACCTAAGTGTCATCAAGCATCAAAAAACAAGAAATTCATATGTAAAAGCACAAACCACATGCAAGATAATGGGAAATGAGATATAAGCTAGAGGAAATCATCATAGAATTAAATTATGTTCAATACACATTATTTTCCCCCAACATGGTATCAAAGTCACATTTTAACCCCAAACAACCCACCACTAGGGGCTTAGCTAGACATGCTCAAAGAAAAGATAAAAGAAATGAGAAGAAAGGGATAAGAGTCCATTGAGCTCAAAGTAGCTTCTTCTTCACCTCCTAGATACTGTAGAATGACCTTTCTCCTCCAAGGTGGATGAAGGGCATGGAAATGAAGGGGGGTATGGTAGGAAACCTAGAAAACTAGGTTTCTATGGTGGAAACGAGGTGAAAATGGTGGGTGGATGGCTTGAATGCAAAGGAGGCAATGAATGCTCTAGAGTAGGTAGGGGAGAGTAATGGCAGCTAACCTAGTGTTGTGGCCACCACTGATGAATATATAGGTGGTGGTGGAAGCACTAGGATAAATAGGGGTATAGTTGGAAAAACAATGTAGAAAATGCTAGGGTTTAGGTGGTAGCATGGCTGTGTTGGGCAACACGACCGTGGTGGGTGAGGGTAGGAACAATCGTGGTGGTTGGGAACGACCGTTCTAGGAAATGGAAAATGTCAGATTTTTTTGGTGAAATGAAGGTTGGCAGCACGACCGTGCTGGACAGAATGACTGTGGTGAGGGCTAGGTAGAACGACAATGTTGGCTAGCACGGTCGTGGTGGGGGGTGAAATGGAGGTCGTTCTGGCTGGCATGCCCATTCTCATCTTTGGCAGCACGATCTTTACAACATGACCGTGCTGGATAGCATGATTGTTTTGGTCAAGTTGCTATAGCTTGCAATTTTGATTTTGACTATGTGATTTTGTTATTGTCCAACAAGGCCGTTCCTTGGCACCACGGTCGTGTTGGGGTTTTTAGTGGCAAATTTACTTTGAAACTTCATGATCAATGAACTTCTTTTCTTGATGTCGACCCTTGGCCATTATAGGTAGGTTGAGGGAGCTTTGGGGTCTTCTTTGGACCCCTCCATGGGTGGAGGAACCCTAGAATTCCTTCCTTCTCTCTAATCCATCCAAAGGATGATCCAAGTACCTGAAAAGTATGCAAAAAACGTCCATAAGTGCATTTGACAATAATATGCAATTTTGGGGATTTAACTTGCATTCCACTATGTTTATATGTGATTGAAATACAAGAAGACACAAGATGAAGCCCTAAAATAGGGCTGCATCAAGAACACGCTTCTAAGAGTAGTGTAGCTGCACCAGGTACAAGTGCAAGGAACTAGGAACGAGTAGATCGGATGCCTGAGGGTCCCCAGTTTGACCAAACCATGCTTGAGAATCCTGCCTTTCAATCTCTTTTTTGGCAGTTCATGGCTACCGTGATGCATATAGCAGACAGGGTGCTCGCACCTCAGCCTAGGGCACTAGTTTCCAATTTGGAATCCCCAGTTTTTGGGAAGTCTTTCGAGTAGCTTAGATGTGTTGCGGTAGTAGAATATGCTGGGACAATAGATGCAATAGATGCGGACCTCTGGTTGATCAAGCTCAAGAAAGTATTCAAGATCCTAAATATCCCATAGGAGGATAAGGTGAAGCATGCGATGTACCTTATGAAGAGGAATGTTGGCCATTGGTGGCCATAGAGGAGGAGAAGAGGCATGGAGTTTTCGTTGTTTGGGAGAAATTCTGACAAGAATTCGTCAGTCACTACTTTCCTTGAACCTATTTTGACAAGAAGATCAGTCAGTTTGAGAGGGTCTGACAGGGATCCATGTCAATCAATGAGTATGAAGAAAGGCTTATGGAGTTGTGATGCATTGTTTATTTGCCATTTTCACTGGCTATTATACAGTGACGTTTGTGCACTTTTTGTTCAAGTCTCATATTAATTATGCATGATTACTTTTATTAGTCTGTGATACTTAATTACATCAAATAATCATAAATTTCAATGTTTTCGAACGATTTGATCTATTTCCATGTTTGGATTTTATGAATTTTAGATGAATGTTCAAGAATCTACACACCTCAGTACTACTGACTTTGGAGTCGGTGGTACCAACACATGCTCAGGTTACAATAGAAAGAAATTGAGAAGAGTTGGTAGTAACAACGGGACTGTCGATACTACTGACAATGTTACATCATTTTTGTCAAAGAATTTCGAAGTAACTCGGTACTATCGATAGTAAGGTCAATAGTACCAACAACTTAACAGGTGGCCATGCAATTAGAGGAATCAGTAGTACCGAAACCCTGTCGGTAGTATCGATACACTGGGATCAGGAAGCTATGAAAATCATGTTTAATCTAACGGCTGACAAAAAATGATGCCCTAAGTCACTTCTATGACTTAAGGGGATTTCATCCAGACCTAATTATCCCGTTCTATTCCATTACATGATGGCCAAGGCATGAGATATAAGAATGAGGAGGAGAACTACACATTTGGGAAGTTTTGGGCATGTTCAATGGACAAAAGTTGCGGTTTGCAGATCCGTTCGTCGGCGTGGAGCATCCTAGTCACGCTTGTCCAGGGGGTTCATCAGTTTTTCTATATTCTCAATGTTTTTCTTTCTTCCTAGCATGATTTTGTCCATGGAAACCATGAGGGGATAATACCCATGTTCTCTAGGACCTGGGGGTAGCCTGGTTGTACACTGTATATGAATCATGTGCATTAGTATATTGTTTTCTCCTTATTCTTGGGCATGTTGTTATGAAATCATATTGAATTATCTATGTTGCACACCATAGGTGATTAATTAGATCCTAGATAGCTTCGAGAGGAGGGTTAAAGATTGGAAATCCATAGTAACATGTGTTCGCCTTTGAAAGGTGCCCCACGATCATGAAGGGAATAACCCAAAGTAGTTTGTTCAAGCATCTATCTAATGACACAGTCGATACGAGAGTGGGATCAGTATTGGATAGGAAGTTGACTACATCATAACAGTGGGTAATCCTAGCTACATGTCTCTTTGTCTAGAATTTAGAAGAACACATATCAATCTTAGGGTAAAATTGTAGTGTCAATCATGGTGGAACTACAGTCCTTGGGAATTTCTTCTCTTTGTGATAAAAAACCAGTAAATTAGTTTTATTTTCTTGCAATTAGTTTGATAACTCTCAAATTAAAGTTTTCTTCGTCCTAGCTGAATTAGTAATAGTTTCTTGAATTATGTTTCCCCATGTTCGATATTCGAGCCTCATTGGCCTGCATTATTTTGATGTGTACGCTTGCATTTTACACGTATAGTTTAGTAGTATCAAGTTTTGGCGCCATTTCTGGGGAAACAACATATTCAAGCACTACAAGTGCTATAATCGACCACTCTAGGCCGTCCTCTTCATTTTTTTTCAAAGCTGAATTGCAAATATCTTTTGATTCAACCACCCTCTTTATTTTTCTTTTTATTCTTTTCAAAGCTGAATTGCAAATATCTTTTGTTTCAATCACTAGTATCTTGTTCTGACATTGAATTCACAAATTTTAGGTACTAATGCATGGTTCAAATGCAAACCACTGATTACGGTCCCAGAACAAATCCACAACTGGAAGGTATGGGTGATGCAGAAGAAGAACATACCATTTGGGAGAAGATCAATGTGTCATCCTCAACAGCTCCACTAGGGCCAATCAAGCGATAACCGTTAAATGTGGGAAGCTACAATATCAATCCTAGATTGGTGGCGTTAGTCAAGCAACAAGCTTTCCATTGCCACAATACTGAAGACCCAACGACTCAGATTAGTAATTTCATTTACAGCTATGACATGGTGAAGATAGATTGATTTCCAGTGACTGTGATCTCCTTGAAGCTATTTCCATCATCACTACCAGATGGTGCTAAGTTTTGGTTCCTTAACCTCAAGCCTGAGTCAATAGAAACATGGGAACAAATAATTGACACTTTTTTTGAGTCTTATTTCCCTTCACAGAAGACTAACGAGCTAACCAAGAAGATAATCAACTTCAAGAAATAAGCAAATGAGTCATATTCTAAAGCTTGGGAGAGATTTCACATCATGGGATTGATCTATCCAGGCAGGCAATATTTTCTATTATGGGCTACATCAGGGGGAAAGGACCACATTGGACAGTGTAGGGACAAGCTTCTTCCTCAACAATAAGCCATCCAAGTGCCATGCGATTCTGAAGAATATGGCCAAGTACCAATCGTGGGGTGAGGAAAGGGAACACCCAACAAGCATTAAGAGTGATGGGGAATCTAAAGTCATCTTGACATTGAATGAGAAGCTTGACCTCATCGCCATGAAGTTGTGCCAGAAGGATGTAATATTGTCTGGAGGCGAAGAAGAGGATTACATGTTAATGAGGCAACAGTACCAGTAGGACAGGGGCCCCAATAAGATTGACAAAATTGAGGACATGCTAGGCAAGCTGGTGAGTCAAAATGAAGCGATTATTAGCCAGACACAAAGGGAGCTGCAAAATCAAGGTGCAAAAATCCATAGCATTGAATATCAAATTTCTCAGCTAGCAACAGAAGTGGCTTCCTTAAAAAAGCCCATTCAGCAAGGATTGCTCAGGAATGCAGTTTCAGCTCATCAACATCATCAAGAAAAGTTTATCTCTGTTGTCGAGGATCTAGAACATCATATAAAGGAGTTACCCAAGCAACACACTTCAGATCTTGATTGTGTGCATGTGCCAAAGGCCCCATTTCATCATAGTCTATATGGATTACCAGGAGGATGTAACACTCCAGTAGACAACAAACTTCAAGGTTCCACCATAGTCATGTCACCATCTCAAGTTCTGAAAAAGGTGACTATGCAACAATAACATGTGAAGGTTCAACATCACAGTGGAACAATCACAATCAATAAGGAGGTACTCACAATTCAGAAGGAGCATCCACCCATCATTCCATCCATTGGAGACATGCAAAATCATATCCCAGAAGGTGGCATCAAAGCAAGCTTAGGGGAGGAGATCCCTAATGTGCACTATATTCCACCACACAAATGTGTTGAGAGGTCATATGTTCCACACTCAGATAGTCTAAAACCGAGAAAGGTGGAAAATCTATTCAAGAAATTTATAGATATCTTCTAAAAGCTCCACATCAACATACAACTAGTGGAGGGTATAGAACATATTCCTACTTATGGAATATTTTTAGAGGATATCATCACCAAGAATATACGAATAAAAGATAAAGATGTATTGCAAGTTGATGAATTGATGAGTGAAATGATCAAGGGAAAATTGTTGATTAAGAGGAAATATCTAGGATGTTTTTACATTTGGTGTTCTATAGGCAACCAAAATTTCCCACAAGCACAATGTGATTCTAGGGTGAGCATAAATCTAATGCCTCTCTCTCCATTCTGGAAGCTGGGATTGAATTAACCAACATGGACATCTATGACAATCGAGCTGGAGGATGGATCTATTGTAAGGCCATATGGGATATGTGAGGATATCTTAGTCAAAGTATAAAAATTCATCTTTAATGTTAATTTTGTGGTCATAGACGTTCCAGATATGAGGATAAGAGATATTGTTAGGAAGGCAATTCCAAGCTACTGCCTAACCATTGGTAGAGGCTATTTGACACTCAGGATAGACAATGATAGAGTGGAGTTTAGACTGACACATGATTCTTCACCACCATCCCATGACAACCCTAGTCGAGGAGGATCATTCATGTCGAGCCTAGGACATTAAACAAGGGTTCTTCTTGGAGGAAACACAATTATATTTTTGTTATATACTATTTTTCTAGGTGTTTTTGTTAGTTATATTTCATATTTTTCACGTTAGATTTTAGTTTATGTAAAAATGTACCTTGATACTCTTGTTTGGTGCGCAAACATGGTCAAATTCGGTACTACTGACTCCTTATCAGTTAAAATTATGTAGAAAGTTGGTACTACCGACACCAAAATAGGCACTGCCGAGTCTTCTTAGGAAAAATCACAAAATCTTGGACCCAAGTCAGTACTACTGACTTTTTCAGCAAAAGTGACAAGAACTGCAAGAAAAAGATGTCACTACCATAGACACACATGTGGGTGGGCACCAATTTTTAAAGCTCAAAGAAGGAGAGAGAATGTCATGTCTTGATGCCAAAAAGACACACATTAGTGGCACCAACAAGAGGGATATATGATAGCACAACTTGATCCAGAGAGCCACCAATTTTTCACCACCACCACCCTTCAGAGCAACAGGTACCCCGTTCCACTTCTGTGTTTGAATTTTGACTATGAGGTCATAGTCAAGTTCAAGCTTAGGAGGGTGTTGGAACAGATTTATCTTGCCTTTTACTTGTTTTTAGCTTTTATCTTTGTAATTGTAGGATCCACAATCTATCTAGTGTAATGTGGAGTTTAAATTTTGTTTGTTTTTGACAATTATCATGCGTGCTTTCAAGTTTGCAATGGAAATTAATTTTTTTTGTGGGTTAGTTGTGAGTACTTGAGTAATATCACCTAGAGTAAGTGTATGGGTTAGTTAGCTCCAGGACATTTTCTCTTGTTTGCATTGCATGGCATAGTAGGTAACATAATAGTTAGTTTGTTTTTATTGCATTCGTTACAAAATGAAAAATATGCATAAGCAATTTTCATGCATATCACTTTAGTTGCATAAACAATTACATTTATATAACATGCATTTATATCATTCAATTCTATATCATGTGGGTATCCATTTCCTTCTAATTTGAGTGTAGGGATACACATCCATACCCTCAGAGAAGAAAAAGAAAAGAGAAAAAAAAGAATGATGTGTAGTAAAGGCCAAACATAATGTTCCATCATGCTAAAATAATGGGCCAATGAGAAAAACAAAGAGAAAAAGTTTGCTAATGTTTCAAAGTTAAGAGTGAGAAAGGATGCCCTCAACTATTCACAAAAAGATGGAAACAACTACTTGATGCATTCTTTTGTTTTCTTAGTTCATTCTCATTTAGTCGATGAGATATTTTTTACATGCATCATTTCACCCAATAATATTTGGCATTAGGATTCATGCAATTTTTGTTCTCTTCACCATATAGGTTCATCATGTTTTATTTTTGCACAAATAATTCATATGTATTCATGATTCTTCATTTGCCACTCGCTTCATACCATCCAGTTCTCTTATCGGTAGGCCACTTAAATAATTATTCTCCTCATTCATTCTTATAAGTTGGTAGTTAGGAGAAAGCAATGTAGAATAGGGAATCACATGATGCACTACGCAAATGCCTGATTGATTATGATGTTAACTTCTCTCTTGATAGTGTTCAATGATCTAAGGGTGGACAAATTTTATGGAAATTTTTGGTTGCTTTAGAGAAGTTGATTGTTCAGTGGTCAATGAAGGCCGGTTTGGGACTACCAAGTGGGGATGGTTGAGAAAAGAAATTCAGAGTTTATGTCCTTTTTCTAACTTGTCTCAAACATATCCGAGGGTGTGTTTCTCAAGGATGAGCAACACTTAAGCTAAGGGAAATTTGATGCACTCTTTATTTGCCATTTTAACAGGTTATTTTGCAGTGACTTTTGTGCACTGTTTTGGTCAAGTCTCATATTAATTGTGCATGATTTACTTTTATTATCCCGTGATACTTAATTGCATCAAATAATAATAATTTCCATGTTTGTGAGTTATTTGATCTATTTCCAGAGCTTATGTTTGGATTTTATGCATTTTAGGTGAATGTAAAAGAATCTATACAGCTCGGTACTACTGACTTTGGATTTGGTGGTTCTGACACATGCTCAGGTTATAACAAAAAGAAATTGAGAAGACTCGATAGTACCGACGGTTCTATCGATACTACTGACAATGTTACATCATTTTTGTCAAAGAATTTTGAAGCAACTCAGTACTATCGAAAACAAGGTTGGTAGTACTGATAACTTGATAGGTGGTCGTGCAATTAGAGGAGTCAGTAGTACCAACAACCTATTGGTAGTACCAACAACCTTTCGGTAGTACCGACACGTCGGCAGTACCGACACGTCGGGATCAGGCAGATCCAAAAATCACGTTTAATCCAATGGTTGACAAATAATGACGTCCTAAGTTACTTCTATGACTTAAGGGGATTTTGTCCAGACCTAATCATCACGTTCTATTCCCTTGCATGATGGCCAAGGCATGGGAGAGGAGAATGAGGAGAATAACTACACGTTCGGGAGGTTTTGGGCTCATTCGGTGGGCATAATTGATGGTTTGTGGATCCTTTCATCGGTGTGGAGCATCCTAGTCACATTTCTCCAGAGGGTTCATCGATTTTTCTATGTTCTACAAATTTTTCCTTCTTCCTTGCATGCTTTTGTCTATGGAAACCATGAGGGGCTAATCCCCATGTTCTCTAGGACCCGGGATTAGCCCAATTGTACACTCTATATGGATCTTGTACATTAGTATATTGTTTTCTTCTTATTCTTGGGTATGTTTCTATGAAATCATATTGAATTATATATGTTGCACACCACAGGTGATTAATTAGATCCTTGATAGCTTCGAGAGGAGGGTTAAGGATTAGAAATCCATAGTAACACATGTTTTATATCATCCTTTGAGAAAGATGGCCTACGAGCACAAAGGGAATAACCCAGAGTAGTTCATTAAAGCACCTATCTAATAACACAATCGATATGAGAGTGGGATTGGTATTAGGATAAGTAGTGGATTACGCTATGAAAGCGAGTAATCCTAGTTGCAGGTCTCTTCGTCCATAATTCAGAAGAAGATATATTAATCTTAGGGTAAAATTAGAGTGTCAATCATGGTGAAACCATAGTCCTAGGGAATTTCTTCTCATTGTGATCACAAACCAGTAAGTTAGTTTTATTTTCTTACAATTAGTCTGGTAACTCTCGAATCAAAGTTTTCTTCAGCCTAGCTGATCAAAAGTTGTTAGTAGTAGTTTCTTGAATAACATTTCCCCATGTTCAATATCTAGGCCTCATTGGACTATAATTACTTCGACGAGTACGCTTGTATTTTACACATACAGTTTAGTCATGTCAAGTTGTTGAGGTTTTGTCCTCACATGGTTATTACAGATGAAGAGAGAATCTGACATTTTGAGAAAGGATTGAATGCTGAGTTGTCAACACCGGTGGCTACCTTTGAGAATAGAGAGCATTTTGCTACATTTGTTGAGTCAGTTTGGAGGATAGAGAGGGTAGTGGTTGAGAAGAGAGAGAAAAGTGCCAGGAAGAGGCTTATTGAGTACGAAGGACATTCGTCAGGTGACTTAAGGAACCTAGGTTGACATCACCACCAACACACCAAAGGTTTAGTACACAGACACATTGATCTCCTAGTAAGGGGAGGAGCTGTAGTTTTCCTCCTTTAGGAGCCCATAGTGCTGCATCAATATGAAGGAAACCTAGGCCTTGATATGAGAGGAAGGCATTTATTAGTGTGGATGGATTGGGCATACTATACAATTTTATCCCAGGAAAGATGATGAGGTAACCCAACATTCAAGGCAAATCCAACAGGGCTCATAGAGACAACAGTTCAATAGTGGTGTAGGAGGATGGGGATGTGGATATGTGTTGCAGGATGGTTCCTCTTGACAGGGACGACTAGGGTTTATGGCTTGAGTCAACCAGAAGGAGAGGTCAACCCTCGAGTCGAGATAGGTCAGAGGAAGTCATTTCATTTTGATATGTGCATATGTTTTCTATTTGTCTTGATTTGACCTTAGTAGGAACTTAAGGTTGAGGCGTGAAGGTAGTACTCGTCTCTTTTCGCTTTGGATTTCGGGGGCAAAATCCTTGTTTGGGGTTTATAGCTTGTAAGGACCCTGACCTGATTTTTGGGATAAACCTATTTTATTTAGCTTAATCTTGTGCTTAGCACCTTTCTCTAATCTTTTTAAATGTAATTAGGGCCCGTGGAGACCTTAAATTTTAAGTTTGAGCTTGTTTGGATGATGTTTGTGCTTTCTATGCTAGTTTTTGGTGCAAAATTGCAATTTACCCAGTGTAGGGGTTGATGTGCAATTTTCCATCTCTAGAGTATTCCCTCTCTTTCTTGACATCATCTAGAGGAAAGAGAGAGAGGAGGGCACCTTGTTTGAGACTTGGTTGAGGAGTATCATCCTAGGTGGTGATTAGGGTTGATGTGAGTGTTGAGTGCCTTGACCATGTGTGTGGTTGAGTTGTCTTGACCTTGGGTCACGACCAAGGATGGTTTTGGAGGGTTTCATGGTTGAGACACCTCGTATAGGTTTTTGGGTCATGACCTAGGTATTCTAGGGTGGTCTGGGGTCGAGATGGTTGACCTAGCTTGGGTTGTCTTGACCTAGGGTTTGTGGAGGTGCTTTTTCTTGACCAAGAGGAGATGGTGATAGATGGTGCAACCTAGGAGGGTCATGACTGAGACCATGTGGGAGTCCATGGTGGTCCGGACACTACCTAGAGTGTATCAACATGTCTTACATTTCATGCTTAAGTGGTTGCATGTTGGCCTTTTGAATGGACTAGTTTCCCTTTGGTCCCTTAGTATGTTGACACCTCACCCCTTGCCTTCTCTCTCATCTTTCATCTAGATAAACTCTCAACTTCCCTTGTTCACAACCCTTTTTAGCCATCTATCTTCTTCCTCCTTATTTGTTGGTTCTTGGAACTTGGTGGAGCAAGGGGGTTCATCCTTGGGGTTTTGGTGATCAATCTCCTCTTGCATATGGTGGTGGTGATCCGAGCTCATCTTCCATCCTGGGTAAGTGTTTGCCTTCTAGGTTGATCTCCTACCTTCATATTCTTCTTTTTTCTCAGCCTAAGACCATGGTTCTTCCATGGTGGTCATTTTGGGAGAGAAACACCTCATCACAAGGGTCATAGACCATGTCTTGATAAGGTAGACCCAAGTGTGAAAAGAATTTCTCCTCCCTTTCTTCCCTTCTCTTTTGGTTCGGCCAATCACTTCTTTGCTTCCTTCCTTAGGCTGGCTTTGACCTTGGTGTCTTCTCCTTCTTGAGGTACTCTTGTGGCCGAATGTGGAGCTTTTGTTGAAGCTTCTTCAACCATTGGATCATGTGCTTGGAGCTCTTGATCTTGGAGTTTGAATCTCTTGGTGGTGATCATCTTAACGCGGGTTATATAACACTGAACCTACTCTATTATTGCACTTCTTTATATGTTTTGTTGAGACTTCTCTCTCTTAAATTCTTCTTCTTCATGCTAGTACATAATGATAAACCCTAGATTTTTTTTGGTAGATTTATCTTTCTTGGTTTGAAAGAAATCTAAAACCCTAATCTCTTTGTACCCGATTGAGTAGATAATGTGTTATGAAGGTTTTTCTCTATGTCTTGCTCTTAATCTTTCTCTCATGCATGGTGTTTGTACACCTAGAGGTCAGAGGGATGTTAGGTTCAGTTTTGGTTATCTTGAGCATGGTTTTCTCTTCTTTGGATATGGTTCTTCCTTGGTAGTTTCTTGACCTATGACTTAAGGTCTTGGTGACCGTTTGTATGTGGCCTTTTCTTCATGATAACTATAGTTTCACCCTTAGTTTGTAGGAGATGAAACTCTAACCCTAATATTGTAGGAGCAACATGATCTACAGGGTTGGTTGCGACATGTTGTGGTCGAGAAACTTGAGTGTCACGGTCGTGACATGGACCATGGTGGGATGTCATGGCCTATGTAATTAAGTATTCAATAGAGGGTTAGGGAAGGTTGTTGTGAAGAACATATGACACCTAATGATATTTATGTATGGACAATACATAGCCATGTATAATGTTGTTTGAAATGTTATCTAGTCTACTCTAATGATGTCTCCTAATATTTATATACTCCAAAATTATAGAGAGTGATAATTCTAGGGTGGTTGGTTGACCCTAATCTCATAAACTCTAAATTGGCTAAAATGATACCCTAACCCTAATAATGAACAATGTTCTTGCTTGTTTCTCTATCATGAAAGGATTATGATGTTATGTTGTTATCTCTCTCTTGCTTATCAACTTCTAACCATGTAGGTGTTATGAGTTTGATAATCATATATAGTTTGTGCTATGGTGATGAGAGATGATATAGGTTGAATGATCCTTCTAGAGGCATGCTGAAACACTTGTGATACATGAATAATTTACTGAGGGATTGATATCCCCTAGCATGTGACTTTGGTATTGATGTTGTGGTGAGTTACAATAATACAAACATCATGTGGTGCTTGTGTGACCAGTTCACACCCTATATGTTTATATCTTCTAGAAGTGTGCTATGCCCTTATCTTTGTAGAGTTTGTTATGATTTTATACATTGTGACTTGATTGATGCTAAAACTTAATTGACATAACTAAGAGAAGGCCATGTGTGAGATTATCTCATTGTGATATATGGAACAGCCATGCATGAGCTAGTTTCCTCGTTAGATATGGATGGCCATGCTTGATCTACTCCTTTTTGGGATGGCCATGCTTGAGTTGATTCCCTTATGATATATGAATGGCCATGTGTGAGCCAATTCATCCGTTCACTATATGTCATTTGTACAAGTTAACTAATATATCATTGTAGTGTCACTATCATGCTAGCTGGGAGGTGTTAGAAAGGTCATGAAATTTTACTCTTCCATTGACCATAAAGTCTTAGTAGTTGTACTTTCACATTGGATGAAGCTTTGCTTGATTTTTCATAGTTTGGTTGGTAGAGAATATACATGTTCTTCATATTCCTTATTAGATTATTGATTGTTCTACGATTCAGTAATAAGTTCCCAACAATGCTTAATTTCCTTAATTCAATGGACACATATCACAACTAAATCTGTTCATCTAGCTTAGTCATGTATTTACCTGTTGTAGTTATTCGTGCTAATAATAGTGTTTTTAGAGAGTTATATCTCCCACAGAGAGTTGGAATCTCACCCTGTGGGTTTCCACATCCTTTAAGGTGGACATGTGATGTAGCCCTATTTTGGGGCTCCATCTTGTGCCATTTTGTACTTTAATCACATCTAAACAAGTTAGATTGCAAGTTAATTCCTCCAATATGTGTTTCACTATCAAATGCACTTATGGACGTTCTTTGCATTATTTTCAGGTACTTGGACCATGCTTTGGATGGATGGGAGAGAAAGAAGGAGTTCTAGGATTCCTCCACTCATGGAGGGGTCCAAAGAAGGCCCCAAAGATCCCTCAACCTACCCCTAATGGCCAAGGTTCATCATCAAGAAAAGAATTCCATGGATGATGTAAATTGAAGTTCATTTATCCACTGGAGATCCCAACATGGTCGTGGCCCCATGGCCACAGGTAGTGTCAATTATTCTGAAGAAGCAACTAAGATGTCAGGTTACTGCACCAAACTCACAACAGCCGTGGCCATCAACACGGCCATGGTCCAATGAAGACACCATGGTCGTGGCAAGCAGGAGAGAAAACACTCATGCACGATCAAGACTTCCTCCTCTAAAACGGTCACGGTACACCACCACGGCCGTGGTGCCACTTACCCAACACGACTGTGGCACCCCACCATGGCTGTGGCCACCACCTACACAACCTTTTCACCCTCCTTTCATACCTTGACTGTGGCCACTACCCCTATGACTGTTCCCCACTACCCCCACCATGGTCGTGGTACATCAACACGGTCGTGGTAACCAACCTACCCTACCCGTTGTTTACACTATTTTTCCTAAACTACCCCCACTTACCCTAGTGCTTCCCCACCACCTACATATACATAGGTGGCAGATGGGGCACGTAGGTTAGACCCCCTAGCAGCTGCTACTCCACCCTAGTCACCCCTTGAGCATTCATTGCACTCCACCTTGCATTTATGCTCCCCATCCACCATTTCCACCTCATTTCCACCTTGGAAACATAGTTTTCTAGGATTTCCCTCCATAATCCCCCATATTCTCATGCCCATATGCACCATTGGAGGAGGAAGGACGTCCCCAAGCTTCTAGGAGGTGAAGAAGGAGGCTTCTACTTCATGATTCATGGAGTTCTACCCCCTTCTTTCCCTTTCTTTAGCTATTTTCTTGATCATGTCTAGCTAAGCCCCTAGTGGTGGGCTGTTTGGGGTCAAAATGTGACTTTGATACCATGTTGGGGGGAAATAACTTGTAATGAACATGATTTCTATCTATGATGATTGCTTCTTGCTTCTATCTCATTTCCTATTTTATTGCATGTGGTTTTTGCTTATAGCATGGATTGCTTGCTTTAAGATGTTTGATGACACTTAGCTTCTAGGAGGAATTGGAGTGTATGTGGCAATCTTAGGAATGGCTCCTAGGTCAAATTAGTGGATCCCTAGCTTGCCCCCTTTGTTTTTACATACACATCCCTCCTCCTACAAGTGAGTGTGAGATCTAAGTGGCTAGTGTAAGTGTGATTAGTGCAATTGCCTAGGGCTTTCTTAAGGCTATATGGCTAGTGGCATGAGGTGAAAAATCCTCATCTCTACTCCCATTTCTACACTTGTCTCTCAATTTACTAATGCCACTTACTCTAGAGACCTATATTTGACAAGTCCTACTAGAATTACACCTAACCCTAGTTCCCCAACTAGTAGTATAGGGTACATTCTACTAGCACTTGCCTTGTTGTTTGGTTTGGTAATCTAGATAGAATTGTGATAATTTCTTTCTGTGTTGAAATCCCCCAACTAATATCAAACCACATCTCCAAATGGCCCACCTACCTAATCTCATTGCTTAAAACCCATTTCACTTTCTTAGCTTGTTCATTCTAGTCTAGTTTATTTGTTTTTGTTCTAACTTGTTAATTTCTTAGTCTTGCTCTTTAGTGTTAACTTAGGATTTTGCTCTCTTTCTTGTAGTTAATCTAGTTCTTAGTGCTAATTGCTCTGCTAGTGTAGTGTATTCAACATTTTCTCTTGCTCTATTAGTTGCTTAATCTAGTTCATTATACTTTCCTACTTAGGATAACTTAGGGTTGTGATAATCTAGATTTCATAATTGCCTTTACTTCCTTGTTCACCTAGTTTAACAACCAACCAATTCCCCTTTAAACCATTCAACCCTAATCTCTGCAATAGGAATGCATCCAATTCTAGCCTAGCTCTAGTGCCCCCTCTGTCCCTGAGGATTGACCCCTACACTTGCCCTTCACCTATGCTACAATAGTACATCATGTGCTTGCAGGTGACCTATTTGGTGCTGTGATCGACTTGGTTAGGGTTAATATAAATTTTGAAATATCCACACGTGTGTCCCCCCTTAGGGTTGCATCTAGTCACCTCTAGTTGGCTAGTGTGTAGCCTTAGTGGGAAGAGCACCAAGCTTTCTGGCACCGTTGCCGGGGATAGCGGCGCTCGGCCTAGCTAGTTAGTGTAGGTTAGCCTTTCCTTTTCCCCCCATCATTGCTATTCTTTATTCTTTGTTCACTTTTGCATATTGCCATTCTACCTTGGTTTCTTGTTTCTTGTTTGTGTATTGTGCAGGTGACAACTATGCATGCACCACACGCGTTCCACATGTATTGACTTGGTGTTATATGACCCTGAGATAGGTAGAAGGAGATGCCAAAGTCACTGCAACCAACGCCAAGAAGCCAAGATGGCAGAAAACAACCCTCATGCGAATGCTCAACAACCTCCACCGCAGCCCAACTGCCTACTCCATGAGTATTTCACCCTGGGGAACTAAAATTCCCCCATTTCCATCCTAGTTGACCAAATGTCGGGTCAAGAGTTCTCCATTCCACCCACACTCCTTGGACTCCTCCCCACTTACTATGGGATGGAGAATGAGAATCCCTACCATCACATTGATGCATTCCTTGAGACGTGCTCCACTTTCCAAACCCCCACCGCTACTGATGACTCCATTCGGACAACCCTTTTTCCGTTCTCCCTAAAAGAAAAGGCTAAAGAGTGGTATGTTTTGAAGCCAGAGTTGGTAACCTGGAATGAATTCAAGAATGAATTCCTCAAAAAGTTCTTCCCCATTTCTAAGCTAACCTACATGAGAAGATGCATCACATCCTTTGCTCAAAAAGAAAATGAACCCTTCCACGAGGCATGGGAGAGGTTCCAAAAACTTCTTTGTGTCTACCCCCACCATAAAGTGCCATTGTGGCAACTAGTTCAAGCCTTCTACACCAGGCTTGAAGAACAAAGCCAAAAAAACGTCGACTCATCATGTGGAGGAACTTTCATGGAAAAGCCACCCGAGGAGTCGTGGCCTTTGTTCGAGCATCTTGCTGAAAACTCCCGCCATTGAGTTTCTAAAAAAGGGGAGCATTGCGGCCAAAACTATATCCCTCCACCTTCTTCTATAGTTCCAACCCACACCGTTGCTGACCCTGACATGATGAAGATGATGGCAGACATGATGAAGATAATGAAGAACCTAGCTGGTGGTTCTTCTAGCCTATCCACCATGGCAATTGATTTTGTAGATGAAGAAGTGCATGCCTTGCACTCTTTTAGCAACTTGAATGATCAAGGCCTCATGTCCAACACTTATACTCACGAGTGGAGGAACCATCCCAATTTCTCATGGAAGAAACAAAATGAAGATGGGCCAGGACAAGGGCAGCCAAGGCCACGCTATAATTCAAAGTTTGAAGAGGAAGTGCTTGGAAGACTAAGAACCTTGGATGAGGTGAAAAAGGATGTGTCCTCACACGGGTAGTCCATCAACCGTCTTGAGCAAAGATTGGATTAGATCTCTCTCTCTCTCTCCTACTAGGAGGGAAGAAGGAAGACTCCCGTCTCAACTAATGCCCAACCCACACAATGATGGTACTTTCCTAGGGAACACTCAAAGTTCATATGCTCTATCGTCATACCAAGCACCGCTGAATCCCTATTCTCCACCACCTCCTCAGGAACCTCTTAACCACCAATATGCTCCACCTCCACCTCATTCATACCAACATCCACCCCTGCAATACCACCCCCATCCACAAGAACAACAACCACAACCACAATTCATCCTCGAAAACCCAAATTCACCTCACCAAAGGCCACCACCACCTAAACAGACACAACCACCTCCACAAGCCTCTTATTATACTACCCATGAGCATGTGAAGGCAGTGACTATTTTGAGGAGTGGTCAGACTTTGGAGCACCCTTGTGATACCGTTGTTGTTGTTAGAGGTGATACTAAGATTGGATAGGTTGATATTGAGGTACAACTTGAGGATACTATGACGAGAGCCAGATTGATACTGTGACACCGGGTAGTGATACTGTGATTCCTGTAATTCCCGTTGAAGATACTATTGATCCCAACCATTTGGGATCCCAACTTCCCCTATTTCCTGAAGCTCTTAAGGAGCCTTCTGTTGAGAGGAGAAGACAGAAGCATACCGAAGACATCCTTGAGACTTTCAAACAGGTGAAAATCAACATTCCACTGCTTCATGCAGTCAAGCAATTCCTTTTTATGCTAAGTTCCTGGAATATTTATGCACCTTCAAGAGAAAGACCACAAGGAGAACCCCAAAGAAAGTCAAGCTCACCGAGAAAGTGAGCTCGATTTTACAGCACACAATGCTAAGGAAGAGAAAAGATCCCAATGCTCCCATCATTTTATGCTACATTGGGGCACATTGCATAGACCAAGCCCTCTTAGGCTTGGGTTCTAGTGTTAACCTAATTTCGTATGATGTGTTTTCCGAGATCCAAAAGGGGCAATTGAGTCTGGATCATTGTACCTTGTAGTTGGCCGAACGATCAGTAAAGACGCCTAGAGGGTGTGTTGATGATGTGCTTGTGAGGCTTGATGATGAGACTTCTGCTTTCTTCCCAGCCGATTTTGTTATTAGACATGGAAAAAGACACAAGGAGGGTGCCTATCATCTTGGGAAGGCCATTTCTAGCCATAGATGATGCAGTGATTCATGTGAGGACCAATACTATGTATGTGACATTCATGCACATGAAGATCCGATTGAATATCTTTAAATCTTTAGCCACATCGGAGGTAATAGGGGTCACTGAAGATGATTGCTATCTCATTGAGTGCCTTAATGAAATTGTGGAGGAATGCCTACCGACGTAGATTCAAACTGCCACTCGAGGTAGAGGTCTAGAGCCAATAGTTGAGTTCCTAGTTGATGATGATGAAGTTGATGAAGATGAAGTTGATGAAGAGAATGAGCTAGCCTTGGTGGCTGAAAGTGAAGACCTTCCGTCTATTTCTGAACCATTAAAGAACTCCCTTGAAGAACATACCACTCTTGAGTTGAAGTCACTTGCAGAAGGATTAAAGTATGCTTTTCTTAGTGCAAATGACACCCTCTCAATGATCATTTCCTCCATTCTCTCACCAGAATAAGAGGAGGTGTTGATGGAAGTCTTAAAAAAGAACATCCAAGCCATTGGATGGTCTATAGATGATTTGAGGGGTATTGACCCCTCCATATGTGTGCACATGATCTATTTAGAATATGATGTAAGACCAACCCACCAAATGCAACGGCGGTTGAATCTAAAGCTGAAAGAAGTTGTAACTCAAGAGGTTGTGAAGTTGGCAGATGGTGGAATTATATATCCCATTTCTGATAGTACATGGGTGAGTCCCATCCAGATTGTGCCAAAAAGGGGTGAGATCACTGTGGCAGAAAATGCAGACGGTGAGCTTGTTCCAGTTAGAGAACAATCAAAGTGGAGAATGTGTGTTGACTACCATAAGCCCAATGAAAAGACCAAAAATGACCACTACCCTCTCCCATTTCTTGACCAGATTCTAGAGAGGCTAGCGGGGCAAAGCTTCTATTGCTTTCTTGATGGGTACTCTGCATACTTTCAAATTGTTGTGCATCATGTGGATTAAGAGAAGACAACATTCACCTGCCTGAGTGGTACATTTTCCTACTGGAGAATGCCATTTGGGTTGTGTAATGCACCTTCTACATTTTGAAGATGTGTGACCTCAATTTATGCAGATATGCTTGATTCATCATTGGAAGTGTTCATGGATGATTTCTCAGTCTTTGGTAAAACTTTTGATGAATTCTTACTTCAGTTGGCTTTTGTCCTTGAGAGATGCGTAAAGGTTCACCTAGTGCTATCTTGGGAGAAGAGTCATTTCATGGTGCCCGAAGGCATTGTTCCAGGCCACCAGGTTTCAAAGGATGGAATTGAAGTTGATAGGGCCAAAGTGGGACTCATTTGTATTGTTACTATTCCTTCCACCATAAGACATGTCCGGTCATTCTTGGGACATGTAGGTTTCTACCGCTGATTCATAAAAGACTTTAGCAAGATCTCAAGACCTCTATCCCACTTTCTTGAGAAGGATGTTGAATTTCATTTTGATGACAAGTGCGTTGAAGCCTTCAACCACTTGAAGGAAAAACTAGTTTATGCTCCTATCATGCAGCCCCCAGACTTCTCTTTGCCATTCAAGATTATGACTGATGCATCCGACATGGAAGTGGGGGCTGTGTTGGGCCAAAGAGTTGGCCGGATTCCACATGCTATCTACTACTCAAGAAAAATTCTAGATATAGCCCAAAGAAACTACACAACCACTGAGAAGGATTTTCTTGCAGTTATCTTCACTCTTGATAAGTTTAGATCTTATATTCTACAAAACAAGGTGATTGTCTATACAGACCACGCTGCTCTAAAATATCTAATGGCAAAAAAGATTCCAAGCTGAGGTTGATCAGATGGATATTGTTGCATTAAGAGTTCAACATTGAGATTGTAGACAAGAAGGGAGTAGAGAATTCTGCCACCGATCATCTCTCCCAGATTGAAGCACCTTATGATGATAGGAATAGAATTAAAGAGACATTGCCACATGAGCAACTATTCCTTCTCTCATCCACTCAAAGGCCTTGGTACCAACACATAGCTAACTTCTTAGCTAGTGGGAGGGTACCAAACACTTGGACGAGGGAGGAAAGCTAAAGGTTATTAGAGATGGCCAAGGATTATGTTTGGGATGATCCTCACTTGTTTAAGTATTTCTCTGACCAACTTATTCGAAGATGTGTTCCGAAGATGGAGCAGTAAGAAATACTCTCTATGTGCCATTCCAGAGTTTGTAGAGGTACTTTGGTGGAAAATGGATGGCCGCCAAGATTCTTCAAAGCGAATTCTATTGGCCTTCATTGTTCAAAGACTCTCATGATTTTTGTAAGTGTTGCTTGAGATGCCAAAAATGGGCACTATCTCTAAGAGGGATATGATGCCTCTATCACCCATTCTTGTGGTGGAGGTATTTGATGTTTGGGGGATTGACTTCATGGGTCATTTTCCTCCCTCTTTTGGATTTGTCTACATTTTGGTTGTCATTGACTATGTATCAAAGTGGATTGAGACTATTTCAACAAGGATAAACGATCACAAGGTGGTATATAACTTTGTGAAATCTAACATCTTTTGCCGTTTTGGTATTCTAAGAGCTATGATTAGTGATGGAGGAAGTCATTTCATCCACCGTACCTTTGAAGGTTTGCTCAAGAAACACAGGGTGAACCATCGTGTGGATACTCCTTACCACCCCCAAACAAGTGGTCAAGTTGAGTTAGCCAATCGGGAGATAAAGCTCATTCTAGAGAAGACGGTGAAACCAAACCACAAGGATTGGTCGCTTCATCTCAATGAAGCTTTATGGGCATATAAAACTGCATACAAAACCCCGATTGGCACTACACCATTCAAGCTTGTGTATGGGAAAAGTTGCCATTTGCCGATTGAGATGCAACACAAGGCACTATGGGCATTGAAAGCTATGGACTTTGATGGAGAGAGTGTTGGAATGAAAAGAAAATTTTAGCTGAATGAGTTGGAAGAAATGCACCATGAAGCATATGAAATGTCTAAGAGCTACAAAGAGAGGATGAAGTTCTTGCATGATAAGTTGATTAAGAAGAAGGACTTCGAGCCCAGAAAGTGGGTGGGGCTATACAACTCAAGGATGAAGTTCTTTCCCAAAAAACTTTGGTCTAGATGGGAAGGACCTTATCTCATCAAGAGAGTATATCCATCTGGGGCTGTAGTGATTTGTGAAAAAGAAGGAGCAAGTGAGTTCACCATGAATGGACAAAGATTGAAATCTATTGTAGATGTGGGTCTGGACAAAGAAAACTAATGTTTTGATATAGTGATGTTAGTGGAAGAATGTCAAGTTGATGAAGAGATGTGCTTGAATGCACATAAGAGAGACATTGACTTTAAAGTTGCTTAGAAAATCCCACAGAAATGATGGAAGTCAAGAATCAATAAGCTCGATTGAAGGAATAAAATTTAGCGCTATTGGGAGGCACCCCACCTAGGTTTGGGAGCTTTTTCACCCAGACTTCTCATTTTGATACTTTTGTTTTCTTTCCCACAAAATACACACACATGTGTTTAATAGTTTTCTTTAAGTTCTGATGATATGGCAGGTGGTAGGTACTAAAGAGAGAGGAAACAAAGGTGAATCATGGCCACTATGACTAATTTGTGGTGAAATATCAAAGAAAAACAAAGTTGTTGAATTTGAGTTGAAATAGTTGAAGGAATGACCACAACACGGCCGTGGGGATTTACCAAGGCCATGGAAGAATTTTCACAATACAACCATGTCCCATGGCCACGGGTTGTGTCTTTTTTGTGTCAAAGATGTCAACGTTTCTGGCTGAGAGACCATGACCATGGCCACAGGCCATGATCATGTCAAGGACAGGTCGTGTCTTTTTAGTGTCCAAGATGCCAAAGAAGTTAGTGTTTTTTGCCAAATGGGCACAGCCATGGCGCACATACATGACCGTGGTAACGATGGATGACCACGACCGTGGTAAGGTCAGGTAGGAGCTTTCTTCATCGACAACACGACTGTGGCACCCCACCATGACCATGCTACCAAACCCTGGCCATGACTGTGGCCACCCACCATGGCCGTGGCATTGCCTGACCCCACAAGAAAACATAACTTAAGTCCATCTTCAACCCGAGCCAAGCCATTGCAACACTTCTCTTCACACCACAACGGTTGTGACGGTGCTCCTACGACTGCAGCTCCTCCAAGCTCCACCTCCAAGCCCCCAAATCACCTCCAAACCACCACCAATCATCCTCAAATCATTCCCCTACCATTTCCCTTCCATTTCCACACCAAACCATCCATTAATCCACCCTCCATCATCACTTTCTCCTCCATTCCTCCCTACAGTCATCCCCACCTAAAACCTCCACCAAAACCTCCATTTCTCCCCCAAATCGAAAACTAATCATTCACCCACCATCTATACCCCCATACCCTTTCATTCCACCCCTCAATCCACCTCCATTACATCATCTACTCAAAAATCCATTTTTCCACAGCCCTACCACCTCCTCCACCTCCACAAAATGAAGGGGATCACCAAGGCTGTGAAGAAGGGGGCTCAAAAGAGCCTTGATGAGATTGTCGGAGGCAAGGCTCGCACCAAAATAACCTCCTCTCAAGCCTCCATGCCTTCCCACTCCCTTCACCATCAAATTCCATTGCCCAATCACTTCCCCGATCGATGTCCGTGCATTCATCTCACACATCTGATAGCCACCATATCACCAATGAGACGTATCAGGGAGACGAAGAGGGGGAGTCCAAGGAGAACATGGACAACTTGATCGATGAGATCAAGATAGTAGTTGCTAAAAGAAGCTAGAAATCAAAAGTAGCACCATCCTCATCAATGCACCTGCCGAAGCCCACTCCAGAATGCCATTTGACATCTCACATGGAAACAGAGCATAGAGAGAAACCGCAACCTAGGCGACAATTACATTCTGATGAAGAGAAGTTCACACATTGGTACCCTAAACAATGGGTGCCAATCAACCTTGATACGAGTTTGAGGTCCCAATCGTACAGGTTGGATGAGGAGGAGGAAGACGCTGAAGATGAGAAGATGCATCTGACAACTAAGGTAGAGGAAATTCTAGCTCAATTGGAGGAGGACAGGTTGAAGGCCTTAGGCAAGGCCCCCATTAGAGTGTCATGTGATAGAGGACACAGGAAGAGGAAGATTGCACCCACATATCCAGAAGCAATGACAAGGAGAATCATCACCACAAGGTATGGATGCAAGAAAGTGATTTTAGAACTCAGAATCAAGGTGTTCGTGGAAGAAAGTTTGAAGAAAATAGGGTTGTGGGACGTTCTTTTCACAAACACCCAAGCCAGCTACTCCTCTTTGACACAAGAATTCTTCACCACTCTTGAGAAGATGAAGGTGAGAGGAAATGATGTCATCAAATTTTCCATGTTAGGCAACATGCATACTCTCACGATAGCTGATTTGAATGGTATATTTGCTGCCAATCCTGAAGAGGCCATCAAAATGGATGACGACCTACTAGAGAAAGAGGTAGATTTCAACTATGTACACTTCAGGAACCTCTTGATAGGGAGCAAGGATTACTATGCAAGAAGGTCAAAAACCTCAACCATAAGAAACCCCATGTTCTGCTATGTGCAAAAGGTCTTGGCAAACACAATTATGGGCAGATATGATAATCAAGGAATAATTTTTCAGAAGGATATCTTTGTCAGGATAGCAATGCACCATAAGCAGTATATAGACCTTGGAGTGCTATTAATTGATCATTTGAGGTCCATACCCTCTAAGAGTAAAGCACCTTTTGTTATGGGGGGGTTTGTAACCTCAATCACACTTGCTTTGGGATATGACCTCTCTGGGTTGGAAGATGAAATTGAGCATGAGTTTGTGGACTTAAACTATCTCAACCGCTCACACACTATCAATATGAAGGACCAAAGAATGATATATCATGCAAGTAGTGTGCCAAACATTGAGCTTGAGTTGGCATACCATGTTGTACCACTTCTCTCTGTGTTGGGAGCCCTCCATAAACTGGAGGCCAAATTGTTAGAATGGCAGCAAAACAACCCAAGAGAGACATACAACAGGGGAACCACTATCGCAAAAGAGGAGATTGCTGAATCTAATGCGCAAGGGAAGGAGAAAGAAATTGTAGGACAAAGGCAGCCCTCAACAAACGCCTACGATATGTCCACCATCCAGGCACAGCTTAAGAGCATACAAAAGATACAAGGCGACATGCAGCTGATCCAACAATATTGTGGCAAGACCAACATCAAATGCACCACCATGTCAACCACTTGTATCACTATGACACAATTTTACCGTGCGTAGAATGCAAGTGCACATATCAATGTAATATAGGCCTTGTGAGGCCCGAGTCAAACTCTGAGAAATGGAAATTTCAGTAGACTACTACTAACTGGTCGCGATCAGCTAGACCGATTGGAAAAGTTGATTGTTTGGTTTTTAAAAAGAAAATAGAGTAAAAAGAAAAATAAAAGCGAGTAGTGATTAAATGTTTAATTTAATCAAATTAAATGGGAATCATTTGGATTGTGGTTTCACCACGAGGTCTCACTAAACGTAAATCTATACAATTAACATAATTTGTTCCCTTTCCCTGATTATAGCCCGTAATCATAATTGCTCACTTCCGCGATACAATTCACTGCCTAGTTCTAGGTCAGTTCCATGCCAGTAGTAACTTATACCCTAGATCTAGGTGCTTTGATTATTTCTCTGAGCATCCACTATTAATCGTACATTACCTTATCAAAGGAATTTATTGATTAATGTGTTAATCGTGCCTTTTCAACCACTAATTCTTTGTCAGAAGTAATTAACGGTATTAGAAATCAACTATGATGATCAAGCATAGTAAATTGCAATGGAAACACAATAACATATCAAGGGAAAGTGAGACAAATTCTGATAATTAATATAACATTGCCATACAGTGATTTCCCCGCGCTAGTCCTGGTCCTAAGGATAGAGGGGATTAGCCCCACATGTTCAACTCAACAGTACACATGGAGAAGAAAGATAGAATTATGGAGAAACAAATGAAATTATGGTGTAACCCCTGATACGAAGAACATCTGGATGATCCTCAGTGCGAGACACACATTCTACAACCTTCCGGTGGAAGAATCGTCTATCTACGACTCTAGAAACATACGGGGCGTAGCTCTGGGCTCCGTTCTTTGCTCTCCTCTTCTCTAAGACTTGTGCAATGGAATATAATGTGATACTTAGGTCTGGCCGTCTTTTCTGAGGTATAGGAATGACTTACGATCGCCAAAATATCACAGCCATTTGATCGTCGCAATTCTGTGCGCAACTCTGATCTGACGATGTCGATACCATCGACAGGGTGTCGATGGTATCGACACCTTAAGATGCATTTCTGATGTTAAAACAAAAGAATCCATCACTAGAACCTGTGAACTCTCAATACTATCAACGTTGTTGTCAATAGTATCGACGACTGGACTTAATTCCCACTGAAGCAATCTCAAGACCATTGACGGCTGTGGTCGATGGTGTCGACTTGGATGCTCTCCCTCCGGCCTGGGCACTAACGCCATGTCGATGGTATTGACAGATCTGTTGATGGTATCCATGGGTCCAGATATACAAAGTACCTGAAATAGAGAGAGAAACACAAATCAAATCCAAGAATTCTGATAATTTATAGAAAATAAGATAAAATAAACTGAATTTGATGCATATGATGATTATAGGCTAAAGGAATATGAATCATGCTATTATAGTCATAAAATGACACAAAACCACATAAAACAAGAATGAAACCAACCTATAAATGCGACTCAAATTCACTACATCAAACTCCCCTAAGCTTGAATCTTTCTCATCCTCGAGCAACAAAACTTAAAATATGATTGAGAAGGTCAACTAAAGAACATAATCACAAAATTGATATCACAATATGGTTCCCACCTACAATTCACATACCGGCCCTTACCAACCACAGAATGACAACTACCCTTTAGGCGAAAATAATCATTCATAAGAAATTTCCATCCCAAGATCACAAACACTATCAAGTAAAGTAGTTAATATAATAAAATCCTCAGGTTCAGGCTTGGTGCATCTTGTGATCTCCTATCTACGTTACTCATTTCCTAACTACCATCTAAATGAAAGTAGATCTCCTGATATACATGAATGAGGAGAATATCATGGGTGGCCTACCACTTAGAGCAACAGGTGGATGGAATGGGTGGCTATGGAAGAAATGGAAGCACATTACAGTCGATCATGCAAAAACAAAAATGAATGACCTATCATGATGCAAATGCAAATGAAAATGCCCTAATGCTACATTTTTGGTGGAACGGTGCATGCACTATCATTCCATCTCAAAGTGAGATGGAATATCTAAGAAACTACAACATGTGCTTGTTCTTCTTAATTTACAGGTGAGAACATGTTCCTTTCTCCCTCGTATTCATACTTTTTTTTCATTTATTTTTTCAAGCCCTCATTTTCATAAATGGTAGTGTATTACTTGTTGGGCTTCCTTCTTTTTTTTACATAACTGGCACATTTGATGCATTCTATTTGGAGGGTATGGAACAAGTTCCACACCTTTAATTTTTCAGAAGAACGTACAACACATGATGTACAACTATATGCTCAAAAGATGCGAATGCACTTCATTATGACAATTATGCAACTAAATGACATGCACCTAAGGATAATGTGCATGTATAACTACTCTATATCTTTCTTTTTCCATTTTTAAGCAAAACATGGAAAAATAACTGGAATGCGTGACATATCTACATGGAATGTAATCAAAGAGTAAACGAAAATAATGTGCTCCAGTTCTTATGGTGGAGAGTGAATGAAGTTATGGTGGATTAGATCACAAGACTAATTGATAGAACCTTCAGACAGAATTATATGTCCCTCACTGACTTGTGTACCAATTAATCAAGGGGTTTCTCTCTCTTACTTCCAATTAAAGTCATGTTATCATTTGGTTGGTTTAGGCTCAACATACATATCAATCCTCTTAACATGAACCATACATATACACAATCATGTTCATATGTTTTTAAGTTGACCTACCCAATTAGTTTCACAAGCAATGTCCTCAAGTTCTCACAAGACAAACTTACAATTGCTTAAGGATTTTTCATTAAAAACCATTTGCTCACAAAGCCCCAAGTGAAAATGAGATGACATGAAATTAACATAGACTCCACTGATTACACTAGATAGATAGTGGATCCTAGAAAACAGTAAATCTAACAATTGAGAAAACTAAGATAAAGAAAGATGAAAATTGCAGAAACAAATAAAAGAACAAAAAAAACTAGATAGATGATGTTCCACCACCCCCCAATCTTGAACTCGACTATGGTCTCATAGTCGAAATCCTAACTTAAGAGGTGGAACAGTGATACCCCTTTATTGCTCTAGTGGGGGGTGTGGCGGGTACTGGTGGCCGCTAGGATCCCAAGAAGGATAATGCCCCTGGAATGACATATCAGATGGGGGCATTGGTGGTAGCTGTGGGTATCCTCCAAAAATGTTCTGGCTCCAGTAGTGGTCGTAAAATGGCTGCTGCTGCATCTCCATCCTATGCAACCTGTTGTGGATGGTTTCCTAGTTGGCGAAGAGGAGGCACTCATTCTCGTAAATTGCTTGTTGATTCTCAAACAACCGATTTGTGGTTTCTTGAATCCCTACAAAAGAGGTGGTATGCTGGTGTTGCGTCTGTTGAATATCCTATAGCATTGTATACATTCCCTGCATGGAATAGACATCCTCTCCAACTTGAGAGGGTTGTGGTGGAAGTGGCTGGGAAGAAGAGGAGGCTCCATAGTGTCGTGGATGCTTGCGTGGAGAAACTCGTCATCAAAGAGGAATGGTGGCTTCCTCCTCCTCTTCTTCATCATTTTCGCCAGCTTGAACTTCTACTTCTTCAGCTTGTTCTTCCTCATCCTCATCAACGTCAATGATAGGCCACCTGTAGCTTTGGCCAGGCCTAATGTTGAAAGCAGGGTCTGGTAATTCCCTCCTCTGAAAGACTCCTGCCACGTGGCAAGTGGCGTAGACAGTGCCATGACAGGCTTCAACGAGGCATGCATTCAAAAAATGGCTCAAATTGAGCGTGTTCTTGCACTCCAGCTTGAATAGCCCAGACAAATCCAGACCCATGTACATTGCAATCGGCGTAATTAGGCCCCCAAAGTAAATGGGATCCCTATGAGAAACATTTCTCTTAACCACCATTACATTCATAAGGAAGAAGGATCCAAAATTGATGGGTGTCTGCTCCAGCAGACTATATAGGAAGAACATGTATGTCTCCTGAAATTTGCTTTGAGACAGCTTTGATGTTGCAAAGAAGGTGTTGGAGAGAATTCAGTGCAAGATCTTGACAAATGGATGCTCAAAATCAGCTATGGAGGCATTGTGCCAGCTGATTGAGTACCCCGCTGGTATAGTAACTAGCTTTGCAACCATGGCATCATAATCCACATTGTGTGTTGGCTAGCAGAGGTCGTTATGGGCCCACCCATAAATCATGTTGAACTCACGAAGGGTCATCGTATAGTCCTTGTTGTAGAGGTGGAAAGAAACCTGCCCCTCCTTCCACTCTGTGTGCACCGGTACCAATTCGTTGGGAATGACACAAATGTCCAAAGATGCCATGAACTCCATGACGATCTCCTTGTAAGTGGGCAACATGTTGAAGAATGGATGACCATCGACATGGTCATGGAACAACCTAAGGGACTCACCCAATTGTCCCTATAGCACATAGGCCATATTGGCCTCAAAACCTAGATCCTTGATCAATTGCTAGTCTCCATATCAGGTAGTCTTGATGGAATGCTTCCATAGCTCCTCGTACACCTTTTTAACCTCCAGAGATGGATGGATCAGCCTCGAGCAAGAAATTAATCCTTTTTGAGGGGCAGGTAGGGCAGGAGGTGTCACCCTGGATGACGAAGCTCTAGATCTCACCATTGTTGCACAGGCAACGAGTGAGAGAGAGAAAGGAGAATGGAGCTTGGAGAAGATGGTTGAGGCACTCGGAGAAGATGGAGATCCGTGCAGCCGAAGAAGATGCGTGAGGAAGATCGTTGGTGGTGATCTTAGTTGCTCCCGAGCGCTCGAAGTGCTTGGGCTTGGTTGTGGAGGAGAAGCACTGAGGATGTGATTTTATATTGAATAATTGCCTCCCTTTTTATAAGGGTCATCCATCGCTAATGTTGTCGTGTCGATACCATCGATGCATCCGTCGATAGTATCGATGATTGTTGGAATCTGCATCTCGCTACAATCGACGATTGTTGATGGTCGGATGTGGGGGCCTGGATCGTCTACGTGTCGATGGTAGTGATGGGTTGTTGATACCATCGACGGTGCCCTCAGATCGACATTGTGGACCATTGATAAAAATGCATGGATTGTTGATGTGTCTATTGATACCATCGATTGGGTGTCGATAGTATCAACACCTATAAATTCTTCTGATCCTCATAAGGGTTTGGTGGAGCTCTTTCTAATAGTGGGTCAATACCATCGACCAAGGTGTTGATAGTATCGACTTTTCTGAGAAAAACTAGTCTAAAAATCTTTAGACATCTCACGACCATTGATGACTTGTCGATACCATTGATGTCTACCATCTTTCTTCCTGTTCCTATTTCGATACCATCGATGAGGTCGTCGATAGTATCGATGGGATGATGTTTTAGTAGAATTTTTCACTATTCCAATGTCGATGCCATTGACCCAGGCATCGATAGTATCGACTGTTTCCCAGCTTGCACACTCAACAAACATATCAGAGTATCATTTTTAGAGACAAAGTGCTAAATTAATGAAAACTACCTAGGAATATGAAGAATTTCAAGAAATAACCATGTAAGCTACCAAGGTTGGGTTGCCTCCCAACAAGCGCCACATTTAACATCTTGGGCTAGACGCAATCATGCTTCTCATTCCTCTTTTAGTGCCATGAGTTTGATCTCATGCACTTTCCTTATGTAGTCTTCCCCATAGTAGTGCTTCAGCCTCTCACCATTCACCAAGAATGTTCTTGCACCATCTCTCACCATGATAGCACCATGGGGTCACACCTCCTCAACCACAAATGGTCCACTCCACCGGGATTTCAATTTCCTGGGATGCAACTTCAATCTCGAATTGAACAATAGCACACTATCACCCTTCTTGAAAACTCACAATTGAAAGTGGCGATCGTGTATTTGCTTTGTCCACTCCTTATAGATCCTCGATTTCTCGTATGCATTCATCCTTACCTCATCCAACTCATTGAGATCTAGAATCCACTTTCTCCCTACATCATCAATTTTCATGTTTAGCTTCCTTAGCGCCCAATGCGCCTTATGCTTTAAAAGGTGTGGTGCCTATAGGTGTCTTAAATGCGGTCCTATATGCCCATAGTGCATCCAGTAGTAGTGCACTACAATTTTTCCTGGAAGAGGCCACCGTGTGTTCCAAGATATTCTTGATTTCCCTATTGGACACCTCCACTTGGCCTTGCATTTGCGGGTGGTATGGGGTACCTATATTATGCTTGACCCCATATTTACTCAATAGTGCAGTGAATTTCTTATTCGTGAAGTGGGTGCCGCCATAACTTATGATCATTCGTGGCACACAAAACCTACAAAAGATATTCTCTTTCATGAACTTGCACACTACTGCAACATCATTAGTCCTTGTGGGTATTGCCTCTACCCACTTTAACACATAATCAACAACAAGTAAGATATATAAATTAGAATTGGAGGACACAAAGGGTCCCATGAAATCAATGCCCCACAAATCGAATACCTCAACTTCTTAGAACACCTTGAGGGGAATTTCTTGCCACTTTGAGATATTACATGCCCTTTGACACGAGTCACACCTCCTCACATAATCATAGGTGTCTCAGAAAAGTTTGGGCCGATAAAGGCCACTCTCTAATACCTTAGTCATCGTCCTCATGCTCGCATGATGACTGCCGATGGGCAATGTATGGCAGTGATTGAGAGCACTATCATATTCACTCCCAGGTACACACCTGTGCAAAATTCCATCCCTGCACTATCTCAAAAGAATAGGGTCATCCCAAAAATAATATCTCAGAGAATGGAAAAATCTCTTTTTCTCTTGGTAAGTCCAATCATCTAGGAGTTCTTTGCATGCAAGATAATTAACGATATGTGAAAACCATGGGTCCTTAGATTGAATAGAAAGGACTTGCTCATTCGGGAGGTCTCGGTAATGGGTATGTTAGTATCTCTCTCATCTACCCACTCTAACTGAGACAAGTGGTCTGCAACCACATTCTCAATGCCCGCCCTATCCTTAATCTCAATGTCAAATTCTTGCAAGAGTGGGATCCACCTAATGAGTCTAGGCTTGGCATCTTTCTTTTCCATTAAGTACTTTATGGTGGCATGGTCCATCCAAACCACAACTTTAGACCCCACTAAATATTGCCTAAATTTTTCGAATGCAAAAACCATGGCAAGCAATTCTTTTTTTGTGGTGGTGTAATTAAGTTGGGCATCATTTAAAGTCTTAGAAGCATAGAAAATAATTGTGGGTTTATTCTCAAGGCACTGCCCAAGAACGCCCCCCACGGAAAAATCAGATGCATCACACATAAGCTCAAAGGGCTTACTCCAATCTGGCGTTTGAACAATCGGCGTGGAAATTAACTTTTGATTGAGAACCTCGAAGGCATGCATACATTTGTCATTGAAATAAAAAACCGCATCCTTCTCAAGCAATTCCGATAATGGCTTAGCGGTTTTAGAAAATCCTTGATAAAATGGCGATAAAACCCTGCATGACCAAGGAAGCTCCTCACCCCTTTCATCGAGTTCGGTGGGAGTAGTTTGGAAATAACCTCAATCTTCATGGGATCTACCTTCAGTCCCTAGCTAGACACCTTGTGTCCAAGCACTATGCCTTCGCTAACCATCATATGGCATTTTTCCCAATTGAGGACTAAATGTGTGTCCTCACATCTTTGTAGCACCTTGTCTAGATTATATAAGCACTCATCAAAAGATGCACCGTAGATGGAAAAGTCTTCCATAAACACCTCTACACAATGCTCTACCATATCTGAAAAGATAGCAAGCATGCATCACTAAAAAGTGGTCGGTGTGTTGCACAAACCAAATGACATAAGGCGATATGAAAAAGTCCCATAAGGGCAAGTGAAGGTAGACTTCTCTTGGTCCTTAGGGCCTACAGAAATCTAGTTATAGCCGGAATAGCCGTCTAAAAAGCAAAAGTGAGAGCGGCCAGCCAGTCACTCTAAAATCTGATCAATGAATGGAAGGGGAAAATGATCTTTCAAAGTGGCGGAATTTAAACGACGGTAATCAATGCAAACACGCCACCCGGTTACCAATCGGGTGGTGATAGGCTCGTTCAAAAGATTTTCAGTTACCATGATTCCCCCCTTTTTCGGGACTACCTACGTGGGGCTCACCCATGTAGAGTCTGAAATAGCGTAGATGATGCCTACAAAGAGAAGCTTGATCACCTCCTTCTTGATGACCTCCATCATGATGGGGTTGAGGCGATGTTGCAACTGAATCACAGGTTTGGCTCCTTCAATGAGCCGGATCTTGTGTTGGAAGAGAGTAGGGGCGATCCCCTTGATGTCAGAAACTGACCACCAAAATGCACCACGGTGATTCTTCAACACAATCATCAAATGCTCTTCCTCAGCGGCACTCAGACATGCCGAAATGATCACCGGTAGCTTTGCATCAACTGCTAAGAATGCATATTTCAAGTGAGGGGGCAGCGGCTTTAGCTCTAAATCTGGTGGGCTGACCAAAGAAGATTGAAGTGGTGGTGGCAGCGGTCCTAGTTCTTCATAGTGTTTGGCATAGTATCAAGGAAGCAATCGAAGCATCTTCACACATTCTTGCAATGACGTACTTCTCATCCAATCATCCATGATGTTGAACAAGCAAGCTTCAAGAGGTAATTGTGGGTATGATTCAAGCATGGAGACTATTATAGAATCATCCTCAGTAGATGGTGGGACTTACTCTTCTTCATCATTTTGATAACCCACAACTTTAACAAGTGAAACCACCTTTGTTTGTTCCATGATGTCCACAACAAGTGTTCCCTTATCTACCTTTGTCATGATGTGATCCATATCAAGAAATGGTTTCCCTAAACAAATGGAAACATTGTGTTCAAAGTGTCCAGTTTTTCTACACTGTCCTTGCTCTTGCGATGATTGTGAGTAAGTTGGCATCTTTATTTCAAATCTGTCATATGCTATGCCCATGGTCAACCAACCTCTACCCATTTCCAGAATCATGTCAGTTGTAGCCTGGAAGGGTCTACCTAGAAGCAACTCATTTCCTTACTCATCTTGCATTTCCATCACCATGAAATTTGTCGAAAATACAAATCTGTCCACTTTGACCAGAACATCCTCACAAATCCCATAAGGCCTCACAACGGAATTATCTGCAAGCTGGATTGTCATGTTACTCTTCTGGGTTTCTTTAAGACCAAGTTTCTTGAAAGTGGAGAGAGGCATCAAATTGATGCTCGCTCCTGAGTCACATAGTGCTTCGCCAAATTTCACCTTTCCAATGTAGCATGAAATATTGAAACAGCCTGGATCTTGTCGCTTTGGTGGCAATTTTCCCAGAATACGGGCGCTCACCTGCTCCTTAAGCACTACCACCTCTGTGTCAGGAATCTTTCTCTTCTTGGTAATTATATCCTTCAAGAACTTACCATAGGAGGGTATCTTCTCAATGTCCTCTAGTAAAGGAATGTTGACCAAAAGTTTCCTAAAGCTATCCAGGAACTACTTGAACTGTGAATCCACTTTCTTTGCTTTCAGACTATTTGGATAAGGAACCAGGATGGTATGTTCCTTCTGATGTGGTGGCACATAAGGCGTCCTCTTCTCAGTCTCTTTCTCTACAATGGGCTCCTCTGTGGTCTCCTATACTTTATCCTCCACTGTCTCTATGACTATGGCATCCTCTATGGCCTCACCTACAGCTTCTAGCTGTGGTGTGCTTGGTTCATCAGCCTTGGAGTTTAAAATTTTCTTCCCACTCCTCAACAAAATTTCTTTTTCTTGGTGGTTTCCTCCTGGAACATCAGTATTCCCTGGAAAACCCTATTGTGCTAGCCTCTTCAAACTTGCAATTTCGGCTGCCATCTGTGCAATAGATGTCTCAACTATCCTCATATGTGCCCCATGACTCTGCAAAGTCTGACCGAATTGGTTCATAAATTCTCCTTGAGATTTAATTTGTTTGCCAAAAGTGCTCATCAACTCTTGATTTTACTTTATCACCTGGTTGAGTAACTCATTACTCTTATCTTCTGCATTGGGTTGTGGCTTCTGATCCGAATCCTACAAAAAGTTATTTGGATCCTTCCAAGAGAGTTTCTTGTCCTTTATCCATGAATAATCATTATTCCTATAGCCCTACTGTTGACGCATGAACTTAGCTTGTGCCTCATCATTAGATCCTTCATCATCTTTTGCTAGCAGTCTCTTTTCTATCAGGTCCATCTTCTCATTTAATTCTTTGATTGCCTTGGATTCCCCTATGGTTTTAACCTGCTCTGGTGCATCTCTTTCACCCCAGGATTGCTTCTTAGCCATGTTCTTTAAAATTTCTCTACACTTTGAGCCTTTATTGTTCAGAAAGAAACATGTCCCTGCTAAGTCCATATTACTCTCATCATGTTCATTAAGGGCAAAACAAAAGATCTTTTCCCGAGTTTCTAGATCCATCCCATGATGTGGGCCTTTCCGCATCATGATATTGAATCGCTCCCAAGTCTCTGTGTATGTTTCACCTGCCTGTCGTTTGAAATTATGAATCCTCCTCATGAGATCATTTGTCTTCTCGGGAAAGAAATATCTTTCAAAGAAAACTTCAATCATCATGTCCCATGATTCCACATACTCATCATCTAGGTTGTAGAGCCATTCCCTTGTGTTTCCTGCTAGAGAAGATGGAAACAATTTTAGATAAATTGCCTCCTATAGAAATCTATCCACTTTCACCATATCACAGTGTTGCACAAAGGTGCTTATGTGGGAAACTGGGTCTTCATTCTTTAGCCCATGGAAAGCCTGAGACTTGACCAACTGGATCAGCCCTGGGACAATCTTGTAACTAGGTATGTTGATAGCCTGTTTCTTGATTGGCCCCTTCTGGCAGAGGAAGAAGAAGCTTTAATCTTTTCCCAAATGGTCTTCTCCTTGGCCATTATGAAAGTCTCAAGTTCTTCTTCAATGTCTTCAGGTGGTGTAATTATCCGCTCGTCTTCAGATCCCGAAGATGGAACCTCAGGTGTCAACTGTGTGTAGTATGTACTACGCATCTTCACCATACATTAGTACCTGAAATGTGTAAAATCGAGTAAGTACAGTTCCAGACAAATAAAGAATCTGAAAGATAGATAATTAATCACAATAATTAAATTTGCAAATAAAAAGAAAAAGTGGCCTAGAGTGGCCACTTGCAGCACTCGTAGTGCCAAAATTTACCGTATTCCCGGACAACAGTGCCAAAAATTTGACACAATTTTACCGTGTGTATAATGCAAGTGCATGTATCAATGTAATATAGGCCTTGTGAGGCCCAAGTTGAACTCAGGGAAATAGAAATTTTAGTAGACTACTACTAACTGGTCGCGATCAGCTAGACCGATTGGCAAAATTGATTGTTTGGTTTTTAAAAAGAAAATAAAGTAAAAAGAAAAACAAAAGTGAGCAGTGATTAAATGTTTAGTTTAATAAAATTAAATGGGAATCCTTAGGATTGCAGTTTCATCATGAGATCTCACTATACACAAATCTATACAATTAACATAATTTGTTCCCTTTCCCTGATTATGGCCCATAGTTAGAATTGCTCACTTCCGCGATACAATTCACTGCCTATTTCTAGGTCAGTTCCATGCCAGTAGTAACATATACCCTAGATCTAGGTTCTTTGATTATTTCTCTGAGTATCCACCATTAATTGTACATTACCTTGTCAAAGGAATTTATTGATTAATGTGTTAATCATGCTATTTCAACCACTAATTCTCTGTCAGAAGTAATTAATGGTATTAGAAATTGACTATGATGATCAAGCATAGTAAATTACAATGGAAACATGATAACATATCAAGGGAAAGTGAGACAAATTCTGATAATTAATATAACATTGTCATACAACGATTTCCCTGGGCTACTCTCGATCCTAAGGATAGAGTGGATTAGCCCTGCATGTTCAACTCAGCAGTACACATGGAGAAGAAAGAGAGAAACATGGAGAAATAAATGAAATTATTTTGTAACCCTTGATACGAAGAAGATCCAGATGATCCTCAGTGCGATACACACGTTCTACAGCCTTCCGACGGAAGAATCGTCCGTCTACAGCTCTGAAAACGTCCAGGGCATAGCTATGGGCCCTGTTCTTTGCTCTCCTCTTCTTCGAGACTTGTGCAATGGAATAGAATGTGATACTTAGGTCTGGCCATCTTTTCTTAGGTATAGGCATGACTTACGGCCGCTAAAAGATCACAGTCATTCGATTGTGGCAATTCTGGGCGCAACTCTGATCTGACGACATCAATACCAATGATGGGGTGTCAATGGTATCGACACCTTAAGATGCATTTCTGACATTAAAACCAAAGGAATCTGTTGCTAGAACCTGTGAACTCTCGATACTATCGACGTTGTTGTCGATAGTATAGACGGTTGGACTTAATTCCCGTTGAAGCAATCTCGAGACCATCGACGGTTGTGGTCGATGGTGTTGACTTGGATGCTCTCCCTCCAGGCTGGGCACTGACGCCATGTCTGGTATCGATAGATCCATCGATGGTATCGACGGGTCCAGATATACAAAGTACCTAAAACAAAGAGAGAAACACAAATCAAATCCAAGAATTCTGATAATTTATACAAAATAAGATAAAATAAACGGAATTTGATGCATATGATGATTATAGGCTAAAGGAATATGAATCATGCTATTATAGTCATAAAATGACACAAAACCACACAAAACAAGAATGAAACCAACCTATAAATGTGACTCAAATTCATTACATCACACTACCACCATGCCCAAGTAGCAAGAAACCTTGAATGGGGTGGAGATTTTTGGGGTGGCATAGTTGGATATCCATAGACATACCCTCCATCCTAGGACAACTACTGCGAACATTACTACCAACATCCTCCTATAGGCTCAACTCCTCCAGATCCTCCTCACTCATTCGACCAACAACCACAACAGTCATGATACTTTCCCTATATACCCTAAGCTATAGTTTCATGCTGAAGACAACATGATTCTAAAGTTTGGGGTGGGTAGGGCGGTATGCACCACCCTATCTCTTTTTGTGATTTTGTTCCACCTTTTCCATCTAGTTTAGTTTTCCTATTCTTGCTCTTTTTATTGCATTCTTGCATAGCATGTAGTTAATTTCATGCAATTTTTGCCTAATTTTCAAAAATTTTGCTCCTTTTTGCCATGCATTGCATTTTATGTAGATTTTTGATAGTTTTTGCATGTTTTAGCTAGGATTTGTCTGTTTTACTTCTTTAACTTCAATAATTTAGGTTTAAGATGTGATTGAAGGCAAATTGGCACCATTTTGGCCAATTTTGCCCAAACTTGAATGTTCTTGCCCAAAAAGCATGTTTTGACTTGATCTCCACTGTTTGAAATGAAATTTTTAATCCTTTGACAAATGCATGTTGTTTCTTAGAGTTTATTGCTATCGGGTCTTGTTTGTTGAATTTTTACATGTGCACCACTTCTCTCAAGATTGTGAAAGTTTCAGTTGTTTTGTGAATTGAGCAAGCTAAAAATGCTTAAAGACTATGGAATCACTTAATAAAAATGTGAATGTCATTTTGTTCTATCATGTGGTGCAATATCATTTGATGAAGTGTTGGACTAGCTTTCATGCAGGGAATCTTGTATTGAAGATTACACTAATGACCCCTCTTTGAACTGATTATTCTCTCACCATCTTCAGGCCTCTCTGCCTCATGAAAGGATACCCTGGTGCACATAATCAACCTTGGCCACATCCAAAAGTTTGGGGTGGCCATATCTTTATCTCCCTGCTTCACTCTATCCACCATATGCCCTATCTACACCAAGGGTAAAGAAAAGAAAAGAAAAAGAAATAAAAAATAAAATTAAAGGATACTCGTGTTTAAGAGCATTCCAATAAAGAAAAGATGAGTGCTCTATGTAATAGCACTCCAAAAACCTTTCCGCAACCCTTTCTTCTACTTTCATACCCATTGAGCTAGAAAGCATCAAATCTAGCTCACTTTACCCTTTTTTACAGCCATGTGGGTCATTTAGTGTGGCTCGAGGCATTAGATTGAATGCATGAAAGCGAAACGATACTCCTAGCTATCTTTGATTAACACCAACATAAAACGGTTTACTCGGAATGATATGAAGGACATATGGATAGCTTGTGTATTCTATGCTTTATATTTGAAGTTTGTATGCTCAGTGCTCATTTTATGATTGGTATGTGAAAGAGGAGAGGATAGAGGTGGAACACATGCACTTAGTCACTTCCAAGACCATGTAGTCAATAATTTCCTGTTGCTATTCATTTGTCATTCTTGTTGTTGAAGGAAAATTGAAAAGAGAGATTGAGTTGGAGCATACTTGAGGACAAGTATCTTTTAAGTTTGGGGTGGTGATGTAGCCCTATTTTGGGGCTCCATCTTGTTCCATTTTATACTTTAATCACATATAAACAAGTTAGATTGAAAGTTAATTCCTCCAATATGTGTTTCACTATCAGATGCACTTATAGATGTTCTTTGCACTATTTTCAGGTACTTGGGCCATTCTTTGGATGGATGGGAGAGAAGGAAGGAGTTCTAGGTTTCCTCCACTCATGGAGGGGTCCAAAGAAGGCCCCAGAGATCCCTCAACCTACCCCAAATGGCCAAGGTTCGTCATCAAGAAAAGAAGTCCATGGACGATGTAAATTGAAGTTCATTTAGCCACTGGAGATCCCAACACGGCCGTGGCCCCATGGCCATGGGTAGTGTCAATTATACTAAAGAAGAAACTAAGATGTCATGTTGCTGCACCAAACTCACCACGGTCGTGGCCATCAAGATGGTCGTGGTCCATTGAAGACACCACGGTCGTGGCCACTCACCACGGTTGTGGCCAACAGGAGAGAAAATGCCCATGCAACCCCCACGATCAAGACTTTCTCCTCCAAAATGTTCGTCGTACACCACCACGACCGTGGTGCCACTTACCCAACACGTCCATGGCACCCTGCCATGGCTGTGGCCACCACCTACACAACCTTTTCACCCACTTTTCACACCTTTACCGTGGCCACTCCCCCCACGACCATTCCCCACTACCCCCACCACAG
Organism: Alisma plantago-aquatica; assembly: GCA_963693085.1. NCBI lineage: Eukaryota > Viridiplantae > Streptophyta > Magnoliopsida > Alismatales > Alismataceae > Alisma > Alisma plantago-aquatica. The sequence goes on from OY856410.1 coordinate 1,109,535,208, forward strand.
TTGTGGTACATAAACACGATCGTGGTAACCAACCTACCCTACCCATTTTTTACACTGTTTTTCCTAAACTACCCCCACTTACCCTAGTGCTTCCCCACCACCTATATATACATAGGTGGTAGTTGGGGCATGTAGGTTAGACCCCCCTAGCTGCTGCTACTCCACCCTACTTACCCCTTGAGCATTCATTGCACTCCACCTTGCATTTATGCTCCTCATCCACCATTTCCACCTCATTTCCACCTTAGAAACCTAGTTTTCTAGGTTTTCCTCCATAATCCCTCATATTCTCATGCCCATCTGCACCATTGGAGGAGGAAGGACATCCCCAATCTGCTAGGAGGTGAAGAAGGAGGCTTCTACTTCAAGATTCATGGAGTTCTACCCCCTTCTTTCCCTTTCTTTTGCTATTTTCTTGATCCTGTCTAGCTAAGCCCCTAGTGGTGGGCTGTTTGGGGTCAAAATGTGACTTTGATACCATATTGGGGGAAAATAACTTGTAATGAACATGATTTCTATCTATGATGATTGCTTCTTGCTTCTATCTCATTTCCTATTTTATTGCATGTGGTTTGTGCTTATAACATGGATTGCTTGCTTTAAGATGCTTGATGACACTTAGCTTCTAGGAGGAATTGGAGTGTATGTGGTAATCTTAGGAATGGCTCCTAGGTCCAATTAGTGTATCCCTAGCTTGCCCTCTTTATGCCTACATACACATCCTTCCTCCTACAAGTGAGTGTGAGATCTAAGTGGCTAGTGTAAGTGTGATTAGTGCAATTGCCTAGGGCTTTCTAAAGGCTAGATGGCTAGTGGCATGAGGTGAAAAACCCTCATCTCTACTCCCATTTCTACCCTTGGCTCTTAATTGACTAATACCACTTACTCTAGAGACCTATATTTGACAAGTCCTACTAGAATTACACCTAACCCTAGTTCCCCAACTAGTAGTATAGGGTACATTCTACTAGCCCTTGCCTTGTTGTTTGGTTTGTTAATCTAGATAGAATTGTGATAATTTCTTGCTATATTATGATCCTTCAACTAATTTCAAACCACATCCCCAAATGGCCGACCCACCTAATCTCATTTCTTAAAACTCATTTCACTTTCTTAGCTTGTTCATGCAAGTCTAGTTTAGTTGTTTTTGTTCCAACTAGTTAATTGCTTAGTCTTGCTCTTTAGTGTTAACTTAGGATTTTGCTCTCTTTCTTGTGGTTAATCTAGTTCTTAGTGCTAATTGCTCTACTAGTGTAGTGTAGTCCACCTTTTCTCTTGCTCTGTTAGTTGCTTAATCTAGTTCATTAGACTTTCCTGCTTAGGATTAGGGTTGTGATAATCCAGATTTCATAATTGCCTTTACTTTCTTGTTCACCTAGTTTAACAACCAACCAAGTCCCCTTTAAACCCTTCAACCCTAATCTCTGCAATAGGAATGTAGCCAATGCTATCCTAGCTCTAGTTCCCCCTCTGTCCCTAAGGATCGACCCCTACACTACCCTTCACCTATGCTACAATAGTACCCCGTGCGCTCACGGGTGACCTATTTGGTACTATGATTGACTTGGTTAGGGTTAATATAAATTTTGAAAGATCCACACATGTGTCCTCCCTTAGGGTTGCATCTAGTCACCTCTAGTTGGCTAGTGTGTAGCCTTGGTGGGAAGCGCACCAATGTGTACGAGGAGGTAGAGATCATGCAGCTAACGGAGAGCAACATCAAGAAGGACAGTAGTAGCTAAGGCTGGGAATGCTTCTTGTAGTCTTTTGTGGTTAGAGTCCTAGAGTCGTCCCTTTAAACTCAGGTCTTTGGGAGGAGTTATGTATGTTCCTCGACGGTGTTATCGATATGAATTTTTGGTTTATGCACCCTTATTGTATAAAGTTGGTTATTGTACATGTTTATGTAAATGAACAGATATTAGATGTGATAGTTAGTCTTATATGGACATGTTATAAATAACAATTATTTATGATATATAATTTAGATGGCAAGTTTTTGGACCATGATGTAATAAGTTTCTTTATGTTGGTTCTTGTTGTAATTGGCTTAAATTTTTAGTATTTTTCGGTAATCCGCTTCAGCGTTTTGTTTTAATCTTGTGGCTTTTGTGTGTGTGACAAAGGGTGGCACAATTAAGACCAAATTAAGGACTTCATCAATTATACTTGAGGTTTGTGAAGATGATGTTGGGCTTGATTTTCTAATCAAGCCGACTAGTTTCTCCACCACCACCTACCCAACCTTTGAAAGATTCATGCAACCATTTCTCTTTGCTTATCTAACACCAACCTCAAACCTCCCAAATCTTTACATCTAGTATACTTCACTAGATCTAATCACAATCCTTCTAGAATAATTTCCTGTTCAACTATTTTCACCAGCAACTAAACAGAAGCTAGTAATCCATTGAATCATTGTTACTTGTTTCAAACCTATCTTCTTAGACCCACTTCATTCAAAACTCATGGGCTGGAGAGGATTCAAGGTTCATTCATGACAAGCCTCAAGTCAAATTGGTGTAGTGACAGAGTAGTAGGAGTCTACAAAATGGACTCTACAAGAACAATTTCCACCTCATTCCCAACAAAAATCAAGGGTTATTGTGATCAATTTTGAGGATGAGTATTACCTCTCAAGCAACGTTGACGCTCGATTGAATGACACTATTTTGATATAAAAAATTATGAAGTTCGACTAACCAGTAGTATACTATGATTGTAGATCAATATCCTCATATCAAGTAGTATATTGATGAAAACTAGTTTATGAGTATGCAAATACCATTGATCTAAGAAATCAGCATGTGAAAATGGGTTTTAAAACTAAACATAGCATTTAATTTGATTATTTAATCTTCATTAAATATTGGTAATAGTATAAATATGAGAGTATTAAGCAGTAGAGACTATCATATCCAAAATATCTTGTATGGTAGTTTATTAAGAACTGGTACAACAAATGTCAATATATGTGGTTTAATAATTAATTGAGCATAGGCTCACTATATCTACAGTTTCTGTACTAAAGTGAGGATATATTTACCCACTTAAGTGTACTAATATGTCCTTGGACTCCTATACATAGGATATCTAGAACCTATTTACAAACTACTAAGATTATTGTAATTACAATCTACATGGTATCAAATGCATGTTTCTAACCCTAATCTCTCCCAAATATTCCTCTTTTCCTTCCTTCCTTTTCCCACCCTCCCTTCTTCTTTCTCTCCTCCTCCCCAAAAATTTCCCTATCTACCATCAGCAACAAGCACCCAGTAGCACACCAACATCCAACAACTACCTGTGGCTATCAGCTGCCACTACGGTAGCAGGCTGCGATAGCACCAATAGCCCATTACCAACACGAAAATGATAGGTAGGCAGCCATCGGCTGCTCGCATGTGGAATGCGACAACCATCCACTTACATTAGTCAACAATTCTAGGCTTCCCACCTAGTAAGATGCTTCCAGATGTTCTCATGTAATCCCCCTCCTCCATCTTCTCCAATTGTTCTTCCATAGATCTAAACCAAACAAAACAAGGAAACAAGTAAAAGACCCCATGCCAATATATGAAGCACCAAAAAAAGAGAAGTGGTTTATTTCTTTTTCTTCCTTTCCATGTGACTCCTCTAACTTACATGATTGAGTGTTTTTATTTGAATTTAGAATTCTTTTGATGAATGTCACACTGCCTATATTACCATAATATCATCCTTTTCCTACTGCACCTAAAAATATTTTAGTGCCTTTTTTTCCTATTGTGCTTCTCTATGAGTAATGCTTTACTCTTTCTACCATGCTTTTATACCGTTAGCACTTATTTCTTACCTATTGTGACTCTACATAGGTAGTGTCTTGTTTCCATACTTTGTCCTTTAATCCAATACCTTCATTTATTTTTTGTTACCATGATTGAAAATAATTATCTATTGCTATTATCTACAATGACATTCCCCATGTAAACAGTAATAACATTTGTCGCTTACTTCTATGCAATAATGTCAATAAGGTGACCATTTTTACACTTTGATTTACCATTTTATTCTCTACAATCTACAATAAGTATGGAAACAAAAGATTGAATAAAGACCTCAAAATATAAATTTAATTATAATTGCTTAGATTACTCAATTCATTAAAGTGTATTACAATGTGTTGGGTATATGCACTATTTAACATATGCTTGATTGTATAGACACCAACCAGATAGTCATCTAAAATTTTGTAGGATTGTCAATTGATATCAGTTACCTTGTAACATATTATCTAGATTATTGACTTGTGATTCCTATATCCACCAGATTAATGTATAACTATGTTAGTTAGAATATAAATACTACTACGTGGACATCAATTATTTGTTTAGTTTAATCTATTTTCTATTGCAAAAATTAGCTAATACATATGTAACATATAATTTTTACTGAAGAGTAATACGTGAGTATTGAACATTATAATAGTTATCTAGATTTTTGGGTCACCTATCTTCATAGTTTATAGAAAAAATTGGTAGTTCAATATTATGTGCAAATAAGAATTTGAAAATTCTACAACTTTAACATTGATGAAGACCAGATTGGTAAATCACTAGGGTATTTGGTATATCATACATGGTCATACTCTTTAATCATGAGGTTCTTGTCTTAGCATTTATACTATTAGGTATGCATACTAAAACAGTTTCTAAATATTAATCATAAAGTTTTTGGAAATTAGTAGGTATCCAAAAAGTAGTATTTTTAATACTGGGATCAGAAAAATAGTGTACACATGCGAAAAACCAGGTATATGTATGCATAGCATTTTTTAGGTAATTTTAAAATATAGTATGAATGAAATACTGTAGTGATCCAAATTTACCTAGTTTAGTGTATATAAATCATCAACGAAATCCATACAGTAGAAGAGTGTTTTATAAATAAAATGACTTGATATCCATAAATTTTTATTAGGGAACATTATCTTTGAATTTTAAGTGAAGTTACTTCTAAAAAAACATCTAAATAAGTATGGAGTACATTCTCATATTTAAATATACATAGATCTAGAAATCAGTATAGGATAATTATTTGTACATGTATATAAGTACTTCAAGCCCTACATCTATAATTTGGTCATATGATAATAATAAAATATAACCATGTATGGCTTAGTTAAGTATAATATCACTTACATGATTCTGCATGGAGAAAGAACATGAGGTCTCCCTATATATAGGGAAATACAATTATCTGTTGTAGTTCTCACACATTGATTTAAAAAAAAAGACATTTACATGTGATATCTATAATATTTTGAACTCGTAGTTTTGAATTTGAAATGGATGTAAACTATTGTTCATATTAGTAATCCTTATTTACAACTTCGTACTTACCTATATATTGAATTCCTTGCATCTTCATATTGGTATTGGTTTTCTTGATTGACACTTTTTTTTCTTATGGTTCATGTGTGAATATATTTCCTTGAAAAAATGTATGAACAATTCATGTGTTCTAATATGAGTTACAAGAGACAAAATCAAATTTGCAAGAGATTCCATTTGGTGGAGACAAGCGTAGAATAACTGCTAAAATTTATTTACTGGTTCCAATATAGAAATTGACAACTTCCATGTAATATGATGCAATGTATGATATAAAGATATTCACATTTTCTTCTAAATAAAAGTATCGAGAAAATTGATCTTGTAAATATTATATTTTTCATAGAATGGTATCAAAGAAATAATAGTTGGTGCTTATACACGTTTCATGGAAATATAGGATTATAGATCAAACACACTATAATAGTGGTGAACTTAAGCAAGTAGTGTGTCAAAAAACCCTAGTACTTGTATCCCAACTTATAATGTCAATAAAGAGTACAAGTAGAAATTACTAGAAACCTAGGTGGTCATATGTGTACCCTAGTCGATCAATACATGGAATCTCTAGATATATAAATAGGAACTATTTATCGTATTCATTATGTATGAGACAATGACTTCTATATATATATATATATATATAAATTTTAGTGGCTATCAGACTTATCCATCGTATTTTTAGACTCCTGATGCCTATCAAACTTAACCAATGTATTTGTAGACTTGTGACGCTAGCCCATTTATTAACATCAATACTATATGAAGAAGCATCAACTCACACGTATAAATAAAACATGGACAAATATCACATGTATTGCATATTAAAGCATTCAAATAACCAAAGAAATAGAATTCAAGATCAAAATCTGACATAAAAAAACTATAAATTTTGGGAATAACAATTCGAACATTAACTAGAAAAAAGAAATGCAATGACAACTCTAAATCTAGAAGGATCGTCTAAGATAATGTTCCATCAATGAAAGATATCTTCAGAGTATGAAAGTCATCAAGCTACTCCTTGTACAACTACTCACTATCTATGGATGTCACGTCCCCATCCATGCACAAATGGAGAAAATCTAGGAATTAGAGTAAGTGGCAAAAATTTACTATAATAAGAATAAAGTGCATAAAAGTCTAAAAGATATAATCAAAAGGACTCAAAATATTTTAATTACTCATTTTATCTTAGGGATGACCATTATACAGTTATTCCTCCTTTGTGACATCAAAGTGTCCTCTATGGTGCAACACACCCTCTATTGACAAAATGTGCCCTTCATTGACACAAAATGCCTTTTGTTGATACCAAAGTGTCCCCTATGGTGCAAAATGCCCTCTATTGACACTACATTCCATCTATGACACTCACAATGTCCTCTGAATTGTCCTAGGAATGTCTGATGAGGACTTATTCTATAATGTATATAGTAAATGTGTTCTAATGTCAATATACTATCTACATCCTTAATTCTGTATCTTTGAATATGTGATAATTGAATCTTTATCTCTACTCTTTAGTTTTGAATACACTATAAATTCAGTTGACATTGTATATTCTAAAACCTCAAGATCTTAAATATCACAACTGATATTTTGTAATATGTAAAAAAGTATAAAATAGGAATAACTTTGTGAAAGAGGATATTCTAAATCTTAACAGTTTAGACAACATGTTTAAATATGACGTATGAATTGGCATGGCCCACTTACATGTAAGAAGCTAAAGCCCTAACAACACTACTCCCAACAACTGGATCCAACTCTAAAGGTTTTGATATATTACATACTTCCTTTAGATCAAAATATTTAGGGTCATATGATTTCTATCTCTTGGTTTACCATTACATGCACTTAGGTATGTGTATTATTAAAGTGTACAAATCTAGGACATAAATGTATCTTTTAGTTCTAGGGTAAGAATATGGTTATTATATCACATTGATAGTTATAATGATATTAGGTTTTGGATACCTACTACTAATTCATGTCTTAGTCCATATGTATTAGTAACATATCTTCACTACATAACTCCTTTCCGTTAGGGTTACACATAAGATGGCATTACAATATTTTATTATCATCATTGCCATTCTTTATGTTATTCGCATCACAGTTTCAATTAGCAGTCCAAGCCATTAGGTCCTAACCCTAATGTACAATTTATTAATATTAGTTCTATAGTCCAAATATATAAGGCAAAGTACGTGTATTAACTTGATTATACGTCACCACATCATTTTCATCAACTACTTAATCTAAAAAGAGTGTTAATTTTTTTTAGGTTGAATTATTCATATCAAAACCATATAGTGAATCATTGATAATTTCATGGATCTTAGTATTTGTATGTAAATAATATACACATGCCTAAATAATTAGTTACTAATTATCTGTTAAGGTGAAAAGAGGATTCCACTAGGTTCATTATATCTTTTTAAGTTTTATGTCCAAATTTCATGTTTTCTGATTTAGGGATTATTTTCCATGATTTATTCAAGATCAAACACCTACTAATCAATAGCAAAAGAGATAAATGCATTTTCAAATAAAACAAAATCCTAGAAACACATTAAGCTAAAGATCCATATGACCATGAGGTCATTCTCTGTGTCTTAGCGTGACATAGGGGCAACACAGTCAAACGACCAATCTAAATGTTCCTCTTGGCCTACCCAGAACTTAGGGTGATTCAACCTCTTATTTCTTGATCCACGGTGAGAAGTGGATCAAGACATCATCACAAATATCTTCCTGAGATCTAGCCAAGACAAATGAGCTATAGCTTGTCATCTTTGGAGCGTTGAGTCACCTGGGATCGTCTCTCAAAGCCACTACTTCAGTTGCTAGAGCATGGAAGTACAAAGATGTGAGGTATCTCGATAAAAGAAAATAGATTAATTAGAAAGATAGGGATGGAGTTAAAAGACCATTTTGGTGGTCAAGACGATGACCGAAAACCACAAAAAATTGAAAAGCTTCAAAAGAACAGATAACTTGGGAGATGAGCAACTACCTTCCATCTGTCTGTACTGAGGGTGGGGAAAGATTCTTGGGGGAAATTAGAGAGCTTCAAGTCTTCTCCTAGGCTAAGTATTCAGTGGATGTCTCTCTCCGCCTTCTGTCTCTACAACTTGATCCCGACTTTGTTGACTAGGAGGAATTCTACTCACGACTGCCTTCTAGGCTTGCTAAAGGGTTCATAGATGTCCAAGGATGGTTCCCTTGCAACTAATTTATCACAGGTTGCAAGGACAAGGATAAAGATTGTATGGAACTGAAGGTTGAAGATGAAGTAGGTGGGGGAAGATCAAAGGTAGAAATATTCAATTGAGATGAGTAGAGAATTTTTGAAGCTTGCCTCAAGCTTTCTAGATGATCACAGAGAGTTAGGGGATATCTCTTGGTCTCTCTATAACACACACACATGAGAATTTTGATGATGGATAAGGGAAATTTCTTATAGGGTAACCTCTACAGTTTGTGCAAGAGGTTGGCGGGTGTAGAATCCTCTCCTAAAACCAACAATGAAAACCATTTTGGAAACAATCTCTCATACGGGTAGAAATCCCCAGATGATCAGGAAATAAGAGTCCTATCCCCTTGTAGACTAAGGTTGAAGATGGAACAGACGTCTAGGATTAAACCAACATCCCTCGCTCACATCCAACGGTTCATCAAGAGCCTAAAGAAACAAAAAATCATTTAATTATGACTATAAAGCCCAAACTTACTATTATCTTGGGGAAATTAATTACCTAGTCAAATCAACTCTGATTACAACCAAAATTTGACCATCTGATTACCTTAGTATCTAGATTATTTAAGTGTAGTATATATACAATAAATTTTATGATGATAATTAATATGGTTAAAATAAGACAAAGATTAAATACTACATAACTAATTATCTAAAAGAAATAGATCTTAAAATTTTAGGTATCATGTTATTTACTCATCATCTCTTAATGGAAAATTTTCCAGTGCATGATAGTAACCAAAATTATTTACAATTGGCCCTTTTTATATGACATGACCATAACATATATGATATTAGGAAAATTGTAAACAAGTACCTAAAAATGAGGATGTTACAATCCTCTCCCCCTTAAGAAAATTTCTTCCTCTAAATTTTAGGGGTTAAAGAGCAATGGGTACTTCTTCAACATCTCATGTCTAAGTTCCCAAGTAGCCTCTTCTAAGTTGTGATTTTTCCATATAACTTTAACTATGATAATTATTTTCTTATTGAATTGCTTTGTTCATGTATGAAGGATCCTCAACAAAATCTCTTCATAAGATAAGTCTTTCTTAATTTATATAGGTTCATGAGAGAGAATATGTGAACTATGCTAGACATATTTCCTTAATACTAATTCATGGAATACATTTTCTCATAAAAAGATGACAAAACTAATATGTAGGTACTCTTTCCTATTCTATCAAAATGACCAACATATCAGGGAATTAATTTGACCTTCACATTGGATCTAGATATATAATTTACGAGCTTAACTTTCAGGAACATATGATCCGCAATAAGGAACTTTCTATCAAATCTTTGTGCATCTACATACTTCTTCTGCCTATCTTGAGCTGCCTTTATTCTCTTTTGTGACGAATGTTGCCTAATTTGTATAAACTAGTAGTTCTTCACTCCTTATCAAACTTCTCTCACCAATCTAATGCCAGAGTAGAGGTAACTTACATAACCTCCCATATAGGGCATCATATGGTACCATAACTATACCAAGCTTCACTTTAGTACTTCTTATCATCCTCAAAATGATGGTCACTTTGAAAGGACATTTTAGACCCTAGACAACATGCTTAGAGATTGTATACTAGACTGGGGTGGTTCATGGGTGAAGTATCTTCCTCTTGCTGATTTTATTTACAATAATAGTAAAATCAAACTTGGTTCCCAACTCTTCTTTGACTTTCTTCCACAACTTTGAAGTTAACTTTGATCTCTGTCAAAGAAAATGGAGATAGAGACTCCATTTTGTGCCTAAGTATAATTGGTTAAAACTCTGATTTTAGTAATATCTAATTATATAGTTTTAACCAATGAACCAATTATTTAAGATGCTAATACATGAAATAGGGATAGTATCATAATTTGTGTCTAAATAGATTTTATTAGGACGTTAGCAATCTCTAACTATATAGTTTGAATTAATAAATCTATTTTTAAGAATCTAATGCAAAAAAATCCGAAAATTGTCCTAATTTGGGTTTAAATATGCAATTATGCCACATTGATAGGTTTAAGTTTAAAATTATTATCCTAGATTTTTCCTATGGATAGGTAAGGGAAAATGAGAGACATAAATGAAATTTGAATGTTAAATAATAAAGGAATAAATAAATATATTTAAACTCTGCTTAGACATCAAGTTGCATTTTGATAGATGTAGAAGTTTTGAAAGTTATAACTAATGGCAAAATCAAGTTCCTCATGCCTCAATTATTTAGCCTACCAAATTTGGGTTCAACAAGATAATGAATGCAACCTTAATTGAACAAGGAAATATATATACATTAAATGCATCAAAAGCTAAAGTTTGAAGTATTTAATCATTAGACACATCTTTTTACCTAATTATCACTTTGGATCAGGTAGAACACTTATTATGTGCTACCTTGAGTAGGAAACAACCATGCACAAACATTACCACTGCTCTAGGGGGTCGAATATTGGCCTTTTCTCCCTCTGCTCTCCATAAAATCTTGTTAAACAACATATAATGGATTCCATGGACAAATTCGCACATGATAAATATTAATTGGTGGCCTAATTTCCTATTATTGTGATTGTCCTAGATTTATCCCTATGCTTGTTGGAGCTTCGACCCTAGAGGTCTAACTATGTATCCTATATATATCTAACTCTATCTCTGTTTCTACTACAACCCATGGAGTCATCTACTTGTGTCAACTTCTTCTTGACTGATGTTCCTCCATGAAAATAGCCCATTCATTGTGAAATCTAAGTTCAAAGTTTTCTCAAGTCCTAGTGTGATCCCAGCCAAATTCCTCCAAGGACAAGGTTCATCGACCCATCCTCTTTGCTTTCCATTAATCACAACTTCAAATACTCACCTCTTGAGATTTTCCTCTATTCATAAATAACTACTTCACGTTTGTTGTCATTCATGGAACATGGGTAAAGTGGTGAAGATGAGCCATGGATGAATTTTAGCTTCCCCCTCACCTTTCTCCCCCATTTTAGTCGTAGCATAAATTCTACCAATCTGCGTGATTCTTATTTGTTTTCATCGAGAAATTTATCACATGCTGGATTTTTGATAATGCCCATGTCTCAGCCATAGGTATCAGATAACATGTGAGGACTTCTCAGTCATTTTACAAATTTATTTTTATTTATAAATCAATAATATCAATGAAATCAATAATCTGGTACATTTTCATAACTAATTGTAGGAGTATTAGAAAATTTGCAAAAATACATCGTGCAATGATGAAAAAATTCTCTATTTATTGGTTTGGTTTTCATCATCTGATTCCAATGTGTTAAAGGCATGATTTTCAAGGTTTGAAAATCTTTTACACTCTTATCAAAAGTTGAGGAAAAGTTCTTATACCAAAATTACAAATGTAGAAATTATCAATGAATCAATGCTTGATTCAATGACATATGACCCTCTTATGTAGACTATATCATGAGTTAATCTAGGGTCTCCTAAGGTTTTATTTCTAGGGTTTCATTAAAAAAATATAAATGAACCCTAAATTATGTAAAAATATTATATATAGAATTTAGGATATTTTAGGCGTGGGAGTGTAGTTTTTCATCTCTATTTCAAACACCCACGTTAAGTATATGCATCCTTCCAATTAATTTGGGCATTACTATCTTGACTAACAAACTATTTACCATATTAGGCATCTTTTGATACCCCTTGATTATCTTTGTACTTTTTTTATTTTTTTCTTCTTGTAGGATTATTTCCTAAAATTTTAACTAAAATTATGTGAGTATATCATACATGGTCTTCTGGCCTTAATATACTGCTTATATGATGTTTCCATCCTTTTCTCATATTGTATAGATATTGAGTAAGCTTGAGCTATCTTTCTCAATTTTTGTTGATTTAAACTAATTTTATTTTAGATATTGGTACATTACAACAGCCATACACAATGTGCGCTTTTTCCGCCCTTACTATTACTTTCCACTTCATATATGGGGCGTGCTTATTCTGCCAGGGTGCAATTTTCCACCCAATCTTTTGTTGAGACTCCTATGGTGTTGCATCACTTCTGTAAATAACTTTAGTTAAATGTTTATTTATGCACACAACCGATAATGTGATATTATTGATGAAGTTTCTTATAAGGAAAGATTCCCTAGTTGATAGTCATCATGTTGTAATACATGCATCATCTTTGACATGTTAAATCTTTTGGAGCCTTTTCTCCTTTGAACCTCCCTTATTGAAGTCTCCTAGATTGGTCTCTCTTACTTTATGTAATTCTTCATTGTTATAATACTTCACATACTCAATTTTATGTTGACGTCCCTTCCTTTATTTTCTTCTTCTTCTCTGTGGTGCTTTCAACCCATCCATAAGTTGAACAACTTTAGGACCAAGAAATAGAAGGCGCTGCCCAAGACTAGCTTTAGGAAGACTACCGACATGGACATGTTTCTCATTGCAACTGATCCTATTAGATTAGATTTCTTATCTTGTTATATGCCCTTTGTGGCCCCATTGTTGAAATTGGACAAAATTTTGTAATAGTTACATTTACTTTTTTGCTTGCTGCTTCAATATTTTTTTCTTTACCAATCTATTTGAGAAAATATTATGCACCCGTCTACTTGAGTACTTTTATTATGTGATTGTGAATGATTGCGGATGTATGCTTTATTTCCTTAATTTAAGTAAGGAGTGGATTCCCTATCAATTCCTTCTCCTTACATGATTTCTATTAATCTCCCAAGATTAGCACTAGATGTGGCCCAAGTATTGTAGATTGGTCATCTACAATTCTATTGTGAAGTTGTCCTTCCCTTGAATGAAGTTGACTATGATGTTGGTGTGACTTGAAGAGGCCACACCGGTAATTCTTGTCTTGCTTGCTCATTGTTGTTGGTTCAACGTGACTAGAGTTAGAACTTCAACCTTCTATGGATCACAAGGAGTACATAGGTCAGTTCTCTCCTTCCTAAGATTCATAGATCTTGGTAAAAGTGGGGTATGTGATTATGAATGCTTGACTTGTCATAGATGTTGCAAACTATCGTGTGCACACAAAGTTGTGCTCTGTGGTGGTCATCAGTAGGTAGGAGATCTTGAGATCCCTTGTTCTTTGTAGAAATGGTTCAAGTGAAGGTCAAACAAGTATTATAAGGTGGTGATCTAAAGGTCATGGACAATATAGTAGTAACATGCAAGGTTGAAGAGAGAGGAGACTGGTTAGGCAACATAGAAGATTCCAATGATAACTAGGCATGTGGCAGAGGGGTCGAGACCACATATGAGAAAATGAAGATGCTTGCAAATAATTGATTTTGCAAGGTTGAGGTATATGATCTCCATTGGAACTACAGTCGATGTTGGGTCAAGGTGTAGGTATGATGATCCCTAGTGGATGGGTTGTAGAGTTAGGCAGAGACATTTTACTATTGTTTCAAGTCTTTTTGCTCCCGTATTGAGGGGTAGAAGGTCTTATATAGGCTAAACATTTCTGGTACAATTTTTTATACTACCTAATCATCTAGTAGGGAGAAGTGGTTGCTGGTAGATATAACTAAAGTTAAGGAAGGTAACCTGGATTCCTGATCATTACTACCATCTTTGCTTTCATATATAGAGTTGTAAAGATAATGATGTCGACTATCCTCTAGAATTTAGGTTGTGGTCAACTATAGTTGTTAGGGGTAGAAGGCAGCTTCAAGACGAGGCTAGAGAGGTTGGGTTTAGCTCCAACATTGGGGAAATAAGGCTTCAGGAGGGAGGCCAAGTTCATCAAAAATCGTTGACCCTAAGAGAGTTACAGAGGGGAGGGGAGATGCTGATATTCTCCCCTTTAAACGTTCATTTAAGTGGATCCAATTAACTCAATATTAAGTATAATTTACCATGAGACTCATTTACTTCAAGATTTTATATCTTGTAAAGTATAATTTCAATTTCCATAAATTTTAGTTGGTATAATATTATGCTAATTTATAAATAATTAGTTCCTTACGTTATAGTTCTAACTTTGTCTATTGAATCTTGTGCATCATATATCACTTAATAATTAGAATCCAATATTTGAAACCATATATTTAATGATTCCAAAGCCACTATTTCTCATCTCTAAAGGATTTGATCCTTGAAATGTCCATTCAATGTATATAGACTAAAATATTTTTAATTTAACAAAATGATACTACAATGGTTCATAGACGTGAATTGAAGGACTCGATTGCAAAAAAAAATTCAAATGAAGAGTAATAGCTAATTTTGGGAACAAGACATCTTGAATGACGACTAAGTAGTGTCAATAATATTAATAATAAAATTAGATAAAAGAACAAAACTTAAAAGGATTTATAAATTGACTCAGTTGAGATAAATTGAAATTTTGGGTCAAAATTTCAGTATGTTACAATATAAACACACACACACACACACACAGATATATATATATATTGAAATATCTATATATCTATATATCTATATATATATACACATACACATTCAAACACATACATATATACACACATATATATGTGTGTGTATATATATGATTTTTTTGTGTGATGAAGTTATGGCCTTTCATTGAATGACTTATGTCTAGATCAAACAGACTAGCCACACAAAAGGATTGATAACTTCCATTTGATTCATGTGACGATCACAATCTTAGAGTCATTGACAACTTTGTCGGATTATTGTAAGGGATCGATGTCATTGATCAATTTTAGTTGGACTATTAGTCGGGTGGCTTGTGAGAAGTTATACCAATGATTCTATTGATCATAATGAGTTCAATTGATTATAAGTGGACCTACTATGACCCAGGTTGGGTCACTCTGAGCCCATAATCGAGCTTCTTTTGTGATAAGTCAATCAAATTTCCTCCATATTTTTTGAATTTTGTCATTATAGACAAAATTGAAATTTTTTCTTGACCCATCCCCTATATGTGTCCATAGAAACCCATTAGGTTGTGTTTTCTTATTATAGGTCAATAACTAAGACCGATCATGGTGAAAATTTTTTTGCATGTTGGTGATTTTGGTTTTGTGAAGATCTGAGATTTGAATCACCATACCAACATAGAGAATCCTAATCTAAGGAAGTTCATTCCTTTCTTACTAATTTTATTTCTTCTTTACCTTATTGACCAAAGTTTGTCATCACCTATGAAGGAAAACTAGGTTCTTCTTCCTAATTCTTCTCTTTTCTCCTCCTTTGAAATAGTTCGAACTAGCGCATGTAGTGTTGGATGTTGGGAGCTTATTTGGTGGAGCTTTTGAGCTAGGATTTTGAGCTCCCATTGATGTAATCTTGTTCATTAGTACAACAAGTGATAAGGTTTATGTATAGTAATATTTGTGGTGCATTTTCTATCTATTATAACTAAATATCTCTTAATTTCATGACATATACCTAGAAATGGGATTCTAGGGTGATTTTGTAAGGGTGGAATCCTTAGAACTTTGAAATTTACCTTTTTCTACATTTTCTTATTGATCCTTGCCTTGTAACTAAAAGTTATGACCTTTGCATAGATTTCCCTAAATTATCAATTTTGTACTTTCTCTAACTTTTGGCCTATCGAATGATGAAATCCTATAATGAATCTTTCTAGAGATATTTCCTACTAATATATGATGACAATTCTGTCATTTGTGGTAGATTTTGATTGCAAATTGTTATGTTTCTTATCTATAGATGAATAAAATTTATTCCATGGATGCACATGTTGAGTACAAATTAGAGGTTTCTACACTTAACTGCTTCAACATTCTAAATTTTATAATTTTTAATGAAAGATGAGTAAATGTACTAATAAATAAGAGAAACCCTATTCATGTAGTATCAATGTGCATCATATAACCTTCCTAGCATTTAGAAGAGAAATGGAAATAGTTACAGTGGCATAAGGATCATGATAAGGTACAAAGAGTCATATACTATTGAGAACACATAGGATACTAACAACTAATATAATATATCACCCTCTACAACTTAACTTCCCTTGTGTTTACAAGTGTGGTCGAGTCTGCTATTCTTGTTGTATATATGAAAACTCTACCAATGTGATTGGAAATATTTGGATATGATGTGACACATGTGAGATATTAGTATACATGACCAAAGTACCCAACACAAACATGTTGTTTTATGTAAGTTACAAATGTATGAGCCCCTACTTCTTATACTCACACTGACTGAGGTGTTGTGATATTTTAGTGAGGCTAGATAATCCTAAGATCCCTTATGGTGGTCTAAGGGACTTCACAATCATTATCTAATAATATACTTTGGGTTATCCAAGGCTTAATAATAAAACTCTCAATCAAGTCGTGTTTCTCTTCTTGTATAGCAGCTTTACTTTTATGCTCCATATACTATTTTTTTACTCTAACATGTCATACAAATGTTACCCTTGCTTAAAATTCCCTGATTCAATGTATATAAGAAATCTTTTACACTCTAATTCCTTCACAGAAAAGTTTATTTCTAGTTAAAATTTCAGTCTCAATCTCATGTTTTATTACTTTTTTAAGATCTCATCGTCTTTTTAAGGGGTTGATGAAGAGGAGTCTCCTTCTTCAAGGGAACTATGAGTTATATATGAGGATATCTATTATCGGTGGTGTCCTCCAGTTATCCATTTACACTCAAGTTCAGAAAGGTGTTTTATAGTATGATATATTCATGACTAAATTTTGTTGTATGCCTTTATGTGTATGTTTTAGTAATTAAAACTAAAATTATACTTACAAATAGGATGTGTCTTAGACCACTTGATAAGTAATGCATAATGACTTTATGATATATACATATAATTGACCTTTCCTGATGCTTATGTATGTACATCTTGTTGGGAATCTTTAGTGAAACTAATCATGCTAAGTAGAATTATGTCAGGTTTTGGTTTTCTTCATATGACCCAATTGGCTTTGGGGTTTCTTATTTGTGGATCCTAAAGGTTGGTATCCACTAAGACAAGAAACTCATCTATCATAAAGTGATCTATGACATTTGGAATGAATGGAAACAATTTTTTTCTTTCTTATGATAGAGTCATGAGATCAGTTAACTCTAAGGATTCTAGTCACCATTCTTATTTTTTTGTCAGATAAAAGTGTAGTCCAATAAACATACACAATCTTCCTAGGCTCATACAACTTATATGATCCATACAACATAGGTATCAAAATATGCAACATCATATTTTAAAAATATAACTAACTCGGTAGCTTAATAGTATAATTTGTTTTCACTAATGTTAACATATATTAGCATTAAGTTATTGTTTTTTGAGAAATCCTATGGATACCAGATCAATAATAATGAGCACTGGTAATGAGTTAGGAAATTTAAACCTAGGGTGAAGATACACTCAGAGATCACTTTCAAGAAGGAAAATTTGCCTCTATATGCACAGACATTTTGATAGCTTGACTCCCAATGGCAGAGCCAATATGGGGACGAGCAAAGGCCACACCCCCTAAAAATAAATAAATGAAAATAATGTTTCTATATATGATTTGCATACAAATCTCTATATGTTATTGTTATTTAACATGGGTGTGTTCGACCAAAGTACAAATAGAGCACCTAACTTTAGTGGCTAGGAGTGACTCATACTTGGTGGTCCCGAGTTCAAGTCTCAACACAGGGAGTTTTTGTTACAGATTTATTAGAATTTTTTGTTTGAAGAGTTCACTATCGTAAATATTATAGTAAAAACCGTGTTAAGTGATAAAGGTAACTTTGGTCTTGTTGGTGTACATGGACTAAATTTGTTCATTGGTCTCTAGTTCAAGTTCCCATGTTTTCTATTTCTGTACCTTTTATCAAAGTTTTATTTTTTGAAAGTCCATTAACTTCAACATTTTGATTAATACCTTGCAAATAAAAGCATTGGAAGTAAGCCCTTTACCTGTAGAAAATACAAAACAACAAGTACAACCAATTGTTTATAGATTTACAATAAAAAATATAAAATTCTATAACTATTACCAAATCATATGTTTTAAGATCCCACTAACTTCAATATTTCAATTAAAACCTTGCAAATAAAAGCATTGAAAGAAAACCCTTCACTTGTAGAAATAACAAAACAATAAGTGTGATCAAGTGTTTGTACTCTTACAATCAGCTAACCACGATCAAAAATATAAATTTTATATAGTTACCATTACATGTCAAGGAAATTCTCTAGTTAAAATGAAATAATATATCTTTTAACATAAGTCTTATATTTATCTATGATATTTTCTCAAAATATAAGATGGTAAAAAACTTATCAACACTCACTATTTTCTTTATCATATTCAACTCATTACTAGAAAAGATGTATTAGTAACCACCAATTACATTTGTGGATAGTCTAAATGAACTCTTAAATTTGATAATATACACTATGCAATCTGTAACACCCCAATTATCATATCACATGAATGGAAGTTAGACAATTTTTATTGCAAGTGTCACAAACATGATACACATAGCAATAATAATCGACAAGAATCATGACAGACTAGTGTAAAAATACATTCTCATAAATTCTTAGAATCAAAATATAATACAAGAGCATAATGTTTGAAATCCAAACATTAACCTTAGATCATGTATATGGTGCCCCACCAAGCAATCCTCCTAGCTATTCACTTGCAAACTCTAACTTGGATGTTTTGAAGCTTGAAACCTGCAGACATCTTATCCCCAACCATGAACAAAGAAAAATCTAGGTTAGAGTAAGTGATATCGAATTCTAGTAACCGTAAGAAAAAGAAATGCATTATGAAAACTAGGAATCTATAACTAAAGTAAACATATTTTATTTAGACATTTTATATTTTTATGACCACTATTATACAATAAGTCCTCTTATGTGGCACTATGTTCCTTCTATGATGCAATGCACATTCTATTTGTACAATGTGCCCTCTATTGACTCTGAAGTGTCCTCTATAGTGTAATACACCCTATATGACATGAAATGCCTTCTAATGATGCTAATGTGTCTTCTATGACATGAAGTGGCTTCTATGGTGCAACACACCTTCTATGGAATAAATGCCTTCTATTAGTGTATAGTAATACTTCAACTCAGTGAGGACTTATTATATAATATCAAGTTAGATTTTGGTATGATTTTCTATTCTTTTTCTATTTTTGGTTCTGATTCTAATTCTAATTATGTTTTTTATTTGCTTTTGTATCTCAAGTAACTGAGATAAATTCCAAAGTACGTATTCTCTTCTGGCATTCCATATTATAAATTCCATTCTAGCTTTTTTATGAGAAATCTAAATTCTGATATAACATAAGGAACTAAAAGCTGGAGATAGATTATGATATTCTCATAATAAGTTCTAAGAAATCATTCTGACTTCTAGTCTCAGTTAATCAATAACTATGTAAATCAAATTCTAGATTTTTTTAATCTAATTCTTATATTCTAAATAATTCTAAATTCTAAATAATAACAATGAATTAACATACTAAAATAAATAATATTTTGAATTCTAGTAGTTGCATCTTGGCTTCTAAGCATTTATGCAAGAATAATAATTTGAAACTAATAATTTATAAGATCTAGCAATGAGCCATCTAGGTAGTAATTCTATTGGAAAGTAATACTCTACAAATGAACATTAGAATTTGTGTCTAATGGATTATTCTTATCATCATAACTAGACTATCAAACTAAAATATAGGACATGAATCCATGGACATTGCCCACTTACCTATTGTAGACAAGTCTTATCAAGAAAATATTGCTTCAATTCTTTCTTCTAACATTCTCCAGTAAACCATAGGGTCTATCATTTTTTATGTCTCTTCATAGGTTCAAGACTTCTAGGGTTATTAATATTCTCAATTACAATTTCTAGGTGCATTTATTTGACTCTTGAGTGAATTCTAGGATCATACACAGTATCTATGTTCTAATGTTTTCTAGGGTGTATTATCTTACCCTCTACAGTAAGTGGGTCATATACATTAGTGTTAGGGTTTCAATCACATACACTTCTTCTTTTCTTGTTTCATTATCCTTACCCTTTATCTTTATTCAGGGTTTATTCCTAAGTTAGCATCATTATTAGTAATTAGTCATCTTCAATCTCGATGATTGAGATTTCTGGCTCATCTATAAGATTGGGTCATTAACTTCTAAACCCTTATGCATGACTAACATGTATTAGTCCATAGTTCAAATAAATTAGGAAAAACTCATATACATTATTCAGATTAACTGCTCACTCTTAATAAGTGACTAAGACTACTGGCATGAGAATCTGGGCTCGATCTATAGCCCTCAAGTCAATTGATGTAGTTAACTAATAATGGTTCTATTAATCATAGTGCTAAAGTGTAATTAGTGTGCAAATGCATGAATGTTTAAATATTGGTTCATCATTAGGGTAATACAAGGGTTCTATTAGGACAAGTACATTTTTCTAAACTCGTGGCTAAGATTTGAATTTTTTTGATCAGTAGGTTAGTTTCTACAATCTTTCTAAGTTTAAAAGATTCGTTGACCAATCACATGTGAAATAAGTAGATAAAACAAATATATATAAAAGATGAGAATTAGGAGTCACTAATCTAATCAAAACAGTATGAGGAATAGATAAAACACCATGATGCTAGAATCTTGCTCACAGATACTTCTCAAGATAAAGAATGATGTCTTTGGGTGGTTAAGACCTCGAACATGATCTCAAGGCAAAATATGATCAACAAGAACTGAGGCAAGGAGTGAACATGTCAGGCAAAATTGGATTGAATAGTCCTTGTGCTGGGTCAAGCCGTAGCCAGAGTGGCAACTTTGACTTGTAGAAAACCAATAGGAAACAAGGGAAAAAAGGCCCATCAAAGGTGCAGAGAACTACGAACAGAATTATGCAGGCCATACTAAAAATAACACATTGAATGTGTGGTTAAAAGAGAGTAAAAAACTCCATTGCTAGACTAGACATGAAGAACTAGATAAACTCACAAGAAGGAAACTGGGTCCTAAAACATTACATCCCGGGTCAACCTACCAGTGCTAAAAGAGCTTCGACAGACCATCACAAATCTCTTAGTCTATTTTTCATGATCCAAGTGTAACCAAAGGACCTCCATTGGTGAGGCTCGACACCATCTCAAAGTAGGTTTATTGGGAAGCGATCTCAGTGAATTACACTTGAGGAGGAGACTGGGGTTGGGTTGGCGGTGGCCTAGGGATGGTCATGGGGCAGCTGGTTGAATGAGAGTGGCATAGAGGTAGAGAATGACACAGAGTGCTAGTGAGGAAAAGGTGGAGTAGGTGTAATATCTTCAAGGCTGTTGGAATCAAATTAATGGTTGAGTCAATTCAAAATGAATACTGACAAGCTTCTCTAATTCCATAGGGTAATGGTGTTGCCAAAGGATGCCTACGCTCAACTCACATGAGAAAAATAATGACGGGGGTTTGGGAGTTTCTTGATGGATGAAAAGTTGGTTCAAGCAATATTTTAAAAGATGTGGAATTGTCTCCTAAAGCTAGAGAAGAAATCCATTTCCAAAATGGCTAAGTAGGTTGTAAGAAATCCATGGTTGATTGAAAGAGGGACTGTTTTCGAAAATCCAGAGGTTAAATGTGACTGGTAAAAATATATGATTAAGACAGTTCATCCCATGTCCCATCCAATGGCTCAAACGAATAAAAAGGAAAAGAAAATGGTCAATTCATACTATCTTATTTTTAATAGCCATTATCTTGTGGAATCTATATTCCTGATCTAACAAACTCTAATTAATACCAAATTTTGTCCACTTGTCATATATTATGGGTAGAATATTCTAGAAGGACCTATTTTGCATAAAGATGACCAAAACGGTTACCACAACTAAAGCAAGATAAATATTTATTATTAAATAACTAGTTACCCAAATATTATTATGTCTTGAAATTTTACATGTAATCCTTTTTGCACGATATTTCTTAATAGGAAAATTCTTAGTGCATTGTTGTGATAAGAAACTAGCGATGATGACCCATTTGTATAATGATGACCCTGAATAATATGTACTGAGGAAATTATATGTAAGATTTCAAAATGAGGATGTTACAATTATACCCACCTTGGATAAATTTCATCCTCAAAATTTTAGGTCACTACCCACCTTAAGGTTTTACTAATCATATCATTGGTGATCAACCGAAGGTTCATAATTTTGTACTAATATATGCATGACATAATAATACTCCATCTAATTAATACTACTATGGTTAGGTCATACTTTCTATTATCTGGTCCTTATCCTCTTCTTCTACGTCCATGGTGAATACTCTTCCTTGGCACTTCTCTCTCTGATTGTTTTGATCTTGCTTCTGCTTCTTTGGATCATTGAACTTAAAGTGGCCTTCCTCCCCACAAAGGTAGCATACTATCTGTCTAAACTTACATTCTCCACCATGACGCTTCTGACACTTAACATGCATTCTAGGGTTCTAGTATGTATACAATTAGGGTTAGGTGACCACCTACCTTAAACTATTTATCTCAACTTTTTTTTTCATTACCTCCTAGTATATGTTGTTCGATCATATATTTAAAGGTGGCATGTGTTATCAAAGAAAAGCCGATAAGAGTTTTGAGGTCAAGTATAAATCCAAATCTTCAACACTCAAGATAAGGAGAAAGAAGAGTATAAGAGGAACTCATCCTTTGTACTTGAAGGCATTTAGGAAGAAGAAGATGGGGATGGCGATCTCCACTTTAGGTATATATGTTGTTGTGATAAATCTATCTACTTCTTTACCATGGGTACTAGATACGGGATATGGATCTCACATATGTTCGAATGTGTAGGATCTGAAAGGACGTAGGCCTCTAGGAAAAGGTGAGGTGGTACTGCAAGTTAGTAATGGTGCAAGAGTTGCAGCCAGCGCAGTTGGAACCTATAGTTTATCTCTTCCCACATGGCTTGTAATAGAGTTAAAGAACTACTATTATGTACCTGCTATAAATAGAAGCATCATTTTTTTATATTGTATGAAAAAAGATGCATTTGAATTCCATATTAAAAATGGTCGATGTTCTATTTTCAAAGATGATTTTTTATGACAATGCCCCATTGTCTTATGGTCTTTACTTGTTAAATCTAAAGACATATGTTTATAACATAATACAAAAATACTAAAACTCAACAAATCAAACAAGACATACCTTTATAATTGTCATCTAGGGCACATAAATGAGAATTGCATATCTAGACTCCATAAAGATGGTTATCTAGACTCTTTTGATCTAGAATTAATAGAGACATGTGAATCTTATTTGTTGGGAAAGATGGCTAAAGCCCCTTTCACTAAAAACAATGAGAGGGCAAGTGATCTATTAAGACTCATACATACTGATGTGTGTGGGCCTTTCAAAATGACCGCTAGAGGTGGGTATCAGTACTTCATTACCTACATTGATGACTTCAGTAGGTATGGCTAATGTTTAATTAATGAAAGATAAGTTAGAAACTCTTGATAGGTTGAAGGATTTTATGAATGAAGTACAAAACCAACTTGGTAAATGTATTAAAGCACTTTGTTCCAATTGAAGTGGAGAATACTTAAACCAAGAGTTTGAGAACCTTCTTAAAGACCATGGGATTGTATCCCAGTGGACTCCACCTGGAACACCACAGAATAATGGTGTGTCAAAAAGAAGGAATCACACAGATTTGTTGTGATCAATGATGAATCTAATTGAGCTTCTGACTACCTTCTGAGGGTATGCTCTAGAAAACACTGCATATACACTAAACTGAGTACCGTCTAAATCAGTTCAAAAGACACCATATGAGATGTGGAATGTGAAACATTCCAAAGTGTCTTTTAGGAGGATTTGGGGATGTGAAGCTTATGTTAAGAGAATGTTTTATGATAAGCTTGGTCCTAAATCTAATAAATGTTATTTTTTTGGATATCCTAAAGAAAAAAGTGGATATTAATTTTATTCCCTATCTGACAACAAAGTGCTTGTTTCCAGGGATTCTTCATTCCTTGAGATGGATTTCATTTCCAAAGGAATAAGTGGGAGGAAAGTGGAACTCAAAGAGGTTCAAGACCAACAAGAGAACATTGAATAGATAGATGAAGAGGAACAAAGAGAATCATAAGGTTTTGTGGAATCTCAAATTCCTCAAGTTACACAAGTACCTAGTAGATCTAATAGGACACGCCTTGAGCCTGAAAGATTTGAATATCTTGTGACTCAAGAAGGAAATGAATTGGTCATAGATGATGAGACAATATCCTATCTAGATTCTATTGAGGGACTAGAGTTTGAGAAATGGGTTGAAGCCATGAGATCTGAGATGGAATCCATTTATGCCAACAAAGTATGGAATTGGGTGGATCCACCTAAAGGGGTCAAACCCATAGGGTGCAAGTGGGTCTTCAAGAAGAAGACTGACAAGGATGGAAAAGTTCAAACTTATAAGGGTATATTGGTTGCAAAGGGTTTTAGAAAAGTTCAAGGTGTTGAATATGATGAAACCTTTTCTCTAGTGGCCATGGCTAAGTCCATCGGGATCATGCTTGCCATTGCAGCTTATCATGACTATGAAATTTGGTAGATGGGTGTTAAAATTGCATTCCTTAATGGGAATCTTCTAGAGGGTGTGTACATGACACAACTTGAGGGTTTTATAAATCCAAATGATGCACATAAAGTATGTAAGCTACAAAGGTCAATCAATGGATTAAAGAAAGCATCTTTGAGTTGGAATCTTCATTTTAATGAGACAGTCAAAGAGTTTGGCATCATTCAAAATGGAGATGAACCTTATGTGTACAAGAAGGTTAGTGGGATCATAGTGACATTCCTCATATTTTATGTAGATAACATATTATTGATGGGGAATGACATCCCTACTTTACAAAAGGTAAAGACATGGCTGGGAAATATATTTTCTATGAAAGACTTGGGAGAAGCATCCTACATCTTGGGGATAAAGATATATATAGCTAGATCAAAGAGGCTTCTTGGAATAAGTCAAAGCACATACATTCACAAAGTGTTGAATCAGTTCAGCATGGAGAACTCAAAGAGAGGAAACCTTCCCATGCTACATGGAGATCCCATCTCTAAGGGTCAAAGTCCCAGTTCTTGTGAAGAAAGGGAATGCATGAGTTTGATTCCTTATGCCTCAACAATAGAATCAATCATGTATGTAATGTTATGTACCCATCCAGACATATCATATTCCTTGAGCATGATGAGTAGATATCAGTCACATCCAAGTGATGCTCACTGAACAGCCATGAAGAACATGCTCAAGTACTTGAGAAGAACTAAGGATCAATTCTTGGTCTAGGGCAGAGAGGAAGAGCTGGTGGTAAGAGGTTACACTGATGCAAGCTTCCAGACTGAAAAATATTGATTACAAATCACAATTAGGATTCATGTTTTTCCTAAATAATGGAGTTTTAAGCTGGAAGAGTTCCAAGCAAGAGACATTTGTTGATTCTACAATAGAGGTCGAGTATGTTTTTTTGTCGAATGCAGTAAAGGAGGTTGTATGGATCAAGTAGTTCATTATAGAAATTGGGTTTGTTCCAAGCATCAGTGATGCAATCGAGATGATTTGTGACAACAATGGAGCTATTGCACAAGCTAAGAAACCCAGATCACATCAGTTCTCAAAGAACAAATAAAGGTGGCTCCATCTCATATGAGAGATCCTACATCAAGGAGATGTAAAGATATGTAGAGTACCAATTGAGAACAATATTGTTGACCCCTTGACAAAGGAACTTTCATAGCGGAAGCATGATGGACATGCTAAATCACTTGGAATATGATTCGTGGGTGATTGGCTCTATGTTCATGTGGGAGTCTGTTGGTATGTATACCCAGAGAGCCAATTAAAGATGATTGTAATGACATAACTTGTAAATGATTTGATTAATAAATTAAGGCAAGATTCCAATTTATTCTGTTTAATTCATTTATGAGATAATTATGTAACATTATAAATTTCAAGTGAATTATTTTACTCAATGGCATATGTCTTCAAGTACATGACTTGTAGAAAATGATATCATACAGATTCCAAGAGTACACATATATATTTTCATTATGTCCCTGATCAATTGTTATTGGGGAATGTTGATAGACAACAATAACACATAAGATCAGAGTTTGAGTTGGTTGATGACAAAATCTCATTAGTCATGGTATGTAAATATTAAACCAAACACACAGATACATGTTATAGAGTAGTGTATCAGACAGATCCACCATGAGACTGACACATGGAAGCCATTTCCATGGTAGTCATAGTCAACTCTCATAGTGATGGTGGAGATTGTGGTTCTTAGACCTAAAGTCCATGCACTCATCACATGTCGTTCAGTACACTTTGACATCATCAAACGCAATCTTGAAACATGAGTTGTCATAAAGGTGATGATTGGGTGACTATGACACATGGGGATAGATTGTGAGTGATAGAAATGGGATTTGTCCCTCCTATAAGAGTTAGATATCCTAGGCCTCTTAATTAACGAGACGGAGAAATGCATGGCCACACACATGTGAGTCAATGTATGATATTGAGCTTACATATATCTCAGATAGTCTGCTCTGATTCAAGAAACAAGATTGAATGTTGAAGAGTGTGACTACTCTATGCGTCGAGTTCAATATGGATACCAGAGACAAAGGAATTATACAAACATTGTAACACCAAGAACAAATTTTAGGTTGAAGTTGTTCCCCAACTTTCTGTTTACTTGGGTAGCATTGATGTGCGACTAGGCATCGCTCATTGCTTGTGATGTTATAAATTGTTATGAACATTCACTACCAATGTAATCTATCTACATTATTTCTCTAATACCGCACTGTAACACCCCAATTTTCATATCACATGAGCAGAAGGTAGAATTTTTTAATTACAAGTATCACAAACATGATACATATAACAATAATAATAAACAAGAACCATTACATACTAGTGTGGAAATGTATTTTCATAAATTCTTAGAAACAAAACATAATATAAGAGCATAAAGTCTATTATCTAAACATCAATCTTGGATCCTGTAGACCATGCCCCACTCTTCACTTGCAAACTCTGACTTGATTGACTTGATTGTTCTTTCTAAATCTTGAAACATGTAGACATCTTGTCCCCAACCATGCACAAAGGGAAACTTAGATTAGAGTAAGTGGCATTGAATTCTAGTAAATGTAAGAAAAATAACAACATTATGAAAACTCGAAATCTATAATTGAAGTAAACACCTTTATTTACACATTTTATCTTTATGACCACTATTATACAACAAGTCCTCTTCTGTGGCATTGTGCCTTCTATGGTGCAACACACCTTCTGTTGGCACAACATGCCCTATATTGACACTGAAGTGTCCTCTATGTTGTAACACACCCTATGTGGCACGAGATTCCTTCTAGTGAAACCTAGGTGTCTTCTATGGAAAAAATTTCCTTATGTAGTGCAACACACTTTCTATAGAATAAATTCCTTCTATTCTATGTACTGCAGTACTTTTTTATGTAAGGAGTTATTATATTTAAGGCGCAAAACCCTATTCAACCTATAAACATAAATTGTTTGGCATAATTGGTTTAATTTTATGCTTAGCCTTGAAAGTTAACTCTACTTTGTAATGTTACATTGGATGATGAAACTATGTGTATAACTCGAATCAAAACATACCTTGTTTGCTCAAGATATACAAATCCATGTAATTTGTGGGCATTTATGTAATTACCCTTTTCTAGTGATGTGAACATAATTGTGACACTTTCTTGAGTTGCTTCATGATGTACATAAGAATTTTATAATTCTACTTTTCCATTATTGCTTTTGATATTTTTGCACATGGTTTATACATATAAGCTTGGTGAGATAATAGTGTTGTGTTCCCGCTGATTGATGGTTTTCCTAATGACCAATTTCTTCCCAGTGGTCGATGATTCTTCACTGCCCGATGGACTTGCTTCTAGCCAGCCAAAGAGTTCCTTGGTCAACATAGTCTTAATGAATGATGAGTATTGGATCGACGAGTTTGAACGATGATGTCTTGACCAACTAGCTTCCAGTGCCCGATGACTTGGCAGTGATGGTGGACTTTTCGTGCCCAACAAGGTTTTGTGTGTGTATGTTTGATCGATAAAAAGGTTTTGATCAATGAGTTTTATGATGAGTTGGCCAATAGATTTCCCGACTGTCGAGAGAGTAGTCTCTAGCACATACAAATATCCCCCCTTCTCTCTTTCCTTTCACTCTTTTGTCAGAGCTACAATTGCAACCAGAGAAGCCTGACAAGATTTTTGGTGGAATGACAAAGGTTCATCGGGACTCGTGGAGGATATGTTCTTGATGCATCTTCTATTTTTAGTTTCTCATAGATGATCTGAAGGGTTTAGACTAATATTCTTTCTTCCTTCATGTAATATTCTTGCTTTTAAACTTCTAGAACACCTTGATTGTGGAGATAGGAAACACTTTTGGAGTTTGAGTGGGCCGAACTCAAAGTTTGTTGCTAATTTCAGAAGTTTTCACTTTGGATTTCAGTTTCCTTTTCTTTACTAGAGGAGTTATATAACCCTAAATGTATTTCTTGCCTACCTTCTACATGCATGTTGTTAATCTCACTTAGAACTCTTAAAATGGTAAAAAGAGAGTTTTATTAGTACTAATTTAGATCACAAATGATGATGGTATGAATCTTTAAGCTATACTTAGTCTTCATGAACAATTTCTTGTGGTATCATGAATTGTCCTTGAGAAAAAAATGTTTGAAATCCTGAAATATATGTGATTAAACTTCAAAAATATTATGAATGGTGTGTCTTGGTACCTAAGAGATAAAGAAAATTTACCTATATGCTATGTCATATGATTTGATGAACATTTTGTGCAATAATGGGAACTAAAATTATTTTTATGGTGTTGTAATAATGGTTGGACAAAACCCTAGTATTGGAAACATCTCGTTATTTATGAGTTTGAGTGTATGGACACTTATGTAAAGAGTGACATGAAACCACTTAATACATTATTTAATCTTCTGAGATGTTAACCCAATGTTCTTTGTCAGAACCTTTTTTTGTGTTCATATGTAACTTTATTGATGTAGTCAAAAGGTAATAAATTGAGTTAGGTAATCAAGTGTAACCCTAAACAAGACGTTCCCTGAGACTGTAGATCTATTCCAATGTTAGAACTTGTTGGTGGTAGTGAAATGAGTAATCCAAAAGGAGCTCAGAGTCATAATGTTAAGTATATTCAAGTGCATGGAGGCGTATATCCCTACCATATTGATCTGAATGTTTTAGAGACCGGTCAAGGCCGTCTCTCAGATGTAAAAGTAATTGAGAGCGATTGTGGTCGTAACTTATATTTGAGGGTCGTATTCCCTAGTTTCTAGTGTTGTGACTTGTGCACCCATGGTGAACTATGCTATTTTAGTAGTGGGTTGATGTTCCACTATGGTTGTTACTCGTACTAATTGAGGGGAAGACATCTTAAGATTTTGTTCATTCTAGATCTTATATGGGATTATTTTGACTTTGTAGTGGTCAACTAGTAGTTTAAGTGGCATCTTGATCATCATGTTTTTAGAGCATTCAAAGTTGTATCTTAGATGTGAAACTAATTGGATCCAATGTGGTTGTAACTTGGATTTAAGGGTCATATAGTCTGGTTTCTAGTGATGTGACATGTGTACCCAATACGGGCTAGGCTATTTTAATAGTTGGGCCTTATGTACCACTATAGTTGTTACTAGTACTGATTGAGGGGAAGAGATCTTAGGATTCTGGTCATCCTAGATCTTATTAGGGACTGATTTTTGACTATGTAGTGGTCAACTAGTATTTTGAGTGGTATTCCTCAAACTACCCAAGGCCTAATAAAATATGTAACTTAGATGTGTAGCATGACTATTAGGGTTACTTGGAGAATCAGATTGGATGATGATCCTTTCTATGTTTCTTTTGATGTGTAGTTGATTTATAATGTAGCAAGAGAAATCAATTTTACTTTTTAATCTAGCTATCCCTCATCTTTATGCAAGTTATATAGCCTTTCAAGTATGTAATACTATTTGCTTAAAGTACATAACCGTAGTAAGAGGTAGATGTTTTTGTAGTTATACCTCTCGGTGGGACATGTGTCTCACTTTGTGGATCACCACATTTGTTTAGGTGACTGGTAGTGTTATCAGACGCAGAGTGACAAGGATGCTTATCTTGAAGGTATGTAAAGGTGGAAGGTCGGTTGTTAGCTTAGACTCCTAAAGTCTTTCCTAGACTCTTAGGTCTGGGTGGGGAGTTTTGTATATCATTTATGTCAACTTGAGATTTTTCTTATATGCCTTGAGCAATGTAAATGTTGCAATTATGTGGACAACATTTTTAGTATACATGTTATGGCTGAGGCCATTAAACTTATATAAAGATACCTAGTATAATTATATGTAGGGTGGAGATCTGTGTAAAACATTTCTTGTGGAATGTAAAAAAATTATTTGGTTTTAATTATGCATCTCGTGGTAATATGACTACATAGTGTTTGTTCAGTGTTTTGGTTTTGAGTAATCTCATTTAGCATGATGGGTTGCCACATTTGGTGGTATCAGATTATCATGTTTGATGAGTCTATAGAGACATAGGACTTAAGTCATTGTGTCTATTCTTACATAATCCAACATATTTGACCATGGTTTATGGTTGTGCATATATTACTAGAGAACATGAAGAGCATACACAGAGTAGTTTTGTGGCTACAAAAAGTGGCGGTAGGAGACGATTGTCAGATGGATGTATACCTGAGACGGGACCATAACAGCCCATCCTACCTCCATTTGACCCTTCAAACCATAGATGGTCTGCCCTTTTAGTATGTGTTTGGACAACTAATGGTGATGATCACACATCTGGAAGATAAGGCACTTACACCTCAACCAAGGGCACTTATTCCCAATGCGGAATCTCAGGGTCTATGGAAGACCTTTGAGAGGTTGAAACTAGTGGTAGCACCTGAGTATGAGGGCACCATAGACCCCACCAATATGGATATGTGGTTGACAAAGTTGGAGAGGATGTTCAAGATTATGAACATCTTCAAGGAGGACAAGTTGAAGCATGTGATCTACCTTCTAAAGGGTAGTACTGGTCATTGGTAGGCCATTGAAGAGGAGAAGAGGCCATGTGAGGTTGTCAATTGGGAAGAGTTTTGGTAGGATTTTGTTACCTATTACTTCCTAGAGATGTATCTAGAGGAGAAGATGGATCAATTTGACAGTTACACTAGGGATTTTGGTCTATCAACAAATAGGAGACAAAGTTCATGGAGTTGTTGAGGTTCTATCGTCACATGGAAGCCACAAAGAAGGAGAGAATCATAAGGTTCGAGAAGGGTTTGAACGCTGAGTTGCAAAGGATGACATCTACTTTGGAAATCTGAGGGAAGTTTTCCACCTTCATGGATTCTGTGAGGAAGATAGAGAGGACAATTGTGGAGTCAAAAGAAGCCAATGGCAGAAAGAGGTCTGCTCAGTTCCAAGTATCTCCATCTGGGAGTTTCAAGAAGCCAAGATTTTAATCTTGAAGACTTTGATTGCTAGCCAGGTCTAAAGCATGACGCAGAAAAGTTTGCTGCCAAGTGTTCAATTTGTCATCGTGATAAAGAAGAACATCAACAACATGCATGGATGTTACAACATTTGCCAATACCATAGTGAAAATGGGATCACATAACCATAGACTTTGTAGTTGGTCTTCCTACGACAGGTAATAGTATGATTCCATTTGGGTGATTGTTGATCAGTTGATAAAGTTAGCTCAGTGTTTGCCGGTCAATACCACCTATGCACCAAAGAAGTTGGCACACATCTATTTTGATGAGATAGTTTGTTTGCACGACATACCCATTACCATAGTGTCTGACAGAGGTCTTCAGTTTATGAGAAAATTTTGGGAGCATCCACATACAACATTAGGGACATGGTTGAGGTTCAGTACCATTTTCACATGCACACAGATGGCCAATCAGAAAGAACCATTCAGACCATAGAAGATCTGTTGAGAATGTGTGCTTCAGTTTCTTGGAAGTTGGAATATTCACCTGAGTTTGTTTGAATTTTGCCTATAATAATAACTGCCAGAGGGTCATAGACATGGAACCATATGACGTGTTATATGGTAGGCGATGTAGGTGACCTCTTTGTTGGTATGAAGTAGGTGAGTACTAGTTTTTGGGTCTTGAACTGGTACAATAGAGTACATGAAAGATCAAGGTGATCCATCTATAGTTTAAGGTGGAACCAGATACACATAAGTCATATGTAGAGAACCACCATGAACCGTTGGAGACCACATGTTTCTCAAGGTCTCTCCTTGAAAGGGTTTTCTGAGGTTTGGAAATAAGGCTAAGTTGTTCCTAGGTTTATTGGACCATACCCTATCATAGCACAAGTTGAGAAGGTGGCATATAGGTTGGGGTTGTTTCTAGAGTTGTATAGGTTGCATGATGTTTTCCATGTCTCTATGTTGAGTAAGTTCCATCCATACATGGAGCAGACGATACATCCCATAGAGGTAGAGTTAGAGGAGGATGTTACCTATGTTGAGGGTCCAGTGTTTCTCTTAGATAGAGTGTGTGCAGAAGCTTAGGAAGAAGGATATATCTTTAGTGGAGGTGTTGTGGCATCATTGTGGTGTAAAGGAAGTTGTGTGTGAGTTAGAGGATGATATACGTAGGAAGTACCCATCCTTATTTTCTTAGTATTTTGGGGGCAAAATACTTGTTAAGGGTTTATGGTTGTAAGGCCCCAAACCATGCTTAACCTATAACATAATATTTTTGGTGTAATTGGATTAATTTGATGATTAGTGTTGAACGTTAACTTTGATTTGTGATGTTACATTGGATGATGAAACTATGTCTGTAATTTGAATCAAAACATACCTTGTTTGCTCAAGATATATGATTCCATGTAATTTGTGGACCTTTATGTAAATTACCCTTTTTTGGTGGTGTGAACATAATTGTGAAACTTGTTGCTTCATGATGTACATAAGAATTTATAAGTCTACTTCTCCTTTGAATGCTTTAAGATTTTCTTTCATAATGTTTATACATATAAGCTTGGTGAGATAATAATGTTGTGTTTCCATCGGTCGATGGCTTTCTCAATGACTGCTTGCTTCTCAGTAGTGATGATTCTTCGATACCTGATGGATTTTCTAATAGCCAACCAAAGAGTTCCTTAGTAAATATAGTCTCGACGACATATGAGGATTGAAACAATGATGTTATGATCAAAGAGTTTCCAGTGCCTAATGACTTGGTAATGACCAGAGGACTTTTGGTGCTCGACGAGGTTTTGTGCACGTACGCTTGATTGACATGTTTTTTGAGGAATTGGTAGACATATTTCCTAACCCTAAAGAGACCTATCTCTAGCACCTACAAATACCCCATCTCTTTCCTTTCAATCTTTTGGTGAGCTCCAGTTGCAACTGGAGAAGTTAGATGAGATTTTTTGAACAAATGACGAAGGTCCAATGGGACTCATCTAGGATTTTTTTTAATGCATGTTCTAGTTTGAGTTGCTTGTAGATGACTCAAAGGGTTTTGATGGAGATTCTTTCTTTATTCATGTAAGATTCTTGCTTTTTAACTCATTTTCTTATTGATGTTCATCCTCTTTCCTCCCACGGCTGAATTTCATGGTATCTCTTGGTGTTTCCTTTCTAGAACTCTATGAATGTGGGTTGACAACTCTCTTTCCCTCCTTCCTTACTACAGAAACACCTTGAGGTGAATATAGGCAACAATTTTGGAGTTTGAGTGGGTTGAACTCAAAGTTCATTCCTAATTTTAGAAGGTTTCACTTTGGATTTCAATTTCCCTCTCTCTGCTAGAAAAATAATATAACCCTAAATGCATTTCTTGCCTACCTTCTACATTCATGTCGTTACTCTCACTTTATAACTCTTAAAATAGTTACGAGATAGTCTTTTTAGTACTGTTAGATATCACAAATGATGATGATACAAATTCTTAAGCTATTCTTAGTCTTCATGAACATTTTCTTATGGTATCGTGAACATTCCTTGATTATGAAAAGTTTGAAATCCCAAAATATAAGTGCTCAAACTTCCAAACCACCATGTATGTGATGCCTTGGTGCTAAGAGATAAAGCAATTTGACCTATATGATATGTCCTACGGTTTGATGAACATTTTATGCAATTATGGGAACTGAAATTATTGTATGATGTTGTAATAATGGTTGTATGAAACCGTAGTATTGAAAGCAACTCTTTATTTATGAGTTTGAGTGTATGGAAACTCATGTCTAGAGTGACATGATACCATTTAATATGTTTTATATATTCTAAGGTTGTAAACCTCAATAATATTTGTGAGAACCTTTTTGGTGTTCATATGTAACTTGATTGATGCAGTAAAAAGGTAATAAATTGACTTCAGTAGTCAAGTGTAACCCTAAACAAGTAGTGCTTTGAGAGCATACAACAATTCTAGTGTCAGTTATTGTTGTATAGTGAAATGAGTAATCTGAAAGGAGGTTAGAGTCATATATTGTTGAGGTCATCTTGATCCCATTGTTTTGGGGAGCGGTGAAGGCCATGCCTTAGATATGAAAGTAGTTGAGAGAGACTATGGTCATAACTCATATCTAAGGGTTGTATACCCTAGTTTCTAGTGTCATGACATGTGTACCCAAGGCATACCAATTTGGTTTAGTAGTTGGGCCGATGTGCCACTATGGTTGTTACTCATACTGATTGAGTGGAAGAGGCATTAGGATTTTGTTCATCCTACATCTTGTACATGATTGATTTTGACTTTGTAGTGGTCAACTAGTAGCTTTTGATACGCCTCAAACTACATAGGGACTAATAGTATGGCATACAACTCATGAAAACATAATTAACTAATGCGGAAGCGTTCATTAAGCAGCGGATTACCAAAAATCACTAAAAAATAAAACCTTTTCATCAAAAGATCCATCAAGTAAAAACTTTCTCACATAGAACAAAAGTAACACATTTACATTCTGTTTTTTAAAAGTACATACCCTGTATCATCTCTTTCTATGAATTACAAGCATCAGCTGTCCTTTTAAACTAAACACAGGAAGTATGAAATCTCGAGGCACTGAGCCAAAATCTCGAAAGCACTAACTACTACTCCGAGGACCTAAGAGGACTCTATTTACATCTATACAAGACATAACAGTCAGTGTCTCCACCTGAGACTTCACTGCTGTCCATGTTGTTGTTGTTGCTGCCCTTCACCAACTGAAGGATTCCTGCCTCCTCGTCCATGTCCACCTAAAAATGTGATTCCCATGGGGGTGAGACAATTGTAAATTGCCCCAGCGAGAGATATAACTCTCTGCCAGAAACATTATTATTGCATCTTAAGAAGATAAATATACACAAAGGAATTATATTTGTTTGGTAGCAGTTAATTCAATGTCTTACATATTAGAACATCATTCTTATCAAAAGCAATATAGCTATAATTTGATAGAACAACATGTCACTTATCCTTTAAGGAATATGAAGAACATGTATAACATTTATTCACTATAGAATCATCACCACAACATTAACTCTCTTCAGGCTTAGATCATATATCTAATGCCTGGCATTGTCATTGGGGAGTCATGGCATGTAGCCATATTATTTTCAGAAAGTGTTGGGGTCTTAGTCCCTCAACTCATCATGTACATTTCCACTTTTAATAAGTTCATTATCATGATTATAGAATCTGGGTATTTGAACCCATAACTCACCATAGAACACTTATTTCCACTTATTAGGTAACTTCATACCTTCATATCATCTAACCCAGGGACATTATAATTCTTGCTACACAAAGCATTGCACATAGTTCACAATGCTCATAAACAATATAAAATAATTAGCACATCATGTGACACACATGACTTATTAATTGTAAGTTACCTCTCACTAAGCAACAAAGCATATGAAGGCTTATAAGCCCTATAGAACATTTTCAGTATACAGAACATCATAGCTCATTCCTGGCTATGCTCATCATCTCAACATATCTGCATGATTAGTGATCATGATACCATTACATATCAGAACTATGCAATACAAGGGTTATCTTATTACATTCATAACCCATTAGTCTGTATTTGAGCTTCACATATGATTAATTTGTGTTAGAACTTCACATAGCAAGGAATCAATATGGATAACATAAGTATTCAATCATACTTATTTATTCTCATCATTCATCATTGAATGTATTATCAACACACAGCATGAATTTCTCTCATCTTTGCCAGAATATGATTACATCATAGTTTATAGGTTTTGATTAAGCTTTTCATAAGGCATGTTAGCCTACATTCAACAGTGTGCATTACATCTCAATGTAACCATTCACATGACACATCTCATGTGTCATTCATCCAATTATGTTGGACCTATAACACATCAAGGTATACAAGTATTGGGGTGTTGGATGAGATATCTATTATATCTTGATATATCACTTCCCTCAACACCTTTATCTTACTTGAGTTCATACACTTAGATGGTATTAGGGTATTTCCCATCCTAATACTTTATGCACCAGTTCATCACATTTGTCATAACATTAATCACTATTCCACTATTAGGAATAATATTCTCCATACTTATAATTTGAGGATTCACATAGTGTATTCCATATATTTATGGATTTCACAACACATCACCCAGTGATAAATCTTCACATAGGATTAGTGGCACTACCCTATATTAGGGTTCCATACACCTTACCCCATTTTAGGGATTAAGGTTTTCTATTCACATTTAAATGGGGTTTCTCTTTCTTCATACCCAAATTAGGGTTAGGGCTCATTGATTAGGGTTTCATGATCTCATTATTATGGATCAACCCTTATCACATGGTTTACTCATAATGAGATAATTAGGGCTTAATTATATAAGCATTCATCTCTCTCATTCCCTCTCTCATCCTCTTTAGGATATTGACTACACCAAGATTAAACTAGGTCAACTCTTCACTTGAGTACACATAGCTAGGGTTAACCTTCACAATCATCATGGGTCTACATCTTTAATAATCACAAAGCTAATTGACCTTTGATCATATTAGATGTCCAAATGGTCTAATCAATTATATAAGGAATTCAAAAGAATTGACCAATTAAACTTTCAATTCCACAAGGTGATCAATTGGGTTAACCATTGAAATCTTCAATTACATTAAGTATCCAAATAGGTTCACCATATCGGACCTTCAATTACATAAGATACTCAAATGTATTAAACATGTTGATCTTCACAAAGTTAATTACTTAGACCCTCAATGATCTTGGTTCTCATACATCAATTGGTTGAAAACAATTTGAATAAGTTGTACTTGAAATCAATTAGACAAAGTAGGTATTGAAACCATTTGCACTTTGGATCTCCAAACGGTTTGAGATCGTTTGGTCCCAAACGGTCTAGAGACTGTTTGGCCCCAAACGGTCTTGATACCGTTTGGACTCAAACAGTCTTGAGACCATTTGGTCCAAACCTCCTCAAAACTCTATGGACCAAAAAGTGTCTCAACCACTTCAATTGTATTAGGGTTTCCAATGTTGATCCCCTCAATCGATCTTATGCATGTTAGACAATCATCAATTGAGTTAAATAGGTCAACCTTCAACTGATTTGACCCTCAATTGACCCTCAATTGATCATCAATTAAGGCTTGCATCAATTGGTTTAGGGTTTGGAATCAATAACCCTTCAACATATTTCAATGTGAGTCGAATTGATTTGAACCCATTGAACCATCATACAAATTGGACATGACCTGACCCCAAACGATATTGGGATAGTTTGTATGACCTCCAAACGGTCTTGAGACCTTTTTCCCATCACATCATCAAAATCCAAGTCAACCCATTAGGGTTTGGATCATTGGATTGATCACCAAATCAGCAATTGATTACACTCCAACTTAGTATCTTTGGATCTTCAATTGCTTAACCATACTCAACCCTAGACCTCCAAACGGTCTTGGGTGACCTCCAAATGGTCTTGAGACCGTTTGGCTCATCCAACCCTTGGATTCTAGTGAAAAATCATTAGGGTTTGAGCTATTGAGTTGATCATCAAATCAGCATTTAATTGCAAAGTGATTTGGTACCTTTAGACCTTCAATTGGTCAACCATACTTAACCCTATACCTAAAAACGGTCTTGGGTAATACCCAAACGGTCTTGAGACTGTTTGGGTGATCCCCAAACGGTTTTGAAACCGTTTGGGCCAATCAACCCAAAGTATCAACTCATTCAATTGCAAAATCAACACTTAGTCGATTAGGGTTCATACCATATGTTTGTATCTTCAAATACTTAACCATACTCAACCCTGGACATTAAAATGGTCTTGTTTGACCTCCAAATGGTCTTGAGACCGTTTGGGTGATTCCCAAACGGTTTTGAAACCGTTTGGGCTAATTAACCCAAAAAGTCAAATCAATCAAGTTGAAAATCAGCACTTAATCCAATTAGGGTTTGCCTAATTGATTAGCCTTCAACTCATGATTTCTTTGGAACTAATCCATCAAATTTAGTGGGTTATCAACCAACATAATTAGGAACAGGATTCTCAAACGGTCAACCCTTGATCAACTCTTTCAAATGGTTTTGAAACCGTTTTCTCTCAAACGGTCTCAAACCGTTTGCTCTCAAACGGTTTGGTGAAACCGAATGGGCAAACATGTTGAAACTGTTTGGTCTAGATATTTGGGGAGGTGTGTGCTTATGATGATGTCATCATCATCAAGATCCAACCTCACGAAATCTACTGTGATTTCCATGGAAATTGCATCAATCAACCAAACTTAATTTCGGAAATGTAGAAATGATCACCAATTGATAAGGAATTGATTGCAATAATAAAATTAAGGGTTCAAGTTATAAAACCCACCTCAAATTGAGCTCCAAATCTCCAAGCTCACGTCCAAAATGGTGGATGAAACTCCTTTTACTATTCCAAGGGTTGTCCTCAAACTTTGAGTGAAAAGAATTGGTTAGAATTGAAGAGGAGGTCGAGATATGAAGAATTCATGCATTGATTTTCGATTTTCACCATGGATTCAAGGTGAAAGGAGGTCAAGAACCTTACCAACAGGTTGGGGGTCGTCCTCCTGATCCTCCACAGCTCCTTGGTCGTTTTCCAAGCAAGGGAAAATAAGTGCAAACGAAAAAGCCTTTCATTTGGCTTGTAAAGGGTCTTTTTATAAGAAATTCAAGGAGAGAGAAAGTGCCTTATAAAAATTAATTTAATCCCAAAAAGATGGCCGCCTCTTCCCCCTTATATTACTTAGGTACGAGGCTATCTTGTTTGCCACTTATTCCTCTCAATTATCCATGATTTAAAGAAAAGCAAATCAAGCACTTTAAATCATATTATATTAATATCCATATGTGAGTGGATATTTCTTTTTCTTATAATAATGGTGAGTGGGGTTTCACCTCCTTAGGATATGCTCGTGCCTTTGCAAGGCTTTAAGCTCATCCACACACATATGAATCCAACCATTTTAATTTTGGTTGAAGGCCCTTTAATTAATACATTCATTTTTGCCCTAATTTGAATTAGGGTTTCACTTAGGATTAAATCTTGATTATTTTAATATCAAGATTCTCTCTCCTCCAACTTAATTCAAATGAGGCGCCCTTCTCATTTTATGTTCTATACATGATTCCAAGAAACATTAGGGACCTTATTGAAGTGGTAATTTGCATATTGAACCCTAGGTTTTGGGTAAATTGCACTTTACACCAAATCTAGGTTTTAATGCACAAGAATTGCTTTACAAGCTTAATCTTGGTGCCCAAGCTTGTGAAAACCATACCACTACATCATATTCATTATTATGATGTCTCAACATCATAGGAACATCATATCATGCAAAATTTTCAATTTAACCCCTCAACTTGGGTAATTTACACTTTAGTCCAAAATAAGCAAACATTGCTTTAACATTGCTCAATTAGGACCAAAATTGAAACATAAGTTTCTCATGAGCCCTAATTACTTTTCCCAAGATAATATTAAGCATTTACTCATCCTTATTAGGCAAAACATCTAGGGTTAACACATAACCCAGGTCACGGATGTTACAAATTATAAACCCCTAACAAGGATTTTGTCCCCGAAATCCCAGGAAAAAGGAGGGACATATTATTCATTAATCATGCCCTCAAGTCTCAACATATCATCTTAATGTTATGGAGATACCATAGATCTATAATTCTCACAAATCTCATGTCATTAATTCCTCTTTATCACTGTTTATATTTATGCAGAGCATAAACCCCTAACATGTGATGTCCATATTATTGAAAGGAAGAAGCATAAAAGAACATACTTTTATCATCATCCAAGAATATTTACCAAAAGAGAAATATATATATCTAACAGAGATAATTCATTCAGCAATCATTTATTTGTTTGTAAAAGTTCATTGAAAATTTTCACTAAGTACTTTGTTTTGAAAATATCCACTAAGCAAGTTCACTGAGTATGTTCACTAAGTAATTTGTTTTGAGAATATCCACTGAGCAAGTTCACTAAGTAATTGTTTTGAAAATATCCACTGAGCAAGTTCACTAAGTAATTTGTTTTGAAAATATCCACTGAGCAAGTTCACTGAGTATGTTCACTAAAAGTAATTTGTTTTGAGAATATCCACTGAGCAAGTTCACTAAGTAATTGTTTTGAAAATATCCACTGAGCAAGTTCACTGAGTAATTTGTTTTGAGAATATCCACTGAGCAAGTTCACTGAGTAATTTTTTTTAGAATATCCACTGAGCAAGTTCACTAAGTAATTTGTTTTGAGAATATCCACTGAGCAAGTTCACTAAGTAATTTGTTTTGAAAATATCCACTGAGAAAGTCTGCTGAGTATGTTCACTAAGTAATTTGTTTTGAGAATATCCACTGAGCAAGTTCACTAAGTAATTGTTTTGAAAATATCCACTGAGCAAGTTCACTAAGTAATTTGTTTTGAAAATATCCACTGAGAAAGTTCACTGAGTATGTTCACTAAGTAATTTGTTTTGAGAATATCCACAGAGAAAGTTCACTAAGTAATTGTTTTGAAAATATCCACTGAGCAAGTTCACTGAGTAATTTGTTTTGAGAATATCCACTGAGCAAGTTCACTGAGTAATTTGTTTTGAGAATATCCACTGAGCAAGTTCACTAAGTAATTTGTTTTGAGAATATCCACTGAGCAAGTTCACTAAGTAATTTGTTTTGAAAATATCCACTGAGCAAGTTCACTGAGTATGTTCACTAAGTAATTTGTTTTGAGAATATCCACTGAGCAAGTTCACTAAGTAATTTTTTTGAAAATATCCACTGAGCAAGTTCACTAAGTAATTTGTTTTGAGAATATCCACTGAGAAAGTTCACTAAGTAATTTGTTTGGAAAAATTTCACTTAGCTCTTCCTATTTAATTTCATTATACTCTCTAAATTGTTTCAGAATGACTACTTGATCAGAGTAATAAAAAAGATAACAATCTAAGAGTTTCATACTTGCCTTATCTACAATAATCATATACCTGGCCAGGATATACAAGTATTGAGATTAGGTAGTATGCACTTTATTTACTATCATATTCCTCACTTTTCATATCATTATACACACAGGGATTTCCATTCTTGAATTTTCTTCAGGCATCATTTCTATATCTCATCTTTCAACACACAGATAAGGGAGATTATAAAACATTTTAAAGAACACTGAGTAAGATATAAGTTCTCCTTTCCCTTGTGTCCTTATAGGACTAGTCCAAGGAATTCAAAAACAACTATTTTCATATCTTTAACACAGAATCATGAAATGAAGTATCAAAACAAAACTATTTTTTTCTGACCTATCAGGGACATCTGTCCACGTCCTCTATTGTTACTAGAAAATTGCCTCCTTTGTGAGCCATATTGACTCTGCCCCTGAGGTTGAGTCATCCTCGAATTCCTGTCTGGACAATCCTTTGTCAGATGTCCTGGTTGTCTACATTAGTAACAGGTCCTGGGCAGAAAATGTTTGTAAGATCCAGTCATCGATGTTGATGCTATGTCGGAGGCTCTACTTGGAACATTACTACGATCCCTATCCCTACTTGACATCCATTGTGTCTGGGTATGGAATCTCGATGATGTTGCCGATGTAGAAAATCATGGTTTCTTAAAATTTTCAGACCTTTGTTCTAGAGTCTGGGTGTACGCCTTCTTACCACTGGTTTGTCGTTTCTCGATTTCAGACCTGTCTATCCTCCTTACCGACTCCACAAAGGTGGCAAACCACTCCCTGTTCTCTAAAGCAGACACAGGAGTGGTTAGTTCAGCGTTCAACCCCTTCTCAAAACACTGAATTCTTTCCTCATCACTAACTGCCATTTGCGGACAAAACCACAACAACTCCATGAACTTAGCTTCATATTTGCTAATGTTCATCTGTCCTTGTTTGATCCTCTCAAATTGAGATACCTTCTCATCTAGATAAGTCTTAGGGAAGTATCTACTGACGAACTCTCATCAGAAAACCTCCCATCGAATTTCTTCACCTGGTCTCTTATCTTCCTCTATCATCCACCAGTGACCAGCACTTCCTTTTAGGAGGTATACAGCATGTCTTACCTTCTCAGCTTCAAGAATATCAAGAATCATGAAAGCCTTTTCTAGCTCTGTCAGCCACAGATCAGCATTTGTTGGATCAGATGTACCAGCATAGTCTATGGCTCCAACCTAGTGAAGTCTCTCAAAAGTCTTACCAGCTCCATAACCCTCATGATGGGCTGGTACCCTAGGTGCAGGTGGTGGCATCCTGTCTGCCATATGTATCATGGCTGTCAGGAATTTCTCAAATAGGGCATGGAGAGCTGGATTTTCTATCACAGCTGGGTCAATCTGGGGTTGTTCAGGTACAGGCCCTTCCCTATTCTAGTCTCTTGCACCTCCTCCTGGTGTAGTAGTGCTGCCCTCAGCAGTATGTTCTTCATGTTTTCCAGACATCTTCAAGTTCTTCTTCTCCTATGTGAGAAGAAGATACTATCAGATAAGCTGGAAGACACATAGAACAGACTTTACAACCTTAGTCCTATGTCTCTGTAGACTCAGCGAACCTAGAGCTCTAATACCACTTAATTGTGGCATACAACTCATGAAAACATAATTAACAAATGCGGAAGCATTCATTAAGCAGTGGATTACCAAAAATTACTAAAAATTAAAACATTTTCATCAAAAGATCCATCAAGTAAAAACTTTCTCACATAGAAAAAAAAGTAACACATTTACGTTATATTTTTCAAAAGTACATAACATGTATCATCTCTTTCTGTGAATTACAAGCATCAGCTGTCCTGTTAAACTAAACACAGGCAGTATGAAATCTCGAGGCAGTGAGCCAAAATCTCAAAAGCACTAACTACTACTCTGAGGACCTGAGAGTACAGAGACGACACATAGGACTCTATTTACATCTATACAAGACATAACAGCCAGTTCTCCACCTGAGACTTCACTGTTGTCCCTGCTGCTGTTGTTGTTGCCCTTAACCTACTGAAGGATTCCTGCCTCCTCATCCACATCCACCTAAAAATGTGATTCCCACGGGGGTGAGACAATTGTAAATTGCCCCAGCGAGAGATATAACTCTCCGCTAGAAACATTATTATTGCATCTTAAGAAGATAAATATACACAAATGAATAATATTTGTTTGATAGCAGTTAATTCAATGTCTAACAGATTAGAACATCATTCTTATCAAAAGCAATACAGCTATAATTTGATAGAACAACATGTCACTTATCCTTTAAGGAATATGAAGAACATGTATAACATTTATTCACTATAGAATCATCACCACAACATTAACTCTCTTCAGGCTTAGATCATATATCTAATGCCTGACATTGTCATTGGTGAGTCATGGCATGTAGCCATACTCTTTTCATAAAGTGTTGGGGTCTAAGTCCCTCAACTCATCAAGTACATTTCCACTTTTAATAAGTTCATTATCATGATTATAGAATCTGGGTATTTGAACCCATAACTCACTATAGAACACTTATTTCCACTTATTAGGTAACTTCATACCTTCATATCATCTGACCCAGGGACATTATAATTCTTGCTACACAAAGCACTGCACATAGTTCACAAAGCTCATAAACAATCTAAAATAATTAGCACATCATGTGACACACAGGACTTATTAATTGTAAGTTACCTCTCACTAAGAAACAAAGCATATGAAGGCTTATAAGGCC
Organism: Alisma plantago-aquatica; assembly: GCA_963693085.1. Classification (NCBI taxonomy): domain Eukaryota; kingdom Viridiplantae; phylum Streptophyta; class Magnoliopsida; order Alismatales; family Alismataceae; genus Alisma; species Alisma plantago-aquatica. Next base: position 1,109,580,166 of record OY856410.1, read on the forward strand.
TATAGAACATTTTCAGTATACATAACATCATAGCTCATACCTGGCTATGCTCATCATCTCAACATATCTGCATGATTAGTGACCATGATACCATTACATATCAGAACTATGCAATACAAGGGTTATCTTATTACATTCATAACCCATTAGTCTGTATTTGAGCTTCACATATGATTACTCTATGTTAGAACTTCACATATCAAGGAATCAATATGGATAACATAAGTATTCAATCATACTTATTTATTCTCATCATTCATCATTGAATGTATTATCAACACACAGCATGAATTTCTCTCATCTTTGCCAGAATATGATTACATCATAGTTTATAGGATTTGATTAACCTTTTCATAAGGCATGTTAGCCTACATTCAATAGTGTGCATTACATATCAATGTAACCATTGACATGACACATCTCATGTGTCATTCATCCAATTATGCTGGACCTATAACACATCAAGGTATACCAGTATTGGGGTGTTGGATGTGATATCTATTATATCTTGATATATCACTTCCCTCAACACCTTTATCTTACTTGAGTTCATACACTTACCTGGTATTAGGGTATTTACCATCCTAATACTTTATGCACCAGTTCATCACATTTGTCATAACATTAATCACTATTCCACTATTAGGAATAATATTCTCCATACTTATAATTTGAGGATTCACATAGTGTATTCCATATATTTATGGATTTCACAACACATCACCCAGTGATAAATCTTCACATAGGATTAGTGGCACTACCCTATATTAGGGTTCCATACACCTTACCCCATTTTAGGGATTAAGGTTTTCTATTCACATTGAAATGGGGTTTCTCTTTCTTCATACCCAAATTAGGGTTAGGGCTCATTGATTAGGGTTTCATGATGTCATTATTATGTATCAACCCTTATCACATAGTTTACTCATAATGAGAGAATTAGGGCTTAATTATATAAGCATTCATCTCTCTCATTCCCTCTCTCATCCTCTTTAGGATATTGACTACACCAAGATTAAACTAGGTCAACTCTTCACTTGAGTACACATAGCTAGGGTTAACCTTCACAATCATCATGGTTCTACATCTTTAATAATCACATAGCTAATTTACCTTTGATCATATTAGATGTCCAAATGGTCTAATCAATTATATAAGGAATTCAAAAGAATTGACCAATTAAACTTTCAATTCCACAAGGTGATCAATTGGGTTAACCATTGAAATCTTCAATTACATTAAGTATCCAAATAGGTTCACCATATTGGACCTTCAATTACATAAGATACTCAAATGGATTAACCATGTTGATCTTCACAAAGTTAATTACTTAGACCCTCAATGATCTTGGTTCTCATACATCAATTGGTTGAAAACCATTTGAATAAGTTGTACTTGAAATCAATTAGACAAAGTAGGTATTGAAACCATTTGCACTTTGGGTCTCCAAACGGTTTGAGATCGTTTGGTCCCAAATGGTCTTGAGACTGTTTGTCCCTAAACGGTCTTGAGACCATTTGGACTCAAACGGTCTTGAGCCCGTTTGGTCCAAACCTCCTCAAAACCGCATCGACCAAAAAGTGTCTCAACCACTTCAATTGTATCAGGGTTTCCAATGTTGATCCCCTCAATCGATCTTATACATGTTAGCCAATCATCAATTGAGTTAATTAGGTCAACCTTCAACTGATTTGACCCTCAATTGACCCTCAATTGATCATCAATTAAGGCTTGAATCAATTGGTTTAGGGTTTGGAATCAATAACCCTTCAACATATTTCAATGTGAGTCGAATTGATTTGAACCCATTGAACCATCGTCCAATTTGGACATGACCTGACTCCAAACGGTCTTGGGATAATTTGGATGACCTGAAAACGGTCTTTAGACCGTTTTCCCATCATATCTTCAAAATCCAAGTCAACCCATTAGGGTTTGGATCATTGGATTGATCACCAAATCAGCAATTGATTACACTCCAACTTAGTATCTTTGGATCTTCAATTGCTTAACCATACTCAACCCTAGACCTCCAAATGGTCTTGGGTGACCTCCAAACGGCCTTGAGACCATTTGGATGAGCTCCAAACGGTCTTGAGACCGTTTGGCTCATCCAACCCTTGGATTCTAGTGAAAAATCATTAGGGTTTGAGCTATTGAGTTGATCATCAAATCAACACTTAATTGCAAAGTGATTTGGTACCTTTAGACCTTCAATTGGTCAACCATACTTAACCCTAGACCTCCAAACAGTCTTGGGTAATCCCCAAACGGTCTTGATACTGTTTGGGTGATCCCCAAACGGTTTTGAAACCATTTGGGCCAATCAACCCAAAGTATCAACTCACTCAATTGCAAAATCAGCACTTAGCCGATTAGGGTTCATACCATATGTTTGAATCTTCAAATACTTAACCATACTGAAACCTGGACCTCCAAACGGTCTTGGTTGACCTCCAAACGGTCTTGAGACCGTTTGGGTGATTCCCAAACGGTTTTGAAACCGTTTGGGCTAATTAACCCAAAAAGTCAAATCAATCAAGTTGAAAATCAGCACTTAATCCAATTAGGGTTTTCCTAATTGATTAGCCTTCAACTCATGATTCCTTTGGAACTAATCCATAAAATTTGGTGGGTTATCAACCAACATAATTAGGAACAGGATTCTCAAACGGTCAACCCTTGGTCAACTCTTTTAAATGGTTTTGAAACCATTTGCTCTCAAACGGTCTCAAACCGTTTGCTCTCAAATGGTTTGGTGAAACCGAATGGGCAAACATGTTGAAACCGTTTGGTCTAGATATTTTGGGAGGTGTGTGATTATGATGATGTAATCATCCTCAAGCTCCAAACTCACGAAATCTACTGTGATTTCTATGGAAATTGCATCAATCAACCAAACTTAATTTCGGAAATGTAGAAATGATCACCAATTGATAAGGAATTTATTGCAATAATAAAATTAAGGGTTCAAGTTATAAAACCCCCTCCAATTGAGCTCCAAAGCTCCAATCTCACGTCAAAAATTGTGGATGCAACTCCTTTCACTATTCCAAGGGTCGTACTCAAGATTTGAGTGAAAAGAATTTGTTGGAAATGAAGAGGAGGTCGAGATATGAAGAATTCATGCATTGATTTTCGATTTTCACCATGGATTCAAGGTGAAAGGAGGTCAAGAACCTTACCAATAGGTTGGGGATCGTCCTCCTGCTCCTCCACAGATCCTTGGACGTTTTCCAAACAAGGGAAAATAAGTGCAAATGAAAAATCCTTTCATTTGGCTTGTAAAGGGTCTTTTATAAGAAATTCAAGGAGAGAGAAAGTACCTTATAAAAATTCATTTAATCCCAAAAAGATGGATGCCTCTTCCCCCTTATCTTCCTTAGGGACGAGGCTATCTTGTTTGCCTCTTATTCCTCTCAATTATCCATGATTTAAAGAAAAGCAAATCAAGCACCTTAAATCATATTCTATTAATATCCATATGTGAGTGGATATTTCTTTTTCTTATAATAATGGTGAGTGGGATTTCACCTCCTTAGGATATGCCCGTGCCTTTGCAAGGATTTAAGATCATCCACACACATCTGAATCCAACCATTTTAATTTTGGTTGAAGGCCCTTTAATTAATACATTCATTTTTGCCCTAATTTGAATTAGGGTTTCACTTAGGATTAAATCTTGATTATTTTAATATCAAGATTCTCTCTCCTCCAACTTAATTCAAATGAGGCGCCCTTCTCATTTTATTTGCTCTACATGATGCCAAGAAACATTAGGGACCTTATTGAAGTGGTAATTTGCATATTGAACCTAGGTTTTGGGTAAATTGCACTTTACACCAAATCTAGGTTTTAATGCACAAGGATTGCTTTACAAGCTTAATCTTGGTGCCCAAGCTTGTGAAAACCATACCACTACATCATATTCATTCTTATGATGTATCAACATCATAAGAACATCATATCATGCAACATTTGCAATTTAACCCCTCAACTTGGGTAATTTGCACTTTAGTCCAAAATAAGAAAACATTGCTTCAACATTGCTCAATCAGGACCAAAATTGAAACATAAGTTTCTCATGAGCCCTAATTACTTTTCCCAAGATAAGATTAAGCATTTACTCATCCTTATTAGGCAAAACATCTAGGGTTAACACATAACCCAGGTCAGGGATGTTACAAATAGAATATGTGACTCAGGAGAATAGTATAGATGTTAGGGTTACTTGGAAAATCACATTGGATGAAGATCCCTACTATGTTTCTTTTCATGTGTAGATGATTTATAATGCAGTAAGAGAAATCAATTGTACTTACGGCTCTAGCTATGCCTGATCTTTATGCAAGTTATATAGCCTTTCAACTCTATAATACTATCTACTTAAACTGCTTAAGGTACATAACCCTGGTAAGAAGTAGATGTTTTTGGAGTTATATCTCTCGTTGGGAAATGCATCTTACCTTGTAGGTCACCACATCTTTTTGACCGACATCGCCATCAGACACAAAGTGATGAGGAGGCAGAAGGTTGGCTGTTAGTATAGAGTCCAAGAATCATCCCTGTACTCTCAGGTCTGGGTGAGGAGTTTTGTATATCATCCATGTCGACTTGAGATTTTTCTTATATGCCTTGAGCAGTGTAAATGTTGTAATTATGTGGAAAACATCTTTTGTATACATGTTATGGATGAGGTCACTGAACTTCTGTAAAGATACCTAGTATAATTATTTGTGAGGTTGGACTTCCGTGTAACATGTTTCGTATGGAATGTAAAGTTTTTATTCAGCATTAATTCTAAAACTTTTTGTTAATATGATTAATTGGTATTTGATCAACATTTTGGTTTTGAGTAATCTCATTAAGCGTGGTGGGTTGCTACATTATATAATATCAAATTATGGTTAGGTATCTTTTTCTATTTTTGACTCTAATTCCAGTTTTGATTGTGTTTATGTTTTGATTATGTATCTCAAGTAACTGAGATAAATTTTGAAGTATGTATTCACTTATAACATTCTATATTCTAAATTCTATTCTAACTTCTTATTAAAAATCTACATTCTGGTATAATATAAGGAACTAAAAGTTGGAGATAAATTTTGATATTCTGATTCTAAGTTCTAATTATTCTTTTCTGAATTCTAAGTCTCAATTAGTAATTAAATGTTTAAATCCAAATTCTAGATTTGTATCTAATTCTTATGTTCTAAAAAGAATTCTAAATTGTAAATCATAACAAGGAATTAACATATGAAAATAAATTATATTCTAAATTCTAGTAGTTTCATGTTCACTTCTAAGCATTTATGTAAGAATAATAATTTCAAATTGATACTTCATAAGATCTAGGCACGATCTATCTAGGTAGTAATTCTATTGGAAAGTAATACTCTACAACTGAACAATAGACTATGTGTCTAATGGATTATTTAGAGCATCATAATTAGACTATCAGTCTAAAATATATAACATGAATTCAAGGACATGGACCACTTACCTGTCATAAGCAAAGTCTTATCAAGAATTTTTTTCTTTAATTCTTTCTTCTAACATTCTCTCAAAAAATCAAAGGTCTACCAATTTTCATGTCTCTTATTAGGATCAAGACTTCTAGAGTTATTAATGTTCTCAATTAGGGTTTCTAGGCGCATGTGTTTGGTTCATGAGTGAATTCTAGGATCATACACATGATCTATGTTCTAATGTTTACTAGGGTGTATTATCCTACCCTCTGCAATAAGTGAATCATACGAGTTAGTGTTAGGGTTTCAATCACATACACTTCTTCTTTTCTTATTTCATGATCCTTACCCTTTAACTTTGATTTAGGGTTTATTCCTAAGTTAGCATCATTATTAGTAACTAGTTATCTTCAATCTTAATTATTGGGATTACTTGCTCATCTATTAAATTTGATCATTAGCTTATAAAACCTAATGTATGACTAACATGTATTAGTCCATAGTTCAAATAAATTAAGCAAAACTCATATACATTATTTTGATTAACTACTTAATCTCAATAAGTGCCTAAAATTACTAACCTGAGAATCTAGGTTGGATATATAATCCTCAAGTCAATGGATGTAGTTAACTAATAACGGATCAATTAATCATAGTGCTAAAATGTAATTATGTGCAAATACATGAATATTTGAATACTAGTTGATCATTAGGGTAATACAAGGGTTCTATTAGGATAAGTGTATTTTTATGAATCCATGGCTAAGTTTTGGAATTTTTTATTAGTAGAATATTTTCTACAATATTTCTAAGTTTAGAATATCTCCTAACCAATCACATGTGAGACAAGTAGATAAAACTGTTATAGATAAAAGATGAAAATTTGGAGTTAGAGTTCTAATCAAATCAGTAGATGAAATAGCTAAAACACCCCACAACTGGAATCTAGCTCACAGATATTGCTCGAGCTGAGAATGATGTCTCCAGGCAGTTGATACCTAGAACATAGTCTCAAGGAAAAAGCATGCTCAACAAGAACTGAGGCAAGGAGTGAACTCATTGGGCAAAATTGGACTAAATGAGCCATTGTGCTGGGTTAAATTGTGGCTGGAGTGGCGACTCCAAATCATAGAAAACCAACTGGAAACAGGGGAACAAAGCCCTGACGAAGGTGTTCAAAACATCTCATTTTATGCAATTTTTGCATATGATTGATGCTTCTCCTAGCATACCTTTTATACACTTTTTCTACTTATTTTAATAATTTATGTAAAAAAAATCTCAATTGTACACATCTTTCACCTTTGCAGGGTCATGCCAAGACATGGTCACGGTTAACACCACGACTGTGTCTTCCACTAAAGACCTTACCGCAGTCGATGCCCCTATCACCGTCACTTCACATCGCGACCACCCACTCATGCACGCCCCGTGACTAAAGTCCTATCGCGATTGAGACTTCCCCTCGACTGTGACGTACAACCTTCACACTACCACTATGGTGGGAGACTCAATCGAGATCAAGCCGCAGCCTAAGTCATGCCTCGACCGAGGCTCTACCGCGACCGCGGCCCAGATGGTTAAATCAGTGGGCAAGTCGGTGGGCAGTCTAAATAGACCACCCACCTCGACTTGTCAAATCATCAGATCATCAAGGACAACAAAGTGCTGCCAAATTTCAGAATCACTCATACCCATCAGTCTTGGACCTCTGAAGACAAAAGTCAAAGGAGAGAGAAGATTTCTCACCCTCTTCTTTGAAGGAAGAAGCCACCTCCACGTCACCGACTCCAAATCTTGATTTAAAGAAGTACAATGGTGATTGCCATCTTCTCTCTCATCTAGATCTATCATCTTTATCACATTGTACCCTCCCTCTTCGTGGTTATTGATGTATCTATCATTTTGTGACTCCATTATGCTGCTCGTTAACATTTGTGGCTAAACACTTAACTTAGGTTGGGATGAGCCACTAAGGCTCTCCCAACATGTATATTCTCTCTCCCTTTTGAATGGATATATGCTCTTATCAAGATTATTTCCATGCACCTATTTTAATGCTTCCCTTGTATGCTTAGCTACCATCTTGTGATGTTTGATTGTTGGTACCTCGAAAGAACAGTATCAACCTTGTCTTGTGTTATTGAGTAGTATGAATGCATGAAAGTGTTGGAATGCTAAAGCTAATAGTCATATGTTTTGCTTAGTGGTTTTTTGGGCCGTCATCTCTCTCGAGAGAGAGAGAGAGAGAGAGAGAGAGAGAGAGAGACTGTCTTAGAACCTAGATCTATCCTTACCTCAAGAGAGGAGAATAGATGCTTAGATGATCACTTGTAATCTTGATAGGAGTATACAAGCAGAAGGGTGAGAATTGCATGTTGGCGAGAGACCTTAGTAGGTGAAACCCGATCTAAGTTTCCTTTCACATCTTTGTTTCTTATCGTTTGTTATCACTTACTTTTTATCTTTATAATCTTTCTTTTACTTTCCTCTGTTTTGGCTGGAGCACCATAGTTCCTTAGAGAACACTCTTTTTAACCACTTGTTCATTTGGAGTATAAGAGTGTGAGACTCTACGTACTTAGCACTTACCAACCTTGTCCCTTTGGTTTGATCCCGAATACTACATCGGACCTCGTATAATAGTTGCAGGACTTGAATGTTAGATTATAATCTTAAAAGTCTGACTACTCTGGATCCACTTCATTTTGGATGTGCGATTTAGGTCGTTCGGGTGTAGAGAAGAAACAGGATTGATGCCCTAAACTACGATCATAATCATGTGTGAGGCCAAACTAAAAACATAACACTGGTTGTGCGGTCAAAAGTGAGTGTGAAAAACTCCATCGCTAGATGAGACCAGAAGAACTAGAGCAACTCGCAAGAAGGAAACTGGGTACTCAAAACTTACCTTGGGAGTCGACCTAATAATGCTGAAAGAGATTTGGTAGACCTTCAAAAATCTTTTCATCTTTCTTTCACAATCCAAGTGCAACCAAAGGGCCTCCATCAATGCGGCTCCACATAGTCCCAAAGTAGGTTTGTCGGGAAGGGACATCAATGAATCACACTTGAGAAGGAGACTACGATTGGGTCATCAATGGCTTAGGGATGGTCATGACATAGATGTTGAATGAGAGTGGCATAGAGGTAGAGAACGACACTGAATTCCAGTGAGGAAAAAGTGGAGTAGGTCCAAAAGCTTCAGGGGTGTTTGAATCAGATTGATTATTTATGTGGTTTGGAATGAATAGGAAGAAGATTCTATAATGCCTATAGGGAAATGGTGTCGTCGAAGGATGCCTATTCTCAACTCATCGTAGGAGAAGAATGATTTTGGACATTTCTTGTTGGATGAAAACTATGGTTCAAGAAAGAGTTTAAAAGATGTAGAATTGTCTCTTGAAGCTAGCGAAGAAATCAGTTTCCAAAAGGGCTAAGTAGGTTGTGAGAAATTTGTGGTTGATTGGAAGAGGGACTGTTGCTGAAAGTCTAGATATTAAAGTGACTAGTGAACGACTGTGATTAAGCTGGTTCATCTCATGTCCCATCCAACAGCCCATAGAAAGAAAAAAAATCTAATAACTGCTATTATTTTATCTTTATTAGCCATTATCTTGTGGAATTTATTTGCCTAATCAAACATACCCCGATTAACACCAAATTTTAATCACTTGTCCTATTTTATGTGTAGAATATTCTAAAAGGGACCGTTTTCCATTAAGATGACCATAAAGGTTACTACAAGTTAAGTAAGATAATCTTTAATATTAGATAACTACTAACCCAAATATCATTTAGTCTTGAAATTTTGCATGTAATCCTTTTTGCATCTCATTTCTTAATAGGAAAACTCTTAGTGCATTCCTATGATAAAAAAGTTAGGGATGATGTTTCATTTATATAATGACGACCCTTAATAATATGTATTTAGGAAATTATATTAAAGTGCTAAAATTGAGGATTTTACACACTCTCTTAAGATAAACCAGAGGACCCCAAAGAAAAAGAAAAGTATGTCTCTGGGAAAAGACTTATGTTTGATAATTCAAAAAAATATATAAGAGAACAGAAGTATGTAATAAGGAGGTAGAAGGAATGACACATTTATATCATTGCGGTGTGAGTGTCATTACTTTTAGTTTTTTAATTAACCTTGAGTTGTTGAACGTTTCACTCCTTATGATGTTAATTCTTTTTACTATTAGCCAACATTGAGTACTTTTTAACATAGTTTTAAATATAGGTTCATTTAGATATAGAGAAAATTTTAATGCCATCTCATTTCAACAGATTAAACTTATATCTTTATGATTGTATATTTTTTTTGTCGGTAAAAATTTGTGTTACTAATAATTTTGATGCCCAAAACTTTAGGTACAAGAAAGATTGTGCCCCATTACAAGCCTGGATGAAACATCCAAAACACTAAACAAAAAGCAAACTGAAACAAAGCTACTAACAAGTAGCCAGTTACCTAAATAACAGGAGAGGACAATCTAGCAATACAAACTCAAGGGAGACCAGAGATACAAAACAAGGACTATCCTGAACAACTCATGCTGACAATAGCAATGGATCCATCTTCTGAAAGTATGGCAACATGGGCAGGCAGAATCGTCAGTTTAGGATCCAGGAAATCTCAAGAGCAGCACAGCAGGAGGGCCCACTACCATTATCTAGATCATTGAGTTTTTGGCAGACAAATAAAACCACCTCAATGGCCTACAAATATTAGACCTTCAATACAGATTGATTCAGTCGGTTGATCATTCGCACACTGACATTATCCTCATCCTCCTAAAAATGTGTGGACTAAACTGCCAACAGAGACAAACTGAACACAAAGGAATAAACATCCATAGATCATCTGATCATATTATTTGCAAAACCAGAAACTAGCTGCAGGCTCCGACAGACCAAGCACTCATCAAAAGGACACAACACAGGATACAGAAGACCATAGAGCCTCTGTTAACTAAACACTCACACACTAACAATAAGCTCACTTATGAAATTGTGAGGACTGGTCAGCTAGACTGAGGACAGTGTGACCTTCGAATCTGACACCAAGTTTACAATTGATCAGTCCTTAAGCACATCCTGAGACCTATAACACAAGAGAGACATGGATCAAAGTAGACACTCAGCCCCCATCTCTCTTCATCTTTGTTGTTTTCTTTTTTTTGTTGTCCCATGACTCCTCAAACTCTAGGGATTCAACCACCAAATGGTCATATTCAATACATGAACAAGATTCACCCATGGAGCCATCATCTTCCTCAAAGAGTTTCTCTTTTCTGATTTGGTAGTCGGTAGAGAAGCCACCACTTTCCCATATTTTATTGACCCTCCAAGGCTCAGAGCAGCTGCGAGCAAATTCTAATTCCCATTCAAAATTAAGACTATCCAGATTGCATATTGGGGAAGACCCAAACATGTCTTGTTCCATAGTCCCATCTCGAACAGCTTCGGGGAGAAGATCGTGAGCTGAGGTACTACACATGAGGAAGACATCTTGAACCTACTGAGAAATCAATTTTTGCAAGCGATCGTCTTCATCAACAGTGCCACCCATCAACGACGACGATCCCCCTTGCTCTTTTGCAGCTAGATTCGCCTTATCTGAAGAGGCATTTAAACAAATACCTTTCTGCTTCCCATACCTAACCTGCAAGTCATTTTCCGGAGGAGGTTTCCTAGCCTTCGACGGGCATGATGTAGCTCTGTGACCGTACAACTTGCAACTAGGACAGGATACTGGCTTCGAAACGATCACGACCTTCAGCTTCTTGATGGTGGAATCCACTTCAGCCTTCGTCATCTTGGGCAGGGCGGAGCCACTGCAAACTTCGACGCAAGCTACAACAACGCCAAGGCGTCCGGTAGTCGTTGAGATGTCGTCGTAGTCCATTGGCCTCCCTAAAGTACTAGCAACTCTTGCGATATTGTTGCGGGTCCAAGGAACACCAGCGTTCTCGATTTTAATCCAGATCAGGACCTGAGCAAAAGATAGAGGAAGAAGAGGAATACCATGCTTCCACGAATGGGCAATAACCAGTGACCCATCCATGAACCATGGCGCCTCATCCAAAATTCGGTCTCTCTCAGTTTTGGAAGGCAACTTGATGATGAAACCCTCCCTCTCTTCAGCGAAGATTTCGATTGACCCGCTAGGGAGCCATTGCCTTCTGATCCACCCTGCCAGTTGCTCGCGATAGGGTTTCCTTCCTACAAACCGAATGGAAACGAATGTGTCCCAATTTGGTACAGGACACTCTAGACTAGAGATGGAGGCACACTTCACCCCATCCCTAAGAACCAACTCAACATAGTCGATGATAGCTACCCCTTCAACCTCCCGATCTTGTCTACTGGTGAATAACCACTCAGCGATCCGGTGAGGAGCAGTTGCTTCACTTTCGGGGTGAGGTGGCGGGGAAGAAGAGGAGGAAGTTTCCGCTGCCTCCTTTCCTTTTGGTTGAGCAGGCGAACTAGAGAGACAGGAGTCGATTTGCTTGCCTCCATCCCCAGTGTCTGTAGCTGGACTAACTGGAGGAGTCGTCGCAGATGGCTCTGCAGCAGCATTGATCTTCTCCCCACGGCCGCTAGGGATTCGCCCCCTACCTCTCCCATGCCCTTCGCGCCCCCGAGCCATCTGCGACTAACTGTTATTCTTAGCTGGACTAACTGTTATTCTTAGTTTAATTAATTTTTTAATCTACCTTTACTTCATGGGACTCACAATTATGTTTCTCAATAGGGGTTTATTTTAAAATAAGTAATTTAACTGTATAGCATTTTTAACACATTCATGCCTGAAAATTTTAATATACTCCATGATATTTAGAATAATATGTTCCAAGATATTATATTATAAAATAGCAAAATTGATGAAATTGTTGGTTTATTTTAGCTTCAACAGTCAAGAAACATTGCATGTTTCTAAGTGTATCTATTTTTAAATATTCAATTGTTGGTCGATTTTATGATTGGTAGTTCTGCATTAATCTAGATCTAATTGAACCAACAACATACTTTTGGGTTAAAACCTATAAAATGACTTAATATATCAATATATATATATATATATATTAATCAAATGACACATTTTTATGATGAATAATGAAGTGAAGTGAACCTTAAGCTATATTTTATTCTATGTGACTTTTTTGAAATCAAATTTATGTTTCATTATACATTCCATTTATTACAAAGCAATTTAACTTGATAGTTTCATAATTGAAAGTAAAAAATAAATATGCAATCAAATAATATAATATGATTTAGAAGTATTATACAAAAATTAAATGCGTAAAAATATTATTTAGAATTCAGATTCAACTATTGAGATTGCTTATTTTTTATATTAATTAAAATGTAAAACACGTGCTTAGCACATGCATTCTGCTAGTCTTAAAAGAAGTGTGAGCGAATTCTTTATAGAAAGAAAAAAAACTTTACAAGGGGAACATGACAAAACTTCACCGGAAATACCTAGGAGAACTGAGTTTGTAAGGAAAATTGGGTTGGCCTGATGGGCTTTGAATAAGCCGTCTACAGCTTTCTGACTTGACATCGAATGCATTAATAATAATTAATAGGTTGTCGGCAATAAACGGCAACTTTGCTTCATTTAATGGCTCCTTACATTTTCTTCATCATTTTGCTAGATATGCTTGATTCGGTGCTACTTTGTCCAATCGTGCAACTTTAATGGCTCGTAACATTTTTGGTCATTTGTTCCTTGTAGTTTTAACTTGGAAGCATAACAAGTAACAACGTCATGTGAAACCATAGACTGTGTCTAATGGAAAGTAATACTCTACAAATGAACAATAGACTATGTGTCTAATGGATTATTTAGAGCATCATAATTAGACTATCGGTCTAAAATATATAACATGAATTCAAGGACATGGACCACTTACCTGTCGTAAGCCAAGTCTTATCAAGAAATTTTTTATTTAATTCTTGCTTCTAACATTCTCTCAAAAAATCAAAGGGTCTACCAGTTTTCATGTCTCTTCTTAGGATCAAGACTTCTAGAGTTATTAATATTCTCAATCAGGGTTTCTAGGCGCATGTGTTTGGTTCAAGAGTGAATTCTAGGATCATACACATGATCTATGTTCTAATGTTTACTAGGGTGTATTATCCTACCCTCTGCAATAAGTGAATCATATGAGTTAGTGTTAGGGTTTCAATCACATACACTTCTTCTTTTCTTATTTCATGATCCTTACCCTTTAACTTTGATTTAGGGTTTATTCCTAAGTTATCATCATTATTAGTAACTAGTTATCTTCAATCTTGATGATTGGGATTAATGGCTCATCTATTAAAATTTGATCATTAGCTTATAAAACCTAATGTATGACTAACATGTATTAGTCCATAGTTCAAATAAATTAAGCAAAACTCATATACATTATTTTGATTAACTACTCAATCTCAATAAGTGCCTAAAATTACTAACCTGAGAATCTAGGTTGGATATATAATCCTCAAGTCAATGGATGTAGGTAACTAATAACGGCTCAATTAATCATAGTGCTAAAATGTAATTATGGGAAAATATATGAATATTTGAATACTAGTTGATCATTAGGGTAATACAAGGGTTCTATTAGGATAAGTGTATTTTTCTGAATCCATGGCTAAGTTTTGGAATTTTTTGATTAGTAGAATATTTTCTACAATATTTCAAAGTTTAGAATATCTCCTAACCAATCACATGTGAGACACGTAGATAAAACTGTTATAGATAAAGATGAAAATTTGGAGTCAGGGTTCTAATCAAATCAGTAGACGAAATAGCTAAAACACCCCACAACTGGAATCTAGCTCACAGATACTGCTCGAGCTGAGAATGATGTCTCCAGGCAGTTGATACCTCGAACATAGTCTCAAGGAAAAAGCATGCTCAACAAGAACTGAGGCAAGGAGTGAACTCGTTGGGCAAAACTGGATTGAATGAGCCATTGTGCTGGGTCAAACTGTGGCTGGAGTGGCGACTCCAAATCATAGAAAACCAACAGGAAATAGGGGAACAAAGCCCTGATGAAGGTGTTGATAACATCTCGGAGCATACCTTTTATACACTTTTTCTACTTATTTTAATAATTTATGTCAAAAATCTCAATTGTACACATCTTTCACCTTTGCAGGGTCATGCCAAGACATGGTCACAGTTAACACCACGACCACGGTTGTGTCTTCCACTAAAGACCTTACCGCGGTCAATGCCCCTATCACCGTCACTTCACACCACGACCACCCACTCATGCACGCCCCATGACTAAAGTCCTATCGTGATTGAGACTTCCCCTCGACCTTGGCATACAGCCTTCACACTGCTACTGCGGTGGGAGTCTCAATTGAGATCAAGTCGCAGCCTAAGTCATGCCTCGACCGAGGCCCTACCGCGACCGCGGCCCTGATGGTTAAGTCAGTGGGCAAGTCGGTGGGCAGTCTAAATAGACCACCCACCTCGACTTGTCAAATTATCAGATCATCAAGGACAAAAAAGTGCTGCCAAAATTTAGAATCACTCATACCCATCAGTCTTGGACCTCTGAAGACAAAAGTCATAGGAGAGAGAAGATTGCTCACCCTCTTCTTTGAAGGAAGAATCCACCTCCACGTCACTGACTCCAGATCTAGATTTAAAGAAGTATAGTGGTGTATTGCCATCTTCTCTCTCATCTAGATCTATCATCTTTATCACGTTGTACCCTCCCTCTTCGTGGTTATTGATGTATCTATCATTTTGTGACTCCATTATGCTGCCCGTTAACATGTGTGGCTAAACACTTAACTTGGGTTGGGAGGAGCCACTAAGGCTCTCCCAACATGTATATTCTCTCTCCTTTTTGAATGGATATATGCTCTTATCAAGATTATTTCCATGCACCTATTTTAATGCTTCACTTGTATGCTTAGCTACCATCTTGTCATGTTTGATTGTTGGTACCTCGAAAGAACAATATCAACCTTGTCTTGTGTTATTGAGTAGTATGAATGCATGAAAGTGTTTGAATGCTAAAGCTAATAGTCATATGTTTTGCTTAGTGGTTTTTTGGGCCATCATCTTGAGAGAGTGAGAGAGAGAGACTGCCTTAGAACCTAGATCTATCCTTATCTCGAGAGAGGAGAATAGACGCTTAGATGGTCGCTTGTAATCTTGATAAGAGTCTACAAGCAGAAGGGTGAGAATTGCATGTTGGCGAGAGACCTTAGTAGGTGAAGCCCGATCTATGTTTCCTTTCACATCTTTATTTCTTATCGTTTGTTATCACATACTTTTTATAGTTATAATCTTTCTTTTACTTTCCTCTATTTTGGCTGGAGCACCATAGTTCCTTAGGGAACACTCTTTTTAACCACTCATTTGTTTGGAGTATAAGAGTGCGAGACTCTACGTACTTAGCACTTACCAACCTTGTCCCTTTGGTTTGATCCAAAATACTACATCAGACCTCGTATAATAGTTGTGGGACTTGAATGTCAGATTATAATCTTAAAAGTCTAACTACTATGGATCCACTTCATTTTGGACGTGCGATTTAGGCCGTTCAGGTGCAGAGAAACAACAGGATTGATGCCCTAAACTATGATCATAATCATGTGTGAGGCCAAACTAAAAACAACACACCGGTTGTGCGGTCAAAAGTGAGTGAAAAACTCCATCTCTAGATGAGACCAGAAGAACTAGAGCAACTCGCAAGAAGGAAACTGGGTCCTCAAAACTTACCTTGGGAGTCGACCTAATAATGCTGAAAGAGATTTGGTAGACCTTCAAAAATCTTTTCATCTTTCTTTCACGATCCAAGTGCAACCAAAGGGCCTCCATCAATGAGGCTCCACATAGTCCCAAAGTAGGTTTGTCAGGAAGGGATATCAATGAATCACACTTGAGAAGGAGACTACGGTTGGGTCATCAGTGGCTTAGGAATGGTCGTGACATAGATGTTGAATGAGAGTGGCGTAGAGGTAGAGAACGACACGGAATTCCAGTGAGGTAAAAGTGGAGTAGGTCCAAAAGCTTCAGGGGTGTTTGAATCATATTGATTATTTATGTGGTTTGGAATGAATAGGAAGAAGATTCTCTAATGCCTATAGGGAAATGGTGTCATCAAAGGATGTCTATGCTCAACTCATCATAGGAGAAGAATGATTTTGGACATTTCTTGTTGGATGAAAACTATGGTTCAAGAAAGAGTTTAAAAGATGTGGAATTGTCTCTTGAAGCTAGCGAAGAAATCTGTTTCCAAAAGGGCTAAGTAGGTTGCGAGAAATTTGTGGTTGATTGGAAGAGGGATTGTTGTTGAAAGTCTAGAGATTAAGGTGACTAGTGAACGACTGTGATTAAGCTGGTTCATCTCATGTCCCATCCAACAGCCCATAGAAAAAAAAGAAAAGAAAACCTGATAATTGCTATTATTTTATCTTTATTAGAAATTATCTTGTGGAATTTATTTGCCTAATCAAACATACCCCGATTAACACCAAATTTTAATCACTTGTCCTATTTTATGTGTAGAATATTCTAAAAGGGACCGTTTTGCATTAAGATGACCATAAAGGTTACTACAAGTTAAGCAAGATAATCTTTAATATTAGATAACTACTAACCCAAATATCATTTAGTTTTGAAATTTTGCATGTACTCCTTTTTGCATCTCATTTCTTAATAGGAAAATTCTTAGTGCATTCCTATGATAAAAAAGTTAGGGACGATGACTCATTTATATAATGACGACCCTTAATAATATGTATTTAGGAAATTATATTAAAGTACTAAAATTGAGGATTTTACACACTCTCTTAAGATAAACCAGAGGACCCCAAAGAAAAAGAAAAGTATGTCTGTGGGAAAAGACTTATGTTTGATAATTCAAAAAAATATATAAGAGAACAGAAGTATGTAATAAGGAGGTAGAAGGAACGACACATTTATATCATTGTGGTGTGAGTGTCATTACTTTTCGTTTTTTAATTAACCTTGAGTTGTTGAACGTTTCACTCCTTATGATGTCAATTCTTTTTACTATTAGCCAACATTGAGTACTTTTTAACATAGTTTTAAATATAGGTTCATTTAACTATAGAGAAAATTTTAATGTCATCTCATTTCAACAAATTAAACTTATATCTTTATGATTGTATATTGGTCTTTATTGATATATAATTACTTGAGAAAATTTGGAAGTACTTGTCCTTTTTATCAGACATTATTCATTGTCGTTTTGTTTCTTTTTACAATTCAGAAATGAAAACCAAACTTGAGTTTAGATATATCTAGCAACTCCTTCTTGACTTATTTTTATTTTTTTGTCGTAATAGAAGTTAATTTATGCCATCAAATTAGATTCTTATTAAATATACATAAAGAAAATTTGGAAGTACTTGTCCTTTTTATCAGACATTATTCATTGTCATTTTGTTTCTTTTTACAATTCAGAAATGAAAACCAAACTTGAGTTTAGATATATCTAGCAACTCCTTCTTGACTTATTTTTATTTTTTTTGTCGTAATAGAAGTTAATTTATGCCATCAAATTAGATTCTTATTAAATATACATAAAGAAAATCATTTTTATTTACTACCTAATAGAATGTATTATGAACAGATAAAGTAAATGCAATCCTGAATCATATTTCATAAATCAATTTGTATATTAAAGTCGGCGTAGTCTTTGTTTGTCTAAATTCATGATGCATACATTTGTATATAAACAAGAAGGGCAGAGGTACATTGTACGAGATCTACTTGAGTTGCTAAAAAATAAATTATATATATATATATATATATATATATATATATATATATATATGTGTGTGTGTGTGTGTGTGTGTGTGTGTGTTGGCACGCGGACGTGTGTGCACTTTCTACAATATTTTAATTGTATTATTTGAACATATCATTAAACAATAACTGCAATATACTACAGTTTGGCATCATTCTAATTGTATTATTTGAACATATCATTAAACAATAACTGCTCCCCCCAACTATGAAATCTTGGCTCTCTAATTCAATCAGCTACTAGAACTCATGTTACGTCACTCGATAGCTAGCAAGAGTGTAGGCTCGAACCGTCTGTTGGTCCTTATATGTCGTTTGAGAAATCACGTCGTAGGAAACCGCTTGTTACAAAACACAAAATAGATGGAGAGATGGCAGAAACGGATAAGCTAGTCGAGTGGAGTCTAGAAGTCCCACAAGAAGCTACTAGAAAAGAAGATGATCTAAGCAATAGTTCGTACACAATCAATGAGCAATGGTCGAACTTGTTGAAGCCATTCTTGCTATATGCAATAATCTCTCTGGTTTGAAACTTTGTTTGTGATATCGAAAGGTTTCTTATTATACAGAAAGGCGAGAAAACCCGCAATACGAACCGTTCTTCCTTTCAGGAAAAACTCCTCACCGGGTTTCAGGAATAACTTATGGAGAGTCACCATACACCTTTTTTACCATACATCTCAAAAGAAGTGAGCGAATGCTTTATAGAAGAAGAAAAAAACTTCATAAGGGGAACATGACAAAACGTCACCGGAAATATGAAATACATAGGAGAACTGAGTTTGTAAGGAAAATTGGATTGGCCTGATGGGCTTTGAATAAGCCGTCTATAGCTTTCTGACTTGACATCGTATGCATTAATAATAATTAATAGGCTGTCGGCAATAAACGGCAACTTTGCTTCATTTAACGGCTCCTTACATTTTCTTCGTCATTTTGCTAGATAAGCTTGATTCGGTGCTACTTTGTCCAATCGTGCAACTTTAATGGCTCGTAACATTTTTGGTCATTTGGTCCTTGTAGTTTTAACTTGGAAGCATAACAACGCCAACCGTCTTCCGTGCCCCAAGTGAACAAACAACCTTTATTTAGTCGAGTGGAGTCTAGAAGTCCCACAAGAAGCTACTAGAAAAGAAGATGATCTAAGCAATAGTTCGTACATAATAAATGAGCAATGGTCGAATTTGTTGAAGCCATTCTTGCTATATGCAATAATCTCTCAGGATTATAACTTTGTTTGTGATATCAAAAGGTTTTTTATTATACAGAAAGGCGAGAAAACCCGCAATACGAACCGTTCTTCCTTTCAGAAAAAACTCCTCACCGGGTTTCAGTAATAACTTATCGAGAGTCACCATACACCTTTTTTACCATACATCTATATACCACATAAATAAACGGAGGTGACCCGCCTGCTATTGGCACCTATATGTCCCTCTAGTTTCTGTGTCCACACCTGCAATTTGTACTTATCTATTCTTTCCGTCTGTTTTGTTGTTTCAAATGTGTGATAAACTGTTTTTCATTTTCTATTACACTAAACTTCGATTGGTTTGTCGTAACTGGTCCGGAAAACTTATGAACCGAAGTTCCTTAAATAATTTTTTATGATTGGTTTAAAATAAGTTTTCCGGTGAGTTACAGACTTACATACAAAACACAGTTCCTGAGTTCCCTTTTAAAAGAGCGGAAAACGAGTTCTGGGACAACTAACAACATTTCTTATATAATTATATTCTTCATTCGTCATGAATGACACATATATAATATTTATTACTAGAAATATTAGCGGTGTTGATATAGTACATTGATAAAACCATAGCATAATATAACAAAATATCATACACTATTATCACACTATGTAAAATATTTTACATTATAACCACCATTATCAATGCGATTACGAAATAAAAAATACAAACATCATGGAAAAAAGAAAAGACCACACCATGTGAAAAAAAATGTGATTTACCTAACATATTTTTATCATATTTAAACTATATGATGTGAAAATGATAATTAACTATAATCATGCATGAATAATATAGTAAAAATTCCCTACATGATAATTAACTACATATGTTGTTTGGTGCATTCAGAAATGAATTGAAGTTTAAGAATCCACCAGTTTTGGTTTGTTATTATATAAGAGTGATCATCTATTGGGACAATGACATGAGGTATATAATTGACTCACCATTCACATTTAAGTAGTACTGCTATAAAAAAATATCTCATTAACGAGAGACAAGGTCAGAGAGACTGTGTTTTTTCCTCTGTATTCTTTGAACTTTGCAATTCTTCGACTCCACCACCTAGAGGACCGGCAGAGTATACGTGGGGAGGGATTGAACTTATTTTTAAATGATTGGTGTGGTAGTGCTCTCTTACAACTGATGGGGCTAACAGTTATTTGTTTGGAGGCTCCTCCACCTAGGATGTGAGTATGCGACTGCCCAATATCAATACGGGGAGCCGGCCCAAGATATCCAATAGTAGCACTATTGGTGGTTTATTAGATGATTAAGGGACTAGGGGGTGGGCTGCTGAATTACCCTATTTCTTACGCGTACCAATTGAAGTATTTTGATACCAATCGAATTTGAAATGAAGAATTCTGATCCAGTTGCGGACAAATCAAGGAGAATCCGCACCGACGACCATGTTTCGATGTACTTCTCATCACACACTTTATTGGTGCCTTTGTCGGTGTTGTAATGGGATGGAAGGTAAGTGCCTATTGGGAAAGTAGTCATGCACCGAAAACTGAAAAATATCTTTATTTATTTTATTTACATATTTAAATTGAAGGATTACTATTGCTATATTATTATTATTATTATTATTATTATTATTATTATTATCATCATCATCATCATCATCATCATCATCATCATCATCATCATCATCATCATCATTACTATAACTATTATTGTTGTTGTTGTTTTCATTATTGCTATTATTGTTGTTATTATCGTTGTCTTTAGTAAAGTAGTTGTTAATTGTCTACTATAATTCTATATGATTGAGATCACGAGTTGTGGAGGGACCGAACACGAGCCAATGGTAATATTTGTGACTTTGTGAAACATTAGTATTCTTCATTGCAAAATATCACGTGTAATTATACACATAACAATACCATATATATAAATCAAATGACACATTTTTACGATGAATAATGAAGTGAAGTGAACCTTAAGCTATATTTTATTCTATTTGACTTTTTTGAAATCAAATTTATGTTTCATTATACATTCCATTTATTAGAAAGTAATTTAACTCGATGGTAAAAAAAAATATATGCAATCAAATAATATAATATGATTCAGAAGTATTATACAATAATTAAATATATAAAAATATTATTTATAATTCAGATTCAACTATTGAGATTGTTTATTTTTTTATATTAATTAAAACGTAAAACACGTACTTAGCACGTGCATTCTGCTAGTCTCAAAAGAAGTGTGAGCGAATGCTTTATAGAAAGGAAAAAAAAACTTCACAAGGGGAACATGACAAAACTTCACCGGAAATACCTAGGAGAACTGAGTTTGTAAGGAAAATTGGGTTGGCCTGATGGGCTTTGAATAAGCCGTCTATAGCTTTCTGACTTGACATCGAATGCATTAATAATAATTAATAGGTTGTCGGCAATAAACGGCAACTTTGCTTCATTTAATGGCTCCTTACATTTTCTTCATCATTTTGCTAGATATGCTTGATTCGGTGCTACTTTGTCCAATCGTGCAACTTTAATGGCTCGTAACATTTTTGGTCATTTGTTCCTTGTAGTTTTAACTTGGAAGCATAACAAGTAACAACGGCATGTGAAACCGTCTTCCGTGCCCCAAGTGAACAAACAACCTTTAGTGGGGGGTTGGGTACAAGGTGTTACGTGTTGGACAATGTCAGAATTGCAAATTCTAGCTTCCTTTTGCGGGAAGGAACGTTGCTTGCTTTCTAACACAAGCATTGATTGTCGGTGGTCGACGGTATCGTACGACCAACAAGGACCATGGGAGTACTTAAAAGACAAAATATTGTTTCCGTGTCACGTCCCACGTTTGCATCGTCCTCCGCGTTTCTCAAGCCCATATCCAGTCGAGTTGCGCATATGCTTGATGCCTGTCAGCATCTTTGCTTCGCACCGGGAATCATTCGCATGAGATGAGGAAAGGAAGGAGAACAGTGGCTTGGAAAACAAGCAGCAATTAATTTCTCAAATGAAAAAAAGGACGAGCATAATAAATTTTAGACATATGATATGTAGATCAAAAGTTGAACCTAAAATGAGGCCAATTTTAGATTCTACCCTGTCAAACAAAATAAACATGTTACTTATCTTATTATTTTTGTTATATGCATACCTCACTATTTTTGTTATTTATCAGGGAATATAATTCAAAATTGGTCTCATTTTGGATTCAATTTTAATTTAATTTGTGTAGCATTATTCATAAATTTTCCTTCATCCTGTGTGTAATTGTGTAGCGCTGGTTACATTGGTAAATATGCTTTCTGCATTCAGATGTTAGCACATAGCAAGGCATTCAGAACCTATGATCAAGATTGGAAGAGGTGATCATTGAGCCAATCTTAATGGATGGAGAATTGGAGATGTGAGGAAGGTATTACCAGAAGCAAGTACGAAGAACAATCAGTGAGAAATCGAGGATAGCATATCATCGATAACAATGAGAATATAATAAGGTCGAATCATTATTTACAAGCTGTTCGAAGCAGCAATCGATTATCAAGTCAGCGCAAGTTTCGCCATTATTACAGCGGTAGATCATCATCATATATGTACAGAAATTAAAAGGAGGATAGGAGACGACTAGAGAAGGCAGAGACGTCTGGGAACTGAAACCGATCTACAACCATAACCACAAACAGTACTGCATCTTCTCTACAACTCTGTTCCTGTGTTTTCTGCATATCCAAATACTTTTGCATTTTTTTTTGTGTTCCAGAAACAGTGCCCGTCGGACGGTGGCTGATTCCACAGATCACAGCTCTCCCACCACGCACCAGTCCTCCTCGTCCACATAATCCCACACGAACCCGACCTGGTAGAACCCCATGTCGTCGTCGGCCTCCTCAAACCCAATGCCCCCACCGCCGTCCTCGGTTTCCCCGATCAACATCGCTACTTCCTCCTGGGCTCCAACCTCAGCCACATCTCCGGCTCCACACCCCATCTCGACCTCGCCGGTGTAGTCCGACGCAGCAAGGGGACCGTCTTCCATCTCCTCGTCATATTCCCCATCGTCATCATAGTCCTCGCGGTGGAGCCCGGCGAGGTACCCGACGATGCCGCTAGCAGAGACCCCGGCGCGGACCATGCCATCGACGCCCCGGTCAACGACGCGCCAGCTTACCAGGCGGTGGTTCAGCGCCACATCGCAGGACCTCACCTTCCTCTCGCCCTTGCCCTTCCCCATCGACTTGTGCTCCGCGGCGGACCGGCGCCTGCTGGCTCCTCCTGGACGGGGACGTCTGCACTTCAAGCAGATGACCCTAGGATTAGCCCCGCCAGCCGCGGGGAGCAGCGGCCAGGACAGGTCGTCGGTTCTGAGCGGGTAGGCTGATGAGGAGGACGAACCTGACGAGGACCAAGGGGCCTTACAGTTGCAGATCCGGAGCGTGGCGGTACTGCCCTGCTGGTGCCCGTCGCGCTTCATCTCCAACGAGTGGGGTGGATTTTTCTGATTTCTTTCTTCCTCTTCCTCTTCTCCGGTGGTTACTTGAATCGCAGGTGATGGCTTGGTGTGTGTTACTTGTGTGGGTGGTTGGCAGTGGTTCGCCGATGAAGGAAGGAGGTTAAGTGTGGGGGACTTTTTGTTTTATATAGAAAAAGGCAAGCTGGGAGAGAAGAAGGGGCCAACTTGATTTTGATTGGGAGTTGCTTGCACGAGAAGGGGACGTGAGGGGGATATTGGTAAAAACCGTACTCAGAGCTTCTCTCCACCACCGCCTCCACGACCACCAGATCTACAAGACACGATGGACGCGCGGCGCGGGTCATTTTTGTCACGGTAGGACCGATGCGAGGCTCATTTCGTCACCGTGGACCCGGTCTGAGTGTATATCATCAATGCCTCCTTCAAAAAACTCAAATGGAAGTTAGCAAGTTCACTTCCACATATATGCTGCACTAAGCATGTAATACAATATGATTAGAATATGGACACAACCAGCGGGTTTAAGAAATATACCATATATACTGGTTGCAAGTTGACATTTATTACAATCATCCCGTCTTCATAAGCTACAATACTCATTTGAAAACCCCAGGTTTGAAGTAGTTTAGTATTGGTGCAATGTCTCATTCCTTTTTTTTTCCTTCTCTATAACTTCTTATTTTACATTAAGAAAGAAAAACCCGAAGTACACAACCGCAAAATCAAATTACATAGTAAGCAAGATAACATCACTTATCTTTATGTTTAGGTACACTAAATGTCAAAATCTCAAAAATATGGTAACCAATAGTAAAATGTGCATATGGGAGAGACACCTCTTAACAATGCCACATAATTTACTAGACAATTATAAGAAGAACAATTCAACCATGATGAATATTGTGAGAAATACAAAGTTGACTTTCTTTAGTTCTATGATCAAATTGAATATAAAATATCCAACATCCGCAACGAGTAAGAAAGAGTGAGAAAAAGAAATTGCTCTGTATGTTAGTAGTTCTTAATTACACATAAAATAAATGTATTGTTCTACTAGTACTATCACACAATTCTTTGTAAGATCGAATGGAAGTCTAGTGAAGGGTTGTTCAATATTAGTAGGACCTAGATATGGTATTATAACTCTTATGATAAGAGTTATGTTGATGTTATCTTGTCTAGATGTCTTATATGTATCTTATCGCAATATCGAGCATATAGGATGAATCTCATTAACATGTACAAGGTTACTCTATTGTCGTGGAATAATGATGATCGTTAAAAGTTTGGGGTTTACTCATTCACACCAAGTGGAGGTGGTTGGTTTATCAAAGGGCATTTAGCTCCCCTGCCGAGCAGGTACCCATCAATTTAGAATTCTATTAAATCACAAATAGTTCATTTGTCGTAGGATCTAAATGACTGCTCATTTTCATCTATGGTAGCACCGTCGTCTCAAAAATGTTATGGAATAGGAGTGTCAGCTTGCATACCTAGGAGATTGTGGTCCATGTAGGGAAATAAGGTTAGTGGAAACAATTTTTTTTTATCTACTTTATTTTCATTAATCAGCAGATCGTGTTAATAACTATAATGCAGGAAGGATGGTTTACATGATATACCTAGTCCTGGAGTAAGTCCAGCGACATCTCCTCGTCGTCATTGAGACGCAACTATCTTGGACGGCGTCTGTGCAATTCCTTGTTACAATGAGACTCGTCTAACTGTTGATCCCTCTAATATGCACCTCATGCAGTAGGACTGCTGCAACTCCACTTGGTTGCACCAAAGACTGCAACCACGGACATCATCTTCTTCAGTAGCTCCTCTTGTCGCAGACTGTAGGTTGACGTTGTCCTCCGAGCGACAGACAAAACCTCTCACCTCTATGGTAGTCCACACAGACCGTCTACAACTCATATCGTCATGCTAGGATGGACAGAAAGAAGTTGTCCCTTCCATTGGTATACTAGTCATCAACTTACTCTCCCACAATGACAACTCTCAGTTATTCACTCCTGTGACTATCCCTCCCTTGTCGGGTAGGACTTGTCTGAGCTCTCTTGGTTACCACAACCAGAGATGACAATAATTGTTAGAGGAACTGATTCTCAGTTATCTTTGTTGTGCTCTGGGAAGCCCATAATACTCCAATATTTATAGTAGAGGCCAAGGTCAGGATTTTCATTTGATATCCGGTACGGGATTAATATACGGGAGTGTAGAGGACCGAAAGATCTCAAATTTTCACAACAATTATTGAAGCTTTACAACCTATAATAACCAAATGGCTGTTAGGCAAACCTAGATGGTTGTCTCACACACGATATGGTAATTTCACAGTTTCCCAATTGTACACAAATTTGACAAATCAATTCCCATAAATGTTGGACATTGATTTCCTTGTGCAACAAGTATTGCTCAAGAAAAATGAATAGACAAATGTCTAGAACCTTCCCTGACTGAACTGGACCATCCCTCCCATGCAAGACTGTCGTCTCGGTCACCCAGACGGTCATCTGGTGACCCGAGTCGAGCCGGTTTGGTTGGGTTAGTTTGTTCTGTTGCCAATTTCAACTCATAACCAGCCTGACACTAGAACGCCCATCTCAACTCTTGAGACGGCCGTTTGGTACTTCCAGACAACTGTCTCAACAATTGAGATGGACGTTTGTCATTGTTGTTAGCCTATTTGTTGCATGAATCAAATGCCTAAACACTTTCGTACTTAATTTGAATGTCATTCGAGATCTGAACTCCTCTTCTAGGTCGAGACTTATGTGTGTGACCCTATAGGTCCCATATCAAGTTGGCAGTGAATGTCCATAACAACTTATGACATCAAAAATAAGGAGTGGTGCCTAGTCACACATCAATGCTACCCAAGTGAATGAAAAGTTGGGGAACAAATTCAACCTATAATCTGTGTATGGTGTTACAGTGCTTGTATAGTTCCTTTGTCACTGATGTCTAGATTGAACTAGAGGCATTAGGTAGTCACCCTCATCATTATTTAATCTTGTTTCTTGAATCAAGAGCAGACAGTTTGAGATATATATAAGCTCAATATCACATATTGACTCACATGTGCATGGCCATGCTTTTCTCAGTCTCGCTTATCAAGAGGCCTAGGACATTATACCCCAGTAGGAGGGACAAATCCCATATCTATCACTCACGGTCAATCTCCATATGTCAAAGCCACCCAATCATCACTGTTAGAACAACCCATGTTTCAGTACTACATTTGATGATGTCAAAGTGTACCCAACGACATCTGTTCAGTGCAGTGATTTCATGTCTAAGAACCACAACCACCACCATCACTGTGATACCTGACTATGAATTCCATGAAGATGGCTTTCGTGTGTCAGTCTCATGGTGGGTCTATCAGGTAAACTATTCTCTAACATATATTTGTGTGCTTGGTTTGATATTGCCATATCATGACTAATAAGATTTGGTCATCAACCAACTCACACTCTGTTCTTATGTGTTATTGTTGTCTATCAACCTACCACAATAACGACCGATCAACGACATAATGAGAATATATATGTACTCTTAACATCTGTATGATCTCATCCACAAGGTTAGTAACTTGAATACATATGTCATTAAGTAATATAATTCTCTAGACATTTATAATGCTACATCATTATCTCATAATCAAATTAAACATAATAAATTATAAGTTTTCCATTGATTAATAATCAAATCATGTTTACATGATATGCCATTACAATTGTCACATTATTGGCTCTCTGGGCATACATAACCAACAGACTCCCACTTACACTTAGAGTCAATCACCCACAAATCTTATTCTGAGTGACCTTACATGACCATCATGCTTCTACTCTGATAGTGATTTAGTTACAAGATCAGCAACATTATTCTCAGTTGGTATTTTATAAATCTTTACATCTCTTTACTGTATGATCTCTCGTATGAGATGATATCACCTATGTATATGCTTTGAGTGTTGATGCGATCTGGGTTCCTTATCTTGTGCATTAGTTCCATTGTTGTCACAATATAGCTTGATTGTGTTATTAATGCTTGGAACACCCCAAGTTATGTGATGAATGTTTTGAATTATACAACCTCCTTACCTACACTCGATGCAGAAATATACTCGGCCTCTATTGTAGAATCAACAATTGTTTCTTACTTGAAACTCTTCCATCCCATAGTTTCATTGTTGAGGAAAAATATGAATCCAGATTGTGACTTGTAATCATCTTGACTAGTCTAGAAGATTGCATCGATGAACCTTTTACCGCCAACTCTTCGTCTCTATCATAGACCAAGAACTAATCCTTAGTCCTTCTCAAGTACTTGAGGATGTCTAGTGAGCATCACCTGGACCTGACTAATATCTTCTCATCACGATCAAGGCATATGAGACGTCTATACAGGTACACAACATTGCATACATGATTGATCCAATTGTTGAGGTATATGGAATCACACTCATGTTCTCCCTTTCTTCACAAGAACTGGGACATTAAGCTCTAGATATGGGGACACCATGACGCAAAGATAGGCTTCCTCTCTTTGAGTTCTCCATGTTGAACCGCTTCAATACTTTGTCAATGTATGTGCTCTGACTTAGTCCAAGAAGCCTTCTGGATCTAACTCTATAGATTTTTATCCCCAAGATGTAGGATGCTTATCCCAAGTCTTTCATAGAGAATGTATTTCCAAGCCATGTATTTACCTTTTATAAAGTAGGGATGTCATTCCCCATCAATAGTATGTCATCTACATACAATATGAGGAATGTCACTATGCTCCCACTAACCTTCTTGTACACAGGGTTCATCTTCATTTTGTATAAAGCTAAACCCTTTGATTGTATCATCGAAACATAGATTCTAGCTCCGATATGCTTACTTCAATCCATAGATTGACCTTTGTAGATTATAGAATTTATTTGCAAATTTTGAATCCATAAACCCCCCAGGTTGTGTCATATACACATCCTCAACAAGATTCCCCTTAAGGAATGCAATTTTAACATCCATTTTCCAAATCTCATAGTCATGATAAGCTGTAATAGTAAGATGATCCTGATGGATTTAACCATGGCTACTGGAAAAAATATTTTGTCATAGTCAACACTTTGAACTTGTCTGAAACCCTTTACAACCAATCTGCCCTTATAGGATTGGACCTTTCCATCCATGTCTATCTTCTTCTTAAAGACCCACTTGCACCCTATGGGTTTTACCCCTTCAGGTGGATCTACCAAAGTTGTAATATGTGGTCCCACTGCGCTAGGCTCTTGTAGAGTTTTAGGAATGACGATTGGCCCCACATTCCACCACTAGCCTTAACTGCACACTTTTTCCTCACTCACGCGCAAGCCGGGGTCAACTTCTCGACTGGTCACCCATCCTAATACTATTTCAAGTTGAGCATGCTTAACTATGGAGTTCTTTAATGATGGGCTCCCAGAAAAGGAGGTGCACCTTGGTGATATGGGTAGTCTAATCATTCCTTTTAAGATCATTTTATCTGAGGCCTCAAATCTTGGGACGTTGCAATTTCCCCCACTAAGACTCTTCACATCCACGTCAAGTCTCAACTATAAGGCCGCATAATCTCTCCCCTATTTCAGTGCAGACCCAGAATGGCCCATGGAAACCCAACTCCCGATCATAGAATACCAGTGCAAGGGTGGCTACGTCAACCATGGACAACCCTTTCCAACATGCTTGGACCGCATGGCTCCAGGCTGGTATGCCATGCCCGTCTGGGCCCCACCTACTATAGGGGTTTTAGCTCTGATACCATTTCTAATGACTGGGCCCACTACCCTAGACTCTTATAGAGTTTTAGGAATGACGACTGGCCCCAAAGACCACCACTAACATTAACTACGCACTTTTTCCTCACTCACGCGCAAGCCCAGATCAACTTCCCAACTAGTCACCCATCCTAGTACTACTCCAAGCTGAGCACGCTTAACTATGGAGTTCTTTAGTGATGGGATCTCTGAAAAGGAGGTGCACCTTAGTGATATTGGTAGTCCAATCATTCCTTTTAAGATCATTTTATCCGAGGCCTCAAATCCTAGGACGTTACAAAAGTCCATATTTTGTTGGTATACATGGATTCTATCCCAGATCTCATGGCCTCAAGCTATTTCTTAGACTCTATTCCCTCAATTGCGTCTTTATAGGATATTGGCTCATCATCTATGACCAATTCACTGCCTTCTTAAGTCACAAGATATCCAAATCTCTCAAGTTCAAGGTGCATCCTATTAGATTTGTGAGGTTCCTATGTCGCCTAAGGAATATGAGTCCCCACAACATTTTGTGATTCTATGAGTTCCTCTGGTTCATCTATCGGTTCTATCATCTCTTGTTGGTCTTGAACTTCTTCGAGTTTCTCTTTCCTCCCACTAATTCCTTTGGAAATGATTTCCTTTTCAAGAAATATAACATTTCTGGCAACAACTATCTTGTTGTTAGCTGGGTGGAATAAGTAGTATCCCCTTGTCTCATTGGGATATAAAAAAACAATATTTATCAGACTTAAGGTCAATATTTTCAGGAAATATTTTCCTAACATAAGCTTCACATCCCCAAATCTTCATAAAAGACACATCAGGACGTTTCTCATACCATATCTCATATGGTGTCTTTTGAACTGATTTAGATGGTACGTGGTTAAGTGTAAACACGACGGTTTGTAGAGAAAAACCCCAGAAGGTAGTCTGAAGATTAGAAAAACTCATCATAGATGGCACCATATCAAGTAATGTGTGATTCCTTCTTTCTGATACACCATTATACTGTGGTGTTCCAAGTGGAGTCTACTAGGATACAATCCCTCAAAAGGTCCTCAAACTCTTGGCTTAAGTATTCTCCACCTTGATCAAAATGAAGTTCCTTAATACTTTTGTCAAGCTAGTTCTATACTTCATTCATAAACTCTCTGAACTTTTTAAGAGTTCCTGACTTGTATCTCATCATGTAGACATAGCCATACCCACTGAAGTCACCAATAAAGATAATGAAGTACTTGTACCCACCTCTAGCATCTATTCGAAAAGCACCACATACATCAATATGTATGAGTCCTAATAGATCACTAGCCCTTTCAATCTTGCCAGTAAAGGGAGTATTGGTCATATTGCCCAACAAATAAGATTCACATGTCTCTATTGATTTAAGATCAAAAGAATTATGGAGTATGGATATACGTTTCTCATTTATGTGCCCCAGACGAAAATGTTAAAGGTATGTTTGGTTTGATTCATTGAGTTTTTGTCTTTTGGTATTTATGTTATATACACTTTTCTCTAGATCAATCATACATAGACCATAAGCCATAGGGGCATTGCCATAAAAGATCCAATCTTTACTAATAGAACATCTTATATTATTCATAAGAAATTTGAATCTGTTCTTGTCCAAACAAGATACATATATGACGTTTCTATTAATGGTAGGTACATAATAGCAGTTCTCTAACTCTATTACAAGCCCATTTTGAAAAGATAACTCATAGGTTCCAATTGTACTAGATGCAACTCTTGCGCCATTTGCAACATGCAATTTAACCTCACCTTTCTTTAAAGGTATACTTCTTTTCAAATCCTTCACATTTGAGAAAATGTGTGATCCAGATCCAATATCTAGTACCATGACGAGGAAGTAGTGAAGTTAACCTCAATAACATATACACCATAAGTAGAGAAATCAATCCCTTTCTTCCTAGGTTCTCTTATCCTTCTCCTAATTTTGAGTGTTGAAGACTTGGACCTTAGCTTAGCCACATAATGCTTCTTGGCATTTCTTTTGTCCTTGGACTCAACTCTGTTGATCATCATCACAGATTTGTCCTTCTTCATTTGTTCTTCGGCACCTATCAAGATGTCAAGCAATTCTGATAGTGGTCTAGCAATGCTACTTAAATGATAACACTCGATAGACTGGCTATATGATTTAGGAAACGATTGTAAAATCATATTTGTGGCCAACTCTTGACCTAGAGGGAATCCCAGTTTCTCAAGATGCTTCATATGACCAATCATATTGAGCACATGAGGCTCTACTAGTTTTCCCTCTGTTAGTTTGTAAAGCATTATAGACATTATACCTTTCATGCTTATCATGATGTTTATGCAACTCATAGCTCATACAGCCCAACATAAGTTTCTTGATGTTCACAACATCATTATTGGCATGCTTCAAAGAAGCATCAATGTTAGGTTTAGGAGAATTTGGAGTGGATACTGGCACTGGTATTTCAAGATCATGCAAAACACTTCTCAAGGTCCTGAACTATTTATGGAAATAAATCTCATTTAATTCATCCAATCACAATGCAAATTTGGTTATCGTTTGATTCTACAAGAGAAAATTGCATTTGTGAAAAACCCTTTTGATATGAAAAGTCAATATTAATTAGTTCTTTAATTAATTATCACTCTCACTATTTTATTCAAATGGACAACCCTTAATATCAATTCATAATATGTAGCGTACAATATTGGTGGGACAAGATCTCAATTTCATCCAAATCATGAGCCAGTTAGGGTTGTCACCCAAAACTTGATTCTATTAGGTAGGTAACTTTAGCCAATTGCATCATATGCAACTATTGATAGATTGTGCAACTCCTTTACATAATCACCTGCATGCCTCTAGATGCTTAATCGAATTAAGATCACCTAGTTAAGCCTGACCCATAAGCCAACACGACAGATTATGCACCCTTCTAGGGCAAACCCACATATCTACCATCACACTTCCATGAGATAGACGATGCACCATGCTAGGGCATGCCCATGCTTGATTGATTAAGCTTTTCATATGTTCTGCTATATGGAAATCATCTAAGACTTAATATTTTATTTGAGGGAGTTTGTATAAATACATATACTTTATCCAATCACCACATATATAGTACGTATCGTATACATGCTATATCCCACAACAAAAACATGTAATAAATGAAAGTGATGGTTATGGACAGCCCTAATGTAATCCCTTGGAGCCACAATGAATTACAATCATCTAGGTCTACATCACACGCAGAAACCTATTGTTGATGAAGATCTGTGCTTGCCAATCTGGGTTGATCAGTTCAACCCTTGAACCGATCGGCTCGCCTCCTAACCAGTTGTTAAGTCGTCTCACCGGTCCTTTGGTTCTTGTGTCCACAATCAGCTGGATCCTCTAGCTGATTGGTCGAGCCCACTAGGCGATCAGTCCATCTTGTTCACCATGTCCTCCAAGGTCCTTTAGTCAGTTACTTGTCTTCGAGATGCCTTCACCTTCGTCATAATGCGAAAGTAAACTATCCAACTTTTACATGATTATAGGGACACCTCGAGTTACATTTGAGGGGAGTAAAGGTAGAAGAGAATTAACTTTACATTGGAAAGATAAGATAGATGCTCAGTATGCATACTGAGATAAATGGATAAACCAACCATACAACCATGCACAAAATATAGGGGTTATTGGCCATAACCATGTTACACGTCCACCATAAAACCGCTTTTAGGGCGATGCATGTAAATTGCATATATATATGATATTAGTTTGGGATTATCATGGTATTGGATTTGACAAGATATTACTCGCATTGCATGCAATAATAGAATGACAAAACCAAAATCTGATCATATTGATTATCCCGTAATATAGTAAATTGACGTCGGCTCTGATACCACTGTAGGGAAATAAGGCTACAGAGCACACATCAGAAACAAATTTTTTTTTCTACCTTATTCCCCTTGATCAACAAATCACATAAATAACTATAATGTAGGAAGGAT
Source organism: Alisma plantago-aquatica (assembly GCA_963693085.1). Taxonomy (NCBI): domain Eukaryota; kingdom Viridiplantae; phylum Streptophyta; class Magnoliopsida; order Alismatales; family Alismataceae; genus Alisma; species Alisma plantago-aquatica. The sequence continues at coordinate 1,109,613,940 of OY856410.1, forward strand.
GGTGTAATGACCACATTTATGCTTAATTGGTAAACTAGGATTTACCTGAATGATTACATGCTTGATTAGATTGAACATTGTTTAGAGTTGATTAATGATAGTAGCTCAATTGTGATGTTTCAAACCAAAGAAGAAACACATAATTATGATTTTAGTTTGAAGAATTAGGATTTGAGAAATGTAAACCCTAATCGGCAAAAATTAGGGTTTTGATAGTACATGAATATGGAATTTGATTAGGATAGCAGTGTGGTAAATGATTTTTTATATTTTATATGGATTTTTTATTTAATTAAATTTTGAATATGATATATATAACTCAAGCATGCCTATTGGAGAAAAAATTTAGAATATTTGGGCATTCTTTGAATGTGTTTCTCAATCGAACTATACTTTAACTGAAATGCTGACAGAGTGCTATTCAACAGTGTAGTGTTTGATTTTAAATTATGTATTGGTAACTCCAAATGATCTAAAATTTATACTCGAGATATTACATACATTTCAGACATCATGATAAATTTTCATAATTTTTGGAGGATGTTTGACCTCTGAAATAAATGAATTACAGTAACTTTTTTATAACAGAAAAATCTACTGAAATAAGAAAAAGCATAGTGAGGGGTTAATGTGTAAATTACCCAAGCACCTAAATTGATATATAAGAGCAAGCTAGAACCCAAGTAGCTCTCATATTTCGTGATCCATTCTAGAGAAACAAAATCCTAGAGAGTGAGGGAGAGTTAGGGTTTGAGAGAAGAAAGTGGTGGAATTGTTGATCTAAGGTTTCTCTATTCGAGATATGATGAAATCAAGTAAGTTTCGCTTCTTTGCATAGCCTTTCATGGTGAATCTTGTCAAGATTAGTCCCTCCTCTAATTTTATTTGAAATGGTATCAAATATTCCCCTTTTCTCACTCTTTATTCATAATCCCCCATTTCTAGGGTTTCTGGGTTGAAAGGAAGAAGAATCTGGTGATTTGCTAGGGTTTTGATATGAATTTGAGATTTTCAGAAATGAGCTATATTTTTAAGTTGTTTTCACACCTTAGGGTGAGTGGGTAATTCCTTTAAATAGTAGATTGTATGAAAATGAGTTAGATGATCAATAATCTTTACTTGTTTTGTATGCAACTACAAACCCTAAACTGCCCTTTTGGCCTAGCTTTTGCAAGATGATATGAAATAAGATTATTTCTCTATTGTGATGGATTCCAATTGATAAATCATACTAGAAATGCATACAAATTATCTAAATGAGAATTCCTAAAGTAATTGCAGAATTATATGAAAATAGCAAAATCTAGGGTTTTTGGCTATGACTAAAATTGTTGTATAATTAAATAAAGAGGTTTGTCAAGTTGAATCTCCTTGGTTACAAGTGATTATATTGTTTTATCTGAATGAGTATTACATATATGTTAGATAAGATTTTGAATTATATTTGATGATATCAATGTTTGCTTGATATATCAGTAAAGAGGGTGAAACCCTAAATGAATGGAAAGTTGGAAGTTTGCAAATAAATTCATGAATTCAACTGATGTAATTCTTTATTGTTATAAATTCATTTATTTAAGGTTATTCTTGATGCATGATATTTTAATGAATATCTTGGAAACCCTAGTTAAATTCATTCTAGGGTTTCGTATGCATGAATGAATGAAATGAGTTATGTGATAATTCGAGTTTCTAGCTGAATATCATTTTATATGGATACACATTTTGATGTGTCATGCAAAAATCTCTAGCTAAGTTAATTGACATGAAATGCATATGCTGTTATGGTAATTTAAGAAAATAGAAAAGGCATTTCCCTAGATAAGGATGTCATTGATGCCATGCATGAATACAAGAACTGTTGAATGTAAATGTTTATATCATTAGACATGATATCTATTTGAACATGTAATGCCCGGGCCCACTACCCAAGGCTCTAGTAGAGTTTCAGGAATGACCACTGGCCCCACAAATCACCACTAGCCTTAACTGTGCACTTTGTCCACACTGACGCGCAAGCCAGGATCAACTTCCCGACTGGTCACCCATCCTAGTACTACTCCAAGCTGAGCATGCTTAACTATGGAGTTCTTTAGTGATGGGCTCCCAGAAAAGGAGGTGCACCTTGGTGATATGGGTAGTCGAATCATTCCTTTTAAGATCATGTTATCTGAGGCCTCAAATCTTGGGATGTTACAATCTCCCCCACTTAGACTCTTGACGTCCTCGTCAAGGCTCAACTATAAGGCCTCATAATCTCTTCCCCATTTCAGTGCAGACCCACAATGGCCCATGGACACCCAACTCCCGATCACGGAATACCAGCGCAAGGGTGGCTACGTCAACCATGGACAACCCTTTCCTACATGCCTGGACCGCACGACTCAAGACTGGCATGCCATGTCCATGTGGGCCCCACCTACTGGAGGGGAATTGGCTCTGATACCATTTGTAACGCCCAGGCCCACTGCCCAAGGCTCTAATAGAGTTTCAGGAATGACGAGTGGCCCCACAAACCACCACTAGACTTAACTGCGCACTTTGTTTACACTGATGCGTAAGACATGATCAACTTCCCGATTGGTCACCCATCCTAGTACTACTCCAAGCTGAGCACGCTTAACTATAGAGTTCTTTAGTGATGGGCTCCCGAAAAAGGAGGTGCATCTTGGTGATATGGGTAGTCCAATCATTCCTTTTAAGATCATGTTATCCGAGGCCTCAAATCTTGGGATGTTACAGAACATATGCAAATTCTTTTATGTGCATGAGAAATGAGAAACCTTGAGAGGAGGGTAATCAATATGTTAAGAATCTAAGAAATGAGAAACCCTAAGATAAGGGTAATCAATATGTTATGCATTCAACTTAGTATCAACAGAGAATTCAGTCTAACAGTTCAAGTAGTCATAAAACTACCACAGTAATAGTAGATACCTTGAACAATGTAGAATCCTCCCTAGAGGTCTGTATCGGGATGGGCGAAATAGGCTATGGACTATCAGATATAGGAAAAACTAGCCCAAAAATGAGTATGTAACATCAACTGATTGGATATCAGTGGTACTTTAGTTGAGTATCATAGTACCCAACAATAACCAAAGATCATGGTGGTACTATTTTAGTAGTAGGGGTACCCAATAATAACTGGAGATCTAGTGGTACCCACTAGTTGAAGTATACAACCCTTGTAGACCTACTTCTTCTAGCAGTTACTCTGCTTTGCATGCCAGCCCTAGTAGAACCACATTACGTAGAGTTGAGGCTTTTTAGCCTAAAGTCATCCCTCCTGAGTACCCAGGACAAGGGGCAAGAGTTTACAAATGTTATTTAGCCACCATTAGGCCAGACGTGGCAACCTTACTGTAGACCGAGGTAGTTAGTAGTAGTCTTAAGGTCCCGAGTTTACCTTAAGACTTGTATGGTAAGTCACACAGTAGTGGCTTTTGCCTGGATGGTACAATCCAAGTGAGTTTAGGGGAAAAGTAAAAGAAAAGTTAATTGAGTTCAATTGAGTTCAGATAAAAAGTACAATAGTTAGATCAGTCGGTTATGTTTAGTTGACCAACATAGTAGTAGTCAGTTTAGTAGTCAAGTCAAGTCAAGGTTAAGGAAAGATTACAAAGAGAATAATGAGAAAATGTTTAGATATTTGTACATTACTACTGATGCATTATAAGATGAATGAGAGGTTAACCAAGTGCATGTAGTTATTCAATTATTCTTTGTATGTTTCTGGATTATTAGTTTTCTTTGTGGTTAATCAAGCATGTTCATATATTGATTCACTCTTGTAGATGTCTAGAGTATTCTACCATATTTATGTTTATGAATGATTAGTCTCTTTAGAGCTTACTACTGTTATAATTGATATCAGTTGCAAAATAGTATATCTATAATTATATCAGTGATTTAGATTGTTTCTTTGAAGTACTCATTCACTGAGCGAGTAGGCTCACCCCTCTACTCACAATTTGTAGGGATAACTCGCGGACTGAAGATGTCATTGCATCAGAATAGATCTGCTATAGGAGTTAAGTATGAGATTAGTTAAGTTCAGTTGGTCCCTTTCACTCTAGGTCCTTGTATAGAAGCGAGAATGTTGTAAATGATGGTGTTTATCCTTGTTTCCTTAACAAGAGAGTATGTATATGATTATCATGTCATATGTACACAGAATTGTGAGAAATAGAATGAATGTTTAGATATGTATCTTTAATGTTGAGATCATATTAGAGTAATCAAAGTTTAATTCCTTTGTAAAGTTTGTTTATGTGATTGAATGTGAGAAAACAAAGAGTTTGAAAAAAGGAAAAAAAGTTGGGAGTTAACTTTGTTAAGTATAATCCTCAAATTTATGCCCTAATCTCATGATTAGTGGTAATTGTGGGATGTGGGTGTAGCATATGGTTTTGAGGATATACCTAGTCCTAGAGCAAGTCCAGCGACATCTCCTCATCGCCGTTGATGCACAACTATCTTGGATGGTGTCTGTGTAGCTCCTTGTTGCACTGGGACTCGTCTAACTACTTTGCCCTCTAATCTGCACCTCAGGCAGTAGGTCTGCTGCAAATCCTCCTGGTTGCACTAGAGACTACAACTTGAACGTCTTCTTCTTCAGCATCTCCTCTTGTCATAGACTGATGGTCGACGTTGTCCTCCGAGTGACAGACAACAACCTCTCACCTCTATGGTTGTGGAAACCAACTCGCAAAAACAAAATTAACTTAAGCGGAAGTGAATTATTTGCAGTGGATTTCTGAAAATCACTAAAAATGTAAATTTTTTTGCAAAGAGATCCACACATAGGCAATCTTTTCCATCAAGATCCATTGTATAACATTTACATTCTGGTTCAAACGTACATAACCTGTACCATCTATTCTCAGAGACTACAACATCAACTGTCCTATAAATATTATATACAGACAACATAAAACCTTGAGGCGTCAAGCCAAAACCTCAGATCGGTTTATTAAAAACTCTAACTATAAACTCTGAGGACCTGAGAGTACATAGACGACACATAGGACTTTTTAACTATATGACTTGACAATCAGGGTCTCCACCTGAGATCTCACTGTTGTCCAGGCTATTGCTTTCCTTTTTTCTGCAAAAGAGTATTTGCTTCTTTGTCTGCATCCACCTAAAAATGTCCCATAGGGGCGAGACAATTGTAAATTTCCCCAGCGGGAGATATAACTCTCCGCCAAAACATTGTTATTGCAGTTTAAAGATATGAAGCTGGGCAGATGGTAAGCATTTTAAAGCATTCTCAACTTTGAAAGCATTGCAACTATTTATGATAGAGCAATATATCATCTATTCTTTTATTAAGGAATAGGAATGACATGTATATCATTTATACATAACATTATACCATCATATCAAAGTTTTCTTGTGACACTCATCATCTTGTTATGTCACCCATGAAACACTCTTGTTCCATTGTGTTGGCCTTAGCCAACCTATTTAACAGATAAGGAGATATATCTACCATGTACCCATATATCAACAATACATACATTGGGTTAATATCAATTCTTTGTTACTATTACATGCATTGGTCTATTACCAATCCTATGTCATCAGTATAGGTATTTAGCCTCTGCCAGGTATTGGACTCTTCCAAACATGATTACACCGCCAGACATTGGACACTACCAATCTTGATTTCACAGCCAGGCATTGGACTTTAGCCAACCCTGATTATAGGCATTACACCTCTTCCAGGTATTGGACTCTAACCAAACCTGATTACACAGCCAGGCATTGGACTCTAACCAATCCTGATTTCACATCCAGGCATTGGACTTTAACCAATCCTGATTTCATAGCCAGGCATTGGACTTTAACCAATCCTGATTTCACAGCCAGGCATTGGACTCTAACCAATCCTGATTACACAGCCAGGCATTGGACTCTAACCAATCCCGATTACAGGCATTACACCTCTGCCAGGTATTGGACTTTAACCAATCCTGATTACACAGCCAGACATTGGAGTCTAACCAATCCTGATTATATCACATGTCTATTTACACAGCACCGGGCACCTTATTCTTTTACTAGCATTAAACTTTGTCTATGCCAATCATGCTCAATACATTCTTTATGTATTACAAGTATTCCTCTTTTCTCCACACATGTACAATCCAGGTTCCATTATTATAATTGTATCCTTTTGTTATTATTATTATTATTATTATTATTATTATATTACTAAGTTCCCATTCATTGGTTCATTATGAACATTATTATCTCTTACAAGAGACTTTTATAATCATCTTGTTACCTCTCAACTAATCTCATGGCTCACAAAGCCCTTAAATCATCTTGTCACCTATTACTAGGCAACATCTAACCATATGGCTCATAAGGCTATTCACATCTTGTCACCTCTCACTTGGCAACAACAACATATTCCCTCATATAATACAATAGTAACACCACTATTCCCTCAATAGGGTTAGGGCTTACTTTTCACATCACATTAAGGTTTTTCAGGTCCCATTACCCAATTTAGGGTTAGGGGTTTCCCATCTCACATTAGGATTTCATATTTGTCAAATCAACCTTAATACATTGCTCCACACCTCTAGGAGCATCCATTAACATCTTGAATAATCAATCAATTTTATTACTCTTAACATTTATCATTTAATGATTATCAATGCAAGGTATGAGTTCATTTCCCATCCTTATCATGATATGATTACATCATACTCATGAGTTTGGCTTAATCCCATTCTTGAGGTATATTAGCCTATACTTATCAAAGTATATCAAACTCATTACATTTCATTGTAACAATTTACATAACACACTTCATGTGTTTCTTATCCAAGTATATTGGATTTGAGGTGCATCAAGGTATATCAGCCCTGGAATGCTAAAAGTGATACCTATCACATCTTGATGTATCACTTTCCTCATCACTTCCAACTTTCTTGAGTTATCAACTGATCTTGTATTAAGGAATTTCCCATCTTCATCCTTTCATCCACTAACCTATCACTCTTACCATGAAGTGCATAGGTCACACATAAGAATGGTCCAACTATCTTTAATGATATGGACCCATTTCAAGATAAGGCATTGCTTGATATAAGGTTATCTATAATTAATCACTTTAGGTATTTATCTTATCAATGTATTAATCACCATTCCATTATTAGGATTAGGGTCTCTCATACCATCGCCCTTTATTAGGGTTTAGGGTTTCACATACTATCATACTTCATTAGGGTTAGGATCTCACATACCAACTCCCTTTATTAGGGATAGGATGGCATATTACATCACCCTTCATTTAGGATTTCTCGTGGAATCGACCTCAATTAGGGTTTCCCCTATGGTTACCCACATCTTGGGTCTAATATTCATCTCCAATTAGGGTTTTACATCTCATTTCCCTAAATTGGAGTTGCATATATCATTACCCTAGATTAGGGTTACATCCTCACCCTGGATTAGGGTTTCATTTAGAATTTCCCTCAATTAGGGTTAGAGTTCAATAGCCCTGTCAATTGGGGTTTATGTTCATGATTAGGGTTTCATGATCTCTTTGCTTAAGAATCATACCCTTAATCATCTCATGAATCATATTCATGTATGAACCTCATGCTATCATCTTCTCAACTTGATTAGGTCATATCAACCCTTCAATCAAGTACATATAACTATGATTAACATAGAGTACCACCTCATTGTTCCTATAAGCAATTAGGGTTCATCCCTTAATTGGCACTAATCACTTAGGTACTATTAGGATTTCAACCTTTGTACCTTCATTGATTATCATTACTAATCATCATTTGATCAATGGATCATTCATTTTTGTATATGGATTTGAGTCCATTCGTGTTTTATACCTTGGATGAATTATGCTTATTTTCACATCTAGGATTTACATATACAACATATATAACTGTCAAGAGGTCATTCAATTAGGTTTTGGATCCTAGGATCGGTCACCAAATCATCACTTAATTGTATTTCAATTTGGTATCTTTGGACCTTCAAACACTTGACCAAACTTAACCCTAGACCTCCAAACGGTCTTGGGTGACCCCCAAACGGTCTTGAGACCGTTTGGGTGATCCCCAAACGGTTTTGAAATTGTTTGGGTTGATCAACCCAAAGCATCAACTCATTCAATTGCAAAATCAGCACTTAGCCGATTAGGGTTTATACCATATGTTTGAATCTTCAAATACCTAACCATACTCAACCCTAGACCTCCAAACGGTCTTGGTTGACCTCCAAACGGTCTTGATTGAAACCGTTTGGGTCAATCAACCCAAGTTTCAAACTCAATCACTTATGAAATCAGCACTCAACCCGATTAGGGTTTAGGTGATTGATGGACCTTCAACTCATGAAACAATTGGAGTTAATCAATAATAATTTATGGGTCATTAACCTAGATCATTATTATCAAGTCCCCAAATGGTCAACCCTGGTCAACATCACCAAACGGTCTTAAACCGTTTGCTTCTATGCGGTTTAGTGAAATCATTTCATTCCAAACGGTTTGAAACTATTTGCTCCCAAAACACAAACCGTTTGGACATTTGATTGAAACCGTTTCATCATCATCAAGCTCTAGACCCATGAAACCTGCTGTGATTTCCATGGAAATTGCATCAATCAACCAAATCAATAATTGTAAATAGAGAAATGATCATTATTTGATGGGGAATTGAATGCAATAACAAAGTTAGGGTTTCAAGTTATAAAACCCGCCTCCAATTGAGCTCCAAAGCTCCAAGCTCACGGAAAAAATAGTGGATGAAGATCTTGCAACTCCCCCTAGGCTCGTCCTCAAGATTTTGGTTGAAAAGATTGGCTAGGGTTGATGAGGAGATCGAAATAAGAAGAAATCAATGATTTATTTTTTATTTCCACCATGAAATCAAGGAGAACGAAGGTCAAGGACTTACCAACAGGTTGGGGGTCGTCCTCCTGACCCTCCCAAGTTCCCTTGGTCGTTTCCCAAGCAAGGAGAGGAAGTGGGTTCGAAAAATCCTTTCATTTGGCTTGTAAAAGGTCTTTTTATAAAAAATTAATGAGAGAGAATATGCTTTGTAAAAATCCATTTAATCCCAAAAATATGGCCGCCTCTTCCCCCTCAACTTCCTTAGAGACGAGGATATCTTGTTTGACTCTTATTCCTCTCAATTATCCATGATTTAAAGAAAAGCAAATTAAGCACCTTAAATCATATTATACTGATATCCATATGTGAGTGGATAATTCTTTTTCTTATAAAATTGTGAGTGAGTTATCCATTCCCTTGGATATTTTCGTGGTCCTTGCAAGTATCAAGGATTTCCATGCTCATATGAATCCAACCATTTTACTTTTGGTTGAAGGCCCATTAATTAATACATTTATTTTTGCCCTAAATCGAATTAGGGTTTTAATAAGGATTAAATCTTGATTATTTTAATATCAAGATTCTCTCTCCTCCAACTTAATTCAAATGAGGCGCCCCTCTCATTTTATTTTCTCTAAATGGTGCCAAGAAACATTAGGGACCTTATTGAAGTGGTAATTTACATATTTCACCCTAAGTTTTGGGTAAATTGCACTTTACCCCAAACTAGGTTTTAATGCACAAACCTTGCTTTATCAGCTCTTCCTTGGTACTCAGGCTACCACAAGCCATAACTCTACATCATATTCATTCTCATGATGCTTCAAAACATGAGGAACATCTTATCATGCAACATTTGCAATTTAACCCCTCAACTTGGGTAATTTGCACTTTAGTCCAAAATAAGCAAACATTGCTTCAACATTGTTCAAACAGGACCAAAATTGAAACATAAGTTCCTCATGAGCCCTAATTACTTTTCACAAGATAAGATTAAACATATAATCATCTTTCTTAATAAAAACACCTAGGGTTAAAGCATAACCCAGGTTAGGGATCTTACAATGGTAGTCCACACAGACTGCCTAGAACTCCTGTCGTCCTGTTAGGACAGATAGGAAGGAGTTGTCCTTCCCATTGGTGTGCTAGTCACCAACTTGTTCTCCCACAATAACAACTCTCAGTTGTTCTCTCCCATGGCTATCCCTCCCTTGTCGGGTATGACTTGCCTGGATTCTCTTGGTTACCACAACCAAATATGACAACAGTTGTCAGAGGAACTGATTCTTCGTTGTCTGTGTTGTGGTCTAGAAAGCCCCCAATACCCCTCTATTTATAGTAGAGGCCAGGGTCAGGGATCCCAATTGATATCCGGTATGAGATTAATATGCGAGAGTGGAGAGGACCAAAAGATCTCAAAATTTCACAACAATTCTGGAAACTTTGCAACTTGTTGCAGATAAAAGAACCGTTTGGAAAACCTAGACGGTCGTTTTGTAGATTCCCAATTATACACAAATTTGGAAAATCAATTCCCATCAATGTTGGACATTGATTTCCTTGTGCAACAAATATTTCTCAAGCAAAACAAATAGGGAAATGTATAGAACCTTTCCCGACCAAATTGGACCATCTCACCCATGTGAGATGGTCGTCCCGGTCACCTAGACGGTCGTCTGGTGACCCGAGTCGAGCTGGTTTGGTTGGGTCAGTTTGTTGCATTGCCAATTTCAACTCATAAGCAGCCTGGCACCTGGACACCCGCCTCAACTATTGAGATGACCGTTTGGCACTTCCAGACGGACGTTTCAACACTTGAGATGGGCTTTTGGTAGTGTTGTCATCATGTTTTTTGCATGAATCAAATGCCTAAACACTTTAGCACTTAATTCAAATGTCATTTGAGATCTGAACTCCTCTTTTAGGTTGAGACCTATGCGTGTGACCCCATAGGTCCCATGTCACATTGACAGTGAATGTCCACAACAAATTATGACATCAAAAGCAAGGAGTGGTGCCTAATTGCACATCAATGCTACCAAAGTGAATAGAAAGTTGGGGAACAACTTCAACCTACAATTTATGTATGGTGTTACAGTGCTTGTGTAGTTCCTTTATCACTAATGTCCATATTGAACTAGAGGCATGGAGCAGTCACCCTCATCATTATTCAATCTTGTTTCTTGAATCAAGAGCAGACTGTCTGAGATATATGTAAGCTCAATATCACATATTGACTCACATGCGCATGGCCATGCTTTCTTAGTCTCACTTATCAAGAGGTCTAGGACATCATACTCCAGTAGGAGGGAAAAATCCCATATCTATCACTCACAGTCAATCCCCATGTGTCAAAGCCACCCAATCATCACCGTTATAACAACCCATGATTTAGGCATGTGTTTGATGGTGTCAAAGTGTACCCAATGACATGTGTTGAGTGCAGTGATTTCAGGTCTAAGAACCACAAACACCACCATCACTGTGAGACCTGACTATGACTTCCATGAAGTTGGCTTCCATGTGTCAGTCTCATGGTGGGTACACTGTTCTCTAACATGTATCTGTGTGCTTGGTTTGATATTTCCATATCATGACTAATGAGATTCAGTCATCATCAACTCAACTATGATCTTATGTGTTATTGTTGTCTATCAACCTTCCACAATAACAACCGATTATGGACATAATGAGAATATCTATATGTACTCTTAACATCCGTATGATCTCATCCACAAGGTTAGTAACTTGAATACATACTTCATTGAGTAATATAATTCTCTAGACATTTATAATGTTACATCATTATCTCGTAACTGAATTAAACATAATAAACTGGAATCTTGCCTTTCATTAATAATCATATCATTTTTACATGATATTCCATTAAAATCACCACATGATTGGCTCTTTGGGCATACATAACCAACAATCAAAAGATGACATTCAAACAAGGATTTCTCCAAGAGATATTAAATTGAACTTTAGGCAACTAGGAATGGCTGTTGTCCCCATACAATGATAAAGTATAAGTTGAAGAAAGAATGCAATCTAATCATGCCTTAATTATGATCATGATGAGTAGCACAAGTCAACATGGACTGAATCTAGTGATAATTATAGTGAGTTGGCATGAGAGACTAACCTTCTCTAGCTTACTCAAAAAGGAGCCGCGCTAGGACCTTGAGTTCCCCAAGGATGCAAAAACATTTTCAAGATGACTATGGACTGCTATGACAAGGTCAGGAAGGCCAAGAGGATTTGGAATATGGGACTTTATATTAGATTGTTATTAGACCAAAGAAAATGGGATGGGAAGTACTCACTTGAGTTGGAAAGATGGATTATAGATCTACATGCCGAACTCATTGAATAATTGCAGATGGAGAAGATGGATTGGCAACATAGGGTGTACTACAATTGAATACTCCTTGATGAGAGTAATACACATGTCTTGCATTCATGTATTAAGGAAAGTAAGTGGAGTAACAACTAAAGGGCATTATAAAGAAGTACTTTTATGAAATTTACACTAATGAGGAGCATAGTTCAAGGGCATTGGCAAACACTTTATGCACATGTGATTTTTAGATATTAGTGTAAGACCCTTGACATAGATTATCCTCTAGATTTTTGATAATTATGATTGAATTCATGATTAAGTATTAAAATTAATTGACTAAGTACAATATTTAATTTAACGCAATTTGCACTTCATTTTCTCTGATTTTTTATGTTTTCTGACAAGTTGCAGACTTAATTGAAAATTTACCATAACGAGGATATAATTGCATTTTTTTTCAAATTACCTTATCCTTCATGTTCATGCTTTATTTGATTTTCAACTTAGATTTATTAGGGTTTCTCTCTAGGGTTCTAAACCCTATTCCTAGTCTTGATCTGTTCTTGGTTGGATGGGGATCATTAGCCTATCCTTGTGCCTCGATGGCTTGGGCCCTACCCAACCTCGAAGGCATTTCTATCATGGGTCCCTTGGGTGTCTAGATAAATAGGGTACCTTGATAGGTTAGTTGAACCCTAGACATTGGGTTTAGAGGTAGGTTGAATAGGTGGAAGAGAGGAGTTCCTCAATAGGTTTAGGTTTGACCTTTGATAGATGACCATATTTTGACCTCAGTGGGTCTTTGGTGGTGACCCTTGCCAATCATGGGGTGATCCTCTTTGGATACTTTAATATCCCCCCTTCAATGGCCTCCCTTGGTTGTTCGTGGATAGGGATTTATTGAGGATACTGGATAGCTTTAGGGTTGAACCTAGGTAGGTTGACCCTTTAACCTTGATAGATCTTGCCTTGAACCACAAAAGGACTTGGGAGGTTGGAATTTGACCCTAGATAGGTCACCATTGATGTGCACCCTAGATGGGTCACCTCAGTACCAAGGCCAAGAGTCTCAACATCTCTACCTAGTTGAACCTCATTAGGTTTGTTTATCTTGGTTTGTTTTAGACTTTTCACTAGGGATGTCAATGATATTGGGTTAGATTAGGTTCCGACCCATAAAGTGAATTTTAGGACAAATTCATGTCTTAAATCGGGTTTTTCCTATGAAGTATACATAATCTGAAAAAGTGTAAAATATTTGTTCTTAGAATTGTTTATAGGACATGCAAAAAATGTTATGAAGTATCTATATTTGACAAATTTTAGTGAAAATTCACCAAAAGTAACATTTTGGGTCGTTTCAAGTTACTCTCAAATTGAACAGGCTAGGTTAGGGTTATCCATGTCCCTACAAACTAAAATTTTTATATACGGTTGAATTTAAGTTTGGAACCAAATTCACATTTTAAGGTTTAATTTGGGTCATTTAAGGTCTAAAATTTGGATTGAGTCAAGTCGGCTCGAATCAATTGGGTAGGGTCTGCAATTGCCGACCCTAATTTTCGCACTCTAGCATATATATATATCCTATATCCATCAAACCCTTACCTCATTTGGCAGTCTTGAGACTTTCTAGAGCATGTCGTATAATACTAAGAGCCTAAATGGTCAAGCTTGGAGCTTGATGTCCTTCCTTGGGGGTTGATAGCTTGAGGAAGAAACTTGCATGTTGATCAAAGGTAGTGATCAATCTACGTTTGTTGGTGCTAAACATTAATAGCTTCTTCCTAACTCATAACCACATACAATTTTTCTTCTAGTATCTCTTTTATACTAATTTCCTTCTCTTCTTCTTCTCTAGGCCAAGTTTAATGGAGTTCCATAGTGGAACATGCTTCACCTAGCTAAAGAACCCTCTTTTCTTCTCTTTTCCCTAGTTTTCTCTATATCTTGCTTGAATGTGCTTATTTACAACTTTTATGGTAATTTTGGATGCAAATATGAGGTTATAGTGCATAGGTCTTGTTTGTTCTTGTCTTCAACATCATCTAAGATGAGTGATGTCAATATTGTTAGCTTATTTTGCCTACATTGTTACATGCAAACCCTAATCTTGCCTAAATCATGCTTGTCATGCCTAAAGACAATTCTTAATGGATTATTCTGTTAGAATGGTGTATGAACCCAAATTTACTTGGTTCCCTTATTCTTTTAGTGGTAAATTGTGGTGGCATTAATATGTCTTATATAAGGGTTGAAATTTCAAAATAATGCTCTTTTCATGGTACTTTGATGTCTTATTTGTGGAAAACAAAATATATAACATTCCATAATACTTGTGTGTAATTATAAAACAAAATTAGGATGATTTCCTAACTTTTATGCTTCTAAAATTTCGTGAGAACTAGATTTGATATGTAAAAGTATCTTATTTATGCTTAAATATTACATTTATATGCACAATCTTGTTTAAACTGCAACTTCCAGATTCTTGTGAGTTTTAATCTAAACTTGGCATGGTTTTTTGTTACTGTCATGTGAAGATAAGTTCACAATTGTGGGTGGATGTCAAATCTGTTTATTTTTTTTGGCCTTGACGTGGCTTAAGTGATGAATTGAGCCTTGGTATGGCCATAGATCATAAATTATACCATAAATGTGTAACTTGATATATGTTATGATAGGTTTAATATCTTTGTAGTTTCTCTTATTCAATGTAGGTCACAATACATCATTTATCTTGATCATATCTTGTTGAGTCATGAAAAATGAGTAATTGACCTAATTAAATCAAGTGTAACCCTAAGAATGTAGTTTCCTATGATGGTAGAAGCTATTCCAATGTTCAAAAGGTAGAATAGAAAATTGGGTATTCCTATATGAGAGTTGGGAAATGGTACTTAGAGTCATGTACTTTTGACTATATGTGGTTTAGGAATGCTTATTTTCACTGAGATCCTAATGTGACAATACAAGTGTGAAGGCCCCTCTATTCATGTACATCCCAAATGGATAAACCATCAAGTATGGACCAAAAAGAGAAAGTAGGTCATCCAATGCTGGTACTAAATCCTACTATTTAGATATTATAATTATGCAGCAATATAAAATTATATACACATCAAATCATGAAAGGACTATTTGATGGACATTGTTCAATATATTAAGGATTTCAAGTTCAAGATCCAAGATTTTGTGGGTGTTTTAAATGATCCTGTATGATTTCCCTCCTCCCTTCTAGGCGTGTTATTCTACTTAGATCTTGTTTCTACTCCAGACTTTCGATCAGTTTTGGAGTTTTCTTTCTATTTTCTGATATCTTATCTCCCTGCATGGGGATTTAGGGATCTAGTTTGTTCCCAAAGGGGCACATTGTACCCAAAGTTTTGGTTTTCTAGTAACACAATTTTTTGCCGACCAAAAAAAAAGTTCAATATCCAAGATTCAAGATTGAAATACATTACCAATTATTCAATCAAATCAAAATAGAAACTAGAAAGATTGTTCGCAAGATATAAACTATTCAAGATTATCAAGATTGTTCATGATAGAAATATGTCAACAATTCAATATTAAAAAATTTCCATATATCTACTTATCAAGTCTGTAAAATCCATTCCATATCATTTGAAGGGTTGAGTGCCTTGTTGTTCTCACACTCTAGGATAGAATAGAACTAGTGTCTAATAAGCTACTACCATTTAATTAGGGATATAGAAAATTACTCATCCATTCTTCAAGGTCATGGGTAAGGGGCCACTAAATGAGACAAAACTCCAAATAAGGGCTAAAGCTCACAAAGGGAGTCAAAACTTCAAGTAGAAAAATTCTAGTGCCAAGTCCAATTTAGAATAAATTCTAGATTTAGAATGTTAGTGGTAACATTCAAATAGGAAATATATGGCTTAAAATAGTTTAGACTTCACCATTTTCAAGGCTTTATGGTTTTCAAGAGGGAAATAAAAAGCATAGTAATTGAGTAGATAATCTAGTACCTTATTGCAATAATATTTACAAAGATTTAAAATAATGACTTAGTAGTTTCATGATCTAAAAAATCTAGAAAAAAAGAATGTTCTAGAGGTTACTACATTGTCATTGTCTTGAAAATAGCCTACATAAGTCTTCATCATATGAGACTGCCATTTTGAACTCCATGTGTAGCAATTTAACATGCGTCTTTTGTTGTTATATCATCTCATTATAAATAACTAAATTCATCTTATATTTTTTGGGTTATGATCATGCTACCCATGATAGTACATGGAACATTAATGATTCCAAATCAACATTCATGTCACAAAATTACATATCCATTTCGATATATATATATATATATATTAACTTCAATATATATATATATATATATTAACTTCAATATATATATATATATAATATGTATACTAACCTTATGTTATATACTAGAAATGAGGCATTGTATTAGTAGTATAATTATTTAGTTCCTATTATATAAAGTATAAAGAAGTTAATCAAAGGAAAACATAAATCCATATAAATTCCTTTTATTAATTTTATAATTTGAAATATTATTTCATCATTAATTCACTTTATTAGGCACTTAGGTTCGAAATATGATCTAATATCGATAGAGAATCATATAAGGTTTAACCTAGTTGAATGTTGTTGGATCAAAAGGGATCTAGTGGGGGGTGAATATAGCTAAAAACACTTGAACAAAATCTGTTAGACCTTCAAGTTACAACTATGTATGACATTGCAAGTGTTGAATTTGTAGTGAAACTAAACATACATAGAAAGGATGAGTGAGATTGAAAAAGCACAAGAACACAAGATGTTTAGAGTGGTTCCAATCTCCAAACTAGGATAAAGTCAGTCCACTATTTAGAGAGGTGAAGCCCTAGGATTTTACAACCAATGCATACTTATACTCCATTATAAGACATACAAAATGACCTCCCTTTTTCAGGACAAGGATACCCAACCTTCTCTTTGAGGACAAGGGATCCAATAACCAACCAAGGTCTTACCTATCCAAAGGAGCTAGAGTCTTCTACCTCTATAAGGTATTATTACCCACTCTTGCAAGAAACTGGACACCTTCGCTAAGGAGATTCCCTTCTTGCAACAAATCTTTTTCCTTGAAGGATTTACCCACTCTACTCCCAGATCTTCATCCTTGACCTTATTCTTCATCTTGGAGAAGTTTTTGCACCTTCTTTTACAGCTTGAAGAAGCTTGCACCTTCTCCTTCACTTGAAGAATATTTCACCAACTTGATCTTGAAGAAAGGGGTTGGGGAAAGGGAAGATTTCAGAGCTTTACAAGTTTACAATGAAGTAGCTCTCTCACACAGATCCTATCTCACTCATATCGATGTTTTAATTTGCAAACAAGAAAGAGAAAAGGGCTCAAGTGGACTAGATGCACTCAGATATAGATAAGAGCTTGAATAGTATGAAGGAGCAACCTTGGAATGAACTCCAAGAGGTTCTATTTGTAGTTGGGGGTGTCCACTAGAGGGTAGGATCACTAAGGAACATTCTCTAGCCATTGAGGATTTTGTAACGAATATAATTTCAAGTTTTGCAACACTGCAATGGTTAGAATCACTTTTTCTACATTTTCCATACAGTGTGTTTTGTCGAGTTTTAATAAATTAACTCGACCAATTGCACTATGCATCAAAGCTAATTTAAAGCATCAATCGAGTTTATCCTGGATGAAACTCACAAATTCTTAAATCAGTTTTTCTTAGTGCAAGGATTGTTCGAATTCTATGTATGGTAAACTTGACTAAACTTGAATTTTTTCAAAATCCATCAAGGGGATTGGTCAAGTTTGTCATGGTAAAACTCGACTAAAAAACTCCCTATAATGAATTTTGGAAAATGTCATTAGAGTGATTAAATGTTTGAATTTAGGGCTCCTAATTTTTAGTCATCTTAGTTAAAAGTCATTACATCAATACAAATGATTACAAAATCATCCTAAGGGTTTTAGGATGTTTTCCAAAAAAAGTGCATTTGCATTGCTTTTGACTTGAACTAGATCAAGCTAGGGATTGATTGAAATGATCCTTTTCATGTACCTAATTCCTGAAATCAATCTCAAATAGACATATTAGATTCATATGAATGGAATGGTTAAGTCATTATCAAAATATGGATAATGTATAACTCTCAGGTCAACATTCTCCCCCTTTTGACAATGACAAACCATTCCACAACATATTGAAAAGGATATGAAAAATTGAACTTTTACCTTTTAGAAGGATGTGAAAGTTAAACATTTACCTTGGGAATTGCAAGGGGATACATGAATGAATAATGTTAGTTTCTTCCCCTCAATTCATGCTTACCTATGCCTCCATGGTTAGTCTTTCCACAAACAACCATAGCACACACACACATATATATATGTATATGTATATATGTATATATATATATATACATACATACATATACATATACATATATACATACATACATAGACACACACACAAACACACTATATGGTCCTCTAACAAGTCACACAATATTTTAGACAATTGACAAGAAAAGGATCACATAAGAAACATAATCAATATGACGGATGTCATTTCTCCCCCTTTGTCATATTAAAAAGGTAGGGGGTAAAAGATCTATAAATCACAAGTCTTCTCCATAGGCACAAACTACACAAGAAACTACGCATAACACACACCAAATAGATACAAAACAAAGAGAAATAAGCAATCTAGAGTCATAATCAAAATATGGGATAACATACCAATAACTCATAAGATATAATCAACCAAAGAGTTAAGGAGAAAATATTAAGATTACAACAACAAACATGTTCTCTCAGAATAAAAACTACAATCCAGTGAAAAGAAACATGACCATAATATAGTATACAATGCCCAAATATCTACCATGATAATCTAAAAAAAGGTGAATAGAGGAATATTATGAAAGACTACAAAACTAAACTATACATCTACTACATCAACTATGTCCTCATCATCGTTATCCTCAGGATGATAGTCCTCGTTATCATCAGATGGTACATAAGTGGCAGTCGGTGTAGCCTCACCATCATCAACAACATCAGAGCCATCGATATCCTCAACATCCTCTACATCACCAACTTCTTCCTCATCATCCCAACCAGGCATCTCCTAAGGGTTTTAGGATGTTTTCCAAAAAAGTGCATTTGCATTGCTTTTGACTTGAACTAGATCAATCTAGGGCTTGGTTAAAATGATCCTTAACATGTACCTAATGCCTAAAATCAATCTTAAATAGATATATTAGATACATATGAATGGAATGGTTAAATCATTATCAAATTATGAGCAATGTATAACTCTTAGATCAACAAATGTAATTCAAAACAATATTCTTGGGTAATTTAATTATTCCAACATTTCTTTAATTTATGATCATTTATTATATTTTATACCTTAAATACCCCTCTAACATGAAACATATTTATTTAGCATTTTTAAATGAGAATCAACAATGTGGGACAAAAAATAGTAACTACGATCTTTGATTAACTAATTTCCTATGGACACAATTTTACATTATTATATTTGTTCATACTTAACCCTAAGGTTCACTTTCTCTATGATTTAGTATAAAGGAGGATGACCAAAAAGCATTCTAACATTATCCTAGTCTTGTTCTAAGCATGTTATGATATTTTGGAGAGGAGAAGTGACAGAAAAATAGAAAGAATTGATCTGGGCACCTTTGGAAAGTGATTTTGTGGCCAAAACAATGTCGTTCACCACCATATTTGGAGGGGATCTCCATTAATATGCATATTTCGTTCTATATAATAATTCTTAGATTTTCTTCTTCCCAAATTTTCTACTATGATGCCATGTTGAACATGCTCAACTAGTTTTCTAATTTTTGGGCACCGGGATAGCCCAGTGGGATGCTATAGTTACAATATCATTTTATTAATATATATTTTTTTATTTCTGAGGGAAACCCACCCCCTAGGCGGAGGCCCAGATAGCAGGGATGGTAAACCCGAGAGACCCGTGCGCCCGCTCACCGGTATCTCAATAAGTCGCATCAGAGGCCATCTGACGCTGCGGGAAATTTATTTCCGAGCAGTGCTTCCAGTGGGAGTCCAACCCGAGACCCTTCGTGAGGGGCCCTGAGCTGCGACCAGCTAGGCTACTACTCATCGGCCCTAAGTAATCTATGTCCTAGGTTAGTTATTCATTGTATCAATTAATTAAACATTGTAGAAGATTCTTTGCCTAGGCCCTAAGTAATCTATGTCCTAGGTTAATTATTAACTATACAATTCATTTCTATAAAATTATATATATCATTATTAGTATGAATTATAAATTTATTTATCAGTGTAAATCAAGAAGAAGAAGAGAAGTAACTATCAACTATACATGGGAAGCCACAATAATGTGGTCATCCTCAAGTCCAAGGCTAATTGTAGTGGGGTAGGAGGTTGTTGGGGGTCCTTCAGGGATCCTCTAACATGATGGTGGTGGTGGTTGTGATTGAGGTGGCATTAAATAGTAGTATGTTCCCATCGTAAGTTACCATAATGTAGTCAAGGTCACAGGTTGTCCCATGGTCTAGAGACTTAGTGGAGTTTCTGGGTTGGAAATATTGCTGCTGTGAAGAGGATGCAAATAAACGTGTTGGAGAGGTCCAATGATGGCTGAAGTTTGCTAGTTGATAAGATAAGGTCAAAGAGGATGTGGAGATGGTTATTGAGACTTTGGTCACTTCCTAATAAACCAAAGGGTCATGATTTTCATGAGAGTGTGGTTACTCTCAAGGTGGTGTCTATAAAAACTTGATCTTTATGATCAAAATTTCCAAAAAATTAAGTCAAAATATATAAAGAAGTCTTCGTACATTCATGTTTAACATTAGATTTTGGGGAAGCCTATACACAAAGACTACAATTTAATACATACATGAGTCCTATCTACGCTTCAAGCAACAAGGACATCTCTTGCATGTCTCTTCTAATTCTTTCATAGATCGCATGTCCATGTATATTTCAAAGGGATAAATTCAACCTCTTCGTGAACCAAAGACAAAGAGGTTAGCCAATGTAGTACTAAATCCTTATTATTGGACTATTTAAAAAAATGCAATAAGAGAAGATTAAATGTATTCACGAACTAGGTAAGGACTATTTAGTGGACTAGTTTATCAAGATAAGAATAAAAAGTTTCCAAGATTTGAATTCAAATATATCAAGTTCACAAAATTATCCATATAGAAAAATTGCAAAATATTCAAATTATCAACAAAATATAAACTATATGAGCTTTTATAAAATATCCAAGATGTCCACAATGATAAGATCAATTTCTAATATTGAAATTGAGATTGTTGTATGATATCTTTATCAAGGGCTAAATTGTCATGTGTTTGATCATCTATAAGAGAACCCTACAATAGCCTAGTTGGTATTTCAACCAATATATTGAAGAATAACTAACCCATTACAACCTACACACATGGCGATGGGATATTACCCAGCCTCAAGTGAGACAAATATCTAAATGGGCCAAAGACCAAATGAAATCAATACTTTAATAGTTCAATTCTGGCATTACTTTTAAATCTAATAACATTAAAGATTACTCAAGATTTACAAATATGTTTTTGGTGACCTTCAAGAGGAAAGGTAGGACTAATAAATTTTATGGTTGACCGCATACAAGATTCCATGCATGCTATTTTAAGAGGGAAGAATAACTAAATGACATAATAGAAAATTCAACACCTCGATTTATTAAAAATTCCATCACATTCCAAATCACAATAAGATTCCAAGAGGAAGAATGTACAAAGTATAGTACAATGGGGTCATTGCTTGTCTTGGTATTATTTCATGGTTTTCCTGTAATATCACTTTCTAGACTTTCTATTTGGATTGTACATATATGTATATAGTCAATGTCATTTGTTTATGTATGCCATTATATTATCATGTAGATTACCCTCTTATTTCTAGGATTCCATCTTTTTTTTCACTCCAGGGTTTCTATTCTTAGTAAGTTGACATGTGACCCATTATATGCCTACTAATGCATGGTCAAATTGAAAAATTACAAATGAATGTGTGCAAGGCATGATGCTTGACACACATTGTCATTTATTGTTACACTAATAATATAAGTAATGAATGTAGATTGTTAAAATGAAACACATAAATACCCGTCCCCAAATTAGAATCTTCTAATGTCATTTTCTCTCTCATGGTCATATCCTTTGGCTTAGTTAACTAAAGCCAATATTTTCATTAAATATGATATTAAAATACCCCTATCGGAGGAATTTAGTGTTTTGGGAATTAAGGTAATAAAATGTACTCTGAATGTATTATGGTCCAAACATCGTTATAAACATTTTCCCCATGTTTGTATGCCATACTTAAATGAAAATATCACTATTTTTGTTCGGAATGCATCTACTAATACAATTATATGTCTAGTATTGTTGAGGTGAGTGGAATGGGCTATCTTTGCATATAACTTAGGATATAAATTCATCTGATTTCAAATTGGAAATATAATTCATTCACATTTCTATCCCAAAAAGCATTATTCAAATCTATATTCCTCATTGTACCCATGCTTTGTTCCATAAAATATTCAAACCAACATAGACTTATATCTACCCAAATATTGCATTCATTCCCATTGTGTTGTAAAAAACTTATTCTATAGGTATGTATACAACTATGGTTTGAATTCTTATCAAGGACGGAATTAGAGTGCAGAATAATTCCTTATAAAATAGTACTAAGATTACTTATGAATTTGATCCAAACTGAATTACAAGAGATTTAATAATTACTAATACAGTTTTACAATATTTATACTACTAGGATCTTAATTTTCAATAAATGATCACCAAATTTGGGCCATATAATCAATTGAATCCACTTATATATTGGCATTAATGTATATAATTGTAGATTTTTTAGCTTTCTACAACCGTTTAACCAATTGGTATATGTAAGATTCAAAATCTCCTTACTAACTAATATGACTAACTATATCGTACCTACCCCATTATTACTATATAATCATCTAATATGTTATAGGTTATGTTGTGTGCCTACTACCCAATATCAATTTTTAAGATATGTAGAATAGTAATCCGAACCGAGAAATATGGGTTCATATAACACGATAACTTCTACATATTTTATGTACATAAGTGCTATGAGTAATCCAAGAATCTACATATTATGTTCCCATACACTTATCTAATGGGTCATTCTTTTGAGTTATCCTCTAAACTATTCTTTGAAATACTTGAGTAGAGGGAACCAATGTGTTGTATCCGATTTATTGATCCCATGACCAACATTTTGTTGTTTGGTCGCATTGATGCTCATGATATAGCATTTAAGTATGTGATGGTGATGGATCTATCCTTTGGTGGTTCAACAACTTGACATATCTCTTCATTGGTCTGCCAACTAGGCAGTAACCTTTATATGAAAATCTTGGTGTACATATGTACAATTTCAGCATTTGAGGAATCCATTCACCACCTCCAACATAGTCCAAGGTAGAAGGTGTAATCAAGTAGAGTGGAGTAGATTTTCAGATTGGTGCCTAGGTCTAGGAGAAATGATGTGAAGGGTGTGTTGTTGGGTAGTAGGGTGAACGATGAGGTTGATTGTGGACCTATTGTTTGTAAAGGTTTTGTATCTTTTAGAAGGTGTAAGGCATAAAAGTTGGTTGCATGGTTTCAGGACTTAGGTGATGATGCTACAAAATTAGTGGTTGGGTTTTAGATAATCAATTGTGTTGGGGAGGCCGAGTTATGATGCAGCTACTGCTGATTTGTAGATCATTAGTGAAGGACTTTCCTCTATTTATCAAAGGTCTCCTCATATGTAGATGAGGATGCTAGGGCTTTGGGTGACTCTTGAAGTGTCACTGGTGTGATGACCTAGAATCGAAGGGGGAGGGTTTCAAGATCGCACATTATGTGAGGAAGAAGAGGGATCATCCTCCCTCAATTGCCATTGTTGGCATTCCTAGAGAGTAAGAACATGAACACTTCTTCTCTGTTTATTTGGTTAAAAGACTAATAAACCCAATTATTAATACCTTTTGAAAATTACTTTAAATTTTGGTTACTACTTTATAAATCAAATTTCTATGATATTTTAACGACATGTTCAATTTAATATACTAAAATTTGAAGATGCAAACCCTCCAAAATGTGAAAACATTATAAGTGCATATTCTCTTTCCACTACTAGTGCAAAATTATTTGTCTAGATTTTAATATGATTTCAAAACTAGAGATCTATAATTGAGTCTAGACACACAAAAATGGGTCCTTATTTACTTGGATAGGATCATAATAGCAATAAATTATTTACATGCACAACATTCAAGGATACTAAAAAAGGAATTTGAATATGAATTAGGAAACTGCAATTGAACCTTTAAGATGAGGAGTATAATACATTGTAGATAAAAAATAAGTCTAGTATCCAAAAATTAGTATGTTATAGTGTTGAACTGGACTGAGGATGCTTAAGAGATGGAAGTCATATTCACTATAGTAGACGGTGTAGATGGTTTTTTTTAAGAGTAGCTAGGCTATATATGGATCAATTGAGCTAGGATTTAAGTTGCTGGAGTATAGTTAAACTAATGATAGGTTGTTTTCAGGGTGAGGCAATGAAACACTCTAGTTGGAGATTTCTAGTCACTAAGTTATGTAGTTTCTAGAAATTTTGGGGTTTCATTCTAGGGGGTAAGTTGAGGGTCGAAATATGGCTCTTGGTATATGAGGAGGTGGTTAAGAAAAAAGGGATAAGTGGGAGTGGATGAGGTGGACTAGAATGTGATTAGTTACTTGGTGAGCTTTCCAGATGTCATCCATGTCTAGGAAAATGACCCAACTATGAGCATGGCCCTCTTGTAGAATCAACAATTGAGATAAATTAGGTCCCCACCAAGACAAAACAAATCATATACAACGTTATTTACTTATTTGTATTTTTCTCTAAGGCATGTGTTATGTCCAGTTAGCCTAAGTAATTGAACATAGATTTATGATGTCAAGCTTTAATTTCTAATAAAACACCCCTTCAAACATACCAATTACTCTCATTCAAATATATCTAATAATAATTTTTAATGTGTTACCAATGTAGGGAAATATGGATATAGATAGGTAGCGGAAACAAAAAAATATCTAGCATATTCCCTTTAATAGACGACTGTGTCAACAACTATGTAATGGGAAGGATTGTTTCGAGGTAATACGTAGTCCTGGAGCAAGTCCAGGGACAATTCCCTTGATGTCATGTGTGCCTTTCTTCAAGTCACACCTAGAAAATGTCTATAGTAGCACTTCATTGATCACCAAAGACAACATCTTGACATTGTCTCCTAAGCAGCAAGAAGAACCTCCTTGCCTCTATAATAGTCGACATGGACCACCGAGAACTCCTATCATTATATAAGAGCTAATAAGAAGGAGTTGTCCCTTCTCGTTGGTGTACTAGAACAAACTTGCTCTCCTACAATTGTTCTCCGTTGCTATCCCTCCCTTTATCGGGTAGGACTTTTTCGGGTTCTCTTGGTTACCATAGTCAGAGAAGACAAGAATTGAAAGAGCTAATTGATGTGTCTAAGAAGCCCCCACTACCCCTCTATTTATGGGATGGTTAGGGTTCACAGTCTATGCATGAGGCTAAGGGAAAGAGACTTCACAAACTTTTTCATCCTGCAAGTGGCAAAATAGTTGGTTTATAGGTGAACCGATCGGTTGGCATATGAATTGATCAGTTCAACCCTTGAATTAGTCGTTTCATCATGTTTCCAAATCGCAATTACATTAACAATTAATATCTAATTTAATGCACAACATGACGTCAACACTAATCCTTGAATCAATCAAATTGATCCAAAAACCTGTCAGTTCCTAACCAGAACTAGTCGGTTCATGGATAAGATTGCCAATATTGGTCCAATTGACCTGATACTTTGAAATGATCAATTGAACATTTGAACCAGTAAGTTCATAGTTTAGTTAGTCAACATTCAACCAATGTTGTTTAAATTGAATACCCAACTCTTTAGTAATAAAGTTTAAACTATATTCATGAATGAACTCATATTCCAAGTGTATCCTATATGTGTGACCTTATAGGTTCCAAGTTATGTTGGCAGTGAATGTCCATAACTAATCCCTAACACCACAAGAAATGAGCGGTATCTAGCAACACATCATTTCCACCCAAGTAATTTAGAAATTTGGAGAACAACTTCAACCTACAACTTGTGATTGGTGTTAC
Organism: Alisma plantago-aquatica; assembly: GCA_963693085.1. NCBI lineage: Eukaryota > Viridiplantae > Streptophyta > Magnoliopsida > Alismatales > Alismataceae > Alisma > Alisma plantago-aquatica. The sequence continues at coordinate 1,109,640,468 of OY856410.1, forward strand.
AATGATTGTATAATTCATGTGTCACTGATATCCATATTGAATTCAAGGCATGGAATCATCATCTTCTCAATGTTCAACCCATGTTCCTTGAACTAGTGTAGAGTTTCTGATATATATATATATATATATGAACTCAATATCATATATTGATTTACATGTGCATGCACATACTTTTTCTCAGTCTTGCTTATCAAGTGGTCGGGATATAAAACTCCTATAGGAGAGACAAATAACCATCTACATCACTCACAATCATCTGCATGAGTCACAATGTACCTGAGTACCACCTTTATGGTAATCCTTATTGAAAGTCACAATGGATGATGTTAAAGTACTTCGGACAATTATGTAATAAGTGTAGTGATTTTAGGTCTAAGAGCCACAATCACCACCATCTTATTAAGAAACGATCTTGACTACCAATTATGGTTTCCATGAGTCACTCTCAAGGTGGGCCAGTCTGAAACACTTGTTCTCTAACAAGTTTCTATATGCTTGGTTTGATATTACATATAATGAATGATGAGATTCTATCATCCACCAACACACACTATAGTCTTAAGTGTCATTGCAATCTATCATCCTTTCACAATAACATCTGACTAGGGACATAACAAGAATGTATAGACTCATGACATATGTATGATCTCATTGCTTAGGTCATCAACCCAAGAACATGCGTCATTCAGTAATATCATTCTTTAGGGATTCATTATGTTTCTTCATTATCACATAACCGAATGAAACAAAATAAATAGGAAGATTGCCTTTATTATTAATCAAATCGTATATTATATATGCCATTACAATCATCATATGATTGGATCTCTTTGCATACATACCAAAAAACTCCCACCTACATTTAGAGCCAAACACTCACGAATCTCATTCTTAGTGATCTTTAAACATGTCCATCATGTTTCTACTGCGCAAGTGCTATTCCAGTGAGTCAACAACATTTTGCTTCAAGTCAGTATATTGCCTAACCAGTAGCTCAATTATTGTCATAGTATTTCTACTATGCCATCAATGGTTGGAACATCCCATAAGTTCATCTATATGAACTTCTAGATTCATACAATATCCTCTACTATGTGTATTAAACCCAGATACTTGGCTTCAACTGTAAAATTAAATAAATGTTTGTTGCTTGAAACTTTTCTAGCTTATAGTTCTTATTTTTAGGATAAACAAAAATTTTAGATCATGATCATTGATTCTCAATTTGGAAGATTGCATCAATGGAACTCTTTACACCCAAATCTTTCTCATTATCATAGTCTAGGAATTGATACTTAGTGCTTCTCAAGTACTAATGGATGTTGTTTATGGCATTCCAGTGACCTTCTTTGGAATCTGGATAATATCATCTTGTTATGTCCAATACATACAAGATAATGGGATTGCATACATGATATATCCAATTGCTAGTGCATATAGAATCATTATTATTCTTTAGAGACTAATCCCATCTAATGGGCATATTTTCTCTCATTGAATCCTTTATGTTGAACCTTTTCAACATTTTTCCAATATATGTGCTCATTCTTAGGTCAAGAAGCTTTCCAGGTTTATCTATAAAATTCTCAATTCCTATCACATAGGGTGCTTTGCCTAAGTCCTTCATATAAAAGGTGCTTCCATCTCTAGGTTTCAATACTTATAGTATTTAGATGTTATTCCTCATCTTTATATGGAATATATATATACATATATATGTATATATACATATATATATATACATATATAAACACACACACACACACACACACACACACACACATATATATATATATATATATAGTCAGGCTAGAATACACTCGAGTGTACGGATCGCATGAATACACTCAAGTGTGTTTTCATATCAAGACTATTTTTTGCTAAATGTAAACTTTTTATCTTCACCGTCATATTATAACTAGGGTACATACAAATTTTGAGCCCATTTGGATGAGTGTAAGTCACTCATCCAAGGGCAACAAAATTGACGCACGAAACTAATTTGAGATGTATAATTTTTGTGGTCTTCATAACATGAGCTATACATATCCAAATGTGCTCAAATTTTGCGTATGAGTTGTTCACTAGATTTTCAATACGATCAATGGATTAGATTTTCAAAAAAAATATTGCATCATGAAAAACTACTTGAGTGTATTCCGCTCCAGATACACTCGAGTGTATTCTAGCCTGACTCTCTCTCTCTCTATATATATATATAAATAAATAAATAAATAAATAAATATATATATATATATATATATATATATATATGTATATATATATCTGTGTGTGTATGCACCCACCTAATCTTATGTAATCTCAAATTTCATCTTTATTTTGACTAAAGTCAAACTCTTTGACTATATTGTCAAAATATAGATTCTAGTTATGAGATGCTTGCTCCAATCACATTGATTGATCTTAGCTTATAGATTTTATTTGAATTAATGAAGTTATTAAAACCTTCAGGATGTGTTATGTACACATCCTTTCATATATTCCTTTAAGGATTGTGGTTTAATCTCCATGTGGAAAATCTCATAATCTTGATAAGTTGCATTTGTAAGCATGATCCTAATGGAAATAACCATGACAATGGTAAAAGGATTTCATCATATTCAACACCTTAAACTTGTTTCTATTCCTTTGCAAACAATATGCTCTTATAGGTTATCCAAGTCCGTTTTCCTTCTGAAGAACCAGCTGCACCCTATGGGTTTTATTCTTTTAGGTGGTACTTCAAAGGTCATACCTTGTTAGTGTACACAGACTCCATTTTGGATACAATGGCCTTAAGTCATTTCTTAGGATTTGGTCCTCAATAGTTTTTAGTCAGTTTTTGTTGGTATGTATGCCCTGAGAGCCAATCATGAGATGATTGGTGGGATACATTAAGATTGATTTGATAAACATCAAAGGCAAGCTTCCAATTCTTTCTGGTTCAGTCAAATGAGATAGTGATAGAACAGGTTGAATGTCTAGAGAATGACAATACTCAATGACGTATGCTTTCAGGTTGAGGACCTGAATGATGAGATCATACGGATGCTAAGAGTTTGTACATTCTTGTTATGTCCCTAGTCGGATGTCATTGTGGAAGGTAGATAGGCAGCAATGACACAAAGACTAGATTGTGGTGTTGGTTGATGACAGAATCTCATTAGTCATGATATAGAGATATCAAACCAAACACATAGGTACTTGTTAGAGAACAAGTGTACCGGACAGACCCACCGTGAGTTTGACACATGGAACCATGACATGGTAGTCACAGTCAGTACTCACAGTGATGGTGGTGAATGTGATTCTTTGACCTGAAATCACTACACTCAACACATGTCATTGGGCACACTTTGACATCATCAAATGCAGTCCTGAAACATGGGTTGTTATAAAGTTGATAATTGGGTGGCTTCGACAAATGGGGCTTTTGAGGGGTGAGTGATAGATATGGGATTTGTCCCTCCTGAGGGAGTTTGATATCCAAGGCCACTTGATGATTAGGATTGAAATAGGTGTCGCACACATGTGTGAATCAGTATGTGATATTGATGTCATACATATCTCTTCCAATCTACTCTGAGATCAAGAAAGTGAATGAACGTTGACAGGATGACTGTTCCATGCCTCGAGTTCATTCGGGATATCAGTGACAAAGGAATTATACATTCACTGTAACACCATTCACGGATTGTAGGATTGAAAGTTGTTCTCCAACTTTCTACTTTCACTTGGGTAGCACTAATGTGTGACTAGGCACCGCTCTTTGCTTGTGAAGTCATAAGTGTTATGGACTTTCACTGCCAACGTGAAATGGACCTGCAGGGTCACACACATAGGATTTAACCTGGAAAAGGAGTTTTGTCCACAAACAATGTTTAGATTGATTACTAAAGGAGTTTAGTAGTTCAATTAAATACTCAATCAATTGATAGCTCAATGTCATAATGTTCAAGGTGTTGGACACATTGATTGGAGTATCGGATTGATTGAAATCACAATTGACTGATTCTGTACAACCTGCATTCCCAACCAATCGGCTCATGTGATGAACCGATCGGCTGAGCTTGGTGAACCGGTCGGCTCAAGTGTTGAGTCGATCGGCTCATGGTCAGGGTGAAACGATTGCTTCAAGTGTTGAAACGATCGGTTCAACTGATGCAACCGAGTAAGATTGGGAAAGTAGGATTGGTGAGAATTTTCCTTTCGTTTCACTTGCCCAATTTGATAGGAACAAGGATTGGTATTTGATACCAATTAGAAACAAAAGAAGGAAAGTCAATCGGGAACTGATCAGGACCACGAACCGACCGGTTCATGGGTCCCAACCGATCGGTTGAGGTGTCAACCGACCGGCTCAGGTCCCCAACCGATCATTTCAGTTGTGAAATGATCGGTTCAGGTTGCGAGTTGGTTATTTTTGTGGAAAATCTCGAACCCTTCTACTCCTACTTTTAGTCCTGCATTGCCTGGGATAGAGAACCCTGTCCCATGACCCTCCTATATATAGGGGTATTGGGGGCTTCTCAAAGTACAACTCAGTGCAACCAGTTGCTATGCAAAGTTGTCGTTCTCTCTGGTTTTGGTAACTGAGAGAGCCCAAGCAAGTGCTACCCGATAAGGGAGGCATAGCAAGGGAAAGAAAACTGTAGTTGCAACTGGAGGCAGGAGAGTGTGTTGGTGACTAGTACGCTGACAGGAGGTTGCTACTCCTTCCAATTCCTTATGGGACAAGGAGATTGGAGTTCCAGGTGGTCCGTGTGGACTACTTCAGAGGCAGGAGGTTTCTGCTGCTCGGAGGACAACTGTCAATCCCGACAGTCCTGGTGAGATCAGGAGTCGTCAGTCCCGGTGTAACCAGGAGCTGCACAGACACCGTCCAAGACCGGAGGTGAAGACCGCGCAAGGCACGAGGTATTGTCATTGAGCAAGCCTCGGAACAGGGTATGATTCCACAAACCATCCTTTCCTATTGTATAGACGTTGACGCATTTCCTTGTTCTGGGTTTGGGGAGAAATTTTTTGTTTCTGCTGCCTTCTCTGCCTCCCCTAAAACCCAACAGTGGTATCAGAGCCACGTCAAATGCTCTATATTTTAGGAATATCGATATGACCGATTTTGGTTTGTTGCCTTTATTTATTGCATACGATGCGAATAAAATTGGCTTTATGCATGTCCAATCCTAAATCCACAAATCCCAAATTACATATATGATATGTATTATTAATGCACTCGATACGCGTCGCCCTTAAACGAGTTTGTGGTGGATGTATAGCATGGTTATGGTCTATAAACCCTATCTGTGTATGGTTGCTTGCATCTCGGTCTGCGCACTGATCTTCCTTCTCCTATTCCTGATGTAACTCGAAATAATTCGAGAATTCTTTCCTACCTTTGCTCCCCTCGAATGTAACTCGAGGTTTCTCCTTATGCAATGTAAAATAGGATAGAATTTTATTTCCTGTTATGTCAAAGAATGACAGACATCCTGACGACAGCTGAGACGATCAGTTTAAGGAGTGAACCGATCGGTTGACGTTCGAGACGATCAGTTCAAGGAGTGAGTCGATCGGTTGGTTACCGGTTCGAGGAGCGAGATGAGCATGTGGCGGCCATGACGAGATGCATGACGACCAGGCGAACTGATCAGCTGGAGGTGCCAACCGATCGACTGGTGGTACCCAGACGACCGAGCCAGAACGAGAAAGTCATTCATGTGATGAGTTGATCTACTCAGAAGGCAAAGCACAGAGTTCATCTTGTACAGGTTGCATGTGATGTAGACCTAGATGACCTTGATTCCTCTTGGCTCGAGGAATCACATTAGGATGGCCATAATCATCACTTTTATCATTTTGTATGTTTTCTGTGGGATATAGCATGTATATGATACATACTATGTATTGTGGTGATTGGATATGTATATGTATATAAAAACCAAATCCCTCATTAAATATTAAGTTTTAGATGCCTTCCAAATGCGGCATACGTGAAAAGCTTGATCGACCAAGTGTGGGCACGCCCTAGCGTGGTGCACCGTCTATCTCGTGGAAGCGTGAAGGATGAATGTGTGGGTCTGCCCTAGCAGGGTGCATATTCATCGTGTTTGCTTTGGGTCGGACTTAACAAGGTGACCTAGATAGGATCTAGTACGTTGAGGCATAGAGATGATCATGTCAAGGAGTTGCATATGACATCTTATCAAGAGTTGCATATGATGCAATTGACAAGAGTTGCCTACCTGAGAGATCTATGTTGTGGGTGACAGTCCTAGCTGGTCCATGGCTTAGAGGATTTCAGGATCTTGCCCACTAGAAGGTTGTACGCTGCAATCTTCCAAATTTATGGTGAGGGCTATCAATTTGAACTAAAATAGTGGGACCGATATTTAATTAAAGGCCTAATTTTTATCATTAACTTTTCAAATCAATCAAATAAGTCAAAAGAGGTTTGGACTAAAATTGCATATATTTCCTTTTGTTAAAATAAATGGTTAATCAACAATAATTACTTTATTTGCGACTGGTCTTTGAGACAAAAAAATTAAATGGGAATAATTCCACGACTGGTTAGGATGATGAGAAGTGTTCTCAATCAAAGAGTGAAAGCTCTAAGTCTTAGTTATACCAGAACCAAATGAACTCAATCCCACCACATAAATGGCTAAAAGTATGCTTATGGAAGCATACTGAGGATGACATTGATGAGGAGTGCTTGATATTGTGTTCTCTGAACTATGAGTTGCAGAGACAACATGAGACATATGATGTCTCCAAGACACTGTCCTAGTATGTCATGACAGAAGGAGATCCAGTAAGGTATTCACACACTCAATATGATTGGGTATATGGAAAAACCTGACTAAGATGGATTCCCTCTAAGCCAAGAGTTGGCTATTGGTATGATACACAAATGTTGTGAGAATCATACAATTCATGATAAGCTACAACATGAACAACTTTGACAAGCGTTGACAGAGTTGTTGGACATGTTGAGGATAGTAGAGGCAAAGATGAAGAAAGACAAACCATAATCTTTGATGTGATCAAAGAAAAGGTAATTCTTAAGGGCAAGGACAAGGGCAAAGCAAAGAAGTGTTCTGATGCTAGCCAGCAAACCAAGCCATCTTCAGCCTCAAGGCACATGGGGAAAGGGTCTATAAGGGAATTGCCATCTATATCTGGAAGAACAAAAGAAGATGAAGGAGGAGATGGAGATCTCCACCTAAGGTATCATGAAATGAACCGCTTCTTTATCTGAGGTATATGATACCAAGATATGGATCTATCATATATGATATGCAAGATCCGCAAAGAAGTGATGGCCTTTGTGAAAGGACCAAGAAAGAAGTACCCATCATTAGAGCAAGTGTTGCTGCCATAGATAGGAGTATCTTTCAGTTTATTTCAGCCTAAAGGGCATGAAATAGAGTTGGGAACTGCTATTTCATATATTGCCAATAGATAGAAACACTTTATTTTTGCATATTGTATGACAATGATGACAATTAATAAAGTTGATGTTTCAATCTTAAAGATATGATCTTTGTGGCAATGCCTTGTTTATCTTGTGATACATGGTATGCATAAGATAAAATGATACCTAAAGTTACAGATAACTCAAATAATCAAATCAGCATCAATCATGAGAAATTCATTTCTAGTTTCCATGTGATGGATAAATCTAGACTCTTTTGGTTAGAGAACCAGTAAGAGATATGAATATCTTGGACATGATTAATCAATCTTCACTAATGGTAGTGGGAGAATGATTGTCCTATTAGGTATAATACATGTGATGTATTTACATACCTATTGGAACAAATGCTAATACTTCAAATGGTGTTTAGAGAAATACCAATATGAATATCTTGAAGTGTTCAAGATTATCATAGATGAAGTACAAATTTGGTAAAGTGTTAATTCTTGATGAGATCAATGAATGAAATACTTGGACCAAATGTTTGAGATCCTTTTGAGTGATTATGATAGTGTACCATAGTGAACTCATGATTAAGACATGGTGATGTCTAAATCAAGAAGGAATCATACTCTAAAGAGTTAGAGAATGATTATCGAATAACTAAATTCTTCTTAATAAAAGAATACCCCACACTAATAAAGGACATTGAGAATCACAAGGAGTTGTGAGTTCTTATATCCTTAACATATACACCTCAATTATCTATGTGATGAGTTGTTCATGTGATGAGTCAACTATCTAGATGAATATGAGGAACCAAATTTTGAGTTATGATTTATGACCATTACATCCTAAATGACATCCATGTGAACCATAAGGTATGACCTTGATGGTAGCACCCATTGGATGAAATCCATAAGTGCAAGTGGAGTCTTAAGTGTTAAGACATATGGATAACATTTTGAGAAGGATGATGCTTGTTGATTGCAACTTAATGACTAAGACATTTGGCATACAGATACTAAAACCGCATTCCTATGAGGAATAAAACAAGGATGTGTACGTGACACAACCTATAAGGTTTATGAATCCACTAATGCAAATGAAGTCTATAAGTTACAATGGACTAATCAATGTGATTGATTGAGTACAAGCAACTCGGAATTGGATCTTTACTTTGGTGATATAGTCAAAGAGTTTGACTGATATGTCAAAGATAAAGAAGGGATCTGTGATTTAGTGGGAGCGTGTTCACATTCCACATGTTGATGTGAAATGGAAATGTTCTAGAATGGAAATCCAAAAGTGGAAATTATTTTAAGGAAGATAGAGATGTTTCCTATGTGATAGGAATAGAGATCTATAGAAATAGTTCTCAAAAAATCTCTTGACCTAAAAAAGATAGCATACATTGGCAATCTGTACTGAAGGGTTCAGTATGCACAGATTCAGTGGGAGAAAACTTTTCCATGTTACATGGAGTTAGTATCCCAAGTCCAAGTGTCCAATTCTTATGAAGAATGGGAACTCTAAGAATAGATATGGATCTATCATGTATGTAATCATCCCATTATCTTGCATGTATCGACATGGAAAGAAAAAAATGCATTCATCATCTTGTATGTAGGACATGGCAATATGATGTGCTCATCCTGGTAACTCGTATGTGAGACATGACGAGTGGATGCCTGTCTGCTTCCAGTAAGGGTTACTGGAATACCATGAGAACTTGATAAGTACTTGAGAAGTACTAGTTCTATGGAGATAAGGAAGAGTTCAATGTAAAGAGTTACATTGATGCGAACATCCGAAAGGACAGAAAATTAATCTCAAAATATATATGAGATATATAAAGTGAAAGTTTGTTTATAATTGGAAACGTTCCAATAAAGCCGTTTAAAAGGAAATGCCGAGTATCTGTGTGTTAGAGAACAACAGTGGATACTATATGGATCTGGAAGTTCATGAGATGAAATGTGCTAAAGGTTAGGAAAGGAATACTGGATCGCATATTACGTCAACTCCATCTCATACGTATGACGTACAGCGAGGAGATGTGAGACATGCAATTTATACTGACTTGGCAAGATGTTGCCATTACTCACTATGTTCGCACTAGAGCACAGAAACATGTGGGACATGTTTGAAAATCACTATGAATATGATTCAAGGGTGATTGGCTCACAATGCAAGTGGGAGTCTGTTGGTATGTATGCCCTGAGAGCCAATCATGAGATGATTGGTGGGATAAATTAAGATTGATTTGATAAACATCAAAGGCAAGCTTCCAATTCTTTCTGGTTCAGTCATATGAGATAGTGATAGAACAGATTGAATGTCTAGAGAATGACAATACTCAATGACGTATGCTTTCAGGTTGAGGACCTGAACGATGAGATCATACAGATGCTAAGAGTTTGTACATTCTTGTTATATCCCTAGTCGGATGTCATTGTGGAAGGTAGATAGACAACAATGACACATAAGACTAGATTGTGGTGTTGGTTGATGACAGAATCTCATTAGTCATGATATAGAGATATCAAACCAAACACATATGTACTTGTTAGAGAACAAGTGTACCAGACAGACCCACCGTGAGTTTGACACATGGAACCATGACATGGTAGTCGCATTCAGTACTCACAGTGATGGTGGTGAATGTGATTCTTTGACCTGAAATCACTACACTCAACACATGTCATTGGGCACACTTTGACATCATCAAACGCAATCCTGAAACATGGGTTGTTATAAAGGTGATGATTGGGTGGCTTTGACACATGGGGCTTTTGAGGGGTGAGTGATAGATATGGGATTTGTCCCTCCTGAGGGAGTTTAATATCCAAGGCCACTTGTTGAGTAGGATTGAAATAGGCATGCGCACACATGTGTGAATCAGTATGTGATATTGATGTCATACATATCTCTTCCAATCTACTCTGAGATCAAGAAAGTGAATGAATGTTGATAGGATGACAGTTCCATGCCTCGAGTTCATTCGGGATATCAGTGACAAAGGAATTATACATTCACTGTAACACCATTCATGGATTGTAGGATTGAAAGTTGTTCTCCAACTTTCTACTTTCACTTGGGTAGCACTGATGTGTGACTAGGCACCACTCTTTGCTTGTGAAGTCATAAGTGTTATGGACTTTCACTACCATTGTGAAATGGACCTGGAGGGTCACACACATAGGATTTAACCTGGAAAATGAGTTTTGTCCACAAAAAATGCTTAGATTGATTACTAAAGGAGTTTAGTAGTTCAATTAAACACTCAATCAATTGATAGCTCAATGTCATAATGTTCAAGGTGTTGGACACATTGATTGGAGTATCGGATTGATTGAAATTGCAATTGACTGATTCTGCACAATCTGCATTTGCAACCAATCGGCTCATGTGATGAATCGATCAGCTGAGCTTGGTGAACCGGTCGGCTCAAATGTTGAGTCGATCGGCTCATGGTCAGGGTGAAACGATTGCTTCAAGTATTGAAACGATCGATTCAACTAATGCAACCGTGCAAGATTGGGAAAGTAGGATTGGTGAGAATTTTCCTTTCGTTTCACTTGCCCAATTTGATTGGAACAAGGATTGGTATTTGATACCAATTAGAAATAAAAGAAGGAAAGTCAATCGGGAACTGATCAAGACCATGAACCGACCGGTTTAGAAATGAACTGACCGGTTCATGGGTCCCAACCGATCAGTTGAGGTGTCAACCGACCGGCTCAGGTCCCCAACCGACCGTTTCAGTTGTGAAACGATCGGTTCAGGTTGCGAGTTGGTTGTTTTTGTGGAAAATCTCGAACCCTTCTACTCCTGCTTTTAGTCCCGCATTGCCCGGGATAGAGAACCCTATCCCATGACCCTCCTATATATAGGGGTATTGGGGGCTTCTAAAAGTACAACTCAGTACAACTAGTTGCTCTACAAAGTTGTCGTTCTCTCTAGTTTTGGAAATCGAGAGAGCCCGAGCAAGTGCTACCCGATAAGGGGGGCATAGAAAGGGAAAGACAACTGCAGTTGCAACTGGAGGCAGGAGAGTGTGTTGGCGACTAGTACGCTGACAGGAGGGTGAGACTCCTTCCAATTCCTTGTGGGACAAGGATATTGGAGTTCCAGGTGGTCCATGTAGACTACTTCAGAGGCGGGAGGTTTCTGCCGCTCGGAGGACAACTGTCAATCCCGATAGTCCCGGTGAGATCAGGAGTCATCAGTCCCGGTGCGACCAGGAGCTGCACAGACACCGTCCAAGATCGGAGGTGAAGACCGTGCAAGGCGTGAGGTATTGTCGCCGAGCAAGCCTCGAGACAAGGTATGATTCCACAAACAATCCTTTCCTATTGTATATACGTTGACGCGTTTCCTTGTTCCGGGTTTGGGGTGAAAAGTTTTGTTTCCGCTGCCTTCTCTGCTTCCCCTAAAATCCAACAGTGGTATCAGAGCCATGTCAACTGCTCTGTATTTTAGGAATATCAATATGATCAATTTTGGTTTGTCGCCTTTATTTATTGCATACGATGTGAATAAAATTGTCTTTATGCATGTCCAATCCTAAATCCACAAATCCCAAATTACATATATGATATGTATTATTAATGCACTCGATACGCGTCACCCTTAAATGAGTTTTGTGGTGGATGTATAGCATGGTTATGGCCTATAAACCCTATCTGTGTATGGTTGCTTGCATCTCGGTCTGTGCACCGATCTTCCTTCTCCTATTCCTGATGTAACTGGAAATAATTCGAGAATTCTTTCCTACCTTTGCTCCCCTCGAATGTAACTCGAGGTTTCTCCTTATGCAATGTAAAATAGGATAGAATTTTATTTCTTGTTATGTCAAAGAACGACGGACATCCTGAGGACAGTTGAGACGATCGGTTCAAGTAGTGAACCGATCGGTTGACGTTCGAGACGATCGGTTCATGGAGTGAGCCGATCTGTTGGTGACCGGTTCGAGGAGCGAGATGAGCGGGTGGCGGCCATGACGAGATGCACAACGACCAGGCGAACCGATCAGTTGGAGGCGCCAACCGATCGGCTGGTGGCACCCAGACGACTGAGCTAGAACAAGCAAGTCATTCATGTGATGAGTTGATCTACTCGGAAGGCAAAGCACAGAGTTCATCTTGTACATGTTGCATGTGATGTAGACCTAGATGACTGTGATTCCTATTGGCTCGAGGAATCACATTATGATGGCCATAATCATCACTTTTATCATTTTACATGTTTTCTGTGGGATATAGCATGTATATGATACGTACTATGTATTGTGGTGATTGGATATGTATATGTATATAAAAACCAAATCCTCATTAAATATTAAGTTTTAGATGCCTTCCAAATGTGACACACGTGAAAAGCTTGATCGACCAAGTGTGGGCATGCCCTAGCGTGGTGCACCGTCTATCTCGTGGAAGCATGAAGGATGAATGTGTGGGTCTGCCCTAGCAGGGTGCATATTCATCGTGTTTGCTTTGGGTCAGACTTAACAAAGTGACCTAGATAGGATCTAGCACCTTGAGGCATAGAGATGATCATGGCAATGAGTTGCATATGACATCTGATCAAGAGTTGCATATGATGCAATTGCCAAGAGTTGCCTACCTGAGAGATCTATGTTGTGGGTGACAACCCTAGCTGGTCCATGGCTTAGAGGATTTTAGGATCTTGCCCACTAGAAGGTTGTATGCTGCAATCTTCCGAATTGATGGTGAGGGCTATCAATTTGAACTAAAATAGTGGGAGCGATAATTAATTAAAGGCCTAATTTTTATCGTTAACTTTTCAAATCAATCAAATAAGTCAAAAGAGTTTTGGACTAAAATTGCATATATTTCCTTTTGTTAAAATAAATGGTTAATCAACAATAATCACTTTATTTGCGATCGGTCTTTGAGACCAACAAATTAAATGGGAATAATTCCACGACTGGTTAGGATGATAAGAAGTGTTCTCAATCAAAGAGTGAAAGCTCTAAGTCCTAGTTATACCAGAACCAGATAAACTCAATCCCACCACATCAATGGCTGAAAGTATGCTTATGGAAGCATACCGAGGATGACATTGATGAGGAGTGCTTGATATTGTGTTCTCTGAACTATGAGTTGCAGAGACAACATGAGACATATGATGTCTCCTAGACACTGTCCTAGTATGTCATGATAGAAGGAGATCCAGTAAGGTATTCACACACTCAATATGATTGGGTATATGGAAAAACCTGACTAAGATGGATTCCCTCTGAGCCAAGAGTTGGCTATTGGTATGATACTGCAAATGTTGCGAGAATCATACAATTCATGATAAGCTACAACATGAAAAACTTTGAAAAGCGTTGACAGAGTTGTTGGACATGTTGAGGATAGTAGAGGCAAAGATGAAGAAAGACAAACCATAATATTTGATGTGATCAAAGAAAAGGTAATTCTTAAGGGCAAGGACAAGGGCAAAGAAAAGAAGTGTTCTGATGCTAGCCAGCAAACCAAGCCGTCTTCAGCCTCAAGGCACATGGGGAAAGGGTGTATAAGGGAATTTCCCTCTACATTTGGAAGAACAAAAGAAGATGAAGGAGGGGATGGAGATCTCCGCCTAAGGTATCATGAAATGAACCACTTCTTTATCTGAGGTATATGATACCAAGATATGGATCTATCATATATGATATGCAAGATCCGCAAAGAAGTGATGGCCTTTGTGAAAGGACCAAGAAAGAAGTACCCATCATTGGAGAAAGTGTTGCTGCCATAGATAGGAGTATCTTTCAGTTTATTTTAGCATAAAGGGCATGTAATAGAGTTGAGAACTGCTATTTCATATATTTCCAATAGATAGAAACACTTTATTTTTTCATATTGTATGACAATGATGGCAATTAATAAAGTTGATGTTTCAATCTTAAAGATATGATCTTTGTGGAAATGCCTTATTTATATTGTGATACATGGTATGCATAATATAAAATGATACCTAAAGTTATAGATAACTCAAATAATCAAATTAGCATCAATCATGAGAAATTCATTTCTTGCTTCCATGTGATGGATAAATCTAGACTCTTTTGGTTAGAGAACCAGTAAGAGACATGAATATCTTGGACATGATTAATCAATCTTCACTAATGGTAGTGGGAGAATGATTGTCCTATTAGGTATAATACATGTGATGTATTTACATACCTATTGGAACAAATGCTAATACTTCAAATGGTGTTTAGAGAAATACCAATATGAATATCTTGAAGTGTTCAAGATTATCATAGATGAAGTACAAATTTGGTAAAGTGTTAATTCTTGATGAGATCAATGAATGAAATACTTGGACCAAATGTTTGAGATCCTTTTGAGTGATTATGATAGTGTATCATAGTGAACTCATGATTAAGGCATGGTGATGTCTAAATCAAGAAGGAATCATACTCTAAAGCGTTAGAGAATGATTATCGAATAACTGAATTCTTCTTAATAAAAGAATACCCCACACTAATAAAGGACATTGAGAATCAGAAGGAGTTGTGAGTTCTTATATCCTTAACAGATACACCTCAATTATCTATGTGATGAGTTGTTCATGTGATGAGTCAACTATCTAGATGAATATGAGGAACTGAATTTTTAGTTATGGTTTATGACCATTACATCCTAAATGACATCCATGTGAACCATAAGGTATGACCTTGATGGTAGCACCCATTGGATGAAATCCATAAGTGCAGATGGAGTCTTAAGTGTTAAGACATATGGATAACATTTTGAGAAGGATGATGCTTGTTGATTGCAACTTAATGACTAAGACATTTGGCATACGGATACTAAAACCGCATTCCTATGAGGAATAAAACAAGGATGTGTACGTGACATAACCTATAAGGTTTATGAATCCACAAATGCAAATGAAGTCTATAAGTTACAATGGACTAATCAATGTGATTGATTGAGTACAAGAATCTCGTAATTGGATCTTTACTTTGGTGATATAGTCAAAGAGTTTGATTGATATGTTAAAGATAAAGAAGGGATCTATGATTTAGTGGGAGTGTGTTCACATTCCACATGTTGATGTGAAATGGAAATGTTCTAGAATGGAAATCCAAAAGTGGAAATTATTTTAAGGAAGATAGAGATGTTTCCTATGTGATAGGCATAGAGATCTATAGAAATAGTTCTCAAAAAATCTCTTGACCTGAAAAAGATAGCATACATTGGCAATTTGTACTGAAGGGTTCAGTATGCACAGATTTAGTGGGAGAAAACTTGTCCATGTTACATGGAGTTAGTATCCCAAGGCCAAGTGTCCAATTCTTATGAAGAATGGAAATACTAAGAATAGATATGGATCTATCATGTATGTAATCATCCCATTATCTTTCATGTATCGACATGGAAAGAACAAAATGCATTCATCATCTTGTATGTAGGACATGGCAATATGATGTGCTCATCCTGGTAACTCGTATGTGAGACATGACGAGTGGATTAATGTCTGCTTCCAGTAAGGGTTACTGGAATACCATGAGAACTTGATAAGTACTTGATAAGTACTAGTTCTATGAAGATAAGGAAGAGTTCAATGTAAAGAGTTACATTGATGCGAACTTCTGAAATGACAGAAAATTAATCGCAAAATATAACATTAACTATTTACTCATAATCTCTAATGGTTCAATAACAAAAGAGTCTAGATGAACATCATCATGGATTCCAGAAATACATTTCTCATTTTTTGTTCTCTAGATGGTAATGCTACATGTATTGATTGTTTAAGTTATCAAGTTTTGATCTTTTGTTATTTACATTAAAAACATTTATCTTTGGATCCAACAAATAAAGATCATAAGACATTTGTGGTACTTTCCATAAAAGATCATATCTTTGGGAATATAACATTAACTATTACTCATAATCATCCTTTTTTGTACTAGATTGAAAAAGTAAAATGTTTCTATTATTGGCAATATGAAATAGCAATTCATTAACTCTATTACATGCCATGTGGGCTGAGATAAACTATAGGTTCTGACTGTAGTAGTATCTACTCTTGATCCATTTGTGACGAACAACCCGAACCTACCCTTTCATAAAGTCATACTTGTTTTTAGATCCTACATATTCAAACATGTGTGATATCTGTATCCGGTATCATACACCCGATGATGAAGAAGTATTTAAATTTATTTCATAATATATATACCTGAAGTGGAGTCTCTACCCCATCCTTCTTCTTTAGTTCCTCCAGGTAGAGAGGACAATTCTTGTTTCGATGTCCATGCCAGTGATAGTGGTTACAACTACCTCCCTTGTTCATGGTGCAATCTTCTCAAGGCCAGACACTAGACAACTAAAGGTGACTAGATGCGACCCTAAGGGAAAATACACAGATCTCTCAAAATTTGTATATGGACCTAGTCCAATGCACAAACTCAACTAATCACATGTACCCGCAAGCGCATGGGGTCATGTTGTAGTATAGGCCACGGGCGGAACTAGATATTGAGAGTAGGGGAGGCTGGATTATATTTATCATCTATTAGTTGAAATAGGAGGGGCTAAGTATACAAAAAAAGCAATCACTAGGGCTTGAACCCCGACCTACGCATTGTGGAAACGCTGCTTCTACCAGTCCGCCTACTGATTTTTCTTGACAACTACTTGCAAATCTTGTATATATATAAAACGTAAATGACAAACACACACACACACACACACACATATATATATATATATATATATATTACTATTATTATTTTAGTTTGGGGGAGGGGGGCTAAAGCCCCGGAAGCCCCCCTCGCCCCAACTACGCCCCTGGTATAGGCTATTGGTAAGATTAGGGTCGATCCTCAGGGATAGAGGGGGCACTAGAGCTAGGTTAATGTTAGGTATGTTTCTAAAATGGAGTCTACGGTTTGGGGGTTTAAAGTTGTGTTTGGTTTGATTATGCTATGATTGCAAGCAAGAACAAGTAAGAAAGAAACTAGATTAATCAACACCCTAGATTACCCTAAGTAAGTTAAGACTAAGAAACTAGTCAAGACAAACAACTAAACTAGAGCAAGGAGTTACACTACACTTGAAAGGAAATGTATCAATTAAGAAGCAAGATAAGCAAATAGACAAGCAAGAGCCTAAGTTATCACTAGTTAGCTAAATTAACAAAAGCAAGCTCACAGGATCCTGAACTACTTGAGCAAGAACTGATTATAAAAAACTAAGCAATTGGCTAAGAATAAACAAAGACAATTGACTAAGCTAGCATTAACAAGCTAAGAAGGCAAAGTTGATTTCTAAGCAATATTATGGATATGTGGGTCGTTTGGGAATGAAACTTGATATTAGTTGGGGGAAGGTTAAGATAGCAAGAAATTCTCATATTTCAATCTAGACTACCAAACCAAACAACAAGGCAAGTGCTATTGGAATATACCCTATGCTACTTGTTGGAGAACTAGGGCTTGGTGTAATTCTAATAGGACATGGAAGTCTAAGTTTCTAGGGTAAGTGGTATTAGGGAAATTGAGAGCCAAGGGTAGGAATAAGAGTAGAGATGAGGGTGTTTTTACTTTCCATCTAGCCTTTAGGAAAATCTAGGAAATTGCACTAATCACACTTACGCTAGCTACTTAGATCTCACACTTACTGGTACAAGAAGGGAGACGTATGTAGGAACAAAGGGGGCTAGCTAGGGATCCACTAATTGGACCTAGGATCCATTCCTAAGATTTTCACATACATTCCTTTTTCCCCTAGAAGCTAAGTGTCGTCAAGCATCACAAAACAAGAAATTCATGTCTAAAAGCACAAACCACATGCAAGATAATGGGAAATGAGATAGAAGCAAGAGGCAATCATCATACAATGAAATTATGCTCAATACAAGTTATTTTTCCCCAACATGGTATCAAAGTCACATTTTAATCCCAAACATCCCATCACTAGGGGCTTATCTAGACATGCTCAAACAAAAGAGAAAAGAAATGAGAAGAATGGGATAGCAATCCATGGAGCTCGGAGTAGCTTCTTCTTCTTCACCTCCTAGCTATAATAAGGTGTGGCTCCTCCTCCAAGGAGGTTGAAAAGCATGGAGATATGGGGGATTATGAGAGGGAACATGGTGGTATTGGTACAAGTAGTTGGCCTATTGATGCATCTACTGTTGGTCCTGCCACATGTACTTCTATGTCTTATGAATACCTTCAAGCTGTGCATGGATGGATGCCATGTCATATGCATTAACTGAAGGTTCCTGCAGCTGGGATGTTGTCTCATCTCTTCTTCTCACCCTTTAGGGTTGTCTTCTTTGCTCTCCTCCCTTTTCTTCTTACTACTATGCATTTGATTCTGCCACTTCTTCTTGTGGAGCGGTGGGGTTATAGTTTTCTTAGGGGTTGTCTTCCTCCCATTGACTTAGCATTTCTCTTATAGTGTCGGGGGGGGGGGCAAAGGAAGAGAGAAGTGGGTGAGCATGGTAGGCAGATCCAAAGTTTGTGTCGGTAAGGATTTCACATTATATATTAACCTCTTATTTTTTATCATGATCATTTGAGAGAGAACGAGGTATTTCAAATCAACAAATTGAGCCCCCTTGGCCTCCTTAAGTCCAGTGACATCAAAGCCTAGGGATATAGGAATTGAGGTCACAATCCCTCCCATAACAAATAGAGTTTTTCTTTTGAAGGGAATTTTCCTCATGTGGTCTATCAAGAGAGACCCTAGGTTGATGTGTAACTTCTTATTTAATCCATGTAAAACAAGGAGGTCCTTTTGTGAAATGCTTCCCTAGTTATCATACCTCCCCACAATAGTGTTGGCTAGGACTTTCTGCACGTATTTGGCTAAGGGATTGTTGATCAACATCGTCTTTGACTTGCTAGCTATGTATCCTGGCATCCTTGTCGAACTGTACAATAAGTCACCATAGTCCAAGTCAACCTCCCTCTCAATTATGCAAAAATTCATTTTTTCAGCTTCTTCAGGATCCTTTGCAAAGATGCAGCTCAATTAGGAAGCAGTCAACATGTGTATTCTATTGAACATTCCAAACTTGATAGATTCCTCCCCTTTTACCTTGACCTTCTCAAGTGTGGTGAACAACTGTTGAGTCGACTCTACATATGTGGTTAGTGCCATGAAAAAACCTTCCACAAACCTAGTCATTTTAGCTTGTTTTCCACCTCCGCTTTAATGCACAAGTCTGCAATTACCTTCTCACACCCATATCTTGTGGATATAACTCTCCTTGACATGGATTCATGATTAATTGGTGTTATTTACATCTTCCTTTGACCCCTGCCATAAGAAGTCCCATCAAGAGCCTTGCCAAATCCTTTTAGTTTGTCTGTGCCAGGTATGCCAAAGTATCCTTTGGCTCAGAATCCAGTTCCTCCACATCAGTGCAATCTTCGTCTTCCTCAGCCTGGTAGGATCTTGACCCCGAGCTCATGTCAAGAGTGAGCGGTACCTGTTGCTCAAGTTGTCACCATGGGTTATCCTCCTATTCAATCATCAATTACTTCCTTGATTGTAGCTACTACTGTGGTCTCTCCCCCAATGAGGAGGTAGAGTGGGGTGCTGGTATTGTCTGTGGAGGTACTCTCGATGAAGATGGGGATGCATCCCCCTTGCACCACTTCTGGTGAGTTGTGATTCATGACTCAACCTTATCAATCATGTCATTTAGGTTCTCCTTGGATGCCTTCTCCTCCTCCTCCTCCCTATATGTCTCATTATTGATGTGGTGGCTATTCACCGACCGAGTGCGGGATGCACTCATAGATGCTGAATGATGGAGTGATTGGGAAACAGAGTTTGATGGTGATGGAGTGTGGGATGGGATGGAGACTTGAGAATAGTCTCTCTTGGTGCGCACTTTGCCTCCAGTGATAAGTTGTTCTTGTATGTTATTTTTCTTGATTATATATATATATATAGTTTTGCACACATGAAACATAAGATATCTAATCCATTATATGATAGCACTAAATCTATTTGGTAGGATAGTGCATTGACGAAAGTAGTAAATCTCTTTGGTAGAATAGTGCATGTGAGTACTAAATCTCTTTGGTAGAATAGTGCATTAATGAAAGTACTAAATCTGTTTGGTAGAATAGTACATGAGCACTAAGTCTCTTTGGTAGCATAGTGCATTTTGTTGATCAAATCTTTTGAACCCCCTTCTTCACAGTCTTGGTAATTCCCTTCATTGTATGGAGATGGTGGTGGTGGTATGCCTGTGATTTTTAGATTTTTTAGGAGAAGGCCAAATGGAGGTTGAGAGATCGGTGGAATGGGCTAAGATGGTTTCTAAGATGATGGAGGATGGATTGGTTGAAGGTTTTGGGCAAAAATTGGTGAATTTTCATGGATTTGTGTGTGGGGCAGTTGTAGGTGGGGTGGAGAATGAAAATGGAGATGGTGACTAGATTGCGGGAGGTTTAAGGGTGGAAATGGACAATGGAGAAGTGGTTGTGGTGTAGAAAGTGATTGGAGGTCAATTGGTTGGAGGATTTGGGATGGAGAAGTGAGATTTGGGTTGCTGGGGGTGGAGCAGGTAGCCACAACTGAGGACTGCTCACTCAAGTGAGTTAGAAAGTGGA
Organism: Alisma plantago-aquatica; assembly: GCA_963693085.1. NCBI lineage: Eukaryota > Viridiplantae > Streptophyta > Magnoliopsida > Alismatales > Alismataceae > Alisma > Alisma plantago-aquatica. The sequence goes on from OY856410.1 coordinate 1,109,661,500, forward strand.
GGGGGTTGTGGTGTTTTTGGGAGTTTAAGTGACAAATAGGTGGGGTCGGGCTCTTCCACGACCGTGGTGGGGGTTTGGCAATATGTATGTGGTGGGTTCCATGGTTGTGGTGGGCAGTGAAGGTGGTTGTAGATCAACCCTCACCACAATCATGGTGTCCTCCTCTCACCTTGGCCATGGTGGTCACCACAGTCATGACCGTTCATGTACAAAATCACTTCCATCCCTGTCTTTTCCTTGAATTTTTGCACTTAAATCACCATGACTGTGGTGGTCTCCATGGCCATGTTGCCTTCATGTAGCAACGCCCGTGGTGGTGGCCATGACCACGACGGTGGCCATGACCATGGTGGTGGCCATGATCGTGTTGTCCTGCATGGGCCACAAGCATTTTTAGCTCCACGGTCGTGGCCATTCCTTCACAAAATTGGCCGTGTTACTGTAACTTCCTTGAGATTTTGCAATCAAATCACCATGGCCATTTTGAAGCACCACAACCTTATTGGGACTTCATTCTGTACTTTGTCAATTCAATTTCAAAAATTTTGATATTTTTGCAATATTTTGGTTCTTTGCCACATTTTAACTTCAAAAACCATGCCTTGCCCTCTCTTTCTCTCTCTTAAATCTATTACATGCATCTCATCAAAACTCACAACAAAAACTATCAAGCACAAGTGTGTGTGTGTATTTTGTGGAAAAAGAAAATAGAAGTATCAAAAAGTGTGAAGGTTGGGTGAAAAAGTTCCCAAACCTAGGTGGTTTGCCTCCCACTAGTGCCAAATTTTACACCTTCAACCATGCTTATTGATTCTTGAACCCTTTCATCCTCTCAAAACTCTCAAAGCATTTTTGTCATAAATTCCCTTCTCATGTACATTCAAGCACATATCTTCATCAAGCTGGTGTTTCTCAACTAACATCACAACATCAAAATTTTGATTGGCTCTATCTGGTCCTACTTCAACAACTACCTTCAATCTTTATCCATTCACAGTAAACTCTCTTGATCCATCCTTCTCACATATCACAACAGCTCCAGATGTGTACACATTCCTGACTAGGTAAGGTATTTCCCATCTAGACTAAAGCTTCCTGGGAAAGAACTTCATCCTAGAGTTGTACAACCATTCCCATCACCTGGGATCAAAATCCTTCTTCTTTTCAGCTTGTCATGAAGAAACTTTGTTCTTTTCTTGTAGCTTTTAGACAATTCATAGGCCCCATTCCTCATCTCCTCAAGCTCATGCAACTGCAACTATCTTTTCAATCCGACAATTTCTCCATCCATATCCATGGCTTTCAAAGCCCATAAAGACCACAAAGCTTTGTTTTGCATTTCCACCGGTAGATGGAAACTTTTTCCATAAATAAGCTTAAATGGTGTGGTGCCAATCAGAGCTTTATATGCAGTCCTATATGCCCATAAAGCCTCATTGAGACGTAAAGACCAATCCTTGTGGTCCGACCTCACTGTCTTCTCAATGATGAGCTTTATCTCCTAATTAGCTAACTCGACTTGACCACTCATTTGAGGGTGGTAAGGAGTAGCCACACGATGATTTACTCCATGTCTTTTTAGCAAACCTTTAAATGTGCAATGGATGAAATGGCTTCCACCATCACTAATCATGGCTCTTTGCACACCAAACTAGCTAAAGATATTTGACTTCACAAAGTCACACACCACTTTATGATCATTGATTATAGTATCAATAGCTTCAATCCATTTTGATACATAATCGACGGCCACCAAGATGTACACATATCCAAAGAAGGGAGGAAACAAACCCATGAAATCAATTCTACAAACACAAACACCTCAACCACAAGAATGGGTGATAGAGGCATCATGTCCCTTATGGAGATATTGCCCACCTTTTGACACCTCAAATAGCACTAGTAAAACTCATGAGCATCTTTGAACAAAGTCAGCCAGTAAAACCCACTTTGAAGAATCTTAGCAGCTGTACGTTTCCCGCCAAAGTGACCTTCACATGCACCCGAGTGGCACATGACTAGGATCTCTTATTGCTCACTTTTTGGAACACATCTTGTAATGAGTTGATTGGGACAATATTTGAAAATATGTAGGTCATCCCAAGCATAGTTCTTCACCATAGCAAATAGTCTCTTGCTCTCCTCCCTTGACCAAGTACTCAATATCCATCCACTAGATAAGAAGTTAGCTATGTGCTTATACCACGGTCTTTGGGTGGATGAAAGTAAGAAGAGCTGCTCATGTGACATTGTTTCTTTGATGCAACTTCTATCATCATTCGGTGCTTCAGTGTGCGAGAGATGATCGACAATAGAATTTTCTACTCCCTTTTTATCAATAATCTCTAGATCAAACTCTTGGAGCAATAGAATCCATATGATCAATCTTAGCTTTGAATCATTCTTCATCAGAAGGTACTTCAGAGCTGTGTGATCCGTATAAACCACTACCTTGTTTTGCAAGAGATAAGAGCGAAACTTGTCAAGAGAAAAAATCATGGCAAGTAACTATTTTTCTGTGATAGTGTAGTTCCTTTGAGCTTCATTAAGATTCTTTCTTGCACAGTAAATGTCATGTGGAATCTAGCCAATCCTTTGGCCCAACACAAACCCCACTTCCTTATCCGATGCATCGATCATGATCTCAAATGGCAAGGAGAAATTTGGGGGCTGCACAATAGGAGAAGCGATGAGCTTGTTCTTCAAGTGGTTGAAAGGTTCAATACGCTTGTCATCAAAATTGAATTCCACATCTTTTTCAAGAAAATGACAAACTGGCATTGAGATCTTGCTTAATTCTTTAATGAAGCAACGACGAATCCCACATGCCCCAAGAAAGATGAGAATTTTCTTATGGTGGATGGAATGGTGAGAGTGGAAATCAAGCCCACTTTGGCCTTATCAACTTCAGTTCTGGCTTTAGAGACTCGGTGACCTAAAACAATGCCTCTGGGCACCATGAAGTGACTTTTCTCCCAAGATAGTACCAAATGAACCTTGACACACATTTCACGAACAGATGCTAGGTGAAGAAAACACTCATCAAATGGCTTACCAAACATAGAAAAGTCATCCATGAAGACTTCAAGTGACAAATCAAGCATATCGACAAAGATGGATGTTACACATCTTTGAAATGTCGAAGGTGCTTTACACAACCCAAATGGAATTCTCTTATAAGAAAAAGTACCGCTTGGAAAAGTGAATGTCATCTTCTCTTAATCAATGAGATGAATAACTATTTGGAAGTAACCGGAGTACCCATCAAGAAAATAATAGAAAATCTGTATAGCTAATCTCTCCAAGATATGATCAAGGAATGGGAGAGGGTAATGATCTTTCTTGATCTTTTCATTCAATTTTCTATAATCCACACACATCCTCCACTTGGATTGCTCTCTCATGGGTCTCAATTCCCCATTTTCATTCTCAGTGACTATGATCCCACCTTTCTTGGGTACAACTTGGATAGGACTCACCAATGGGTCGTCAGAAATGGGATATATAATTCCAACATCAAGTAGCTTCTTGACCACTTTTTCTACAACCTCTTTCAACTTTGGATTCAATCGTCTCTGCATTTGACGGGTTGGTCTAGCATCATCCACAAGGTAGATTCTATGGACACAAATAGAAGAGTCAATACCCCTCAAATCATCTATGGACCATCCAATGGCTTGAATGTTCTTCTTCAAAATTGCCATCAATGCATCTTCTTGCTCCATATAAAGAATAGAATAAATTCTCACTAGGAGAGTGTCACTGGAGCCTAAGAAAGCATATTTCAGCCCTTCAGGAAGAGACTTGAGCTCAATAATAGGAGGCTCTTCAAGGGAATTCTTCAATGGTTCTGAAATGGATGGGAGGTCTTCACTTGCATCCACTAAGGCTAGCCCTTCTTCCCCATCCTCATCATCAGGAAATTCCAAAATGGGCTCCAGACCTCTAACTTGTGTGGCAGTTTGAATCCATGCAGGTAGACACTCTTCTACTATCTCATCATGACACTCAATCAGATAACAATCCTCTTCTATAGCACCTATCATCTCAGCTTTAGCAGAAGACTTCAAGATGTTCAACCAGATCTTCATGTGCATGAAACTCACATACATGGTGCCAATCCTACATGGATCACTGCATCAACTGTAGCCAAGAAGGGCTTCCCCAAGATGATAGACACTTTCTTTGAGTCTTTTTTCATGTACAAGACAATAAAACCAGCATGAAAGAATGAAGAGGTCTCATCATCAAGTCTGACCAACACATTAGCAGTACGCCCTCTAGGCATTTTCACTTATCTATCAGCCAACTGCAAGGTACAGTGAGTGAGACCCAGTTGTCCCATTTGTAGTTCAACAAACACATCATAAGGCATTAGATTTACTCTAGAACCCAAGTCAAGAAGAGCTTGGTCTATACAATTTGCTCCAATATAGCATGAGATGATGGGAGCACCATGATCTTTTCTCTTCATTGGCACGATGTACTGTAGACTTGAGCTCACTTGCTCAGTGAGCTTGACTTTCCTTGGCATCCTTCTGGTGGTCTTCCTCTTGAACGTGTACAAGTATTTCAAGAACTTATTGTAAAATTGAATTTTCTTGATCACATCAAGCAAAGGAATGTTGATCTTGACCTGCTTAAAGGTCTCCATGATGTCCTCGGTATGTTTCTTCTTCCTTTTTTGATGGATGGCTCTTCAAGTGCATTGGGGAATGGAGGGAGTTGTGACCCCAACTGATCAAGTCAACATTATCATGAAGAGGTATCACTGGAATCACTATATCATCTCTCGCTATCACGATATCATCAACCTGAATCTCAGTATCAACATCCCTGATCAAAGTATCAACCTTGTCATCACTGGCTGTGATTTCAATAGAAGTACCATGTGGCTACTCCAAGGTCCTGCCACTCCTCAAAACTATCACTGCCTTCACATGCTCATGGGTAGTGTAAGAGGAAGCTTGTGGAGGTGGTGTGGCTATTAAGGTGGTGGTGGAGGCCTTGAGTGTGTTGGATTCAGGTTTTGGAGGATAGATTGTGGTTGTGGTTGTGGTTGTGGTTGTTGTGGTGGATGGGGGTGATATTGTGGAGGGGGTTGTTGGCATGAGTGAGGTGGAGGATATTGATAGCTATATGGGGGTTGTTGAGGTGGAGGAGCATATGGATGTGGTGGTCCTTGGTACTGGTGAAGTGGGGGTACTTGGCCTTGTGGTGGGACATAAGCACCTTGAGTAGTGCTCACATAACTTCCATCATTGTTTGGGTTGGGCATGGGTTGAGATGGGAGCCTCCCCTCTTCACGGTGGGCAAGTGAAAGGGAGATTTGATCAAGCCTTTGTTCAAGGCAACTAATGTTTTGTCCTTGAGAGGACACCTCTTTCTTCACTTCATCAAGGCTCCTTAGCCTTCCTAGAACTTCTTCCTCAAACTTGGAGCTGTACTTGGGCCCTTGGCTTCCCTTGCCCCTCCTCATTTTGTTGTTTCCATGAGAAGTTTGGATGATTCCTCAACTCGGGAGTGTAGGAGTTGGGCATTAGACCTTGGTTGTTTCGGTTGCCAAAGGCATGCAAAACATGCACTTCTTCTTCCTCAACATCAACTGCCATAGTGGATTGGCTAGAAGAACCACCAGTTTGGTTCTTCATCATGATCATCATATTCACCATCATTTTTATCATGTCGCGGTTGGCTGTAGTTCGGGTTGGAACTACAGGAGGAGGTGGAGGGATGTAGTTTTGGTCATAATGTTCCCGTTTAATTGAAGCCTGATGGACAAAATTCTCAGTAGGTGCTTGAACAAGGGCCATGACTCCTCAGGTGGCTTAGACATGAAGGTGACTACACATGATGAATCAACATTGTTTTGATTCAACTCTACTAGTCCAATGTAGAATACTTGAACCAGCTGCTACAAAGGTACCTCATGATGGGGGAAGTCACGCAAGAGCTTTTAAAACCTTTCCCATGCCTCATGGAAGGGTTCATTTTCTTTTTGGGAGAAGGTGGTGATACATCTTCACATCTGGGTCAGCTTGGCAATCCAGAATAACTTCTTAAGAAACTCATTCTTTACCATGTTCCATGTCACCAACTCAGGATTGGAGATGTACCATTCCCTGGATTTTTCTTTCAGAGAGAAAGGGAAGAGGGTTCTTTGCATTGAGTCATCGGTGACGGTGGGTGTGTGGGATGTGGAACAAATTTCAAGGAAGGCATCGATATGGTGGTAGGGGTTCTCATTCTCCATCCCATAGTAAGTAGGAAAGAGTCTAAGGAGGGTGGGTGGAATGGAGAATTGTTGACTCGACATTTGGTCAACAAGGGTGGCAATTGGGGAATTGTAGTTCTCTGGGGTGAAGTACTCGTAGAGAGGGCGGTTAGGTTATGGTTGAGAATCTCCACGATGTTCATTGTCTACCATTTCAACTGCTTGGTGTTGTTTGGAGAGGCTTTGGCGTATCCTTCTACCTATCTCAGGGTCATATAGCACCAAGTCGGTAGAAGTCAAACACATATTACACATGCACAACTGTCACCTGCACAATACATAAACAAGCAACAAAAGCCAAGTTAGAACAATAGTATGCAAAAGTAAACAAACAATAAAGAATATAAATGGTGAGGAAAGTAGGAAAGGATAAACTACACTAACTAGCTAGGTCGAGTGACTTTATCCCCGATAATGGCACCAGAAATCTTGGTGTGATCTTCTCAAGGCCACACACTAGCCAACTAAAGGTGACTAGATGCGACCCTAAGGGAAAACACACAAATCTCTCAAAATTTGTATATGGACCTAGTCCAACACACATGCTCAACTAATCACACGTACCTACAAGCACACGAGGTCGTGCTGTAGTATAGGCTAGTGATAAGATTAGGGTCGATCCTCAGGGATAGAGGGGGCAGTAGAGCTAGGTTACTGTTAGCTATGTTCCTAAAGCTGAGTCTAGGGTTTGAGGGTTTAAAGTTGGGTTTGGTTTGATTATGCTATGATTGGAAGCAAGAACAAGATAGAAAGAAACTAGATTAATAAAAAACCCTAGATTACCCTAAGTAAGCTAAGACTAAGAAACTAGGAAAGACAAACAACTAAAAAAGATCAAGGAGTTACACTAAGCTAGCAAGGCAATCTATCAACTAAGAAGTATGCTAAGTAAATAGACAAGCAAGAGCCTAAGTTATCACTAGTTATCTAAATTAACAAAAGCAAGCTCAAAGGAGCCCTAACTGCTTGAGAAAGAACTAACTATCAAGAACTAAGCAATTGGCTAAGAATTAACAACGACAATTGACTAAGCTAGCATTAACAAGCTAAGAAGGCAAATGTGGATTTTAAGCAATATGATGGATAGGTGGGCCGTTTGAGAATGAAGCTTTATATTAGTTGGGGGAAGGTTAATATACCAAGCAATTCTCATATTTCAATCTAGATTACCAAACCTAATAACAAGGCAAGTGCTATTGGAATATACCCTATGCTACTAGTTGGAGAACTAGGGCTAGGTGTATTCTAATAGGATGTTTCTAGGGTAATTGGTATTAGGGAAATTGAGAGCCAAGGGTAGGAATAAGAGTAGAGATGAGGGTGTTTCCCCTCATGTTACTTGCCCTCTAGCCTTTAGGAAACTCTAGGGAATTGCACTAATCACACTTACGCTAGCTATTTAGATCTCACACTTACTTGTAGAAGAAGGGAGATGTATTTAGGAACAAAGGGGGCTATCTAGGGATCCACTAATTGGACCTAGGAGCCATTTCTAAGATTGTCACATACATTCCATTTTCTCCTAGAAGCTAAGTGTCATCAAGAATTACAAAACAAACAATTCATGTTTAAAAGCATAGACCACATGCAAGATAATGGGAAACGAGATTGAAGCAAGAGACAATCATCATACAATGAAATTGTTACAACCCCAATTTTTGGATTCTTTTGGTGAGAAATGTAATTTCTCCTATTAAATATATTTGAAAAAATAATGATATAATTTGTTTTGAATAAAAAGGATTTCGTTTACAATAGTCTTGTTGTTTGTTTTATGGGCTTTATTGGCCATTGGGCCCAATAATAAGGAAAAGATAAAGGAAACTCCATTATTAAATGAGTAAATAAGAAATGGAGAAAAAATATGTAGAAACCTCTAGAAGGCAAAGGAATATTATCCAAAGGTGGATTTCGTGCCTCTTGGGTTCCTTGGGTTCCAAGGAGTCCAAAGTTGCAAAGATAATGCAACAAGAAAAGAAAAGATCAATTAAATATTTCTTTATTAAGAAGGAAATTGGAGACAATGATAAAATATGGAAAATAAGTGGAAAGAGGTATGATTGAGTCATCTTTGGTAGATTTTCGTATCCATAAGGTTTCTAATGTTAGAAGGAATTCCAATAAGGAAAATAAAAAGAGAGATAAAGAGAAATCCTCAAAAAGAGATATTTTAATAAAGAAATAAACAAGATAATGAGAAATAATGGATATAGATACATCTAGAAGGATAATGAGTATCCACTAAAAAGGATTTCGAAATATTAGAGTTTGTTGGGGTCCAAGGATCCCCAATGGAGAATAAGAAAGAGAAAATATGTGAGAAATAAGCCTAATTGAGAAATATCTTACGTCTAAAGAAAGGGACCCGATTTCTTTAGATAATGAGCCCAAATTTGGCATGATGATAGATTAATTCATTAATAAGTTTCCCTCAAAATTTGGGATAAAACAGAGCCACAGATTAAGAGTTACGATTTTTAAAAATTATCCTAAAGTCAAAAGGGTTTTCTTTAAAAAAAGAAATATGATTTTCCTTTGTTTTGGCGTGAGTAGTGCGGATCATTGGATCTTGATCCAACATAGGCCGTGCATCTCCTAGGCCTAGCCGAACCAGGAACAGGCCGCCAATCGAGGGATCTTTCCTTTGATTTTCTTATGTTTTAGTCAGTGTGCAAGCAAGGAAAGAGGTTGGTTGGAATCAGGAGTTTGTTTCGCACCCAACCAGCCTAGGTTTTGGGTGGTTTCGTGCATTCTAGAAGAAACGCCCAATTGGGTCGAAAGTAAGGGTGGAAGTGAGTTGGGAAAACCGTAGAAGAGCCCCTAAATCCTATAAATAACCCTCCATCTCAACTCCTCTCACTTTGATGAGATTGATTGGCCTGTTCCCTATATCCCTCATGCCTTGAGTTGACAAGAAGTAGTGTGGCCAACGAGCCTCCACCGTTGCACTGCCGCATAGCTACCGTGGGCTAGGTTTAAAAGAAGGAAGAAGACATGAAGCAGAAGTCATAGGATTGAAGACCACCATGGTCCACAGAGCAGATCCAACGGATCTAGTATCGACCAGCTAAGTTAGCAGGCTAGTGGGGGCGAGTGACGCAGGGTGTCCGATCCTCAGGTGGATTAGCAGACCATTAATCGAATGGCCCAATAAATTCGGTAAATAGCCTTCTCTATCGAATATTCAAGAAAACTGATGAATCTTGCATAATTCACTAAAAATAGGTTCTTTGGCAAAAAATTACAAATAAGTAGTGTTTTTTGATCAAACAAATGCAAGGAATGCAATGAAAATGTAATTGAAACCTAATTTTGCTTGCAATTCAAAAAGTATATAAAGATGCTATCTATAATGGTTTAATCAATGAAAAACCCTAATCTTTGATGATTATTGAATTGAGAAGGTTTATATAGATGATTAAAGTTGATATTAACCTATTTATTATAAAAAGACACATCAAGATGTAAAAGGATGAACTTTACATGTAATTGGATTAATTTAGGGTTCCATGTACATGAATGAGCTTTAATGGGCCTTGAAACCCTAATGTTAGTAATTGTGACTCTTAATGGCTTTAATTGTTCAAATTCATGAATAAAGATGAGATATGATGGTTCTAAGATATTTTGAGTATAAAAGTTCCTAATTGTGGATAAATACCCTTAATATGGTAATTAGGGTTTTCTAAGGAATAAAGGTGGAAGCAGTGATAAATAGAGTTCATGAAAGATGAGTTGTTAATCCGGAAGGAACCAAAGATGATAATTGGGCATAATGATTGTGTCATGACTTAAAAGGATAAAAATAGTAGTTTTAATGTAAAAGAGGCATAATAGACTTAAAGGACATTGAATTGTGCCTATAATCCAAAATTAGGGTTATATGTTGTTAAAAGGTAGTCATAATATCTTTCATGAGGAATAGATGATATAATTAGGGTTTAAAATAGTAAAAATGAAGTGAAACCCAAATTGCAAAGGAAACCCTAAAAGTGGACTAGAAACCCTAGAAAGTGAGCTAGGTTTATAGACCTTGATGGCCTGATCAATGATAGGAAAATTGGATGCATGTTTCAGGATCATCTTGTGTGCTTGCTTGTGTTACAACCCCAAATTTTGGGTTCAGTTGGTGAAAAATGTAATTTCTCCTATTAAAGATATTTGAACAAATAAGGATATTATTTGTTTTGAATAAAAGGATTTCATTTACAATAGCCTTGTTAGTTGTTTTGTGGGCTTTATTGGCTATTGGGCCCAATAACAAGGAAAAGACAAAAGAAACTCCATTATTTGAGTAAATAAGAAAATGGAGAAAAGAAAGGTGTAGAAACCTCTAGAAGGCAAATGAATATCCCCCAAAGGTGGATTTAGTGCCTTTTGGGTTCCTTGGGTTTCAAGGAGTCCATGTTGCAAAGATAATGCAACAAGAAAGAGAAAGGATTAATTAAATATTGCTTTATTAAGAAGAAACTATGAGATAATGATAATATTACAAGAAATATGTGGAAATATGGATAATGACTCTATCTTAGAAAATATTTCGTATTCACATGGTTTATAATGGAAAAGGGAATCATAATTAAGAAGATAAAATATTATGAGAGAGAAAATATGCTTAAATGAGTTTTATTAAACATTTATTTGCATATGAATAAAAAGGGTTTTTCCTTTCTCGTTTTGGACTCAAACTTGGCACACGAGTAGATTAAGTCATTATAAACTTTCCCCTAAAATGTGGGATTATTTGGATATACGGTTTATGAGTTATGGATTTTTGAAAAATCCCTAAAGAAGAGGGATATCCACTAAATGCCACAAATATCTAGTTTAATCAGGAATTCTTGGCACATGGCTTATAGCCGTTGGATTAGGATCCAACAGAGGCTTCTATTCACACTCTTCTTTTGGAAAAGAATAGGGAAGTGATTTTATAGGATCGGATTTCTCAATGACCTCTACACGAGAGTTTTTGGGAAGAATCCGATTGAGACCAGGAGAGGAAGACGCACCCAGTGATCCCTGATAGCACCCTGTTTGGGAAGCATTGATGAGTTTCCCTTTCTTTGGAAATGGTAGGAAGGACACTGTCAGTTGGCATGCATAGCCCTGCCTATATAAGGCACAATTTTCCCACCATGGAGGAGGGCAAGGTTTGCTGAACCTCAGGGAAGGTTTTTTCGTATCCACTTTTCCAGAATCTCTACTCTTCTCCCCTCTCTTCTTCCTGTACACCGCTAGTGAGAAGGAGGGTCTTCTTCTCCTTTGATCCCTACCTTTCTGATCGTTCAGAGACTACCCATGAGTCTGACCAGGTGTGGCAGAGGCGGCTGCACATCTCCCTAGATCAGCGACGTTCGAGAATACGGGGTCAACTCCGCAGTTGACCCGCCCCTACGGCCTGCTCACAATACCAGTCGGGCGAGGGGTTGAAGAAGATGGATTGACGATTGACTAAAATGCCCCTCCATGGATGTGTGACACCCAAGGGCACAAAGGACTTATCCAGCGAGTTAAAGGGCGCTCATGTTATGTACCAGTGACGTGTCGAGCCCCTATTGGCTCAGGTAATATTAATTTTGCAAAAATTGTAGATATGGATTGGAAACTCTGATAAAGTCATGTTATATATAAAAGTTGATCAAAAAATGCGTAGAACATGATAAAAATGATATTAGAGCCTAATTGTAGATGATATTCAAAAGGTATAGGGTTTTACATCTTTTGATGCATTAATTGATAGAAAAACCCTAGAAACATATAAAAACAATCATGATGAATCTTTTATATGTTTTCATCAATTTTAACCTGTTAAGAGTAAAAGAAAGGGTAAAATCATAAAAGGATGACTAGTATGTTGGTTTTGGGGTTTTTATGATCATGTACATGGTTTAATGGATTTAAAACCCTAATTTGGGAGAATATGAGTTTTAGTGTTCATAACCCGAAATTGCAAGTATACAACTGTAATATAATGATCCTTAATGACGATAATTGAGATTATTAGGGTTTTGTGAACAAGAAACCTAAGAAACCCCAATTGAGTATAAAGGACGAATCTTTGTGGTTTAATAGGTTAATTTGAGGAGTATTAACCTGTTGGATATTAAAATAGAGTTTTCAACCGTTTTGAATGCAAAGTTGGCTAATTTAGTGTTTTAACCTATAAATGAAGGATAATACATATAGAAACCCTAATTTAGGGTGAAAAAGGAGAAAAACCATGTTTATTTCGGATTAAGGAAATAAGTTACTAAATAATGATCCTAAGTCTGTTAGGAATTATTAAGATGAGGAATTTATGATTTTTATGTAGTTTTTCTAAATTAGGATCCAAAAATACTAAAAGTGGAGGCAAAACCCTAATTTCAAAAGAAACCCTAAAATTGGAATTGAAATCCTAAGGAATAAGATGAAATTGGATAAATATTGATAAAAGGAAGTTGGAATGTTTATTTCAGGATTTCTGTGTATTTTGCTTGCTTGATTGGGTTTTCTCTACATAGTTGATTTTGTCTCCAAATATGCAAGTTACAGGTTTGTGGTTACGCTTATGAATAATCGCTTTAGTTTCACGACAATTTCCGAACGTTTTTATCGATTTCCTGAAAATAACTTCTTGGACGACTTTTATTTCATGCAACTATAAAGTGACTACGATTTTCACCATAAATATGTATACATGACTGGCTCAGATCCTGGTCCTCCTCTGTGGCTTTGCTAATGATGAAAAGGGTAACCTGATAAAGGGTCTAATTGATAAGTGGGACCATCAGGTTATCAAGAGTTAGGGATTGGGCTACCTATGTGTAGTGTCATGCAACTCTTTAGCACACCATGAGTTAAGGAGTGGGTTACCTATGGGTAGTTCCATGTGACTCAACCCTAGAAACTGATTCACCTGTTAGGTAGGATCATGAGGGGTTAAATGGGGATCTACCATAAGGAAGGTAGCATCCAGGTCCACTACAGGGACAACACAGAGGCTAGGGTATGTATGGATTGAGTAGTTATATTTAAATTGTAAAGTTGTGTGTTAAATTATAGTTGATTGCAATATGTTGTTCCAGTTATTTGTACGATTATTGTTTCCCCCACATACTAACATATTTCGATATGCTGACTGGCATTTTGTTTGTCGGCTTTTAGGTACAAGATGAAAAGGACAAACAGTAAAGTGGCATATGTGGACATAAATGAGAATTAAAGTACAAAGGAGGATTAGTTAGAATAGACTCCAGATGTGGATAGAAATAGATAACCAAGTTTTTGAAAAGGTATGCAAAGTTACAACCATTCAGTTTAGTTTAGTAGAATGTGATAATTATTATTGATTATTTGTTGAACCTTTGATCTGGAAATTGGGATAACGGCTCTAACCTCTTGGTCTCCCTTAATTGGGGGTTACTGGGAGGTGGGGTCGTTACATTTGGTATCAGAGCCTCAATTCCTAATTTAATATGTAATAATTATTAAATTTTACAAACTCTGTAGAACCCAAGGGAGTTATTAGAGGATATTCTGAAAGACTGAGGTGTCTAGAAAAGGATCACGTCCGAAGGCTGACAAGATTTTCCTCCGCACCGCTAGTCGGGATATGAGAACTCCCGGATCTATGTGACTATAGGATTTGACTTGAAATAAGATACGTTTAGGACTCTCTCATCTTATTCATCCCTTCTCAACTCAAATGCTGTTAAGGACCTTAAGGATTAGGGTTTTCTCTCTTTTCCTCACCCTCTTGAGGTATGGGTAAGGTTGATAAGGTTTAAGGAATCCTCCACCAAATTAATGAAAAGCATGCAAATAAGATGTTCATGGACATAAGCTTAATAGTTTAATTGTAAACTAAAGAATAGATACATGCTTAGGTCATATGACATGAGTTGTCATGCCCTCAGGAGAGACCTGAGGCTAGACCTCCTTATCAGGAGGATGAGTGGAGAAAGTTGGTCATGATCTCCATTATAAGTAGAGACCTGGAACATTCCCTAAGGATGATGCTAACCCTAACTCTAAGTGGTGGTTAGAGAGAGAGATGGTATGATGAGTTAGAGGTCATGATTGACCAGGTGTGTGGGTGGACATGCTTTTGGATGCCCATGACAATATGAGCCATGTGAGGTTGGATGACCTAGTGCCTTTGGCGACCCAACCCTGGGAAGGGTCGTGTATGTTAAGGTGAAGGATAGATCCTTCAATTATGAGGATAGTGAAGAACCTACAGAAACCCTATAGGCTTATGCGAGTAGGGCATAACATGCACCCAGAGTACGTAAATAGTGCGGGCAGTAGGATGAAACCCTGGCCAGGAGAGTATGTGGGATAACTTATGAGATAAGCATGAGTAACTATGGATAATCTTGAACAAACATAAGTTTGAACATAGGCTTCACCCACGTAGAGGTATGCTTGTGAGCTTGATCCTTCATGGAGAGAGGACCTCTAGTAGTAAGGATGGATGTGGAGTTAGCTTTAGAGAGAGAGAGAGCATGACTCAAGCAAGAAGGTTGGGAGCTTAGACTCTGAGATATGAGGAACAGTGGAGAATTGAGGATGATGCGACCTAAATGGATGATAGTGGTTGCCTCATGCATGATCCCTGGAGGTTGAGGATATCTTGGTTGCCTTTGGAGAAACCAAAACCTAGAGAGAAGGTGAGGCTACTGGTACGTATGAACCTATGGTATAGATGTTCACCTTCTAGGGTTAGGAAGAAGAAGTTCCTGAGACCATGAAGAGGTTTAGTAACAAGTTGTGAAGATTTACACCTAGTTGGTGGTCCTTGAGGAGGACTCAACTCTGAGATGTTGCTTGAGTAAAAGGATAATAGAAGTGCATGTCATACCTTGTACATGCTTGGCTCGTGATTTAAAAGTTGAGCAGATAGTTGGACATCAGAAAAGCAAACCTAGTGTTCCTAGACCTAAGAGGGGAAGTGGTGTACCTGATGCTCATGGCAAAGGTTTGAGTTTCTATAGATTCGAGCATGGAACTCCTCACATTTAGAGGAAAGGGAAACTCCTTAAGTTTAAGGTGTGTTTGATGAACCCCTCACAACTAAGTTGGTGACATGGCAAGGCATGTTCTAGATCCAAAGTTGAGGATGAGAACAAGTGTGACCTAGCATGGTTTAGTAGGTGGTCTGCTTGTGCCTTAGTGGCTTTCTAGGGTTAAGCATGCTCATGTGGATGTAAACCCTAGACATAAGGGCATTTGAAACCTTTGTTATCAAGATGGAGTTCCTCCCATCTTGGGAGAGGGACCCTTTTGTAGGGTGTATACCAGTTTCTGTTGGTTTTGAGGTAACCTAAGGAGATCTCATAGGATCTTAAGAAGCTAAGTGAAAAGTACATAGTATGAGAATGAACCTGTAGACCCATAGATAACCATCTCTAAGTGCATATGGATGTGTTACCATGAAGGTAGCCAGTATGGGGCCTGACCATGGTAGGCAGGTCGCGATGACCGCTATGAAAGGATCAAAGTCAGCCCATGAATGTAGAGAAAGATGATGAAGGCTTGGGTAAGGTTCTAAGTTGGACATGTACTATGTTAGAATACTAAGTCTATCCTAGGGTTAGGTAGGGATAAGACCGATGGAAGTAGGAGTTGCGTAATTTCGTAGTGCACATGACCATAGGGTCGGGAGGTAACAACTATCATTGTCTGAGGACCATGGGTTAGGAGATTGATCACCTTCATGAACTCATGGGACCCAAAGGGCAGATGAGTAGGGCACTCTTTGGATGCATAAGGGAAGAGGGATGATCCCAAAAGTGTCGGAACCCTATAGACCTAGAGGAAATGCCCAAGGATTGTGTAGTGACTCAAGTAGGTTCGAGATCAGTTTTCCATGGAAGTAACTTTGATAACGAAATGATTGTGATGTTCAGACATAAGTTGCACGTTTTGAAGGTGTACTGGCAAGGTGGGATGTACCATCTCTACTCTTGGAACAGGAAGAACTTTGTGTTTGGACGGCCGCCAAATGCTTATTTCCTCTTGTTATGGGAGTGAGAGATAGGACAGTACGCATGACATACACCAAGGATAAAGATGATGTGAGTTGGAACGTTGTTATATGGTATGAGGACAGAGATGATAACATACCCTTGTGGGGTGAATGATATGTGGATGGTTTACAAACATCAAGAGAAATATGGTAGTCATCTTATGTGGATGTTTTTAGCATGAGATATGTGGAATTTGCAAGTTATACAAGGTTGAGTTCGAAAACTAAGAGGATGAGCTCAGAGTTTTCCTGATGAAGATAGAATTAGAGTTTGAGATGAGATGAGATCATAAGTGGAATACATGGAGGTGTAGGTATTCAACATTACCTAACGCCTAAGGATGTGAAGTGGTAATGGATGCTTTGGTTGAGATGCAGCCGCCTAGTTTAGCTAGAGGCTAGAAGAGGTTGTTAGGTTAACCCTAAGCTTAAAAAAGAGATAAGTTTGGCTAACACTCAGATGTAACGAGATCTATTGAACAAGTTAGTAATTGTTTGGTTAGCCAGCCTAGGCCTTGATGCAATGAAAGGATGGTTGTAGAACCTCAGATGCACTTCTTTGGAAACTAAGGTGATGAAACCCTGACTAGAGTGGTTTAGGGTTTCCAAGGAATCAATCTTGAGGAATCATGACATAAGAAGATCATGATTTTAAGATCACCATACACCGTGGTACTATGAATATAGTTAGTGACAGTAGTACTTTGGATGCTTAAGATGAAGTTGTATGTGGCTTGTTGCCATGCAAGCTAGGAAGTTAAGGACGAACACCAGTAACCTGATGTATTGATATAGAGGATAAAGAGTCCCCGTGAGGGAATGGGAGTTCATTACTATGGATGTTGTGGTAAGTCTCCCCTAGACTAAGGAAGGTTAAGATGGAATATGGGTTATGGTAGATCGCCTTACCTAGATGACATGAGAAAGAAAGAATATTGTCAAGGGACAGATCCGGTCGAACTACATATGAGAGAGATGGTTCAACTACACCATGATGATAGTTCAAAAGATCTTGGGTATAACCTAAAGTTTCACTTCCATGAGGTGGAAGTAGATACATGAAGAACTCTATGCTAGTACAATTTATCACCCCTAACTAATGGTTAGTATGATCCAGACTAGAGGGTCTGATGAGAGCATGTGTGCTCATTCAGGGTGATACATGGAGACAGTTATTGTCTTTTGTAAGATGTGATGATAACCACCATAGCCAGTATCGGGATGTAAAGAAGCCCTGCAAGGGAGGTTGTGTCGGTCACCACTTAATTAAGATGATGTTGGTGAAGGGTGCCTCACAAAGGTCAGAAAAGAACCACAATGTGTGCAGATGAAGTGACTTTGATCATGCAATGGCTGAGAGAGCCCAGGGGCAATATGAGTCGTGAGCTGATGCAAGGCAGACTGACATGTAGTTCACTGTGGGAGAGTATGTGATGTGAAAATCCGACCCCTCTAAGCTACGACTGAGAAAGCTGAGTCCCCGGTATATGGGTCCATTTGAGATGGATTGGTGGAGATGGTTGTATTTAGCCTTACCCCTTAGGATAACATGACGTATAATGTGTTCCATAAGTCTGATCTAGAGCACTATGTGAGGTACCCAAGCCATGTGCTGATCCCTCAACCTATTCAGCTTTATGAGAGGCTAAAATGTCCTGAGTCACCTATGAGAGTATGATATACCAAGGTAAGAAAGAATTCAGATGGAAGAATATGAGATGATGAAGGTTCTTGGGAAGAACCATGGAAAGGGTGAGGCCACATGGGAGCCATGATGGACATAGGAAATGCTTATCTTGTTTGTTTGTTTGCTTGATGGAATTTTGAGGATAAAATTCTTATAAGAGGGGAAGGATATTACAACCCCAAATTTTGGGTTCAGTTGGTGAAAAATGTAATTTATCCTATTAAAGATATTTGAACAAATAAGGATATTATTTGTTTTGAATAAAAGGATTTTTTTTACAATAGCCTTGTTAGTTGTTTTGTGGGCTTTATTGGTTATTGGGCCCAATAACAAGGAAAAGACAAAAGAAACTCCATTATTTGAGTAAATAAGAAAATGGAGAAAAAAAAGATGTAGCAACCTCTAAAAGGCAAAGGAATATCCCCCAAAGTTGGATTTCGTGCCTTTTGGGTTCCTTGGGTGTCAAGGAGTCCAAGTTGCAAAGATAATGCAACAAGAAAGAGAAAGGAATAATTAAATATTACTTTATTAAGAAGAAACTATGAGATAATGATAATATTACAAGAAATATGTGGAAATATGGATAATGACTCCATCTTAGAAAATATTTCATATTCACATAGTTTCTAATGGAAAAAGGAATCATAATTAAGAAGACAAAATATTATGAGAGAGAAAATATGCTTAAATGAGTTTTATTAAACATTTATTTGAATATGAAGAAAAAGGGTTTTTCCTTTTTAGTTTTGGACTCAAACTTGGCACACAAGTATATTAAGTCATTATAGACTTTCCCCTAATATTTGGGATTAATTGGATATACGGTTTATGAGTTATGGATTTTTGACAAATCCCTAAAGTAGAGGGATTTCTATTAAATGTCACGAATATCTAGTTTAATCAGGAATTTTTGGCACATGGCTTATAGTCGTTGGATCAGGATCCAACATAGGCTACTATTCACACTCTTCTTTTGGAAAAGAATAGGGAAGTGAGTTTATAGGATCAGATTTCTCAATGACCTCTACACGAGAGTTTTTGGGAAGAATCCCATTGAGATCAGGAGAGGAAGACGCACCCAATGATCCATGATAGCACCCTGTTTGGGAAGCATTGATGAGTTTTCCTTTCTTTGGAAATGGAAGGAAGGCCTCTGGTAGTTGGCACACATAGCCCTGCCTATATAAGGCACAATTTTCCCACCATGGAGGAGGGCAAGGTTCGCAGAACCTCAGAGAAGGTTTTTCCATATCCACTTTTCTAGAATCTATGTTCTTCTCCCCTCTCTTCTTCCTGTACGCCGCTAGTGAGAAGGAGGGTCTTCTTCTCCTTCGATCCCTACCTTTCTGGTGGTTTAGAGACCGCCCATGAGTCCGACTAGGTGTGGCAGAGGAGGCTGCACCTCTCCCTGGATCAATGACGTTCGAGAATACGGGGTCAACTCCACAGTTGACCCGTCCCTGCGGCCTGCTCGCGATACCAGTGGGGCGAGGGGTTGAAGAAGATGGATTGGAGATTTAATAAAATTCCCCTCCATGGATGTGTGACACCTGAGGGCACAGAGGACTTATCCAGTGAGTTAAAGGGTGCTCATGTTATGTACCGCTGACGTGTCAACCCCCTATTGGCTCAAGTAATATTAATTTTGCAAAAATTGTAGATATGGATTGGTAACTCCGATAAAGTCATGTTATATATGAAAGTTGATCAGAAAAATGCGTAAAACATGATAAAAATGATATTAGAGCCTAATTGTAGATGACATTCAAAAGGTATAGGGTTTTACATCTTTTACTGCATTAATTGATAGAAAAACCCTAGAAACATATAAAAACAATCATGATGATTCTTTTATATGTTTTGATCAATTTTAACCTGTTAAGAGTAAAAGAAAGGGTAAAATCATAAAAGGATGACTAGTATGTTGGTTTTGGGGTTTTTATGATCATGCACATGGTTTAATGGATTAGAAACCCTAATTTGGGAGAATATGAGTTTTAGTGTTTATAACCCAAAACTACAAGTATACAACTGTAATATAATGATCCTTAATGAAGATAATTGAGATGATTAGGGTTTTGTGAACAAGAAATCTAAGAAACCCCAATTGAGTATAAAGGATGAATCTTTGTGGTTTAATAGGTTAATTTGAGGAGTATTAACCTATTGGATATTAAAATAGAGTTTTCAACCGTTTTGAATGCAAAGTTGGCTAATTTAGGGTTTTAACCTATAAATGAAGGATAATACTTATAGAAACCCTAATTTAGGGTGAAAAAGAAGAAAAACCATGTTTATTTCAGATTAAGGAAATAAGTTACTAAATAATGATCCTAAGTCTGTTAAGAATTATTAAGATGAGGAATTCACAGTTTTTATGTAGTTTTGCTAAATTAGGATCCACAAATACTAAGAGTGGAGGCAAAACCCTAATTTCAAAAGAAACCCTAAAATTGGAATAGAAATCATAAGGAATAAGATGAAATTGGATAAATATTGATAAAAGGAAATTTGAATGTTTATTTCAGGATTTCTATGCATTTTGCTTGCTTGATTGGGTTTTTCTACATAGTTGATTCTGTCTCCAAATCTGGAAGTTACAGGTATGTGGTTACGCTTATCAATAATCGCTTTAGTTTCACACCAATTTCTGAACATTTTTATCGGTTGCCTGAAAATAACTGCTTGGACAAATTTTATTTCATGCAACTATAAAGTGACTACAATTATCACCATAAATATGTATACATGACTGTCTTAGATCTTGGTCCTCCTCTCTGGCTTTGCTAATGATGAAAAGGGTAACCTGGTAAAGGGTCTACTTGATAAGTGGGACCATCAGGTTATCAAGAGTTAGGGATTGGGATACCTATGTTTAGTGCCATGCAACTCTTCAAAACACCATGAGTTAAGGAGTGGGCTACCTATGGGTAGTGCCATGTGACTCAACCCTAGAAACAGATTCACCTATTAGGTAGGATCATGAGGGGTTAAATGGGGATCTACCATAAGGAAGGTAGCATCCAATTCCACTGTAGGGACAACAGAGAGGTTAGGGTATGTATGGATTGAGAAGTTATATTTAAAACGTAAAGTTGTTTGTTAAATCATAGTGGATTGCAATATGTTGTTATAGTTATTTGCACGATTATTGTTTCCCCCACATACCGACATATTTCGATATGCTGACCGATGTTTTGTTTGTCGACGTTTTAGGTATAAGATGAAAAGGACAAATAGTAAAGTGGCATATGTGGACTTAAATGAGAATTAAAGTACAAAGGAGGAATAGTTAGATTAGACTCCGGATGTGGATATAAATAGATAACCAAGTTTTTGAAAAAAGTATGCAAAGTTAAATTTTTATTACAGCCTTTCAGTTTAGTTTAGTATAATATGATAGTTATTATTGATTATTTGTTGAACCTTTGATCTAGAAATTGGGATAACGACTCTGACCTCTTGGTCTCCCTTAATTGAAGGTTATTGGGAGGCGGGGTTGTTACAACTTGTTTACTGGATTTCTTGCTTAGTTGGACTATTTCTGCACTCAAGTCATCCTGACAGGTATGTGGATAATTATGGTTAATCGCATTAGTTTCCCAAAGGTTTTCTGAATGATTCATCACATTGAATGCAACCTATCAGTTTGGATGTTCATACTTGCAAATCATAAAGTCACTATGATTATCATAATAATAATATAAGTGTGTATTCTCGCACCTACATGACACCCTGATGGATGATGCCAAAAGTTCAAGCCCAAGAGGGAAGACCCATGGGCACCATGAGTGGTGACCCCAGACACCAAGCTCAGGATTGAGAAGGTGGTCTTTATTGCATGACTAATGGGCATCATGAGAGGTGACCCCAAGCACCAAGCTCGGGATTGAGAAGGTGGAATTAAGTCATTGGCAAACGAGAAACCCTAAGGTGGGTATGCCAGGGTTAGGGCAAAAGCAATGGAGAATGTCACATTGAAAGCGTAAATTGGCTTTTTAATTAACTTGATTGTGATATTTAGGTTGTTAGCCATATTTGTGAAATTTTGGTTGTCCCCACATATCGACATATTCATTTATGTTGACCGACGTTTTGGTTGTCGGCTTTTTAGGTACACATTGAAAATGACAAACTATAAAGTGACACATTGTGAAATTAAGAAATAAAGTGCAAGGAGGATTAGTTAGAATAGAGTCCATATGTGGATAGAAGTTAGATATCCAAGTTTTTTAAAAAGGTATGCAAAGTTTTATTTTATACCAAATTTCAGTATAGTTTGGTAGAATTTTATAATTATTACTGATTATTTATCGAACCTTTCATCCTGTTAATTGGGATAACGACTCTGACCTTCGGGTCTCCCTTAAATGGGGGTTACCGGGAGGCGGGGTCGTTATAGAAATTATGTTCAATACAAGTTATTTCCCCCCAACATGGTATCAAAGTCCCATTTTAATCCCAAACATCTCAACACTATGGGCTTAGCTAGACATGCTCAAACAAAAGAGAAAAGAAATGAGAAGAATGGGGTAGGAATCCATGGAGCTTAGAGTAGCTTCTTCTTCTTCACCTGCTAGTTGTTGTAGGGCATGGCTCCTCCTCCAAGGGGGGTGAAAAGCTTGGAGATATTGGGGATTATGGTAGGAAACCTAGAAAACTAGGTTTGTATGGTGGAAATGGAGTGGAATATTGAGTGGGAGGTAGGTGAGTGGAGTAAATGCAAGGAAGGGGATGAAGGAGCTCTATAGTAGCTAGGAAGAGGCTAAGGGAAGCTAACCTTTGTGATGTGTCTGCCACCTATGTATATATAGGTGGTAGGGAGGAACTAGGGTAAGTGGTGGCAAAAAGGAAAACATAGTAGAGAAAATGGGTAGGTTTACGTGGTCACCATGACCGTGGTGAGGTACCACGGCCGTGGTGGGGGTTACATGGCACAGTCGTGGGTAGTGGAATGGTTTAGGTGGAAAGTGGAGTTGAAGTGTAAGTGTGTATGATGGCCATGGCCGTGGCGTGGTGCCATGGTCATGTTTGGTAGAGGGTACCACAGCCGTGTGGGATACCACAACCATGTTGGAGGAGGTAGCCATTGGTGAGGTCGCACAGAGGTCATTTTGTCTTCAACTCGCATGGTCATCTTGAGCACACATGTGAGGTGGACTTAAAGGGACACGGTCGTGCTGATGGCCATGACCGTGGTCATTCATGTATAAATTGAGTCAAGTCCATGTTGATTTTTTGGGTCTTAATGCATAAATCGCCACGGTCATGTTGCTGACCATGGGCGAGGTGGGGTGCACTGGCCACAGTCATTCTGAGGACGATGACCATGGGTTCTTCAATGAGCACGACCGTTATGCTGACCATGGCCATGGTCATTCATGTACAATTTTGGTGACTTCCCTATTACTTTTGGAACTTAATTCCCCATGAGCGTGGTGCTATGCCACAACCATTTTAGGGCTTCTTGGTGCTGATCTCCACTTCAATTTCTTCATCTAGCCTTCTTTTTCTTTGAATTGCTCTTATGCATCTAAGGGAAGCTCGGGGAAGAGATAGGTCCACTCTTGGGGTGTAAGAACCCAAAGACATTCTTCATCTCTCTCCCATGCATCCATGCATGCATAAGTGCCCTAAAATACACACAAAAGGATGCATAAGTGAATTTGTCATAAAAGATCTTATTGGAGGAAATATCTTGTAATATATGATGTTCATATGTGATTATCATGCAAAAAGACACATCATGAAGCCATAAAATAGAGTTGCATCATCTCACCCTCCCTTTGACTTGAGTGCTGAAGACTTGGGCTTCTAGGTTGATTTATAACTCTTCTTAGCTTTGCCTTTTCTTTTAGACTTTCCCTTGGATCTATTTATCATCATCATAGAATTAGGATTGTCTTTCTTCATTTGTACTTCAGCTGTTCTCAACCTGCCAAGTAACTCTGTCAACGACTTGTCAAAGTCATTCATGTTGTAGTTCATGACAAACTGAAAATATGACTCTAGTAGTGACTGTAGAATCAAATTAGTGACCAACTCTTAACCCAAGAGAAATCCCAGTCTAGAAAGGTTCTCCACATACCCAATGAGCCTAATCACATGAGGACCTACCAGATCTCCTTCTGCCATGTTACATTTGAACAACACCTTGGAAACATCATATCTCTCCTATTTTGCCTGATATTAGAACATGTTTTTAGGATGTGTTACCATCTCAATAACATACATGTTCTCATGTTGTCTTTGAAACTCATATTTCACAACATTATGCACTTGATATTAGTGACATCTTCATTATGCTTCTTATAAGCATACATGTCAACCTTTGGTGTAGTTGGAGTAGGTTCATCTGGCTCTGGTGTCTCTAGGACACACAGCTTGCAAACATGTGTGATAACAATTCTCAGCATCCAGAAGCGGTCATGTTAGTATTTTATTTCTATCTAGGTCATGTTCCTTACACTATGACAATATTGCATTCCAAAAGTTTGAAGTTGCATTGAGACTAGTTACAATTATACCAATGTTAAAATAAGAAAAGCACACAATCAATTAAGATAACTCTAGTTACATGACTGAGTGGGAATGAGGTCCTCGACAACCCCCCTCCTTTTAGGATCTCATTCCACAACCTTTATAAAAGACAAGAAATATTACATTGCCTCTCATTTACATCTTTTATAAATTTAATACTAAACTAGAGTTATCTATTCATACTACGCTCCAAGTGTAGGCCAATTCCTTTAATTGCATACTATGTTTGATGCTAATCATATTTCATCCATGCATATACTTTGTAGATCCCCCTGGTCTAATGCTACTCTTGTAAAACAATTTCTCTTGCTTATCTAGCATTTTGTAAATGCATTTATGAGCATATTACTCCCCTCACCCTGTGCTCTATATTAGAGATGACTCCTTGTTTAGTGCTGCCTATAAGGGGTCTATGATGTTTTCAAATTTGGTTGGAGTTTGCATGGATCCATTAGATATCAAGACTAAATTGAGAGAGTTTGATAAAATCATGGACTTTGTGTAATCACATTTTTATAGAAAAATTTACTCCTTTTGGGATAGCATTTAACTCCACTTCAATTTTATTTGTGCTCCTTATCTTCCATACTCTTCTGAATACTGATATTTTATTATATACAAGGTGTGATGACTTCAAATCCACCATACTTTCCATGGTGACATTCCATGGATATCCGTGCACTCATATCAATAAGATGTGAAGAGGGGAAGTATGAGGAGTTGTGGTTATCGTTTATAATATGAAGCCAGATCATGTTCACAACACCATATAATTGCCACACAAAACCAACATTCATAAATGAGAAAAATAGTAGTGTTTACATTTATTCGCATGGAAGAAAAGTCTAACTATAAGAAGAAAATAAAGTATATAGGATAGACTACATCCTATACATTAACTAGGAAAAAGGAAATGTGAACTAGCTAAAAGAAATAGAAAAGCATCAAACTACTCTAGATCCTCCAATGAACTTCATTATTGCCTTCTGGTACTTTGACTTTATTTATAGGTTCTTTACACCTAGAAAATATGTGGAACAATGGATCAAAACTAGGTGTTGTATACATGGGTGAAAATAGATACTTTTGAGCTTGCATAACTGAAATAGTTTAAGAAAGAAAAGAAAGAGTAAGGAAAACATTTCTTATAGAAAAAATCAGAGAAACCATTTCTTTTAGATGTGTTTTTGATGTGATTTTACTACTAAGTGGTGCCAACACCTAATATAAATTTATGATGGGCCCTCCCCACCCCTAGGGCTATGGGAATGTGCTGACCTTAGTTTTAAAAGAGAGAGATATAAAGAAAATATCTCACTTAGTCGCTACAACCCATCCATTTATTTGTGTTCTTGATGTTATGTCAAAGAGCATAGTATAGATGATGTGAATGGATCACCCTAAAAAGACATTAAGGGCCTAAGGTCATTATGTACCCATAATATTTTTGTTTTAGGAATTGTCTTATTCAAGGTTGTTACTATCATCTTGTAACTAGATCAAAGATTTTCTTATGATCATCTCATTTTAGGGTCATGAGGTCAAATCTAGGGTTAGGGTTAAGTGTGGCACATGACTATCATTTAGAGGGAAGCATTAAAATTAGGTTTCCAAAAGGTTTACACCATCATCAATTACTTCTTTAGGATTCACCATATCTAATAGTAACTGATATGCATCTTGGTTTTTGAATAAAAAATGGTTAAGCTCAAGAATATCATTTTCACCATTTCTAGATAAAGAAGAGATTATTAGATAATCAGGTAGGGTTTATGCTATCTTTTTGAAATAGGGACCTGATCTAGGTCATGCAAGAATTTTATTTGGGTTCCTTGAATTTTTTTGATGAAAATGGTTTATTTATGTGCTATCATCTGATACTACTACAATTTATTATGAATTTTAAAAGTTAAATGGGATTTTGTATATTAATCAGATAAATGAAGGTATGAATACCTTGATCAGTGGCCCGATCCGACTAGATTGATGGTCCAGGTTGATCCTAACTCACACACTTGTTGATCCAGTGGTGACACTAAGTTGGCGGCTCGAGACAGGTCCACCTCAACTCCTCACTGGCACCACGTCCTCTCCTCCTCCTTTGTTTGCTGCAAGCTTGACCAGCCTGGAGTAGACTCCAGTGAGGTGGTGGTGCTACTACAGCCTAGATCAGGGTGAGGAGGGGGTGCATACACCTTCGTGTGGTGTTTTCACATTTGGGCAGACAACTTGCACTATGTGAATCCTCTTGGGGCTCCGTACCACTACAGTGGTGGGTGGGACCGCTGATGAGAGAGAGAGATTAGGGGTGGAGAGGAGTTCTGGAACTGTGAAGGGTTGCTGTGAAGTACCACTGGGGTATGACAAAGGTGATTGGTTGTGGGTCGAGTTCCTCCTCTAGGATGCTGGAGTTGTTGGAGGTTGAAGATAACCATGTGGAGAGGGGTGTTGCGGGTGCCCTTGTAAGGAATTGAGGTTCAAGAATGACTAGAGTGAAGTTGTGGAGCTGTCAATGGTTTTGAATAACTCTATGGAGTGATGGTGAGGAAGCCCTAAAAGGCTGCCACCTCCACATGAGAGGTGCAGATTTGCATCAGGTTGTTTTCCTGATCCTCAGAAGAGAGCACATGTGGAAGGGGTTGTTGTGATCACATTGTCAAGAGAAGTCACTCCTGCAATACACTTGTCTTGGTCTAGGTTGTTATGGGGAGGGGGAAGAATATGTAGACTTTTCCACACCCTCCCTATCCCTAGAGAAGTTTGCATGACATGTAAATGTCACACATGGTTGTTAATTAATCAACTTGGGTCTGGGACCTTTAATAAATGATATTATCATCAAAACTTTGATCTCTTATAACTTTCAATTGGTGCATTCAATCATAATGAAATTTTAGTGTGATCTTCGAGATATAGGCATCTAACTATGGTAGAAAATTTGAATTCAATTTCGAATGTGTATTATTATAATTACACTAAATTGTTAATACACACGAATCACCTTTTATATGCATTTAGGGTTTGGATTATTTTGAAATTTTGTGTATCCATATGATCAAACATTAGGGTGGGTGATTAAGGGTATCTTAGGCAATTTATTTTTTTGAGTGATAATTCATATCAATAAATCTATAAGTGATAGAAACTATGATGTAAAAATGACTTTATCACATTCTCTTCTCCTTTTAAGAATTTTATCCTCAAAATTTAAGCAGCTTAGGGATGTGGATATTTTTGCTATCTCAGACTTGATCCCCCAGATAGCATCAGTTTGATCATGGTGGCTCCAGATAACTTTCACCATATCAATGCGCCTATTACTGAGAAGCTCCTTCATATTGGAATCAAGAATCTTGAATGGGAATTCAGAATAAGATGAATCATCTTTCTACTCTAAAGGCTCTTGATTTAGGATGTGATAAGGATCTTTGATATAAGTCTGTAGATTAGATACATGAAACACATTGTGCATTGCACTGTACCGAGTCAGAAGAGCAAGACGGTATGCACATTCATCAACCCTTTTCAATAAGGGTCTGGTGAATTGAGGATTGAGCTTGTGGCGACCGAATCGCCAAAATGAGATCAACGAATGCGGAAGCGGTTAACTAGCAGTGGAATTAAGAAAAACACTAGAAATTAAAATTTTTTAGAAAGAGTTCTTTAAACCATAAAGCTCTTTTATAAGAAAACAAGGTAAATTGTTTACAAAAAGATTCATCATTCACATCTCTGTGAAAACACAACTCGAGTGATTACATACATCCATTGCTCTGTTATTTGTACAAGGCAAGATACAAAATCTCGAGGCACTAAGCTAAAAATCTCAGACCTACTGACTCCTAGGACCTGAGAGTACAGAGACGACACATGACATACTATCTATAAGACTTGACAGTCAGTATCTCCACCTGAGATTCACTGCTGCCCCTGGTGTTGTTGCTGCTGCAGATATTGCTCACCCTCAGATTGGTTTCTCCGTCCTTGACGTCCACCTAAAAAGTCGAATCCCACGGGGATGAGACAATTTGAATAATTGTCCCAGCGAGAGTTATAACTCTCCACCAGAAGATTTTTTATAGCAATAAGAGAATAATATAAACAAGATAACTTAAAACATTCAGTAGCAGGCTTAGGAATAAGTAAAGCAACATTTATTTAAGCAATCATTTCAATAAGGGATATGAAGAACATGTATACTAGTTGTTTGACTAGAATATTTGTAAAGAATGTAACATTAATAATTGTTTCTCATAGTTCAACCTAAGCAGATATGCTACACGGCTGATTATGTTTTACAAACATTATTATGCCCTGCGGAGATGAGGTATACCGCTCATACTCCAACCGATCATTACTAAATTGCATCGGTATCATACCTAGGTCATCAAAAGAGCCAGATTCTTATGACCTCATCTTCCTCAGTCAGTGTGAGGATCAACATGCAAGACATCTCATGTCTCTGCTATAATAGCTTTCCAGGGTATTCTGGCAACTTTGCTATTAGAGTCACAGTGGCATTCTGTACTCTCTTCGCCATCGAGGGATTTCTTGTTTATCTCTCATCGATGCGGTATTAAAGATTCCCTTGGGAGATTAGTGAAACATCACCCCGTCATAAACACATAATGAAGGATTGATGGATTATGGTACATCTTACATCAATTCCTATATCAGGACGTAAGGATATTCGCGTCCATAACCCCAACATACTCAAAAGTATGTTTTCCAGGAGTTCCCTTAGGAAAACCTATTTCAGCACCATGAAACTACTGACAATGATGGATCTATGATCAGGGCTCTACATGATATGATTATACTGGATTACTTTAGTACATTTCAACATTCTTTTAACATCAACCATGTTTTCAAACATTTAACTATTAAGGCAACTGCTATGAAAGAACACTAAATGTATCAAGTTTAACTCACATCAGTTATCATATGGATATCAATTCTTAACCATTTCATTACTATGATTCAAGAATAGGGGTGTTCAAACCCTTAAATCATCATAAGTCATCTAATCAGCATGACCTTGATGTTGCTCATGGCTCATACAGCCCATCAATCTCATATGTTGCCACATAAACTACGCAACAAAGCATGTCACTATTCATAAAGCTTATAACATGTTTTTAATGAATATGATATCATAACCCTTACATGGCTATGATCACTTCTTTATAAGAACCTGCATGGTCAATTCAATTGATAATAATAAACAATTCATTTTCAGATCAGCAATTGATAAAGCAGAGATAACCTTTCAATTCAAGGATTGTACCATCATGCCTTCACTAAGGCTAGGTTCCCTTATTTAAATCAATTAGGTTTATTCAATCCCTTTATTTTAATCAGGAATAGTGATTCCTCATTTCATACTTCAATCATGAAGATTCATGCTTAAAAGCATAACCTGGAATTAGGGTTTACTGTTCATTTCATCATATCACCCTCAATTAGGGTTTACTATTCACTTTACATGTTATTACCCTAGAATTAGGGTTTACTATTCACTTCATAGTGAATTGAGCTCATAGCATCATCATGTATAAAGATTATTATTATTAATGCCTTCAAATTAGGTTAAGATTCATTAATCACCATAATTAGGGTTTCTTTGATCTCACTATGAAGGATCATACCCTAATCATGTGCACTCATACATATTGAAGGTATTTTATTTGGTTTCCATCCATATTAGGAGTCTTTTCTCTCCTCTTACTAATAGATGATGTTTTCATCACTCTAGATTAGGTTAGGTCAAGTCAACTTTGATTAACATAAGTCATGACATCACCATTGTGGTCATTAGGGTTTACTTGGTCAAGAGGTGTTGTCTACTTGAACCCTTCAAGAGTACGTTGGTAATGTTCACCATTAGTCATAACATATATCAATCAACTAATTACTTGTTCTCTTAATGTATTTAAGTATCATTAGGGTATAGGTTAATCAACCATTGAACCATCTAAGCCTTTAAAGCATTAAGCATTCTTGACCTTAAAAGACCCTAAATGATTTTGGACTTTCAACCTCCAAACGGTTTTGAAACCGTTTGGAATGGTTGACTGTTTAGTACCTTTGAGTTTTAAGACCGCATGGACAAGTTCAACATCAAGACCGTTTGGTCTAAAGGTGGTGAAGACCGTTTAGTCCCATTGACCGTTTGGACAACTTTGACCTTGAAACCGCATGGGCAAATCAGCCTTGAAACCGCATGGTAGCCAAACGGTTTGGGATCGTTTGGTCCCAAACGGTCTTGAGACCGTTTAGTCCAAACACCCTCAAAACCGCATGGACCAAAAAGTGTATCAACACTTCCAATTGAAATAGGGTTTTCAATGTTGAACCCCTCAATCGTTCATGCCATGGTTAATCACTTCTCAATTGAGCTAATTAGATTAATCCTTAACCAATTTGATACTCAATTGATCCTCAATTGGTCACCAATTAGGGTTAGGACCAGTTGGATTAGGGTTTGAAATCGACCAACCTTCAACATTCATCAACATGAGTCTAATTGAAGTTGAACCCATTGAACCATCACCCAATTGGGCCATGACCTGACCCCAAACGGTCTTGGGATCGTTTGGACACCCTCCAAACGGTCTTGAGACCATTTTCCCAAAGTCTCATAAAAAACTAAGTTAATTACTTAAGGGTTGAACCCTAATTAGGTCACCAAATCAGCACTTTGATTGTTTCAACAACCTATGATGATTGGACCTTCAATTGATTAATTTTTCTTAACCCTAGACCTCCAAACGGTCTTGGGTGATCACCAAACGGTCTTGAGACCGTTTGAGTGATCCCCAAATGGTTTTGAAACCATTTGGGCCACTCAACCCAAACTTCAACATGATTGGTCCATTGAAATCAGCAATAAACCCGATTAGGGTTTAGGTGATTAAAGTGCCTTCAACTTGAGATTTACTAGGAATTAGTTAATGATTCTTGGAGGGTAATTAGTTCATATTGTGTAAAGAAGACCCCCAAATGGTCAATGCTTGGTCAAACCATCCAATCAGTCTTGGAGATCGTTTGCTCCAACCGATCTAGTGAAACCGCATGCCATTCAAATGGTTGTGAAACCGTTTAGGCATAAGGTGGAAACAGTTTGGTAAAGTAAGATAAGGATTAAAATTGGAATTAACGCCACCTTATTATACCTCAAGAACCTGGTCTGTTCTTCACGGATTTAGTTGCAAAAAGGCATAGAAGTATTGGAAGAAGAAGAATAAGCAACGTTTGCAAGAAAGAAAGTGTATAATCAAAGCTTAAGGGTGTAGAGTTATAAAACCTGCCTTAGAACCGGCTCTAGAGCTCCAAGCTTTAAATCTTTAATGGTGGCTTGAGCTCCAAAGGTCGTCCAAGGTTTCTTCCTCAAGAATTGGTTGGAAAGGATGGCTAGAAAGAAGAACTAAGTAAGATAAACTAGCAAACCAACCTTGTATCATGACTTTCCCCATGAATCCGAGCTAGAAGATAACCAAAGCTTACCCAAACCTTCTTGGCCGTTCTCCTCTGCTCCTAAGATCCTTCCTTAGTTGGTCCAAGCAAAAAGATAAGAAGAGAAGTGAAGGAAACGATCCTTGCTAAGTAAGGAAAGTGTGTATATATACTTTGGGTGTGATTTCAAGATAAGGACAACTTATCTCTTAATTCTCAACTAGGTCCTTCCCCTCTTCTAAGCCACGTTTCTCCCTTTCATAATTTAAGAAAAACTTCTTCTTAAACCAAGGTCTAGTGGAAAGGAAGCCAAACATCCTACTAAGTTGCATACATATAAGGGTCATTATGCTTACAACTTGGTTATTTAGTTACAAGGGTTATCCTTCTTATTTGATTATTCAAATGAAGCGCCCTATTCATCATTTTTACTCTAGTTGATGACAAGAGTCATAAAATATACTCTAGAATGTGTATTTTACATGTTTCATCCCATGTTTTGGGTAAATTGCACTTTACACCAAAACTAGGGTTTAAGGCACAAGGATTGCTCCACAAGCAGCATCTTGGTGCCCAAGCTTGGAGAATCCATAACACTTCATCATATTCATTCTTATGATGTCTCACCATCATAGGAACATCTAAACATGTGCAATTTGTAAGTTAACCCCTCTAATTGGGTAATTTGCACATAGGTCCCTATTAAACAAAACAATATTACAACATTGTTTAAAAAGGGCAGAAAAGGAAATATATGTTCCTCATAAGCTTTAATTACATACAAAAAGATAATCACATGCATCTAATTACATAATTAAGCAAAACACCTAGGGTTAGCTCATAACCCAGGTCAGGGATGTTACAGAGCTTCCCTTTGTTCTTGGCCAAGGCTCAGATGGGCCATGTCTTCAAGAAAACATGGTCACCCAACTTGAACTGACATTCCTATCAGTGAGAATCTACATAAGACTTCTACATCTCCTGTGCCCACTTCATTCTCCACCTTATCAGTGCAACCTTGTCTGTTTAGAGCTGCATCCCCTCATATTTCATTAAGGTATGTTCCCCAATGTCATCCCAATGTACAGGAGACATGCATGGTCTGCCATAAAGATATTCATATGGAGGCATCTCGATACTCACCTGATAGATAATATTTTGTGTAAACTCAACTAAAGGTAAATAATGGTCCCACGAGCCTTTCCAATCAAGAACACAAGCTCGTAGAAGATCCTCTAGAATCTACAATGTACACTCTAACTGCCCATCGATCAACAAATGATATGTTTTTTGAGGTTTAGTTTTGTACCCAGTTCTTCTTGAACCTATTTCCACAACTTAGAATTGAACTTTGGATCCTTGTTTGAAATAATGGACATTAGAACTGCATGTAGATGTACAATATCTTGTATATAAAGGTTAGCAAGCTTAGACACTTTATCTATTGTCTTCAAAAGTAGGAAATGAGCTGATTTAGTGAGACAATCCACTATAACCCATGATGCATCGTAGCCCTTCCCTGTCTTGGGTAAACCCACCATGAAATCCATAATTATGTGTTTCCATTTCCATTCTGGGATTTCAAGGGGTTGTAGTAGGCCACCTAGTCTCTATTGCTTTGCCTTGATTTTCTAGAACATATGACTTTTGGAAACAAACTCATCAATATCACATTTCATGCTCCTCCACCAGAAGAGTCGTTGCATGTCTTTGTACATTTTGGTTGTGTCGGGATGAAATATGTACTTTGAACCATGTGCCTTACTGAGAATCTTTATCTTCACAGATGATTGCTCAAGAACCCACTTATTGTTCCTATATCGATGGCCACCATAGATACCCACATACAAGTGTGTTTAAGGTTTAAATAGGAGAGAAGAGAGCTCTTCAAGATTAGGACTAGCCTTTTGTGCCTCAAGGCATTTAGAATGTAGCCCATGAATGATAAAATATTGTTAGGATGAACACGATCATGCATGAACTGTGGCTTCTAATCCACTAGATGCTCCATGTACTTCTACTCGAGAACATACAAAGATGAATATACAACCCTTTTTCTACTAAGGGCATCAATGTCTACATTTTCTTACTCGGATGGTAGGAAATTGTGAAATCATAGTCCTTCAGGTACTCGATCCATCAATGTTGATGCAGGTTTAGGTCTTTCCGGATCAGAATATACTTCAAGCTTTTGTGGTCAGTGGAGATATCAAATGTTGACCCGTACAGAAAGTTCCTATAGATTCTAAGAGCATGTATTATTGCAGCCAATTCCAAAATCCTAGATGAGATAATTAAGTTCATTGGGTTTTATCCGTCGTGATGCAAAGGCCACTACCTTCTTATACTCCAGAACACATACTAATCCACTCCTCAAAGCATCAATGAAGTCATTTCTAGAGGGTAAGGTCAGATTAGGTGCTAATGCCAATTTCTGATTTAGCTCCTAGGAACTAGACTAATAAGTAGTTGACCATATGAAACACTCATCCTTCTAAAAAAGATTAGTAAGAGTAAGTGCAACTTTGGAAAAATTAGGGATGAAGCTAGGATAATATCCAGCAAGGCCCAAGAAACTTCAGATTTTAGATGGATTCTAGGGAGGTTGCCAGTCAAGAACAACTAACACCTTTGTTGGATCAACATATATACTACCCCCAAAAATGACATGACCAAGAAACATGACTTTATCTATCAAAAACTCACATTTTGATAGTTTTCCCAAGAGATTCTGAGATCGAAGGACTTCTAGAGTTGTATTTAAGTGCTCATGAAGTTTCTCCATAGAATCAAAATAGAGTAGAATATCATCGATAAAAATGACCATGAACTCATCAAGATATGGTTGGAATACTTTTTTCATAAGATTCATGAGCATGTCAGGTGTGTTGGTTAACCTAAATGACATCACTAGAAATTTGTAATGCCCATAACGAGTCCAGAATGCATTTTTAGGGGCATTAAAATATTTGACAATGAGTTGATGGTATCCAGAATAAAGATCAATTTTTGAGAAGACTTTAGTAGTGTGAAATTGATCAAAGAGGTCATCAGTGTGGGGAAGAGGTTACTTATTTCTAATTGTGGCTTGGTTCAACATGTGGTAGTCAATACCAATGCGCATGGAACCGTATTTCTTCTTTACAAAAATAAAAATCACACCTCAAGGGGAAACACTAGGACAAATCTATCATTTATCAAGAAATTCTTGTCATTTTTTCCAGCTCTAAAAGCTCTACATGAGACATCTATTGGTAAGGTATGACCGTAGAGAGAATCATGTGATGATTGACATGGCATATACCACAAAGGATTTGATTAAAACTAATAAAGGCAAGATTCAAATTCATTCTATTTCACACAGTTATGAGATAATGAGGAAACATTATGGATGTCTAAAGAATGACAATACTCAATGACGTATGCCTTCAAGTATTTGCCTTGGAGGATGAGATCATATATATGTTAAGAGTGTGTACATTCTTGTCATGTCCCTAGTCGGACTGTGGAAGACAGATAGACACCAGTAACACATAAGACTAGAGTGTGGGTTGGTTGATGACATAATCTCATTAGTCATGATATGGCAATATCAAACCAAGAACACATATACATGTTAGGGAACAGTGTATCAGACAGAACCACATTGAGAGTGACACATGGAAACCTATTGGTGGTCATAGTCATCTCTCATAGTAATGGTGGTGATTGTGATTCTTAGACCTAAAATCACTGCACTCGTCACATGTCGTTGGGTACGCTTTGACATCATTAAACACAATACTAAAACATGGGTTGATATAAAGGTGATGATTGGGTGACTTTGACGCATGGGGATAGACTGTGAGTGATAGATATGAGATTTGTCCCTCCTACTAGAGTATGATATCCTAGACACTGATATGCTTCACTTAGCACACCAATCACTAAGTGTGTTAATCCTAGAGTTTAAACCTTTTTTAACTTTCCGGTTAAGGCTAGTATAGAAAGGGTCGAATCCCACATGACAACTTTTTAAGATTGTTTAATCTAAACCCAATTTACCTATTGAATCTTTATTTTTTTTTGGTGTTTTTGGTTTTATATAATACAATTAAATTTTGGTTTTGGATTTGGGTGTAAATCTAGAACAAGAAGGTAAACAAACAAGATTATACTAACAAGAATTAAAAGATTACACTAACACAGGAAAAGGTGAAAGATTATTAGCATAAATAAGATTGTAAAAGAAAAGGAACTCGAAGAATGAATCAATAGTGTTTAAGACAGTTGAAATCAGATTAAGGAAACATCAAGGATTTAAGGGTTTTCACCTCCTCAACCATGACAAGAAAATGAATTAACGATTAATTGACAAATAGGCGACGACATGTGAATCATAAAAATCCACAAAAGATGAACTCCACATGAGCCCATTGGTCCTGGTGCTCATGTTTCCTAGTTCATCATCTGAAAAGAGATAAATACACAGTCACTTTAGAATCTCTATGTGAATTGGTTTAATCATTCTAAACCTGTATTTTCATGATTATTTCCATTCAGGTTAACATATGCAAATTACTTCACTAGATCATTGATTAAATAAACCAATCGCCCTCTAAAGAAGTCAATTAGATCCGATTCGATCAAACCATGGCTAAGGGGATATTCCCCTTGCCTCGATAGGGAACTACTCACTCATGGTTGAGGAGAAGGGGGATACAGAGGAATAAAGTACCTTGGCCATAGTCTAGGCTTAAATAGGAAATTAATCCTTATGCTAGAGACAATGTAATGGCTAGGTTCTGAATTCCTTGCTCCAGAACTAAAGAAAGGGGGAAGAAGAGATCTACATATAATAGCAGGATAAAAATAAACTGAGGAACAATATGAAGAATGAACAATGCTTCAAAAAATAAACTACTTTATTGCTGAATTAGAAGAATACAAGATTAAAGTTGTTCCGAGAATTCCAATACAAAAGTGATACAAAGGATGATACAAAAGATGATCTTGGGAGGAGGAAGTGCCCCTCCTTTTATAGGAGAAGGAGGGGGTAGGCTACTCAAAAAAGAGGGGGAAAAAAGAGAGGGAGCCGTCCTTTTGAATTTTCTAAATCTGGTCAATAGAAATTTGATAGGCTTTAATTGTCTTGACCATGTAACTCTCTTCAATGCAGATTCCCGCACTAGATATTTTGAAAGTATTTCGCTCCCATAAAAAGTGGTCCAAATAATAGAATATTCTTCTAGGAAATTAAATTTCCTTTCCAATGAATACTTGTACACTCAATTTGGACTTTAGATTCAAGAGTTATGGCACTTTTGGTGGTGGGTATACAATAATTATAGGACTGCTACACATTGTGCAATTATACTCCATGAATATTTATCCCATTTCCTACAAAAATCCAAGAAAATTTAATTAAAATTCTACTTAAATAGAAAAATATGATATAATGCAATTAATTATAAAACTAAGAAAATAAATAACAAAACAATCCTAAAAAGATATCTAAAATATGTAAATAAAAATGATGAAAACACATTTATCAAAATACCCCAGACTTGAATCTTTACTTTTCCTCAAGCAAATTTGATTACAAATAAACTCCAATTCATACTTCTAAAATTCCATCCTCACCTTAATAACATCACTATATTACTCACCTCCAAATTTTGGCCAAGTGACCCGATCTCCTAGAACCACATAGCATACATTTCTATATTCCCTATCAAAACAATTGTCAAATCTAGCTTCTAAAATAAGAATTTGTAGAAAAATAGGCTTCGTATTACGTTCGCTTTGACACCTTCAATTTTTTTTACTTTTTTTTTAGAGTTGTTTCACAAGAACAGGATGAATTTGAGGGTGTGAAAACAAAGACAGAAGTGATGAAAAAATATTGATCCCTCCTCTATTTGACTCGGGATATGAATTTGTGGAGTTGTGGTTACATTGGTCACAATTTTTTTTTCATGAGCACTTTTGGCATCTTTTGATGGTACACCCCTTTGTGGGGTATGGAGTTTTTATTTTGGGAGGCATGCCACCCCAGACTTGATTTTTGTCTGGTGGTGATTCTTTGCTGATCTTTTTTAGAAGGAAATAGAGGGAAGAAAATGATGTTCTTGTGCTTATAACTTCAACATTTTTTTTCATATATTTTTATCAGAGAGTGTCATTGCTCTAGTTAGAGTATTCCTATAAATCACATCATACAAATTTTATAACAAGATAATCCATTTCTTAATTATGGGGAAACATTTTGCTTGGTTCTAATCGATTCCTTATGGCTTGCCAACTAATCCAAGGAGTGATGTTATTTAGGGGTCCTAGGTGACACAGTGGTTTCACACATGGTAATTTGTAATAAATTTTGTAAAAGGTTTTACTAAATTCAAGGGGGTATAATGATAAACATCTATTCAAATCGGCCGACTAGATAAAGGCCAAACTAGAAAATTGAAATTTTTAGCAAATTTTAAAAAATTAAAACTAAACTACATAACATGATGAGAATTTGCAAAAAAGTAAGATAGAGTGGGTGGAAGGAGTACGTACCACCCACCTCCACCCCAAACTTAAATTTTTCTCATCCTGAGAAAAACTTAAATCCAGAATGGAGGGAAGAAAATCACTGGGATCACCAGAGGTCTTGGTAGCTCAAAAAATGTCCAGCTGAAGGGGATGTTGATGATGGTTGTAACTTTGAACAAAAGAGATTCATGGTACACCCAATGGATGGGTGGTTGTGGAAGCCTAAAGAGGCTTTCATATTGTCTTTTGCCTCACAATCCTTCCAAAAGGATCCACAGATCTTCCTTTAGAAGTAAAGGAAATGTCGAAGATGGATGTGGATTGGGGGAGGTTGGTGGGTAACCGACCGGTAACACATGCAATGCTAGATGTGCAAGGTCAGGCGGAGGATCTGGCTCAGGTTTCCCCCCCATCATATTAACCTACATATAGGAGAATTGGTGGTGATATGAAAGAGAAAACTACATTTAAATCAACATGATAAGTATTTTTTCTCTGCTTAAAATTCATGCAATCAACCTTGGGATAGATGGGATTCATGGTTGATATAGCATGTAACTCTAGTTCCTCTATGCAAGGAGTTCCCACAGGTTCATGAGGGATAAAAATGGGGACATATTCCTTGCATCCAGAGGAAGGGGGCATGTGGACCTCTCCTAAGGGTGGTGTCTCTCCTTCTAGATAAGTTGTATGTGGAATGAGATTTGGCTGTGATAAAATATGAGGAATTATTTTGTAATCGAGGATTGGTGATTCCTTATCTAGAATAGGTTCAATCAAAGGGGATTGGTCATGGATAACATCTGGAATGATGTCAAGTATGGGAGGATTTGTTGTATATTCAAGATAAGAATGATTCTTGTACTGTGACTTTTCATACTCAAGTAGTAGAGTCTCTCAAGGAAAGGTAGGGATACCAACATCCTCATTACATGCAAAATATGGCTCCACGGTTTGTGCTATTTCTTCAGGATCCGACATATATGACACAAAAAGTGGATCATCATCGTCATCGTCTGGAAGAACCATCTTGGGTTGTTCGAGATCTACAAGGGGAGTCTGTGATTGGGCCTCTAGTAAGATAGCTAGCAGGGTTTGCCAATTTTCTAATATTTTTTGTTTCTCTTTTTCTACTTTTTCCAAGGCTCTAATTTGTTCCTCCTGTTGAGATGTATATTCATTTTTACAATAAGGTTCATAACCCCCAAAATTTTGTTGGTTACCCCCATCATACCCCCCATAAGGATCTTGGTCATAGTACCCCTCATATTGATTGTGGCATTGCTCCTCATAATAGTCTCCAGGAGATGTTGGATTGAAATTTCCATTACATCCACCTTGGCTGGAAGAATTGACATTACAAGGTGTCACCATAACATGATGAGACACATTTTGACAATTTGTACTCTTTGACTAGGCATCTGGTAAAGCCTCTATCAAGAGTTGATGTGTGTCTAGTTGCTTTTGGGTTTCAAAATCAGATCTATATTCCCCAAAATGTTGTTGGTCATACCCCCATTGGAATATGGATAGAAAGGTTCCTGATAATGGTTATCAAAAAGTTTGAGTTAGGATTTTGATCATACCTACCAGGATAGGAAGACTTGAGATTATATAAGGTGCTACCATAATTAGGGGACACATTAGGACAATATGGTGATGGATGGTTGTGATAACCATTCGATCGGTTTTGTGAGCCATAATTTGTTGACCACTCCATTTGAAAAGGTTTTTTTACAATTCAAAAAAGAACTAAAGATTTGTAAAAGACCATAAATCACAAAAAAAGCTAAGTGATTATGAAACAAAGTTAAAATTTACAAAACTAATTAAAATTATATTTTTTTACAAACTAGCACATTTGCAAAAAAAAAATGCACTGTCGGAATGGAAACTCAGTAAAAGAGGAGTAACACTTCTGGAATGTTACTCGGAAGGCATAAAAAATGAAACAAAGTTTTTCAAAAGTTTTTGGGGTTCGAAAAAACAAATCCGTTGTCCCCGATAATGGCGCCAAATTGACGTGCATCGCTTAACACACCAATCACTAAGATTGTTAATCATAAAGCTTAAACCTTTTTTAACTTTCCGATTAAGACTAGTATAGAAAGGGTCGAATCCCACAGGACAATTTTTTAAGATTGTTTAATCTAAACCCAATTTAACTATTGAATCTTTATTTCTTTTTGGTGTTTTTGGTTTTATAGAACATAATTAAATTTTGGTTTTGGATTTGGGTGTTAATCTAGAACAAGAAGGTAAACTAACAAGATTATACTAATAAGAATTAAAAGATTACACTAGCACAGGAAAAGGTGAAAGATTGTTAGCATAAATAAGATTGTAAAAGAAAAGGAACTAGAAGAATGAATCAACAGTGTTTAAGACAGTTGAAATTAGATTAAGGAAGCATTGAGGCTTTAGGGTTTTTACTGCCTCAGCCATGGTAAGAAAATGAATTAACAATTAATCGACAAATAGGTGACAACATGTGAATCATAAAAATCCACAAAAGATGAACTCCACATGAGCCCATTGGTCCTGGTGCTCATGTTTCCTAGTTCATCATCCGAAAAGAGATAAATCCATGGTCACTTCAGAATCTCTATGCGAATTGGTTTAATGGTTATAAACCCAGATTTCCATGGTCATTTCCATCCGAGTTAACATATGCATCTAAGTGAGTAATTACTTTGCTAGATCATCGATTAAACAAACCAATTGCCGTCTAAAGAAGTCAATTAAAGATGATTCGATCAAACCATGGCTAAGGGGCTATTCCCCTTGCCTCGATAGGGAACTACTCACTAATGGTTGAGGATAAGGGAAATATGGAGTAAGAAAGTACCTTGGACATAGTCTAGGCTTAAATAGGAAATTAATCCTTATGCTAGAGACAACGAAATGGCCAGGTTCTTAATTTCTTGCTCTAGAACTAAAGAAAGGGGGAAGAAGAGATCTAGATATAATAGCAGGATAAAAAGAAACTGACGAACAATCTGAAGAATGAACAATGCTTCAAAAAATAAACTACTCTATTGTTGAATCAGAAGAATACAATATTAAAGTTGTTCTGAGAATTCCAGTACAAAAGTGATACAAAGGATGATACAAAAGATGATCTTGGGAGGAGAAAGTGCCCCTCCTTTTATAGGAGAAGGAGGGGGTAGGCTACTCAAAAAAGAGGGAAAAAAAAGAGAGGGACCTGTCCTTTTGAATTTTCTAGACCTAGTCAATAGAAATTTGATAGGCGTTAATTATCTTGACCATGTAACTCTCTTCAATGCAGATTCCCACACTAGCTATTTCGAACGTATTTCACTCCCATAAAAAGTGGTCCAAATAATAGAAAATTCTTTTAGGAAATTAAATTTCCTTTCCAATGAATACTTATACACTCAATTTTGACTTTAGATGCAAGAGTTATCACACTTTTGATGATGGGTATACAATAATTACAGGACTGTTGTAAATTGTGCAATTATACTCCAAGAATATTTATCCCATTTCTTACAAAAATCCAAGAAAATATAATTAAATTTCTACGTAAAGAGAAAAATATGATATAATGCAATTAATTATAAAACTAAGAAAATAAATAACAAAACAATCCTAAAAAGATATCTAAAAGATGTGAATAAAAATGATGAAAACACATTTATCAGACACTTGATAAGAGAGACTTTGAAACACATGCACATATAATTGTGAATCCATATATGCTATTGAGGTCACATTATCTTAGAAAGTCTGATCTTAGTTCAAGGAACACGAGTTATACATTGAGAGGATGATAATCGATGCCTTGAGTTCACTCTAGATATCAGGGACAAAGGAATTATACAATCATTGCAACACCTTACATAGATTGTGGGTTGAAGTTGTTCTCCAACTTTCCCTTCACTTGGGTAGCACTAAAGTGCGAATAGCCACTGTTCCTTTCTTGTCATGTCATAAGTTAGCTATGGACATTCACTGCTAATGCGACATGGGACCTATAGGGTCACACACACAGAAACTCATATAGAATAGGAGTTTATCTTGAATGATGATTGGATTGTTACTAAAGTGTTTAGGTATTCAATTCATGTAACAAATCAACTAATTGGCTCACTAAACTGCCAAACAACCATCACAAGTGTTGATACGGCTGTTTGGGCATGCTATACGGGTGTCTCAAATGTTGAGATAGCCGTCTTGGTGGTCATTCTAATTAGAGTTCAAATTGGTTAATTTATGCCCTTGAACCGACCAACTCATCTCAGACTCACCGGACAACCATATGGGTGAGCGAGATAGGCATCTCGCCTGGGTGAGATGGCTTGGTAGGTCCGAATGAAGGTTCTGGTTGTTTCTTGAACTAGTCTCAATTGCACATTACTTGTGGTGTAAGGAATTAATATGTGATATTAATTGGAATCAAAATTGTCAAATTCGTATGCGATTGGGAAATTACTAGATGACTATCTTGTAGTGGGACACGACCATCTCGTGTACCAAAAAATCATCTAGGTGTGCCATACGACCATTTGGAGTGCCGCGGGTTGTGAAAATTGAAGATCTTCTAGTCCCTTCCACTCCCACACAATCTCCTACAAACTGGAAACCTTGACCCTAACCCCGCCTGTAAATAGAGGGGTATTGGGGGCTTCCCATAACACAACACAGACAACTGAGAATCAGTTTCTCTAAAATTTTTTGTCCTCTCTGGTTGTGATAATTGAGAGAGCCTAAGAAAGTCCTACCCTACAAGGGAGGCATAGCGATGGGGGAGAGAACAACTGAGACTCATTGTTGTGGAAGAGCAAGTTGGTGACTAGTACACCAACGGGAGGGACAACTCCTTTCTATTTGTTCTAGTTGACTGACATGAGTTATAGTTGGTTTGTGTGGACTAGTCTAGAGGTAGGAGTCCTTTGGATGATACTCAAAGAGAAAAGTCAGCCTGAAGTCTATGGCGAGACCACAAGAGTCACTGTAGAAGCTATCATGTTCGTTGTTCATGGTGAAGACCAGAAGCTGCAAAACCACTGTCCAAGAGAAACTAGTTCATAGTTGCATTGAAGCAAGTTGTTGTTGCTGGACTTGCTCCAGGACCAGGTGTAACTCGTTAAACCATCCTTCCTATTTCATAGTAGTTGACACGATCTTGCTGTTATGGGAATACATATAGATAATTTTTTTGTTTCCGTCGATATACTCCGCTCATGTATTTCCCAACACCATCCTATATGGGGTCCTAGAAATCAGAGTGGCTCTAGGAAGAAGATCTAAGAGAACTCAATGTCTCAGTCAGGAGGCAACCCACGAAGCTCCTCCGAGAATATGTTAAGAAAATTGCATACCAACTCCAGTCTTTCTACGGGTCCAGTACTAGGACTAGTCTATGAGACTAATGCGAGGATGACTTTACAACCTTTAGAAATAAGCTTTTTAACTTCAAGA
The DNA here is from genome assembly GCA_963693085.1 of Alisma plantago-aquatica. Classification (NCBI taxonomy): domain Eukaryota; kingdom Viridiplantae; phylum Streptophyta; class Magnoliopsida; order Alismatales; family Alismataceae; genus Alisma; species Alisma plantago-aquatica. Next base: position 1,109,705,432 of record OY856410.1, read on the forward strand.
GAGGAAATCATACATTATTATAGAATCTATTTCCCCTATGGATCACCACATGATCATAATTAGGTGGAGAGATGACTATCCTCTTCTCCCTACTATCAATATGTGCATAATACATGTACAACCAACCCATACCAAGTATAATATCAAAATATTCTATAGACAACAGGATAAATTCAAAAGGCATGCCATGATTTTCGAATTTTATAGGCATGATATTGGTTTTCAATAATGTAGTGAATATTTTACAACTAGGAGTAGACACATCAAGAATATATACCAAGTCCTTTATATGCAAATGTAACATAGATGCTAGATTTTGTGATATGAAGGAATTTGTAGATCAAGTATCAAATAAAGCTTTAACTGGATGATCATTAACAAATACAATGCCTACAAAGAATACATTTTCATGATTATTTGAAGGCATTGAACATGATATGTAGATAAATGAAAAGGAACTAAGGTTACCTTCAATCATCTAGTTTGGGTTTTCCTTAGCCTCTTCTGTAGTCACGACAAACACCCTTGCATTACAGTGCCCTTTGGAGGTGGAGCACCCGCTAGAGGGTTGCCAACGATAGACAGAGTAGGATATTTGGAAATGAAATGGCCCTCCTTTTTGTTGTTGAAGCAAACTGGCTTGGTGTAGCGAGCGGGTCCATTATATCCTTGTGCACAAGTCTTACATTTGCTTCGATAAGTTTTCATATGATTTTGGTTATTTCTTTGACCTCTTTTACCTGAACTTCCTTTTCCTGATCCATTGTTATGGATAGGGTTAAACATCCTAGGCTTATCTTCACCAATGGTAGTTAACCCTAGGTATCCCATGCTTGAAGGTTTCTGCATACCCTAACCCCTTTCCAGCTTAAGGGCCATATCTAGGGCTTCATCAAAGTTCTGGGGACATGAAGTGGTAACTAGGGTTTTCTGATTGGAAGCTAGGTACTCAATATAGTGCCCCATAAGGTGTTCCTCGGTTCAAATGGGTGAATAACGCTCGAAAAGCCTAAACTTCTGAGAGTAGTCATCCACTGAGAGGTTGCCTTTCTTGAGCTCACTATATAACCTCTCCTTCCTCTCCCTCTTATCTATGGGCATGAAACAATCTGTAAAGATGGTTTTGAAGGATTCCCACTCCATTGTATTAATCTCTACTTCCTTATTCAACTAGAAGTTTTCTCACTAGATTTTTGTTGCCTCCCTTTAGTAGGTATGTGGCAAACTTAACTTTCTTCTCAAGGGGTACCTCTATGATATGAAAGGCATTTTCTAGTGACAAGATCCATGCCTCATCTTTATCCATGACCTCAGGTTGGTCTTCATCCCAAAAGGTATCAGGGTTCAGTTTGACAAAGTCAAGCACGTTTAACTCCTTAGAAGAACTAGTTTCAGTGGTTCCCTTTAGGGCAACCGTCTACATAATGTCTACTAGGATTTTCTTCTATTCTTGCCACCTACCCCTGACCATTTTCTCAGAATCATCTTCATAAGTTTTAAGATCTTTTCTCTTATGAGAGCATGACTCTTCTGAGGCCTTAGAGCCACGTGTTTTCAGAGGCATCCTGAAAATTAGGTGAAGTAGATTAGATACTTTTGTTCTTTTTTTCCCTTTTGGAATATATTTCATAATTTCTCTTTATTTATTATTAATGTTCTTAGTGTTAGAATTTATGGAGCATACCCTAAAATCATTAGTAAAAAATTAGTCATCCTAGGACTCTAAATAGAGTGACCCACTCCTAACCTATATGGAAGAGAGAGATGAGAAGGATCCTTAATTAAGGTATGCCCAAAAGTAGGAAACACTTAGGGATTTTTCCAGGTAGACTTAAACTGCCATAAGGTAGACTCGTGTGCTAAGCAAAGTACTCAAAGACTTCTTCCAAGCCCTAGAAGATGTTATCATAGACACATGCACCCCTTATATCCCTAGCTCAAGGACTACCCTAGACTCGTAATAGGGTGAATGAGGTTTCATTCAGCTATGGTGTGTAAACTTCAACTCTGATACTAACTGTGACGAGCTCAAATCCAACATACTTTCAATGGTGAAATTTCATTGATATGCATGCACTCATATCAATAAGATGTCAAGAGGGAAAAATGAGGAGTTGTGGTTATCATCTATAATACATGGAAGCCGGATGATGTTCACAACACCACATAATTTCAACATAAAACCAACATTCATAAATGAGAAAAATAGTAGTGTTTACATTTATTCACATGGATGAAAAGTTTAACTATAAGAAGAAAGGAAAGTACATAGGATAGATTGCATCCTATACATCAACTAGGAAAAAGGAAATGTAAACTAGCTAAAAGAAATAGAAATAAGCATCAAACTACTCTAGATCCTCCAATGAGCTTTATTATTGCCTTCTGGTACTTTGACTTCATTTTAAGCTTCTTTACACCTAGAAAATACATGAAACAATGGATCAACACCAGATGTTGTGTGTGCAAGTGAAAATACATACTTTAAGCTAGCATAACTGAAATAGTTTGAGAAAGAAAAGAAAGAGTATGGAAAACATTTCTTATAGTGAAAATCAAGGAAATCATTTCTTTTAGATGTATTTTTGATGCGATTGTACTAATAAGTGTGTCAGCACCTAATATACATTTATGTTGGGCCCTCTCTGCTCCTTGGTCTATGAGGATGTGCTGACCTTAGTTTTATAAGAGAGTGAGAGAAACTATCTCACTCAGTATCTACAACCAATCCCTTTATCTATTTTCTTGATGTTATGACAAAGAGTATAGTATAGATAATTTACATCCAAGAACCATACACAAGTAAGACATGAAATATATTATACTTAATTCACACAATAAAATTAGTCATATACTTATAAGTCCCATGTACCTGGTCTAATCAGATCTTCATCCCAAGAGAGTCTACTAAGGTGATGCAGATGGATCACCCTAAAACACATTAAGGGTCTGATGTCATTATGTGCCCATTGTACTTAGTTTTTGGGTTTTGTATTATTCAAGGTTGCTAGCATCATCTTATAATTAGATCAAAGATCATTTGTTAATATCATCTCATTTTAGGGTCATGAGGTCAGATCTAGGGTTAGGGTTAAATGTGGCACATGACTATCCTTTAGAGGGAAGCATTAAATTAGGGTTTTGAAAAGGTTTAGGCCATCATTGGTTAGTTCTTTAGGGTTCACATGATCTAACAGTAACAAACATAAATCTATTGTTTTTGAGTAAAAATGGTTGAAATCAGCTCATAAATATCATTTTTGTCATTTTTAAATTAAGAAAAGATTGTTAAATAATTAAGTAGGTCTTATGCTATCATTTTTGAAATAGGGATTGGATCTAGGTCATGTTAGTTTATATATACATATACATATATGCACACACATATATATATACACACACACACCCACCGAATATTATGTAATCACAAATTTCATCTTTACTTTGACTAAAGTCAAAATCTTTGACTATCTTGTCAAAATATAGATTCCAGTTATGATACACTTGCTTCGATCAGATTGATTGATCTTAGCTTATATACTTTATTTGCATTAATGAAGTTATTAAAACCTCCAGGATGTGTCATGTACACATGCTTGCATATATTCCTTTTAGGGAATGTGGTTTTAATCTCCATGTGTCAAATCTCATAGTCTCGATGAGCTGCATTGGAAAGCATGATCCTAATGGAAATAACCATGACAATGGTAAAGGGATTTCATTATGTTCAACACCTTAAACTTGTTTGAAATCCTTTTCAACCAATATGTTCTTATAGGTTATCCATTTCAGTCTTCCTTCTGAAGACCCAACTGCACCCTATGGATTTTATCCCTTTAGATGGTACTTCCAAGGTCATACCTTGTTAGTGTACATGAACTCCATATTGGATACAATGGACTTAAGACATTTCTTAGAATTTGGTTCCCAATAGTTTCTAGTCAGTTGTTGGGTCCTCATCTTATAACCAATTCATAGTCTTTCTGAGTTATAAGATTCACAATCTTTTAATCTCAAGGCATGTTCTACTAGTTTTATGAGGTTGTGTGTTACATTTGAGATTCCACAACAATTTGTGATTCTCATTGTTCTTGTTGTATCTCTTCAGGTTCAAATATTTTTCTTGTTGATCTCAAACTTTTCAAGTTCTAATTTTCTCCTACTGATTCCTTTAAAATTTAGGTATCCTGTTGACAAACACTTTTGTTCGTTGGATTGAGATCAAAGTAGTAATCAAACTAACATTTTGTGATTTGTGGACAAAAATTTTCCAATAAACTATTTTCTTGTATTAAGTTTTAATCCTAATCTTAATAAAGACTTATTTGGACACCTCACATCCCATATCTCATATGGTGCCTTTAGAACCATTTTAGATGGTACATTGTATTTGGTGTACAGCATGTGCCTAAAAGGAAATGGATAATATGTTAGATTAATTGATGACCGCATCATGGATCATTAGGGTGTGATTCCTTCTTTCTGATACATCAACATGTTTTAGGTGGAGTTCACTGTGATACACTATCACAATGTCCAGATTGTCATCAAACTCTTGATGTAAAATATTTCAACATTGATCATATCAAAGTGTCTTAATACTTCTACCAAGGTTGTCAAGTACTTCACTCATTCTTGAACACTTCAAGAGATTCATACTTGTATTTCACTAAATAGAAACTACCATATCTACTGAGATCATTAGTAGATATAATTATGTATTGGTAATTGCCTTTAGCATTTATTCTAAAAGGTCTTCATACGTCAATATGTATAAAACCTAATAGAATACTATATCTCTCGCTACATCTAGTGAAAGGTGCTTTTGTAATATAGCCCATTAAATAAGACATGCATGTCTATAATGGTTCAATAACCAAAGAGTCTAGATAAACATCATCATGGACTCAAGAAATGAATTCTCATTTACGTGCTCTAGATGGTATTGTTACATGTATTGATTGTTTGAGTTATCAAGATTTAATATTTTGGTATTTACATTACAAATATTTATCTTTGGATCCAACAAAAAAAGATCATAAGACATCTGTGGTACTTCTCATAAAAGAGCATATATTTGGGAATTGAACATTAACTATTATTCATAATAATCCTTGTCTATGTAACATGAAAAAAAATAAGTGTTTCTATTATTGACAATATGAAATAGAAGTTCATTAACTCTATTACATGCCCTGTGGGCTGAGATAAACTATAGGTTCTAACTATAGTGGCAACAACTGTTGCTCAATTTGTGACAAACAACCCAACTCTACCCTTTCATAAAGGCTTACTTATTTTCATATCCTGCATATTCAAACATATACGAGATATATATCCAGTATCATATACCCAAGGATGAAGAAGTAGTAAAATTTATCTCATAACATGTAAACCTGAAGTTGAGTCTATACCCCCTCCTTATTCTTTAGTTCCTCTAGGTAGAGAGGACAATTCCTATTTCCATGTCCAGGCTGGTGATAGTGGTGACAACTGCCTCAGTTGTTCACCCCTTCCTTTGACGTGAGTGCTGAAGACTTGGGTTTCTCGCTAGATTTATGACTCTTCTTAGCTTTTCCTTTATCTTTAGACTTTCCCTTATATCTGTTGATCATCATCACAGACTTGGGATTGTCTTTCTTCATTTGTGCCTTAGTTGTTCTCAGCATGCCAAGTAACTCTGTCAACGACTTGTCAAATTCATTCATGATATAGTTTATGACAAACTGACAATATGACTCTGGAAATGACTATAAAATCACATCAGTGACTAACTCTTGACCCAAGGGAAATCCCAAACTAGAAAGGTTCTCTATATACCTAATGAGCTTGAGCACACGGGGACCTACTGGATCTCCTTCTATGATGTTATATTTGAACAGTGCATTTGAACAATGCCTTGGAGACATCATATCTCTCCTTTCTTGCCTGATATTGGAACATGTTCTTAGGATGTGTTACCATCTCAATAAAATCCATGTTCTCATACCATCTTTGCAACTCATAGTTTGTAACATTATGCATTTGACATCAACTACATCTTCATTATGCTTCTTGTAAGTATCCATGTCAGCCTCTGGTGTAGTTGGAGCAGGTTCATATGGCTCTGGTGTCTCTAGGACATAGTGTTTGCACTGATGTGTGAGAACAATTCTTAGCATACTGAACAAGTCATGGAAGTTATTCCCATTTAACTTGTCCTTCTCAGGGACTGACTGTAGAGAGAAAGTGTTGTTCATTGCCATTTGATTCTACAAGAGAAATTTGCAATTTTGTCACAACATTTTGATTTGATTTTATGGAATTAAATTTTGCGATGTTTAATTAGGATTTTAATTAATTACCGATCTCACTATTTTGTTCAAATTGACAACCCTCACTTATCAATTCAGAAGACTACAACACACAAACTTCTAGCGAGCCAAGATCCAAAATAATTGAGTAATTATCCGGCCAATGACAATGTCCATAATCAATCATTAATGTAGGTAACTTTTGTTAATTGCATCTTATACAATTCTTGGATAGATGGCATGTGCAACTCTTTGCCATAGTCATTTGCATGCCTTTAAGTACTTAATATCAATAAGATCACTTAGTTAAGTCTGACACAAGAGCCAACACGATAGAAATGCACCCCGCTTGGAAGCCCCACATAACTACCATCACACTTCCACGAGATAGATAACGCACCACGCTTTGCATCTCCACGCATAATCGATCAAGATTTTCATGTGTGTTTCTAATGGAAAGCATATTCAACTTAATATGTTTGATCAATATATATATATATATATATATATATATATATATATATATATATATATATATATAGAGAGAGAGAGAGAGAGAGAGAGAGAGAGAGAGAGAGAGTCAGGCTAGAATACACTCGAGTGTACAGATCACACAGATACACTCAAGTGTGTTTGTATATCAGGACCATTTTTTGCAAGATGTAAACCATTGTTCTTCATTGTCATACTATAATTAGGCTACATACAAATTTTGAGCCCATTTTGATGAGTGCAAGTCACTCATCTGAGGGCAACACAATCGACACACGAAATAAAATTGAAATGCATAATTTTTGCGGTCTTTATAACATGACACATATATATATATATATACATATATATATATATATATATATATATATATATATATATATATATATATATATATATATATATATATATATATAAAGAGAGAGAGAGAGAGTCAGGCTAGAATACACTCGAGTGTATTCGGGGCAGAATACACTCAAGTAGTTTTTCATGATGAAATATTTTTTTCAAAAATCTAATCCGTTGATCTTCTTAATCATCTTGTGAATAACTCGTATAAAAAATATAAGCACATTTGGACATTTATAGGTCATGTTATAAAGACTGCAAAAATTATACATTTCAAATTCGTTTCGTGCGTCAATTTTGTTGCCTTGGATGAGTGACTTACACTCATCCAAATGGACTTAAAATTTGTATGTAGCCTAGTTATAGTATGACGGTGAAGATCAATGATTTACATTTTGCAAAAAATAATCTTGATATGCAAATACATTTGAGTGTATTCATGTGATCTGTACACTCGAGTGTATTCTAGCTTGACTCTTTCTCTCTCTCTCTCTCTATATATATATATATATATTGATTGCATTAATTATGGCTGACACTAAGAGTTAGACTTTTTCTAAAACCCTATATTTTATAAATTCCGTCTTTGATTGCGCTTCGTACGTCAAAATTTTCACCTGTTGCCCTTTTTGTCGTCGCCGGCTCCAATTCAGAGAAACCAACATAGAGCCATGGTTGAGGTGTGCTGTCTGGTTTCCTCTCCCCTGCTTACCAATAAGCAGCAGATCGATAGTACGGCTGGCTGGGCTTGGCACTAGAGGTTCTGAACAAGGAGGTAAGTCATGCGGGCATCACAACTTAAGCACTTTGGTATTTTGGGGTCGTATGACAGAAGAGACCTGCCTCCATATCATGCGGGCATCACAACATAAGCACTTGACCAAGTGGAGCATCGGTGCATGCCAGAACTCCAAACCACACTGATCCAAGGATGCTGCAAGTGCATCGGGGGTGTTTAGATTCGCCTGTGATGGGCTGTGTATATACCCGCGGCGGCAGTATGGCAGTCTGGGCTCGGCTGTGGAGGTTCTGAACGAGGAGGTATGTGGTGCGGGCATTACAATTTACAACAACTGATCTAGACGGTACAAATACCAAATTAATTTTTTTAAGGGTTTTTTTTTTGGGTAGATGAATGGTCAAGACTGCTTGCAACAGGATGTGGAATAGGAACTCGTCACATCAGATTTGGACTGCAAGAGGAGAACCGGTTTGAGTACCATCATTGTATGATTATATGACAGACGATACCTGCCTGCCTCCATATCACATGGAAAGTCTATTTCCCGGGGGGATTGTGGCGCATGAAGAGACTCCAACTGCTGATCTAAAGGTTCGACAGGTGCATTCAGTGGGCATTTAGATTTGCCAACAATTGTGCAGGAAGATTGCACCATAATCTGACGCATGACAATCTGATTATATTTTGTTTCTTTTTTCTACAGACATAACGAATGACTATAAGATTGTACCATAATCCAACAACAAGATTCATGAGGGGATATATTGTAGCTTCCCTGGTGCTGGGATCGACAGAGACGATGGCAGCAAATAGTGGTTGTGGTCTCACCACAGGGAGGAGGCAGGGGCAGATTCAAGACACATTTGATTGCATTGTTGATCAGTTGCCACTACAGAAAAGACGTACCCAGCCAAGCAGAACGAAACCCACCTTATGAATATTTGTTAATTCTAAAAATCTTTCTTTTTTGACCTGATTGTGAAATACTACTTTTTTATTATATCTGAATATATATACCTTATTATTTGACATTACTGCCTATGAAATACAAACGCAGTAGCATAATAATGCTTTGGTTATCTCTGAAGCGTAGGCCAATACTACTTTTAAATTTTCACATTTATGTCATGGTCAGTTTCATGAACACAAATGGTATGGGAATTCAGCCGACAACTGAATAGCAGATGAGATAGGTTCCTAGATGGGAACGGTGAACATCCTCGTTTTGCTTTTCTTTTATACAAAGGAAACTAAGCCGATGACGAGATTATGACATTTACACATGAGAAACGAAGTAGCTGAAACAAATTTATTAGATATGACCGTTAGTACGGTTTTGGTTGACATGAAAATCGACCTATCCATGTCATTAACTTTAGATCACACACATCCACCATCCGTTCAAATTAGAATGCACATATTTTGTGGATCGAGTAGGAGTGAAGCAGTTCATATTAGAATTTATATATTTATTGGATTGAGTACGAGTGGAGCAATTCAGGGATGGTACACTGCTTTTGTTACCATCCCTATATATGTTATAGGAAGCGGAAATGAAGCTACCCCCACAACAACGATAGGTAGTGGTGGATGTGGGTGTTCTACTTGCTGTGTTGGCACAATACTTTTAGAATATCCATGTTCTGGTCACCATGCACCTATCACCAATCCCATCTTAGAAATCTTCATCCCTACATTAACACCAATTAAGCAAACTCCATCACAATATGGCTTCCCTGGTCAACCGTTCGGTCATCAATAAAATGCACAAGATCACTTGGTCACTGAAGAGACAAAATAGGCATCTTTGATTGATCAATATAGGTTGACACACTGATGTAACTCAGGTGCCACATCTATCATCCATCAATTGGATGCGGGTAGGACATGCATGCAATGTTAGCAAATGAAACTAGCTCCTGATTTCTTCTAATATAAAATTATACCTTCTATTTTTGGTTTCTAATTCCCATGGAGTCTACTTTAGTACTGTAATGATTAACAACAATGAGAAACAAAACAATTACACCTTCCAATTTTATCTTTTTTTTTACTTTTATACAATGATAGTGAAATCAACTTTCTATGTGTCAATGTCCATGTTTGCGGTGCTAAATGTGTATTTTCTTTTCTCATATTTTTTCTATATTCCGTATACTTTCAGTCCTATGTTTGAGTAAAATATGAATATGTAATTTGTTCTGATGATTAACTTTTGGATCCATATTCTCATTTATTTTAAACTATGATAATGTCATTTGCATTCTTCTCAAACAACTTGAGGAACTCTAATTCCATAAATAACTTGTGATATTGATCCACAAAACTCATTTCCAGTTTAAAATAGAAATGATCATATCATCTAGCATCAATATATAATTAAAAATTCCTTACATTAAAAAATATTTATGAAAAAATGGTGTTAATTGTGGTGAAGTACAACAACTCCTTCAACTCCACTCATCCACTAATCCAATGGAGAAGTGTATGATGTTTCATTGGCTGCAAGCTGGCCAAAAACTTGTATTATATCATCAAACTATCATTATAAGGCATTTATAGTGGATTGAACTAATAGATTGGGTTCAGGTAGCTTATTCCAAATACCATGAGTCCTTATGGATGTTCTTTTAGTGCAAGTGGAATGGAAAGACTGTATCTAGGGGTATGTCAAGAAAGTATAGGAGGCATGGACGAGTCTGCTGTCCTTTCCCAAAAAAATGAACCACAAGTAATGCAAGCATCAATTGTAGTTTAATTTTCCCATCTCATTTTACAACTTGTTTCTTGTCAAAGTAGTATGTGAAGAACCATTTTGTGCTAGATTAAACCTAATTTAAGCTATATTACTAGATAAAAATCACACACCACACAATATATATTGTGTGCTACATCTCATCTCTACCTCTAATCAATGAAATTAGATATACCTTGAAGTACACAACAAAAACTCTTTCTTCCAAATATCAAGAATAACAGTCATTTAAGATCTTCTACAAGTGATTATTAGTTAGAACCTACATGAGTCACATTTTTGTGGTACACAAAAAAAGTGTGTTCATTCATCAAGTTTGATTTTGAAAATAACATGTATTCTAAATACTTAACCATGTCTTGATTTGTGTGTGTTAACCATGCATACGACCATGCTAATCTTCTACACATCATTCCAATTTTATGGATGTCTTTGAAGAGACTGTAATCCAAATACCTGATGATTAAATCTGTCTACATATGCATATGATTTAATAGGTATGAATGGACCCTTCACATCTTGCACAATAATCTATTTTAAATCAAGGAAAAGTTTGTTGTATTTGAAAAAACTCAAGACATCTAGAATACTAGAATACACATGATAAATTAAATTTGACAAAATATTGAACCGCAAAATGTCATTCACTTCGAATAACTATGAATGTGAAAACTAATATATGTATTTATTTATGTTTTGGTCTATATGTGAGTAGGTAATTTCCCTCTTACCCATCACCCATAGTTTATAGGGTAGGATAATGATAATGTATTTTTACCCACTACCTACCTAGATCTAAATAGGGTAGGACAATGTGGTAAGTCATATCCTACCCATTTCTCATGTTTCCATTAGTATAACTTTGAATAACATATGGGGTTCCAAGACATTATTGTTTAGTATACTTAAAAATATCAACAAATATCACCTTTGTTTCCTTGAATTTGATTATTATTTGGTCTGATGATCTTAATTAAACAATTGGTAGCACGTTAAATTTTTTATATATGATATTATAAAGTAAAATAAGTTCCCCATAAAAACTCATAAATTGGTAAGCAGGGAAGACCTTACTAAGTAAATTTTGGGTTATCTTGGATGTATATCATATGAAACATGATTTATGACAATTTCCAATTAGTTTTACAGTGTAATATTTGGGATAGATATATCACAATGAATGATTATCAAAATATTTTATGTCTATGTGTACATTGTTGAACACATTTCACACATTATCCTACCCTTTATGATGTTGGGTTAATAGGTTTGAGTAAGGGTAGGGTAAGGTTAATTACCCATCATGTTACCCAGAACACACATGTAAGGAGATGGGCAAACCTGTACTCTACCCTACCCTACCTACACAAAACCTTTTCAGTCCACTTTGTGATATCATATGAAATAATTTAAGGGTTTATATCTACAAATAAGTTAATACGATAAGCACTACTATCCAATGAGAGAAATGGAGAGCCAATGAAGTGACATCTGAATGGTAAAAGTTGTGTTATATGACTGAGAGGTTAATAGTTCAAACTCTGGTGACGGGATGAATGAGTTGTGGATTTAAAAAAATAGAGAAATGGATAACACCTATTAAATTAAATTTCTTGCATAAGAGGTCATTATTGAACTTGTAACTAATAATTAAGACTAAAAATAAATTATTTGTCATCAAGGTTTTCATCCATGATAGTATTGGTATAAAACACCAATGAGGTTGTTATAGAATAATTTGAGAACACACTATACTATAAAATGAAAGTTGTCATAGAAGTGTGCCATATATTATAATGAAAATGTTATCTTAATCAATATAGATAGTAAACATAGTAATCACAGAAAGAAATCAAATATAAGAAGATCATGAACAATAGTCAAATATATGGAATTAAGGTAGAAACTCAATAGCAATTTTTTCAAATGAAGAACTTTTCTCAAAACATTTTTACCATTGTCATGACATTTTAAATGTAGATATTGTATTAGTAACATATAAGTGTCACGTGCAAAGCATGTACATATACTAGTGTGTGTATATATATATATACACACACACACATATATATACTTATACATATACACACATATCAAATCACTACATACTTACAGTACATGTTATATACATACTACATCCCACAAATGAAAATGTGCAATTAAAACATAAACGATGGTTATGGCCATACTATTGTAATTCCTTAGACTCACAATGAACTACTACCACCTAACATCTACATCACATGTAGCAAACTATTGTTGGTGAAGATTTGTGCTTGAACCAATATGGGTTTATCGCTTCAATCCTTGAATCGATCGCCACACCTCATGGTCGATTGGTTGGTCTTTCAGAATGCTCAACCTATCTCTAGTCCAACATTTTTTGGGGACCTCCAAACGATCGGTTGGGCCACCAACTAATTGGTTCGGCTCCTACCATTATATGTCCCCCTCGATCCTCCATCCGATCAATTGATTTTATGAAACGATCGGCTGCCTGACATTTAATGTCTTCATCGTTTTTACAAAAAAATAAACTGTCCTAATGTTATTAAACTTATTACATGGTATAGAAAAACCTCAAGTTACATTTGAGGGGAGCATAGGAAGGAGAGAATAATACTTTTACATGTTAGAAGAAGAAGGTAGAGGCTCGATATGCAAACTAAGATATAAATAGGAATAGAAAAACCATAACCATGCATACAAAGATATATGGTTATTGGTCATAACCATGCTACACATCCACCATTAAAACCAATTTTAGGGCGACACGTGTAAATTGCATGTGTATATATATATATATATATATATATATATATTAGTTTGGGATCTTATGTGGAATTTGATTGGATATGAACATTAATTACTTTAAATATTCCTATCATAAGTAATAAATAAAAAGATGAAAACCAAAATCTGAACATATTAATTAAATTCCAAAATATAGTAGATTGATGAGGCTTTGATACTACTATAGGGAAATATGGCTATAGATAGGAAGCGGAAACAAAAAAAAATTCTACCATATTTTCTTTAACTAATGATCACATCAATAACTATATATTGGGAAAAATGGTTTTGAGGTAATACCTGGTCTTAGATCAAGTCCAGCGACAATTCCCTTGATGTAGTGTGTGCCTTTCTTTAAGTTTCATTTAGACATCAACTGTAACAACTCTTGGTTGATCACCACAGACAGTAGCTTGACCTTGTCCTCCTAAGCGGCATGCAGAACCTATTTTCCTCTATAGTAGTTCACATGGACCACCGAGAACTCTTATCATTCTAGAAGAATTGACAAGAAGGAGTTTTCCCTTCTTGTTGGTGTACTAGCACCAACTTGCTCTCCCAAAATTGTTCTCTCTTGTTATCCCTCCCTTTATTGGGTAGAACTTGCTTGGGATCTTTTGGTTACCACAACCACATAAGACAATAATTATTAGAGATAATTGATGTGTCTAGGAAGCCCCTAGTACCCCCTATTATAGGAGGATTAGGGTCAGGATTCCTAGTCAATGTGGGAGTCGAAGAGGATGATATTTCTCAAAATGTTGCATCATGTGAGTGGCAAAATAGTTAGTTGATAGGTGAATCGATTGGTTGTCATGTGAACCGATCGGTTCAGCCCTTGAACATGTCATTTCATCATGTTTTCTAATTGTAATTGTGTTGGAAATTAAATCGATAATGCACAACATACCATCAACACTAATCCTTAAACCAATTGAATTGATCCACCAACCTGTTAGTTCATAACCTGAACTGGTCAGTTGGACCTGAGCCGATCAGTTCACATCCTGAACCAGTTAGTTCATGGACCAGATGACCAATATTGGTTTAGTTGACCTGACACTTTTAAACAATCGATTTAACACTGGAAGCGATTGGTTCAAAGCTTATTTAGTCAACATTCAACGGATGTTGTTTGAATTGAATACTAACTCTTTAGTAATCAAGTTTAAACTATATTCATGAATGAACTCCTATTCCAAGGGTTTCCTATGTGTGTGACCCTATAGGTTCCAAGTTGTGTTGATAGCGAATGTCAATAACAAATTTAGGACACTACAAGCAATGAGTGGTATCTAGAAACACATCATTTCTATCCAAGTAATTCAAAAAGTTGGAGAAAAACTTCAACCTACAACCTGCTATTGGTGTTACAATGATTGTATAATTCCTTTATCACTAATATCCGGATTGAACTAGAGGCATGGAATCGTCATCCTTTCAATGTTCAACCCATATTCCTTGAACTAGAGAAGAGTGTCTGAGCTCAATATCATATATTGATTCTCATGTGCATGCACATGCTTTTTTCTCAATGTTACTTATCAAGTGGCCTTGATATCAAACTCTTATTGGAGGGAAAAATCCCATCTAAATCACTCACCATCATCCCCATGAGTCACAATGTACCCAAGCACCACCTTTATGGTAACCCTTATTCATACTTACGATGGATGATGTTAAAGTACATCAAATAATTATCTAATGAGTTTAGTGATTTTGAGGTCTAAGAACTACAGTAACCACCATCTTATTGAGAAATGATTCTGACTACCAATTATGGTTTCCATGTGTCACTCTCAAGGTAGGTTTGTCCAATACACTTGTTCTCTAAAAAGTATGTTTGTGCTTGGTTTGATATCACATATAATGACTGATGAGATTCTATCATCAACAAACACACACTCTAGTCATAAGTATCATTGATATCTATCAACCTTCCACAATAACATCTGACTAGGCACATAACAAGATTGTACTCTTGACATCTGTATGATCTCATTGTCAGGCCATCAACCTGAAGACATACATCATTGAGTAATGTCATTATATAGACATTCAATATGTTTCATCATTATCTCATGACTAAAACAAATAGAAAAATAAGAAGATTGCCTTTATTATTAATCAAATCATGTACTATGTATTCCATCACAATCATCATATGATAGGCTCTCTAGTCATACATATCAATAGACTCCCACTTGCACTTAGAGCCAAACACCCACAAATCTCATTCTCAATGAGTTTTAAAGATGTCCATCATGTTTCCTCTACGCAAGTGCTAGTCCAGTGAGTCAACAACATTTTACTTCAAGTGAGTATATTGCATGTTTCACATCTCATCACTATACGACCTCTCGTATAACATGGAATTGCCATAGTATCCTATCATATATTCCATGCCTAACCAATAGCTCTATTTTTTTCATAGTATTTCTACTATGTCATGAATGGTTTGAACATATCATAAGTTCATATATACGAACTTCTAGATCCATACAATATCCTATGTTGTATTTATAAAACCTAGATACTTAACTTCTATTGTGGAATTAAATAACTATCTGTTGCTCAGAACTTTTTCAGCTTATAGTTCTTGTTTTTGAGGTTACACACAAATTTTAGGTTCTGATCATTAATTGTCAATTTGGAAGCTTGCATTAGTGTAACTCTTTACACCCAACTACCATAGTCTAGGAACTGATCCTTTGTGCTTCTGAAGTGCTAATGGATTTTGTTTATAGTATTCCAATGACCTTCACTAGAATCTGACTAATATCATCTTATCATGTCCAATACATACAAGATATTGGGATGAGTATATTTCAAACATGATAAATCCAATTTTTAGTGCATATGGCATATCACTCGTGTTTCTTTTCCATTCCTTGCAAGAATTAGAACACTAGGTTCTTGAGATACTAATCCCATCTATATGGACATATTTTCTCTCATTGAATCCTTCATGCCAAACCTTTTCAACATTTTACCAATATTTGTGATCATTCTTATGCCAAGAAGCTTTACATATTTATCTCAATAAATATCAATTCCTATCACATAGGATGCGTTTCCGATGTCCTTCACAGAGAAGGTGCTTTCCTTTCTAGGTTTAAATACTTATACTATTTAGAATATATATATATATATATATATATATATATATATATATATATATACTATCTTGTCAAAATATGTATTCTAGTTATGAGATTCTTGCTTCAATCACATTGATTGATCTTTGTAGCTTATAGACTTTATTTACATTAATGAAGTTATTAAAACCTTTAGACTATGTCATGTACACATCCTCACATATAATACTTTTATGGAATGTGGTATTAATCTCCATGTGCCAAATCTCATGGTCTCGATAAGCTACATTAGAAAGCATGATCCTAATGGACATAACCATGATAATTGGTAAATGTATTTCATCATGTTCAACACCTTAAACTTGTTTGAAATCCTTTGCAAACAATATGATCTTATAGGTTATCCATGTCAGTCTTCCTTCTGAAGACCCAACTGCACCATATGGGTTTTATCCCTTTAGGTGGTACTTCTAAGGTCATACCTTGTTAGTATACACGAACTCCATTTTGGATACAATGACCTTAAGCCATTTCTTAGAATTTGGTCCCCAATAGTTTGTAGTTTGTTGTTGGCCCATCATCTTATAACCAATTCACAATCTTTTTGAGTTGTAAGATTCACAATCTGTTTGAGTTATAAGATTCACAATCTTTTAATCTCAAGGCATGTTCTACAAGTTTTATGAGGTTGCGTGTTACATTTGAGATTCCACAAATTTTTTTTGATTCTCATTGTTCTTGTAACATCCCTAACCTGGGTTATGCCTTAACCCTGGGATTTTTGCTGAATAAAGTTAATTAGATCCTTAATTTTATCTTGTGAAAAGTAATTAAGGCCCAAGAGGAACCTATGTTTCAATTTTGGTCCTATTTGAATAATGTTGAAGCAATGTTTGCTTATTTTGGACTAAAGTGCAAATTACCCAAGTTGAGGGGTTAACTTGCAAATGTTACATGATTAAAAGTTCCTCATGTGTTAAAGCATCATGAGAATGAATATGATGCAGAGGTATGGCTTGGGAAAAGCCTGAGTACCAAGAAAGAGTTGATAAAGCAATGTTTGTGCATTAAAACCCAGTTTTGGTATAATATGCAATTTACCCAAGACATAGGGTTCAATATGCAAATTACCACTTTAAAATAGTCCCTAATGTTTCTTGGAATCATGTAGAGAAAATAAAATGAGAGGGGCATCTCATTTGTATCACTTTGAAGGAGAGAGAATCTTGATATTAAAATAATCAAGATTTAAGCATAATTGAAACCCTAATTCAATTTAATGCAAAAATAAATAAAATTATTGAAGGGCCTTCAACCAAAAGCGAGATGGATGAATTTTCTCAAGTGTGAACACCCTTTTTCCTTTTCTAGGCCACGAAATATCTCAAAGCAAATGGATAACTCATTCACATTAAAATAAAGGAAAGTAATATCCACTAACTTATGGATATTATTATTAAATGAATTAAGGTGCTTAATTTGCTTTTCTTTAAAACATGTATAATTGAGAGGAATAAGAGGAAAGGAATGTAGCCACATATGTAAGTAAGGAAAGGGGGCAAGTGGCAAGGAAATGGAGGAGATAATTACTACTTTCTCTCTCTTAAATGAATTTTCAACAAAATTCATATATATGCTCCTTTATCCATGAGGTGAAGGGGTAATTTCGAATCCACTTCTTATATTTGCTTGGAAAACGACCAAGGGATCTTGTAAGATCAGGAGGACGACCCCCAACCTGTTGGTAAGCTTCTTGACCTCCTTTCACCTCAATTCCATGGTGGAAATCGAAAATCAATGCATGATTTCTTCTTATCTCGATCCCATCTTCAATTCTAACCATTTCTTTTCACTCAAAGCTTGAGGACGAGTCTTGGGATAGTGAAAGGAGTTGTATCCACCATTTTTGACGTGAACTTGAAGCTTTGAAGCTCAATTGGAGGCAGGTTTTATAACTTGAACCCTTCTACATTGTTATTCAACTATCAATCTTACAATTTCGTTGATTCCTTCATCTTCTTGATTAATTGTTTGTTGTAATTGGTAAATTCGTGAAATAAGAAGTACTATAAGTTACATGGACTATGGTAGATTATGATGACATCATCTTGGACACTTTTCCCCAGGAATTCCTATTCCAATCGGTTTCAACAAGTTGTCCATTCGGTTTCAACAAAATCGTTTGGAATTAAACAGTTTCATCAAACCGTTAGGAATTAAACAGTTTCAAACCATTTGGAAGAGTTGAACACAGTTTAACATTTGGATATTTTATGATAATGATGATGGTTTATGACCCATTAAATTTAATTGATTAATTCCAAAGGGTTCATTAGTTGAAGGTTCGTCAATTACCAAACCCTAATCGGGTTAAGTGCTGAATTTCCAATTGATTGATTTAGATTTTTGGGTTGATTAACCCAAACGGTCTCAAAACCGTTTGGAGATCACCCAAATGGTCTCAAGACCGTATATAGGTCAACCAAGACCGTTTGTAGGTCTAGGGTTGAGTATGGTTGAGTAATTGAAGGTCCAAAGATACCAAATTGAAATGCAATTAATAGCTGATTTGATGATCAATCCAATGATCTAAACCCTAATGGAATTTCACAAATTTCAATGATGGGATGGGGAAAATGGTCTCAAGACTGTTTAGAGGTCATCCAAATGACCTCAAGACCGTTTGAGGTCAGGTCATATCATAATTTGATGATGATTCATTGATTTCAATTGAATCGGTTCCACCATTTAATCATTGAAGGTTCCTCGATTTAAAAACCCGAATAGATGGCTTATTGATTATAAATCCTAGTTCAATTGGGTTCAAAACCCTAATTAATGGTCTAATTGAAGGATGATTCAATAGTTCAATTGATGAATGAATCAAGGATTCAATTGATAGTCGGTTTATTGATTGAAACCTTGAATTGTTTAAGTGTTGAAATATCTTTTTGGTCCATTTGGTTTTGAGAGGGTTTGGACCAAATGGTCTTAAGACCGTTTGAGTTTAAATAGTCTCAAGACTGTTTGGGTCAAAACGGTCTCAAGACCGTTTGGGTCCAAATGGTCTCAAACCGTTTGGAGACCCAAGCCCAATCAGTTTCAACACACTTCTTGCCCAAACAATTTCAAACCGTTTAGAGTGTAAAGGGTCAAGAATGTTTAGTGATTCAATGTGATCATATCGATTGAAAAATTATTGTGATGAAGGATCAATTGACCCTATAATTGTTACTGGTTTATCTCAAAGATAATCAGTAGGGTTGTACCTTTAAGGTACCAAGTGATTGGTAACCATAGATAAGTTATTCCTTGAAGATTAAGAAAGTAATATTTTAATATACTATGTCAACCCTAATTGAATGTATTTAATTGAAGGGTTGGTTGACCTAATCTAACTAAGTTTGACATAGTCAATATCCTAGAGAGGATGAGAGAGAGAGGAATCCATACATGTAAGATAATCATGTAATGGATAAGCCTCAACACCTTCAATATGAATAAACTATGAATTTAGGATGTGATCCTTAATAAAGAGATCATGAAACCCTAATCAAGAAGATTGATGAACCTTAACCCTAATCTAGGGTAAAGATGAAACCCTAGTTAAGGGTGATTCCATGAGAAACCCTAATTTAGGGTGATTCCATGAGAAACCCTAATTAAGGGTGATTCTATGAGAAACCCTAGTTAAGGGTGATTCCATGAAAAACTGTAATTAAGGGTGATTCTATGAGAAACCCTAATCAAAGGGTGATTCCATGAGGAACCCTAGTTGAGGGTGATTCCATAAGAAACCCTAATTGAGGGTGATGCCATGAGAAAACCTTAATTGGAATGAATAGTAAACCTTAATTATGGGCAATGTGATATGAAACCCTAATGAAGGGAGATGCTATGTGCAGTCCTAACCCTAATGTAGAGTGATGCTATACGCAATCCTAACCCTAAGGAAGGATGATAGTGTGTGAAACCCTAAACCCTAATAAAGGGTGATGGTATGGGAGACTCTAATCCTAATAATGGAATGGTGACTATTACACTGATAAGGGAAATACCTAAAGTGACTAATTATAGGCAACCGTATAGTAAGCAATACCTTAACCTAAGATGAGTCCATATCATAGAAGATAGTTGGACAATTCTTATGTATAACCTATGCACTTTATGATAAAAGTGATAGGTTAGAGGTTGAAAGTATTAAGATGGGGAAAATACCTTAATACAAGATAAATTGATAAGCTCAAGTAAGTTATAAGTAATAAAGAAAATGATACATCAAGAATTGACAGATATCACATTTAGCATTTCAAGGTTGATATACGTTGATGCATCTCAATTCAATATACTTGGATAAGAAACACAAGAAGTGTGTGTTATGTAAATTGTTACAATGAAGATGTATTGAATTCAAAGCACTTTGATATGTGTTGACTAACATACTATGAGAAAGGGGTTAAGCCAAGATAACGAGTATGCTATAAATATACCATGGTAAGGTTGAGAGATGAACTCATACCTTGAATTAAAAATCATTTATGATATATGATGAGAGTAATGATCATGAGTGAATACTTGAGATGTCAATAGATGCTCCTAGAGGTATGGAGCAATATGTTAGGGTTGGACTAATAATGTAAACATGAAACCCTAACTAATGAGAAATGGGAAATCCTAACCCTACATTGAGCAATGGAAAGTAAAATCCTATTTGATAGTAAACCCTAATCCTGATAAAGGAATGGTGGTGTTACGATTGTACCACATGATGTGATAAGTGATTTTTTATGGCTGTTATTATATATATTAGCCATGCGGATATCATGAGATGATGAACATAGCTAGATTTGAGCTATGATATTTATATAATAAAATGTTGATTGGCCTGTGTGCCATAACGTTATTGTTTCTTATTAAAATTAACAAAATGTGCATGGACTTTGAGCCATATGAGTAAGTTGATACCTAGTGAAAGGTGACAAGACACTTAATGGTACTTGTGAGCCATGTGAGATACTTGTGTAACAAGTATCATGTATACCTCGGTCTGAGAACCTAGAGGTAATAGTTACCTAACAAGTGGTAACAGTGATTAGTGATGAACTAAGGGTATGAATACCCAGATTTGATAAGTGAGATAATGATGTTGCTATGAGATATGAACTTTCAAGTGATGAGATAAGGGATTAAGATCTCAATGTATTATAAGTTTTGGTAAAGCAATTGATAAGAGATTATATGTTTATTTGTAGCAATTGTCACAATAATTCCTGTTTGAGAACTTGACTGATACTAAAAGAATGTGCTAATGTACTTACTTAATCAAGTGAAATCATATCATGTAGAGCCCTGACCATAGATCCATTAGCGTTAGAATTTGCTGAATGGTGAAACGGGTTGCTCCGCGGCATAACTCGGAAGCCGCATATTTTTGAATATGTGGGAGTAATGGGTGAATATATCCTTACACCTCATAGGAATGGCTACGGGCCATATTCTATGCACAGGAATGGTTACAGACCATATCCCAATAAGAGTATGGCTACAGGCCATGACTCCACAATACAATACCAGGCATTGGCTATGGGCCATATCCTGAAGAGAGTATATGCTACAGTCTATAACTCTATAGAGAAGATGCCAATGTACCTTGTCAAGCTATTTGCAGTCGACACATGATGTCTTTGTCATATAATATCGTACTGACCGAGAAAGTTGAGGTCTTAGATTCTGGCTCTTCCGTCGACCTTGTGTGGTACCGATTTCGACTTCGCAGTGGTCGGTTGGAGTATGAGCGGTATACCTCATATCCTCAGGGCATAAGTGTGATTCTAAAATGTAATCAGCCGTATAGCATGTTTGCTTAAAGATTGAATACATAAATTTACTGGATGATGTTACATTTCTTTTATGCATCTCTAGTTGATAGATGTTATTTATATCTCTTTACATTCATTGCAAGTAGATGAATGAATTACAACTCTACCATAGGTAGATGCAATATCCTCCTTAGGAAAGGAGATTACTTTACTTTGTTCATATAGTGATCCATCTGCTATTAAATACATAAGATTTCCCTACTCAATTTTATTTTAATAACTACAATATTAATGTTTTGGCGGAGAGTTATATCTCTCACTGGGGCAATTTTCAATTGTCTCACCCCATGGGATCCAATTTTTTTAGGTGGATGCGGACAAAGAAATAGATATCCCTACAATAAAGGAAGGATAGCAACAGTAGGGACAACAGTGAGATCTCAGGTGGAGATAATGTCTGTCAATTCATATAGATAGTAGTCCTATGTGTCGTCTCTGTACTCTCAGGTCCTTAGAGTTAGTAGTTAATGCTTTTGATTAATCAATCTGAGATTTTGGCTTGATGCCTCGAGGTTTTTATACTGCCTGTATAAAGTGTTAACATGACGGTTAATGTTTGTAATCCTCGAGAAGAGATGGTACAAGGCATGTACTTATGAACTAGGTTGTAAATGTATTACATTGGTTCTGAATCAAGAGTTTTCCTATGTCTGGATCTCTTTGTAAAAAGTTTTATTTTTTAGTGATTTTTAGTAATTCCGCTGTTAACGAATGCTTCCGCTTAAGTAAATCCTATTTTTGTAAGTTGGATGTCACAATTTAGTGGTATCAGAGCTTTAGGTTCACTGAGTCTATAGAGACATAGGATTAAGGTTGTTGAGTCTGTTCTAGTGTCTTCCCGTGTATCTGATAGTGTCTTCTAATCATATAGGAGAAGAAGAACTTGATGATGTCGGGATCACACAAAGAACATGCTGTCGAGAGCAGCATTTCTACACTAAGAGGAAGTGCAAGAGATCAGGCGAGAGAAGAACGACTGCCTGAGAATCCCCAAAATGATCTAATTGTGATAGGAAATCATTCCTTTGATATCACTTTTGGGCAATTTAGGACAACTATAATGTGTATAGTGGATTGGGTATCAGCAATGCAACCCAGTTTACCATCCCCCAATGATGAAATTCTGGATTTAGACCGAATTTGTGCTCAACCTCAGCCTGCTGAATCAATAAATAGTAATGAAAGGAATAAGATACAACCTGAAATCAAGGTCTGTTACAAGTGTAGGAAACCTGGACATATCAGAAGGTATTGCCCAGAGAAGAAAAATAAGGTGATGATTGAGAAAAGGCCTATCCAAACTCAGGAACAGAGGCCTAGTAGTTCCAAAAGGAAGAAGTTTTTGGTACCACCAGTACAACTAGAGCCTAGTGCACCAAGGCAATGGCTATCCATCTGGACCACATCTAAATCCCAGAATTTGCTACCAATGTAGACAGGTAGGACATCTGACAAGAGATTGCTCAGCCAGAAATGTGATGGTGAATCAACCCCTGAGGCAAAGTCAGAAGGACTCTCATAAGCAGTGGTCTAGCATTAGCATTCGAGGACGTGGACATACGTCCCAGGCAAGGTTCTATGAGAAGAATCAGCCTGAGGCAGCAAATAACTGCGAAATGAAATAGGTCAGAAAAAATAATGTCATTCTAATATGAATTTTTATGGTTTCCTGAGTTAAATTGAGAAAGTAATTGATTGAGTTTTCCTTGAATAGTCCTATGAGGATTTACATTTTATACAGTAATATTATAGATGTTTCATATTGTTCTTACCTCTATGAAGGAGGATGAGGTATAGAAGAGATGCCTGGATAAAATCCAGGAATGTTAAATCTTATGCTTGTAATAATATGAAAAGGAAGGAATATGATAGTATACAATGTGCATACTACTTAATCTCAATATTTATATACCCTGGCCAGGTATACAACTATTGATGATAAAGTGAGTATGGAAACTCTTAGATTGTTATCTTTTTGATTGCTCTGATCAAGCAGTCATTTTGAGACAATCTAATGAGTATCATGAAATTAGAAGTATGGAATGGAAAAATGTGTCATATCCTAAGAATAAGAAAGAGAAATCTAAAATAATCCTTGATCAATATGTGCGTATGAGGAAGTAAAAAGTATACTCCTCATAAGATAAGAATGAGAACAAGGGAGGTGATCCCTGTTTGATAAAGTTTGTGTGTATAATAAAGATCTTTTCCCATAATGAGGAAATGGGAAATGTGATGAGATCATAAGATGCTCATGAACATGTTAGATAATAATAAAGAAAGGAATAATGTCATGTGATCATCCTTAAAGATTCCTATGTAGAGGGTAAGGAACCTAGGATGAGACAAAGAGTAAATGATTTATGAATAGTTGAAAACTCATGAAATAATAAAAAGGATATGATCTCTTGCTTTCTTTCCTTTCGGGGACAGGGCAATCAAGTAAGTCTTAAGATACTTGTTGTGCATAAGATAGAAAAATGTTCATGATATGGATACTTAGAAAAGTATCAGTTTATCTTGGAATTTGGTTCTAAGGTAAAGATATATGTAACAAGTAATGTCCCAAGATGAAAGGAAGATAAATATGTGATGTGTTTTCAACACATGTGATAGATACCAAGGTAAGAGATTCTGGTATCTTAAAAATATCAAATGGTTTATGTTGGCTACCTGGAATGGTCAACCATGAAATCAATTTAATTATACATAAAATAATATGAACATCATATGTTAGGGGTTTATGCTTTGCACAAACATAACAAGTAAAGATATCTTTAAGATACATTCTTAATTGATAAGTAACCTTTCCTTATGGTAAGAGAATGTACAACTAATAAGATAGTTAGTACAAGTAATAAGGAAATCTAGTATTGTGTCACCAAGGGAAATGGCACAATCAAGGTATGGAAAAGATTTATAATCCCAAATGGGTGACATAACATAATTGTGATCATGAAAGAGAAATGCTGAATTAAATAAAGAGCATGGGAGACTACTCAGAAACAAGGATATGTCACATGAAACTGTGAATTAATAAAAAGTGTTACCTGACACAGAATTAATTCCACAGTCAATAATAAAAGGATAGTGGAGTATGTGTCCTATGAAATTGATTTTATTGGAATCTTGTGTAGAAAAACATTGTGTTGATCAAAGTTTTATGGTACCTCCATAGCAATGAGATGTTATGTGGAGACTTAATAGTATTATGGATCAATAATATCTGTCTTCCTTTATCTGGGATTTCGGGGACGAAATCCTTGTTATGGGTTTATAATTTGTAACATCCCTGACTTGGGTTATGCCTTAACCTTGGGAGTTTTACTTAAACAAGTTAATTAGATCCTTAATTTTATCTTGTGAAAAGTAATTAAGGCCCAAGAGGAACCTATGTTTCAATTTTGGTCCTGTTTGAATAATGTTGAAGCAATGTTTGCTTATTTTGGACTAAAGTGCAAATTACCCAAGTTGATGGGTTAACTTACAAATGTTACATGATTAAAAGTTCCTAATGTGTTGAAGAATCATGATAATGAAGATGATGTAGAGGTATGGCTTGGGAAAAGCTCGAGTACCAAGAAAGAGCTGATAAAGCAATGATTGTGCATTAAAACCTAGTTTTGGTATAATATGCAATTTACCCAAGACCTAGGGTTCAATATGAAAATTACCACTTTAAAATAGTCCCTAATGTTTCTTTGCATCATGTAGAGCAAATAAAATGAGAGGGGAATCTCATTTGTATCACTTTGAAGGAGAGAGAATCTTTTTTTTGAAGGAGATAGAATCTTGATATTAAAATAATTAAGATTTAAGCATAATTGAAACCCTAATTCAATTTAATGCAAAAATAAATAAAATAATTGAAGGGACTTCAACCAAAAGCGATATGACTGAATTTTCTCAAGTGTGAAAACCCTTTTTCCTTTGCTAGGCCACGAAATATCTCAAAGCAAATGGATAACTCATTCACATTAAAATAAAGGAAAGTAATATCCACTAACTTATGGATATTATTATTAAATGAATTAAGGTGCTTAGTTTGATTTTCTTTAAAACATGGATAATTCATAGGAATAAGATTCAAGGAAGGTAGCATCGTATGTAAGGAAGGAAAGGGGGCAAGTGGCAAGGAAATGGAGGAGATAATTCCTACTTTCTCTCTCTTAAATGAATTTTCAACAAAATTCATATATATGCTCCTTTATCCATGAGGTGAAGGGGTAATTTCGAATCCAATTCTTCTCTTTGCTTGAAAAAAGACCAAGGGAGCTTGGAGGATCAGGAGGACGACCCCCAACCTATTTGTAAGCTTCTTGACCTCCTTTCACCTCAATTCCATGGTGGAAATAAAAAATCAATGCATGATTTCTTCTTATCTCGATCCCATCTTCAATTCTAACCATTTCTTTTCACTCAAATCTTGAGGACGAGCCTTGGGATTGTGAAAGGAGTTGCATACACCATTTTTGATGTTAACTTGAAGCTTTAAAGATCAATTGGAGGTGGGTTTTAAAACTTGAACCCTTCTACTTTGTTATTCAACTATCAATCTTGCAATTTCGTTGATTCCTTCATCTTCTTGATTAATTGTTTGTTGTAATTGGTAAATTCATGAAATCAGAAGTACTATAAGTTACAGGGACGAAGGTAGATGATGATGACATCATCTTGGACACTTTTACCAAGGAATTCCTATTCCAGTCGGTTTCAACAAGTTGTCCATTCGGTTTCAACAAAACCGTTTGGAATTAAACGGTTTCATCAAACTGTTAGGAATTAAATGATTTCAAACCATTTGGAAGAGTTGAACACAATTGACCATTTGGATATTTGATGCTAATGATGATTGTTGATGACCCATTAAATTTAATTGATTAATTCCAAAGGGTTCATTAGTTTAAGGTTCATCAATTACCAAACCCTAATCGGGTTAAGTGCTGAATTTCCAATCGATTGATTTAGATTTTTGGGTTGATTAATCCAAACGGTCTCAAGCCCGTTTGGAGATCACCCAAATGGTCTCAAGACTGTTTGGAGGTCAACCAAGACCGTTTTTAGGTCTAGGGTTGAGTATGGTTGAGTAATTGAAGGTCCAAAGATACCAAATTGAAATGCAATTAATAGCTGATTTGATGATCAATCCAATGATCTAAACCCTAATGGAATTTCAAAAATTTCAGTGATGGGATGGGGCAAACGGTCTCAAGACCGTTTAGAGGTCATCCAAATGACCTCAAGACCGTTTGAGGTCAGGTCATATCATAATTTGATGATGATTCATTGATTTCAATTGAATCGGTTCCATAATGTTAATCATTGAAGGTTCCTCGATTTCAAAACCCTAATAAATGGATTCTTGATTATAAATCCTAGTTCAATTGGGTTCACAACCCTAATTGATGGTCCAATTGAAGGATGATTCAATAGTTCAATTGATGAATGAATCAAGGATTCAATTGATAGTCGGTTCATTGATTGAAACCTTGAATTGTTTAAGTGTTGAAAGATCTTTTTGGTCCATTCGTTTTTGAGAGGGTTTGGACCAAACGGTCTTAAGAACATTTAAGTTAAAATGGTCGCAAGACCATTTAGGTCCAAACAGTCTCAAACTGTTTGGAGACCCAAGCCCAATCGGTTTCAACACACTTCTTTCCCAAACGATTTCAAACCCTTTGGAGTGTAAAGGGTCAAGAACGTTTAGTGATTCAATGTGATCATATCGATTGAAAACTTATTGTGATGAAGGATCAATTGACCCTATAATTGTTACTGGTTTATCTCAAAGATAATCACTAGGGTTGTACCTTTAAGGTACCAAGTGATTGGTAACCTTAGATAAGTTATTCATTGAAGCTTAAGAAAGCAATATTTTAATATACTATGTCAACCCTAATTGAATGTACTTAATTGAAGGGTTAGTTGACCTATTGTAACTAAGTTTGACATAGTCAATATCCTAGAGAGGATAATAGAGAGAGGAATCCATACATGTAGGATAATCATGTAATGGATAAGCCTCAACACCTTCAATATGAATAAACTATGAATTTAGGATACAATCCTTAATAAATAGATCATGAAACCCTAATCAAGAATATTGATGAACCTTAACCCTAATCTAGGGTAAAGATGAAACCCTAGTTAAGGGTGATTCCATGAGAAACCCTAATTGAGGGTGATTCCATGAGAAACCCTAATTAAGGGTGATTCCATGAGAAACCCTAGTTAAGGGTGATTCCATGAGAAACCCTAATTAAGGGTGATTCTATGAGAAACCCTAATCAAAGGGTGATTCTATGAGGAACCCTAGTTGAGGGTGATTCCATAAGAAACCCTAATTGAGGGTAATGCCATGAGAAAACCTTAATTGGAATGAATAGTAAACCTTAATTATGGGCAATGTGATATGAAACCCTAATGAAGGGAGATGCTATGTGCAATCCTAACCCTAATGTAGAATGATGCTATACATAATCCTAACCCTAAGGAAGGATGATAGTGTGTGAAACCCTAAACCCTAATAAAGGGTGATGGTATGGGAGACTCTAATCCTAATAATGGAATGGTGACTATTACACTGATAAGGGAAATACCTAAAGTGACTAATTATAGGCAACCTTATAGTAAGCAATGCCTTAACCTGAGATGAGTCCATATCATAGAAGATAGTTGGACAATTCTTATGTATAACCTATGAACTTTATGATAAAATTGATATGTTAGAGGTTGAAAGCATTAAGATGGGGAAAATACCTTAATACAAGATAAATTGATAAGCTCAAGTAAGTTAGAAGTAATAAAGAAAATGATACATCAAGAATTGACAGATATCACATTTAGCATTTTAGGGTTGATATACTTTGATGCATCTCAATTCAATATACTTGGATAAGAAACACAATAAGTGTGTGTTATGTAAATTGTTACAATGAAGATGTAATGAATTCAAAGCACTTTGATAAGTGTTGACTAACATACTATGAGAAAGGGGTTAAGCCAAGATAACGAGTATGCTATAAATATACCATGGTAAGGTTGAGAGATGAACTCATACCTTGAATTGATAATCATTTATGATATATGATGAGAGTAATGATCATGAATGAATACTTGAGATGTCAATAGATGCTCCTAGAGGTATGGAGCAATATGTTAGGGTTGGACTAATAATGTGAACATAAAACCCTAACTAATGAGAAATGGGAAATCCTAACCCTAAATTGAGCAATGGAATGGAAAATCCTATTTGATAGTAAACCCTAATCCTGATAAAGGAATGGTGGTGTTACAATTGTACCACATGATGTGATAAGTGATTTTTTTATGGCTGTTATTATATATATTAACCATGTAGATATCATAAGATGATGAACATAGCTAGATTTGAGCTATGATATTTATATAATAAAAATGTTTATTGGCCTTGTGTGCCATAACGTTATTGTTGCTTAGTAAAAGTAACAAAATGTGCATGGACTTTATGAGCCATATGAGTAAGCTGATGCCTAGTGAAAGGTGACAAGACACTTAATGGGCCTTGTGAGCCATGTGAGATTCTTGTGTAATGAGTATCTTGTATACCTCGGTCCGAGGACCTAGAGGTAATAGTTACCTAACAAGTGGTAATAATGATTAGTGATGAACTGAGGGTATGAATACCCAGATTTGATAAGTGAGATAATGATGTTGCTGTGAGATGTGAACTTTCAAGTGATGAGATAAGGGATTAAGATCCCAGTGTATTATAAGTTTTGGTAAAGCAATTGATAAGAGCTTATATGTTTCTTTGTAGCAATTGTCACAATAATTCCTGTTTGAGAACTTGACTGATGCTAAAAGAATATGCTAATGTAATTAATTAATCAAGTGAAATCATATCATGTAGAGCCCTGACCATAGACCCATCATCCTCAGAATTTGCTGAATGGTGAAACGGGTTGCTCCGCGGTATAACCCGAAAGCAGTATATTTTTGAATATGTGGGGGTAATGAGTGAATATATCCTTACACCTCATAGGAATGTCTACGTGCCATATTCTATGAACATGAATGGTTACAGACCATATCCCAATAAGAGTATGGCTACGGGCCATGACTCCACAATATAATACCATACATTGGCTACGGGCCATATCCTGAAGAGAGTATATGCTACGAGCTATAACTCTATAGCAAAGATGCCAATATACCTTGGCAAGATATTTGCAGTCGACACATGATGTCTCTGCCTTATAGTCTCGTACTGACCGAGAAAGTTGAGGTCTTGGATTCTGGCTCTTCCGTTGACCTTGTATGGTACTGATTTCGACTTCGCAGTGGTCGATTTGAGTATGAGCGGTATACCTCATCTCCTCAGGGCATAAGTGTGATTGTAAAATGTAATCAGCCGTATAGCAAGTTTTCTTAAGGATTGAATACAGAAATTTACTGGTTGTTGTTACATTTCTTTTATGCATCTCTAGTTGATAGATGTTATTTATATCTCTTTACATTCATTGCAAGTAGATGAATGAATTACAACTCTACCATAGGTAGATGCAATATCCTCCTTAGGAAAGGAGATTACTTTACTTTGTTCATACAGTGATCCATCTGCTGTTAAATACGTAAGATTTCCCTACTCAGTTTTATTTTAAAAACTGCAATAATAATGTTTTGGCGGAGAGTTATATCTCTCACTGGGGCAATTTTCAATTGTCTCACCACCGTGGGATCCAATGTTTTTAGGTGGATGCGGACAATGAAATAGAAATCCCTATAGTAAAGGAAGGACAACAACAACAGGGACAGTAGTGAGATCTCAGGTGGAGATACTATCTGTCAAGTCATATAGATAGTAGTCTTATGTGTCGTCTCTATACTCTCAGGTCCTAGGAGTTAGTAGTTAATGCTTTTGATTAATCAATCTGAGATTTTGGCTTGATGCCTCAAGGTTTTTATACTGCCTGTATAAAGTGTTAACATGGCGGTTAATGTTTTTAATCCTTGAGAAGAGATGGTACAAGGCATGTACTTATGAACCAGGTTGTAAATGTATTACATTGGTTCCTGATGTAAGAGTTTTCCTATGTCTAGATCTCTTTGTAAAAAGTTTTAATTTTTAATGATTTTCAGTAATTCCACTGTTAACGAATGCTTCCGCTTAAGTAAATCCTATTTTTGTAAGTTGGATGTCACAGTTCTTGCTGTATCTCTTTATGTTCAAATGTTTTTCTTATTGATCTTGAACTTTTCAAGTTCTACTTTTCTCCCATTGATTCCTTTAGAATTCATCTATTCTGGTGACAAACACTTTTGTTATTGGATTGAGATGAAAGTAGTAATCTGACTAACATTTTTTGATTTGTGGATAAAGCCTTTCCAAGAAACTATTTTCTTGTATTAAGTTTTATTCCTAATCTTAATAAATTCTTATTGGGACACTTTCCATACCATATTTCATATTGTGTCTTTAGAATCGTTTTAGATGGTACATTGTATTTGGTATAAAGCATGTGCCCAAAAGTAAATGAAAGATAGGTTAGATTAATTGATGATCACACCATGACTCATTAGGGTGTGATTCCTTCTTTCTGATACATCCTCATGTTTTAGGTGAAGTTCTCTGTGAGACACTATCACAGTCCTAGAAGGTCCTCAAACTCTTGATGTAAAATATTTCAACATTGATCATATCAAAGTGTCTTAATACTTCTACCAAGGTTATCAAGTACTTCGCTCATGATCTTCTTGAACGCTTCAAGAGATTCCTACTTGTATATTACTAAATACAAACTACCATATCTACTAAGTTCATTAGTATATATATGAGGTATTAGTAATTGTCTTTGGCATTTATTCTAAAGGGTCTTCATACATCAATATGTATAAGACCTAATAGAATACTAGCTCTTAAACTACATCCAGTGAAAGGTGTTTTTGTCATATCTCCCATTAAATAAGACATGTATGTCTCTAATGGTTCAGTAACCAAAGAGTCTAGATAAACATCATCATGGATTCTTGAAATGCTTTTCTCATTTATGTGCTCTAGATGACAATGCTATATGTATTGATTGTTTGAGTTATCAAGTTTTATTTTTTTTGTATTTACGTTACAAACATTTATCTTTGGATCCATCAAACAAAGATCATAAGACATTTTTGGTACTTTCCATAAAAGAGCGTATCTTTGGAAATAGAACATTAACTATTATTCATAATCATCCTTATCTATACACGATGCAGAAAGTAAAATGTTTCTATTATTGGAAAATATGAAATTGTAGTTCATTAACTCTATTACATTCAATGTGGGATGAGATAAACTATAGGTTTTGACTATAGTTGCAGCAACTCTTGCTCCATTTGTGATAGATAACCTGACCCTACCCTTTCATAAAGGCTTATTTCTTTTTAGATCATGCATATTCAAACATATGTGAGATCTATATCCAATATCGTAAACCCATGGACGAAGACGTATTTAAATTTATCTCATAACATATATACCTAAAGTGGAGATCTTTACCCCTCCTTCTTTATTTCTTCCAGGTAGAGAGGGCAATTTCCATTCCAGTGTCCATGTTGGTGACAGTGGTGACAGTTGCCTCCCTTTTTCCCCCTCCCTTTACCTTGAGGGATGAAGACTTGGGCTTCTGGATAGCTTTAGAAATATTCTTAGCCTTTTCTTTGCCTATATACTTTCCCTTGGATCTACTGATCATCATCATAGACTTGGGCTTGTCTTTATTCATTTGTGCTTCAGTTATTATCAACATGCCAAGTAACTCTGTCAATGACTAGTCCAAGTCATTCAAGTTATAGTTCATGACAAACTAACAATATGACTCTGGAAGTGTGATAACTCATTACACTAAACAAGATTACTCAAAACATAAAACACAATCAATCACAAACTAAGCACATACCCAAAAATATGGGTAAATTAAATTTGATTTCAACATCAACACCTGCTCAGAAACATTTGCATAAGAGCCCAACATCTTTCTTTTATCCATACTATGACAAGAATTTGATACAAATTGTTCTATCACCTTAGCCACAACATATATACACAGAATAACAATATTTGTATATGCCATACAAACAAGCATTAACATACTAATAAAATTATGATTCATTTGAAACACCATATACAAACTTTTCCTGCCCGGACCTGAGAGTACATGGACGACTCTAGGACACACTAGACATCTAATCAACTTTCTCAAAGATTCAATACTATAGCTCCTCTTTGCTGCCACATGTTTGTTTTCGTCACTTCTGATTACCTAAAAAAAATGTGGCGAACCACAAGGGTGAGACCCATGTCCCAACAAGAGATATAACCTCCAACAATGCTTATTTATTACAACATTTTAAATAGTAGATAACTAAGAAGTTGGAGTATATAATAATCAATTGAATAGATTGAACAGTTCAAGTATGCTAAACAGATTAAGCAATTCATCTTAGCAACAAGTATGATCATCAATGCATATATAGATAACAAATAAATCCATTTATTTGGATAGATATCTAATCAAATATGATCAAATTGCATCTAATAACAATCATTATCATTAATCTGACTATCATCATATTCCTTTCTAACAGTACAAGCAATCTAGTAGCATAAGCATTCCTGACATCATGAATATGTCTAGTAACATAACATGGCTATCAATATTGGCATATAAAATAAAGGGAATAGATCTATATCATAAGTAGAACTAACATCATAACACGATGAACTACATAGGCATGATTAACATTTTAAGCATTTCTAATTACATAGGAATGGCTTGCGATATTAAACATATCTAGAAGCAACATCTTAACCATCAGTGTCAG
Source organism: Alisma plantago-aquatica (assembly GCA_963693085.1). NCBI lineage: Eukaryota > Viridiplantae > Streptophyta > Magnoliopsida > Alismatales > Alismataceae > Alisma > Alisma plantago-aquatica. The sequence goes on from OY856410.1 coordinate 1,109,739,673, forward strand.
TATATTTGACAACATAAGCATGTTTACAACATGAGCATAACTACAACATAATCATATATATTATCTCTTATTCTACTATATGTTATCTCAGTGCAAAGAAAGCAAACAAGGGTTATCATCCAATATGAAGCATCATGCATAACCCTAAATAGATATGCTACACGACTGTCTTACATTTTTTTATTATGCTCTGAGGAAATGGAGGATACCACTCAAAATCCAACTGACCACTGCTAAGTCGAAATCGATACCATACAAGATCTAGGAAGAGTTGAACTCCTAAGATCGTCTCTGCCCCCGATCAGTAAGGGTCCTCTGCAATGACACATAAGGTCAAGCTGCTAATAACCTAGTCTGTCCTTGGTATAGGTCACAACACTAGTGAAAGGAGGTGGGTACACATACCCTACCATCTAAGTTACAACCACAATTGTCCTCCAATCTCGTCACATATATAATCACCGAGACATGACCGCAACCGTTCTCAAACTAAGGGCTAGGTATGACCACATTCATCCTCCCTAAACACCTGAATTCAAGATGACAAGCATCCTTCATACTCATCAGTATGTGCTCCAAGTTTCCCTTAGGAATACTCGTTTCACCATCTGGAAAGTTCTAACACTCATATGGATCTATGGGACAGGGCACTACATGATTAGAGTTTCACTTGATTAGTAATGCCAATTAGGTGAATTAAGGCTGCATCAAATAAGTGGACATACAAACCCTAATACACTTCTAGCAAGCATATATATATCACAACTTCAAAAGATATAAAATGTGTGAAACATAATTTCTCATCTCATCATCACATGATACTATTCACTTGCCATTCATGAGGTTACACTAGAAATCATACTATCAAAAGACATAAATTCTTTTCACAATATCATAGCATATCAAACCTTATCAATACAAGGGGATTACGCCTCATTCAGGGCTCAACCATGCCCAAAGGTCATTAAGACCATCATACTATTACATGATATAAATCATTTTCACAATATCACTGGGTATTAACCCTTATCAATAGAAGAGGATTACACCTCACTCAGGGCTCAACCATGACCAAAGATCATTAAGACCATCATACTATTCCCCACAAGATCATCATTATCTTTGCATGCCTTATAACAAGGCTCAACAACATCACTTATATATAATACACCGGATCAACAAAATATTGCATTAATGAGCTAAGAGATATTCATAAACAATCATAACATGGTTATATTAACATTAATAACATTCCTTTATCACATCAACATGCAAGGAATCTAGATATGATTAACCCTCATCATTTTCACACTGCACATGTTTAGCATAAGAAAGTATCAACCATGTGGATATGATAACCACCAATTAACACATTAAGGTTATGAACATGTTAAGGAGGTTATTCCACCATCATTCCATCATATAAGAATGTTAAACATGAATACTCATCTTTATCTATTTTCATTAGAGTTAATTTCACAAGATAAATTATATTAATATTACTAATCAACACTCATACCCAAACCCTAACTCACAACATCCCCAGTAAATCATGGATGCATAAGGTGAAGCATCACCATCACATTCCATACTATTCTCAAGTATGAACCCACACATAAATCAAGGTGTAACTATCGGGTTATAGCATACTAGGGTTTCAACAATAGTAACAGAGTACTCCATGATTGCATTAGTCATTCAAGGACTATTCATACCCAATTACCATCATTTAGTTATATTAAAGATAGGTATAACAAGTTATACCTCATTAGGGTTACATATCAATACAATATGGTTATCATACCTTATAATCATATGAGTGAATAGGTAAGACTACCTTATTAAGGGTAACCCTCCATTTGTTCCATCATCATTCAACCCATATCACCATACCACAATGTCACCCAGAACCATTGGAGTTTAAAAGGTAAGACCATTGGTTGTTTACATAAGTAAACAACTTGAATGAATCATATATGATGTTATTGAGTTGTGATATATAAAAGTCACCATTTAACCCTACACATCCTTTGGTTAACAACAATAAGGGTTCTGTTGAGAGTAGGGTAAAACCCACAATCGACTGTTCATTGAAAACAAGCCATCCATTATCAACAAGTAAGATCCTTAAGTTGATCATATAAAGGAAACCATATAAATCACATTATTAGGGCCAACATATTACATTATCCATCATTCCACTTTATTAGAGTAATAAATACTAGATCTTGACCATTGGGTCAAGTTCATATGTCAAACCATCAATTACAGTATAGGTCTGACATTGCATCAAATGACCCAAGAAACCATTGGTCTAAATCTTAATTGATGATACAACTATATGATTAAATCACCATAGGTTTTGGAGACCCGATCCACCATCATTAGTGACTATTAAGTCACTATAGGTTGTTAGATTAGCACTATATTCATTAATCAACATCAAATATCAAGCTAATATCACCATTGATTGATAGCATCATTAGGGTACTTAGTTGTTAATCACTAGGCTTCTAATTAGGCCAAAACATGACCTAAGGGGTGAAATTCAGTTGGCACCCTTGGTTACCACCATCAATTGTCATGAAGACAACACCATAGGGTTGTTGCAATGGTACCATCATCGGGTCATGGGTTTATAGAAGAAATCAGCTTAAAATCCTAACATTGACCATTGGTTGATAGGTGCTTAGCACCATAGGTTGTCAAACCAACCTGATCTAAGTCATATTATACCTTAGGAATAACGTAAACATGATCACATGTTCATATAGAACTGAAATCAGAATAGGTAATATTATAAAAATCAAAATCTAAGTCAAGCATAACTTTTTAGTGCATGGATCATCATTTTCAAGCAAGAACATGATCTAGAAAGCTTATGGTAAGCAATAAACGTGGAGAAAGTTATAAAACTTTCCTCTAATGAGAACATTAAATCCCAAACAGAAGAAAACTCGAGCAGGTAGGGTAGAAAATCCAAGCATAAGTTGTGAATTCGTCCATCTAGCACCTTTCTTCATCAAATGAGCAAACCCTAACCATAAGGAGCAAGAAAGGTTGGGTTTTAGAGCTTTAGAGCAATTTATACCACAGAACGATAAGGTTCCGACCTGGAGAAAGGTAGGAGGAAGGATAAAAAAGAAATAAATAGAGGAAAGATGGGGATTCTTACTCTTTTAGGTCAAGATCACTAGAAGGAAGCTTTTTAAACCCTAAAAAGAAGTCAATTGCAACCCTAGATTCTTTTTCCAAGAAGGTCCCCTCTTTCTTCTTCTTGGACAGGAAATTTGCAGAAGCACAGAGGAAGGATGAGGTTTGTATAAGGAGGGAAGTGGTGGAGAGAAAATGGCTCGTTTTGGTGCTTAGGGATAAGTATATGAAGCTTTAAGATAAAAAAAAGATAAAGTTGAAGTTCTATTATCTTTCCAAGTGTCCATAGCCTTAAAACTATTAAGAATATACAAGAACACACAAGAAGCTCCCCCACCATCCATAGAGACATGATTATCCTTGGTTTCTTGAATTTCTAAGCAAAACAAATAACTCATTAGTTGATAGCTACTAAAGGTAGCTCATCCATGAAGGGTTAAACCCTAAAATGCCCTTGGAGAAAACACCTTCAAACCAAGGTTTAAATAGGCGTCCCATGGCTCAAAAAGCTCAAGAATGATGAGATAATATTCAAGTAACATAATGCAAGTGATAAATTGCAAAGAAAACCTCTCAATTGGGTAAATTGTAGAAAAGTACAAAATGTGTATAAAATTGCATAACTTGCTCAAACAATGTCCAAATTGGAGCAAATACGAAACTTAAGCCTGTATTATTATTTAAAATAATATCACAAGATTAGATTAGGGTTATAAGAATTCAATTATGATAATTAAGCTTATTCAACTCATTAAGTAAGTTTAGGGGCCTTATAAGAAGTGACTGTAGAATCACATAAGTGGCCAACTCTTGACCCAAGGAAAATCCCAATCTAGAAAGATTCACCTCATACACAATGAGCTTGAGCACATGAGGAATCTCCTTATGCCATGTTACATTTGAACAATGCCTTGGAGAAATCATATCTCTCCTATCTTTCCTGAACTTAGGACATGTTCTTAAGATGTGTTACCATCTCAATAACATCCATATTCTCATGATATCTTTACAACTCATAGCTTAAAACATTAGGCATTTGACGTCAATGACATATTCATTGTGCTTCTTGTAAGCATCCCTGTCAACACATCACTCTTGGTGTAACCACACATAACTAACATCACTCTTTGTGAGATGGATAGCGCACCACTCTTGGCGTAACCACACATAATATATCAAGCTTTTCATGTGTGTTTCTAATGGAAAGCATATTAAACTTAATATATTTGATTGAGGGATTATATATATATATCCAATCACCACATACTTATAGTACGTATATGTATGTGCTATATCACATAAATGAAAACATGCAATGAAAACATAAATGATGATTATGGCCATACTATTATAATTCCTTGGATCCATAAGGAATTTACTACCACCTAAGGTCAAGATCACATGCAACAATATGTTGTTGATGAAGATTTGTGCTTGAACCAATCCAGGTTGATCGGTTCAACCCTTGAACTGATCGGCTCACCTCTTGGTCAGTCAGTTGGTTTGTCAGAATGCTCAGTTGAACTCTGGTCTAACATCTGCTGGACACCTCCAAACAATCGGTTGGGCCACCATCCAATTGGATCGGCTCCTCTTGTCATATGTCTTCCTCGGTCCTCTAGGAAATTGACTCGTTTGTGAAATGGTCGACTCACATGGCATTGAACGTCTTCATCATTTTCATAACATATTAAACTATCCTAATGCCAGTAAACTTATTACATGGTAAAAGAAAAACCTCAAGTTACATTCTAGGGGAGTATAGGAAGGAGAGAATAATACTTTAACATGTTGGAAGAAGAAGGTAGAGGCTCGGTATCCATAACATGCGACATATTCACCCTCAAAACCAATTTTAGGGCAGATCAAGAAAATTGCATATGTATTATATATATATATATATATATATATATATATATATAGAGAGAGAGAGAGAGAGAGAGAGAGAGAGAGAGTCAGTGTGACAAAGTGGATTTTAGAATTATAATGAAATAATTACTCTTTTGACCTCATTATATCCATTAATGGTCCTAAATTAATTTTCTTATCTACATAAGCAAAGTTGAAACTCAAATCCAAGATATGGTGAACAATGTGAACTTTATGCACATTATAACACCTTATATTTGTTTATTCATCACTTTGTATAAATAAAGAAATTGACCCATCAAAATTCATGTTCTTGTCCTCAAACTTTTTCTAAAGGTTATCCACGTTTTTGTGAAGCTATGGTCCAAATTTGAGACCATTTGGACCTTCCTTCGATCAGTTATGATTTTTCTAATATTCCAACATTTTCTTAGCTTTTTAGCCCTTTTTCCTTCCTTTTTCCCTCCCTTTTCCTAGTTGGGCCCGGCCCATCAGCTACTTTGGGCGTCGCTGGGCAAGGCGGGTGACCCAGAAGCCTTGGATCTTAATCCAACGGTGCTGGGGTCATCCCCTACCTTGCGCCCAGTATGGCAGGTCCACGGTGGATTAGCCACCATGGCTCCCAACCCCGATCGAGCAAACCTGACCGGTTGCGCCCTATAGCTCAACCAAGTGAGTCTGCACCTCTTTCTCGAAGCTTCCGTGCAGCTTGGTAGGGTGGAATCGTTGCTTAGGGGTCAATCAAGCAAATAGGCCATTCCCTTAGGGTGCGCCGCCCCCCTGGTAGCCCTAACCCTAGCATCGGGCTCCTATAAAAGACCCCTACTGACTTCGGCTCGCCCCTACGAGCACGGGCGGCACCTTCTTTTCCCACACCGTGCCCTCCCTCTCTCACTCCCTTCTTCTCCGGCCACTGCCATTACGACACCGCCGCAGGGCCGCTTTGGGCGTTCTCACTCCTAGCCTCCTCGCCCATTCCCTCGACTCCCGTTGAGTTCGCGAGGCCAACCCGAACTCGGTTGGCACTCTTGTTTTCCTCCGTCCTTCCCTCCTGCCCCTGGAGCTATCTACTCCGGCAAGACCTGCTGCCTTGCTTCGTGTCTTGCGCGAGGCCTGCACAGACGGGAGTCAGACACCGTGAACCACCGGTCCAGCTAGTTGCAGCCAGCCCAAATAAACTGAGCAATCAAACGATGAACCGGCTAAATAGAAGGATGAACCAGCCAATTAGGGATTGAACTGGATACTGGACCAGCAAGCCTTGTGGCGCGATCTGAGCCACCGAATCTTGATCCAACAACCCTCGATTTTCACAAATAAGGTAAATATCTTCCCTCTATTCAAAAATTCATATAAATGATCAGATCTTGTTTTAATCATAGAAAATGCATATGAACTCCAAAAATTACAAATAAGTAGTCAATCTTGATCAGAAAAATCCAGTGAATCTATTAAAAATAGTTTTGAAGCCTGATTCTAAACGATGCTCACTGATAACCCTAGATAATACACTCCTGATCATTTAATTTGTCATATGGCTCAATAATGACTTTAAATCCTTGAAAACCCTATTTTTGGACTCTGATGATATTTTGTAACCAAGATCCGATCTTTTTGAATCATATACTCTTGAAAGTGAATTATTAGTGATCTAGATCTATTTATTGGATTCAATCTTGACTATAACGAATAATGAGTAATCTTGATCCTAATCTTGCAAAACACTTGATGTAGTTTTGACCCCTCAATCTAATCTTGATCCCCAATTACCATGATGATAATCTAGAAATTGATGATGACTTGAATAATGATCATAATATTAGGGTTAACACATATGATTCTAGAAACTACTTGATATTTGAAATAATGATGGACAAATTGAAATCTTGGTTGATGATAAGTGGATGACCTAACCCTAAGGTTGACCTAGGAAAGTGTAATCCTAATCTCGAATATTACAACATGATATCCAAATATCTTGATCTTGACCCTTGATCCAAATATTGTGTTTTAGGATCAAACTTGAAGGATCAACCTTTTACTCATGATCTATACTCGAAATCTCGATGAAAGGTACGCTATTTATATAACTCCTCCTTGATTGTATTGAAGATACTTTTACGTATCTCTTGAACGTATGCTTGGCTATTTACTTGGATGAGCTATTGTTCCCTATGATTAGTCTTCTATTTTCTATATTATACTTTGAAAAACATGAAAACATAAATTGCATGCCCATTATGACTGCCCGTATATTGATAATGATGATGATATTGATAATGTTGATAATGTTGATATTGAGTACAACAACCCCCTCATTTGGAGGTGGGACTTGTACATTGGCCTCCTATGTTCCTATGGTGAGAAGGAGCCTAGTGACCTTCCCCATCGCGTTGGGGTAATAGAGTCACACAAAATACATAAGCATGCTTCTCGAATTACAGCATAATGGGAACTCGTAATAAAATTCGAATTTCTTGAAAAACCTGTCGAATAAATGTTGGATTTGCAAATTGCTTATTATTCTTTGAAATATAAGTCCTGCCAAGCATACTATTTTGTTATAAATCGTTTTACTTGATTTTGATAGCGTACCGTGCAATTGCATGATTGTGTCTTGATTTTCTTGATTTTAGGCATTACAAATGGAATATTAAAATAAGATCGCTTCCGCACTCATACACTCAGATGACAAGGATAAATCAGATATATCTCCATATTGGGTTAGTTTATTTTTCAATTATCTAGTATTGAGTTATTTATTTCTTATTGTATATGCCAGTGTGTTAGATCCTATCGGGCCACTCAGGGACGGGCGCTTCAATCCTTTTTCTACTGTCTAGGCATTAGGATTGGGATTGGGGTAAGAACAGTTCCGTGACAGTTGGTATCAGAGCTTACACACTCTCATATACCTTAAGTAAATAATTTCTCAAGTCTCTTACACCCAAGAAACCCTAAAGTCCATAATGGTGAATTGAGGTGTCTAGGCTCGGGGTCCTGACATAATTTCTCCTATCCGTCTTCACGGTGGCTGAGATCCCCCGCTCTACCTGGCCCCAATTGATCCAAAACTGGACCTAAAGGTTCTCTTGTGAAACCTTAGAGAGTCTTCTAGCATCTCATCTCTTCTTTAAGGACAATCCTAAGCCACCCATGTAGATGAAGATTAGGTAGTCTTCTCATCTCCTCATGTGGTCCTTCCTTGTGACCTTATACCACATGATGTCTCGATTATGGGTAGCTTAAGCATGGGAATCGCTAAATCTTGAAAGTTGATACCATGATCTGACCCTAGTTTGAAAACTCGATTTTGATCCATAGAATAAAATACTCATGTATGATCCCTAATATCATTAGCTAAAATATATGCTGCCTATGTTGAGGTAAATTTTGATTTGGTGAAATAAGGATGACTTGTACCTTATACTTCATTGTTGATGAGGTCCCTATTTGATCAAATCCATGCTGCCCTATTATTTTGACTAAACCTCAAACATAGTTAAGAAAACTCTTATCCTATTTGATGCTCATCATGACTATGCTATGAAATTGACTAAGTCTAGGACTCCCAAAACCATGATGTAAGACTATTGATGCCTTTTTCAATCTCGATTTTGGTATGATGATGATGGGCTAGTTTTTGCACTATTATGCTCTAATTCCTCGAATGTCAAATGAAGATCCTCAATTTTCTGAATTATATCACTACCTTGATCATGAAAGGAAAGAATTGAAAATCTTGACATTATTGACCTATTATCTTAAAGTTTGATCTTATGACCTTGATATATATGATTTAATCATGGATACTCTCCCTTTTTGAATAAAATCAATTGATAATGACTAATGTTGGTAATGTGCTAGATTATGGTGGTAGTTGACTCATGACTCCCCTAACCTAGGTCACATCCCTATTTTGACTACCTCTAAATTTTCACCTTGTTGATTATTTAGAGCTCGGAAAGGTATTACCTTCCACCCTATTTTGATTGGTTGACCTAAGCCTAATAGGTTAAACCCATGGTTGATACTTGATCCTGAATATTGACTTGATAATGATCTTGAAATATGACAATGTTGACTATAGCTTGTGGTTTATTTCCTACATAGACCTAGGTCTAGATCATTCATCAACCTTGGAAACATGATAATGAAATTATGATATGTTGCTCGAATATTGAATAATGTTGCTCGAAATTGGATATATATGAATGATACCCCCTAAGGTCTAAATAGGAATATAAACCCTAGCTTTGAAATATATATACATATGATCAAATTTCAGACCTATAACTTTTGATGCTTAAAATCTCGACTCTTGATATTGATTAATGGACTTGTGACTCATGATTATCAAATATCACTAATGATACAAATCCTATGTTCACATTATTTGGACCTACAAATCATACTAGATATATGACTAATGACTTCAAAATCCCAAATTTTGAAAATTTTGAAATGATGACCAAGTTGACACTCTCGATTTATGAATTAGGGTTTATCTCTCACTAGGACTAGGGTGGGACCTTCCCACTTATTTTGAGCTCGAAATAGTGGTATCAAAAGTATGATGTTGTCTTGAAATGTTGAAATATGAAATCTCAAATCATGGATGTATAACCCCACCTAGGCCAACGTAGAAGCTAAGACCCTGAGAGTTTGGGATTGAAAGTCACCTTGTAGACTTGATCCAAGGACTCTTTTTGTTTGACCTAAAGGATAATATGTCCAAATTTGTGAACAATAGGATGCTTTCCATATTTGTGACTCATTTAATGACGTTGGACAATCTATGTGCTGATGTCGATACTCAATTGCTCAATGATGAAATAATGTTAGTACCAAGTTGATTATGATATGGAACATGGAATCTCAATTGTGATTTTTGGGACTAATTAAAGTTTGAGGACATGATTTTGATTTTATACTAGAGGATACCCCAGTATTTAGGATATGACTTAGGTTGAATAATATCAATTTTTGAGGATATTTTGAATTTTGGGGACAAAATTCTTTTAAGGAGAGAAGGATGTGACAAAGTGTATTTTAGAATTATAATGAAATAATTACTCTTTTGACCTCATTATATCCATTAATGGTCCTAAATTAATTTTCTTATCTACATAAGCAAAGTTGAAACTCAAATCCAAGATATGGTGAACAATGTGAACTTTATGCACATTATAACACCTTATATTTGATTTATTCATCACTTTGTAAAAATAAAGAAATTGACCCATAAAAATTCATCTTCTTGTCCTCATACTTTTTCTAAAGGTTATCCACGTTTTTGTGAAGCTATGGTCCAAATTTGAGACCATTTGGACCTTCCTTCGATTAGTTATGTTTTTTCTAAAATTCCAACATTTTCTTAGCTTTTTAGCCCTTTTTCCTTCCTTTTTCCCTCCCTTTTCCTAGTTGGGCCCGGCCCATCAGCTGCTTTGGGCGCCACTGGGCAAGGCGGGTGACCCAGCAGCCTTGGATCTTAATCCAACGGTGCTGGGGTCATCCCCTACCTTGCGCCCAATATGGCAGGTCCACGGTGGACTAGCCACCATGGCTCCCAACCCCGATCGAGCAAACCTGACCGGTTGCGCCCTATAGCTTGACCAAGTGAGTCTGCACCTCTTTCTCGAAGCTTCTGCGCAGCTTGGTAGGGTGGAATTGTTGCTTAGGGGTCAAGCAAGCAAATAGGCCATCCCCTTAGGGTGCGCCGCCCCCTGGTAGCCCTAACCCTAGCATCGGGCTCCTATAAAAGACCCCTACTGACTTCGGCTCGCCCCTACGAGCACGGGCGGCACCTTCTTTTCCCATTCCGTGCCCTCCCTCTCTCACTCCCTTCTTCTCCGGCCACTGCCATTACGGCGCCGTCGCAGGGCCGCTTTGGGCGTTCTCACTCCTAGCCTCCTCGCCCATGCCCTCGACTCCCGTTGAGTTCGCGAGGCCAACCCGAACTCGGTTGGCACTCTTGTTTTCCTCCGTCCTGCCCTCCTGCCCCTGGAGCTATCTACTTCGGCGAGACCTACTACCTTGCTTCGTGTCTTGCGTGAGGCCTGCGCAGATGGGAGTCAGACACCGTGAACCGCCGATCCAACTAGTTGCAGCCAACCCAAATAAACCGAGCAATCAAACGATGAACCGGCTAAATAGAAGGATGAACCAACCAATTAGGGATTGAACTGGATACTGGACCAGCGAGCCTTGTGGCGCGATCTGAGCCACCGAAGCTTGATCCAACAACCCTTGATTTTCACAAATAAGGTAAATATCTTCCCTCTATTAAAAAAATCATATAAATGATCAGATCTTGTTTTAATCATAGAAAATGCATATGAACTCCAAAAATTACAAATAAGTAGTCAATCTTGATCAGAAAAATCCAGTGAATCTATTAAAAATAGTTTTGAAGTCTGATTCGAAACGATGCTCACTGATAACCCTAGATAATACACTCCTAATCATTTAATTTGTCATATGGCTCAATAATGAGTTTTAATCCTTGAAAACCCTATTTTTGGACTCTGATGATATTTTGTAACCAAGATCCGATCTTTTTGAATCATATACTCTTGAAAGTGAATTATTAGTGATCTAGATCTATTTATTGGATTCAATCTTGACTATAACGAATAATGAGTAATCTTGATCCTAATCTTGCAAAACACTTGATGTAGTTTTGACCCCTCAATCTAATCTTGATCCCCAAATACCATGATGATAATCTAGAAATTGATGATGACTTGAATAATGATCATAATATTAGGGTTAACACATATGATTCTAGAAACTACTTGATATTTGAAATAATGATGGACAAATTGAAATCTTGGTTGATGATAAGTGGATGACCTAACCCTAAGGTTGACCTAGGAAAGTGTAACCCTAATATCGAATATTACAACATGATATCCAAATATCTTGATCTTGACCCTTGATCCAAATATTGTGTTTTAGGATCTAACTCGAAGGATCAACCTTTTACTCATGATCTATACTCGAAATCTCGGTGAAAGGTACGCTATTTATATAACTCCTCCTTGATTGTATTGAAGATACTTTTACGTATCTATTGAACGTATGCTTGGCTATTTACTTGGATGAGCTATTGTTCCCTATGATTAGTCTTCTGTTTTTCTATATTATACTTTGAAAAACATGAAAACATAAATTGCATGCCCATTATGACTGCCCGTATATTGATAATGATGATGATATTGATAATGTTGATATTGAGTACAACAACCCCCTCATTTGGAGGTGGGACTTGTACATTGGCCTCCTATGTTCCTATGGTGAGAAGGAGCCTAGTGACCTTCCCCATCGCGTTTGGGTAATAGAGTCACACAAAATACATAAGCATGCTTCTCGAATTACAGCATAATGGGAACTCGTAATAAAATTCGAATTTCTTGAAAAACCTGTCGAATAAATGTTGGATTTGCAAATTGCTTATTATTCTTTGAAATATAAGTCCTGCCAAGCATACTATTTTGTTATAAATCGTTTTACTTGATTTTGATAGCGTACCGTGCAATTGCATGATTGTGTCTTGATTTTCTTGATTTTAGGCATTACAAATGGAATATTAAAATAAGATCGCTTCCGCACTCATACACTCAGATGACAAGGATAAATCAGATATATCTCCATATTGGGTTAGTTTATTTTTCAATTATCTAGTATTGAGTTATTTATTTCTTATTGTATATGTCAGTGTATTAGATCCTATCGGGCCACTCAGGGACGGGCGCTTCAATCCTTTTTCTATTGTCTAGGCAGTAGGATTGGGATTGGGGTAAGAACAGTTTCGTGACAGTCAGGCTAGAATACACTCAAGTGTACAGATTATGCTGTACACTCCAATGGTGTTTGCCTATCTAGACCATATTTTTCTAAAATCTAATCCATTGATCTTAATGGTTACAATAATAATAGGCCACATATAAAATTTGAGCTCATTTGGATGAGTGTAAGTCACTCATCTAAGGGCAACAAAATCGACGCACAAAACTATTTTTAAATGCCTAATTTTTGCATCCTTTAGATGTGTGACCTATAAGTGTCCAAATGCACTAAAATTTATTATATGGTATGTTCTTAAGATATTTAAGAAGATCAATGGTTTAGATTTTTCTAAAAGTTATTGCATCTTTAAAAATGACTGAGGTGTATGGTGCTTCCGGTACACTCGAGTGTACACTAGCCTGACTCTCTCTCTCTCTCTCTCTCTCTCTATATATATATATATATATATATATATATATATATATATATATATATATATATATATAAAGTTTGGGATCGTATGTGGAATTTAATCAGATATGCACATTAATCATTTTAGATATTCACACCGTATGCAATAAATAAAAATTCAAAAATCAAAATATGATCATATTAGTTAAATCCCAAAACATAATAGATTGACGAGGCTCTAAAACCATTGTAGGGAAATATGGCTATAAACAGGAAGCAGAAACAAAAAATATCTACCATATTTCCTTTAATAGATGATCATGTTAATAACTATGTAATGAGAACGATGGTTTTGAGGTAATACATGGTCTTGGAGCAAGTCCAGTGACAATTCCCTCGATGTAATGTGTGCCATTCTTCAAGTCGCACCTGGACATCGACTGTAACAGCTCCTGGTTGATCACAACAATCATCAGCTTGACCTTGTCCTCCTAAGCGACAGGCAAAACCTCCTCACCTCTATAGTAGTCCACACAGACTGAACTCTTTTCATTCGAGAAGAACTAACAAGTAGGAGTTGTCCCTTCTAGTTAGTGTACTTACACTAACTTGCTCTCCCACAATTATTCTCCCTTGCTATCCCTCCTTTTATTGGGTAGGACTTGCTCGGGTTCTCTTGGGCTACAAAAGGAGAAGACAACAATTGTTAGAGCTAATTGATGTGGCTAGTGTAAACGCCTGGGCGCACTGCCCTAGGCTCTAGTAGAGTTTCAGGAATGACAACTGGCCCCACAGATCACCACTACCCTTAACTGCACACTTTTTCCACACTCATGCGCAAGCCGGGGTCAACTTCCCGATTGGTCACCCATCCTAGTACTACTCCAAGCTGAGCACGCTTAACTATGGAGTTCTTTAGTGATGGGGTCCCAGAAAAGGAGGTGCACCTTGGTGATATGGGTAGTCCAATCATTCCTTTTAAGATCAACTTATCCGGGGCCTCAAATCCTGGGATGTTACAATCTCCCCCACTTAGACTCTTGACGTCCTCGTCAAGTCTCAACTATAAGGCCTCATAATCTCTTCCCCATTTCAGTGCAGACCCACAATGGCCCATGGACACCCTGCTCCCGATCACGGAATACCAGCGCAAGGGTGGCTACGTCAACCATGGACAACCCTTTCCTACATACCTGGACCGCACGGATCAAGACTGGCATGCCATGCCCATGTGGGCCCCACCTCTTGGAGGGGAATTGGCTCTGATACCATTTGTAATGCCCGGGCGCACTGCCCTAGGCTCTAGTAGAGTTTCAGAAATGACGACTGGCCCCACAGACTACCACTAGCCTTAACTGCACACTTTTTCCACACTCATGCGCAAGCCGGGGTCAACTTCCCGACTGGCCACCCATCCTAGTACTACTCCAAGTTGAGC